>JALAZF010000149.1:6770000-7970000 GCA_022829125.1 Lathyrus tuberosus
TCATAATTGGTACGATCGTCCCAACCCTCCTTTATTCTTTTTGTTGTATGCGTGTGTGTAATTATTTATGTGCTTAAGTGCATTGTTTGTTTGAAATATGTCTATGTGTTGTGTTTGTGCATTTCATCTTTTATTCATTAAATTGTCTCATGCATCGATTTAATTTTTATTTCGTTCGTGCATAGCATCAACATTCGCATTATTCATTCATGCATTTTTATCTATTTCTAGAATTAAAAATATTTTGGAAACATATTTTTCATCAAAATCATCATTTAAACTTTTGCATTAAACCTTTTTCAAGCATTAAAATTTCTCAAAATTTCCCTTCATGATTCGAGTCAAAGTTACACCATGATTCGAATCACAACTTTTAGAATTTTTGAGAAATGACCCTATGAAGTTTGATTCGATTAAGTACTTGTACGTGATTCAAATCATAGTATATTTTCTTAAAAATTTTAACTCGCAATTCGAATCACCCTTATAACATGATTCTAATCATGAAATCCAAAAGACAATTTTTAATGTATTTTCAGTGCTCGTTTTCATTTTCATTTCATTTCAACTCAGTTTCAAATTTACTTAAAGTGAAACCCATTTTTAAAATTTCAAAACTCATTTCTTATCAATCATCATATCTCATCACAATTCATTATAACCTTCTGGCTCTAACCTCTCCATTCACATTAATTATCATTTGGTATCATCTCTTCCATTAACGATTAATATCAGTTCACATGGAAAAGGCAAGAAACTTGCATGTTCTATATATCCTATCACTCCTTGTCCAAAGAATCCTAGAACGGAGATGCAAGCATCCAAATAAACTCAAGATGCATGCATTTCTCGCAAGAGGCCAGATGCTCATAATCAAACTCTAATTGCAATTTGTTATAAGGTTAGCCATCTGTTACCTGAAGATATTTTGAATGTGTTTGTGGAAAAACTCTTGAACAAGCTGATTGAGTTAGATTATTTTGTAGACAAGTGTGTTGAATCTGATTTAAAAGTGAAGTTTATTCAACCCTTCGCAAAGCACAAGTTATTTAAGTTCATTAGACTGAACAAGAAATTCAATCCACATCATGTCAAATCTTTCTAGTACAATCTAGAATTGACTCCTACTGGTTTACTAAGTAAATTTAAGGACCGCATTGTTAAATTTGAATACACTGATTTTACTGCTCGCTTTGGTTTGAAGTATGTTGGTATGAACGTCTGTGTTGCGAAATCACTAGATTATGATAAGATATATTTTGTGAAATCGATTCCCAAGTCTCTTTTTGGTGATCGTCTTGACATTGCCAAATTTCACATAAGCCAAGTCAAATTCGAAATGAGGATCCGTCATTGGATTATTGTCAAAATCTTCTACAAAAAGCCACAAAATTGGTCCAGGGCTGACGATTATGATTTTTATTTGATGTAGGCATCTTTCCATTGCAAATATATCAATTAGGTGAAGTTTAGCATTGAGAGGATGTTTCACTTCAAGGAAACTCCATACAGGTTTTTGTTCTACACTTAGTCCCATGCATTGAGACATCATCTAGATCAAGCATGTAGACATTTTCAATCCTAGAACCCTTAAAACCAAGGTCCTTACTAGTCTTATTCTCAGTTACACAACTAAGAGTATCGAAAACAACTGAATACCCTTTGACACATAATTGGCTAATAATTACCAAGTTGTGTTTAAGCCATTTCACTAACAGGACATTTTCAATGGTAATTGTAGAGGGATTTCCCAAAACACCTTCATCAAGAATTTTATCTTTTGTATTGTCTCCATAAGTGATGTGACTATTTTCCTTATCATTGAAATTGATGATCATGGAAGCATCTCCTGTCATGTGTCTTGAACATTTGCTATCTAGAAACCACAATCTTTTGCGAAGGCAAGACTTTCATGTGACAAATCGAAAAGGTAATTTAGGTCCCTAACTTGTGGGTCCTTCAGGGTTAGTTTAGTTACATTGAGAGTCCATGTCATTTTACCATTATAAACTTGAATCTTCCTAACATGACAAAGAGGCCTAATGTAACCCTTATCTCCACAATAATGGAAAATAACTTTAGATGAAGCACTCATTCTATTTCTCCTAGTAACATGAGGGTTTTTATTAAAAATCTTCCCTCTTTCACTTGAAGAACTAGAACAAGCATTAGATAGTGAGGCAGCATGTGTTAAATGTCCCTTAAGAGTTACAATTTCAAGTTTTAAAATTGGACACTCAACATATTCAGCAACTTCTATCTTTTCAGCTAAAGTATTAAAAATAACATAATGTTCATTTATAAGAGATGTATGAGCTTCCTTTAAACAATATAAAGCACGATGAAGATTCTTTATCTCCTGTTCAAGTGTATCAATGATTTCTTTTTGGAGAGAAATTCTCATAAACACTTTAATGGAATCAACATACATATCATTGAACACATTAGACAATTCACTATAAGTATACTCATTTTCAGAATCGGAATTATATACCTTTAAAGTTCCACTTTTCTTTCGTGCCATCAAGAAAAAGTTGGCACACTCATCATCTCAACAAGAGCAAGAATCATAGGAGTGTCTCTCAAACTCTTCTTCCCATGCAATGTAGCCTCTACGACCTTTAGAAGATTTTCCCTTCATCTTGTAGAAAGCCTTGTCTTTGCTTTTATGATGTTTGGTGAGATTTGGACATGTAGTTCTATAGTGTCCCAATTTACCACATTAATAACATGTGATTTCATCATCATTATTCTTGTGATTCTTCTTTGGTGGATAAGTATTTATGAAATTCACTAGACCTTTGTCGGTATGATTGAGATTGTTTCTCTTAAGATATATATTGTAGCATCTGATGAATAAACCCATATCTTCCTTTTTGGAAACTTGTTTATCATATTTGTCACTTTCTTCCTTTGATTTATTCCCTCTAGTACAATCTTTGTTGGAAAAGGTTTTACCCAAGTCTCGTAGTTTGATGATTAAATAGAGGAATCTAGTTTGCATGGAGTCCACGGATTCTCTGTGTTACATACAAAATAGTTCAAACTCCTCGATAAACATATCGATTTTAGAATCCTTGATGTCCTCCGTTCCCTCATAGATAGTTTGGAGAGCATCCCACATACTTTTATCACTCGTATGATGTGAAATCGAATAGAACACTTTAGCACTAAGTGCTGAAATAATTATGTTCCTCACTTTAAAATCATATGAAACCTTGTTGGTTTCATCATCATCCCAATATTTTGGATATTTATCAACGTTGTTGATAAGTGCAAAATGTACATATTATTGCATATAAGTTTTGTTGCACTTATCGATACTTTTTGTCTATATCGTTCAAATAAACCCTACTTTGTTTATAAATACATTTACTTTACGTTTTAGTGTATATATTGCGTATTGTGTAAATATTACTTAGCTAAATTGATTTTTATCTCATTTTTGTAGGTATTAAATAAAGGCTATCTTGCCATATTCTTGAAGAGCATTGAATAAGCTTTCCGACGCTTCCGACCGTGCGTAAATCGGAGTTTCGATGAAGAAGTTGTGGCCAAAATAAGGACTGGTTTTCTGTCTTGTTCGCACTGCGAACTGGCAGTGAGAATTTGCATTGCGAAGGTCCAGCGAAGGTCCCAGCGAAGGCTGGCAGAGAGTTACAAAAGAGAAATAAGCCAATGTTCGCACTACGAACCAGTCAGCGAGCATTCGCACTGCGAATGGTTCGTTCGCACTGCGAACCAACGAAGGAAAGCAAAGGCGGTTTAGCAATCAGAGGCACTTAAAGTGCCATTTTTTTAGTCATTCGCACTGTGAATGATCGTTCGTACTGGGAACCATGCAGAATTTGCAATGTATTTAGTTCATTTTTCAGCATTTTTTAGGGATGGTTTTGGGATTCTTGGTCCTAACTCCATCAAACTTCATTTTTCATTGGAGAGCTTAGAAAACAACTGTGGAGCATGCATACAGATGATCCGGGGTGGATTAATCGTCGACCGGCGTTGACAAACCGCGAGATGTTTGGTTCATTTTTTTTCTTCTTTGTGTTTTCTTCATTAGTTGGGTTGTGTATATGTATTTTCTGCAAACTCATGTATATTTGTCGCCCATGGCGTTATATGAAATATGCTTTACAAATCTCTATTGGTGATTGTCTCTGATTTTTGCTTTATGCGCGAGGTTTGGGTTGCGTTAGACATAACCTTCGCGAACTTCGATTAGGGATGATTGTCTGTTAGTTTCGAGACTCTAGAGATAGATTTAGGAGCTAACAATCTTCAATAGGCGTCGAATCTTAATGTCTTCTGTGTTTCGAGGCTTTGCTCGCGAGAGTCACAAAGAGAGTGACACGGTTGTTATCTCAACTTTGCGTTAGACATAACCTGTGTTGTGAGCGATGCTGGGTGATATTGAGGAGTATTGTAGGTTGAGTATAACTGGTCGGTAAGTTTAAGTTTGTGAGGAGTCGATTATGTGCATGCCGGATAAGTTTGTCTTGATGAAAAGTGAATTTGTTTTTATGTTTTAATATTTACTTTTCTGTTTTCTTGTTTGAAACCAATTTAATCCAAACTCATTAACGCGAGAGACTGTCGAACGACATTCTTTCTCTCGAACCGATCTCTGTGGACACGACATAAATCCCGGAGGGAATTCTTCCGAAAATAAATATTTTTGCTGCTTGCCCTATTCTGCATTCAAAAAAATGGCGTCGTTGCCGTGGATTGGTTTTGATATTGAATCGCATTGCGATAGTTTCTTTGTTTTTGAGTTTTGTAGATATCGTACATGTTGTATATTTTCACTTGTTTATATTGATACTTGTACATTTTGACGTTTGTTTAAGTGTTTGGTTAGGACGCTTGCTTTTGGTTGCGCGGTGAGACATCACCATGGCATGAATGAAGGAAGTTTCTAATTAAGCACCGTAAAGGCGTCGAGCTTACGAAGTAAAACAAGCATGTTTTATAGTTTTTCTTTCCGAATGTTTTTGGTTGTTGTTTGCTCACAGATTGTGATTGACTTACTTGAGGATGTTTTTGTGATTTTCCAAGTTGGTTCGTTTCAACTTGCGGATGTATGGTAATGATTTTGTTAAGTTTTGTACACGTCCGAGGTATGTATTTATCGGTTTCTTGACTTTAGCATATTCATGATACTTAGGCATTTTACAAACTTCCATGCCATCCATTCTTTTGTATACTTGTTCTATTGTGAATCACTTTAGTTCCCAACCTTTTTGTGAGGTGGCTTTCCATTGTTCATATATGCGCGGAGAACCAACATTCTTGTTCTAACTGGATTTTATTATGTTGAATTTGTTGTTTGTGTTGTTTATATGAATGCATGAAAAGGATCAAGGCAATTATTTCATTTTGAGCACAACCACCTTAGCCAAATAGTCAATTCACCTTGGGAGTGTGTGAGAATTCGTAACCCCTTTGAGCTTTTTGATCCATGTTTCTATTTGAACTTAATGCTTGTCTATGAGTATTTAGTTCACTTATTTTTGAATGGATTTTGTTTTTTCTTGGACCTCAATTTTGTGTTGTTGTATGGATTTTTTCCTTGCCTTAGAAAGTAGGGAGTATTCACATGATGGTGCAGTTGAATTCAAGTTGGGGAGAGAATGATTGTGTATTCATTAGTTGGATTCTATGAGGATTGAAAAAGAAAAGAAAAAAGAGAAAAATATGACAAAGAAAAGAAAAGAAAAAAGTGAAAAAGGAGAAAAAGAAAAATCCTTGAAAAAGGAAACAAAAAGAGTTTCAATAATTGTGCTAAATAAGTATTGTGTGTTGTGTAGCACTTGGGATTTTGGAAGAAGTTGGTTGAAGTTTTGGTGTGTGAATCTTTGTGAGTTTTCACTCCATTAGGTTTAGGCAAGTTTTTGTTTCAATTACCTTTAGAAATTGCCCCTTGTTTGTTTACCCGACCACGCTACAACCTTGAAAGCCCTTGTGATTCTTGCCTTTGTATTTTCAATGTGAATTTGTGGGTGTATGCATAATTTAGTATTTTGTTTGCATGAGTGTTGTGTGAGTGTAAAGTACCTTATTGTGTGTTTTTCATCTACCGATGATTGTTTTTACTAGGTGTGATTCACTTTGGAACTTGTGTTGTTTAAGAATTTTTGGCATGATTTTTGTATTTTGCATTTGTTTCGTGACTATGTTATCGTTGTAGTTTAGTGGTAAGTATTTACTTTGTGTGTACCGTTTTCATTTGAACCATTCATTCGTTTCCGTTTTTCAAAACATGTTGATTCGTCATTCTTTGGATATTTCTTGCGCATTTTCAAGTTTGTTTGATTCTTGTTTGTGGACAAACAATTAGGTAAGTTGGGGAGAGTTTGATAAGTGCAAAATGTACATATTATTGCATATAAGTTTTGTTGCACTTATCGATACTTTTTGTCTATAGCGTTCAAATAAACCCTACTTTGTTTATAAATACGTTTACTTTACGTTTTAGTGTATATATTGCGTATTGTATAAATATTACTTAGTTTAATTGATTTTTATCTCATTTTTTTAGGTATTAAATAAAGGATATCTTGCCATATTCTTGAAGATCATTGAATAAGCTTTCCGACGCTTCCGACCGTGCGTAAATCGGAGTTTCGGTGAAGAAGTTGTGGCCAAAATAAGGACTGGTTTTTTGTCTTGTTCGCACTGCGAACTGGCAGCGAGAATTCGCATTGCGAAGGTCCAGCGAAGGTCCCAGTGAAGGCTGGCAGAGAGTTACAAAAGATAAATAAGCCAATGTTCGCACTGCGAACCAGTCAGCGAGCATTCGCACTGCGAATGGTTTGTTCGCACTGCGAACCAACGAAGGAAAGCAAAGGCGGTTTAGCAATCAGAGGCACTTAAAGTGCCATTTTTTGAGTCATTCGCACTGCGAATGATCATTCGCACTGCGAACCATGCAGAATTTGCAATTTATTTAGTTCATTTTTCAGAATTTTCTAGGGATGGTTTGGGATTCTTGGTCCTAACTCCATCAAACTTCATTTTTCATTGGAGAACTTAGAAAACAACTGTGGAGCATGCATACGGATGATCCGGGGTGGATTGATGGTCGACCGGCGTTGACAAACCGCGAGATCTTTGGTTCATTTCTTTTCTTCTTTGTGTTTTCTTCATTAGTTGGGTTATGTATATGTATTTGCTGCAAACTCATGTATATTTGTCGCCCATGGCGTTATATGAAATATGCTTTACAAATCTCTATTGGTGATTGTCTCTGATTTTTGCTTTATGCCCGGGGTTTAGGTTGCGTTAGACATAACCTTCGCGAACTTCGATTAGGGATGATTGTTTGTTAGTTTCAGGACTCTAGAGATAGATTTAGGAGCTAACAATCTTCAATAGGCATCGAATCTTAATGTCTTCCGTGTTTCGAGGCTTCGCTCGCGAGAGTGACGAAGAGAGTGACACGGTTGTTCTCTCAACTTTGCGTTAGATATAACTTGTGTTGTGAGTGATGTTGGGTGATATTGAGGAGTATTGTAGGTTGAGTATAATGTCCGGTAAGTTTAAGTTTGTGAGGAGTTGATTATGTGCATGCCGGATAAGTTTGTCTTGATGAAAAGTGAATTTGTTTTTATGTTTTAATATTTACTTTTCTGTTTTCTTGTTTGAAACCAATTTAATCCAAACTCATTAATGCGAGAGACTGTCGAATGGTATTCTTTCCCTTGAACCGATCTATGTGGACACGACATAAATCCCGGAGGGAATTCTTCCGAAAATAAATATTTTTGCTGCTTGCCCTATTCTGCATTCAACAGTTGTCATCGTTCTTAAAAATATATGGTCCCTCGGTGACAAGATGATAACACGAAAATGTATCATATATTTGCCTTGATTTATGACTAATAATTATGTTATTTCAGCTTAAGTTCTGATTATTCTGTGAGTATTCTAGTGTTTTCGCGGGTATTTCATTGTCCAAGCCAAAAAGGATCAAAGTAGAAAAACATGAAGAAATGAGAAGAAAATAGGAAGAAATGACTAAGAAAAAAAAAACAGAAAATGGAAAGTGGTGTGTGTGACGACCGTCACACAACCACCACGACCGTCACACTTCCAAAAGTTGCCACGTCCGTCACACACTCACCACGACCGTCACACGTACAAAGTGGTTATTATGTTCAGAAACTCAGACGTGGACAAAGAAGACTAATGCACACGCACGATCAGCATTTTCTCCAACTTACCATTCTCTCCACTACTTCTCCAACTTCCCATTATCTCCACTATTTTTCACATGAATTCTTAAGTAACTTCCAACCTGTTATCACTATATATAGGACCTATCATTTAGTTTCAAGGGACGGAAGTTTTGTGCGCGAAAGCGCTGTTCATAGATTTAGGCAGAAATTACCATTGTAAAAGTGGTAGTTCTCTCACATCGAGGAACTACTACACCATTAGGATTTAGGCCTATAACTTGTAACGCTTGGATCAAAGCTTTCCGCCATTTTCAAAGTTAATTCCAGTTTCTTTACAGGTTTCTTTTTATCGCATCATTTATTATAATTGCTTTATTTGCCAAATTTAATTATTATGTTGTTCTTTATCGTAACCGTAATGATTTATGCATTTTTAATTAATTCCATGTTTGGCTAAATAGTTTAGAGTCCGGCGTATGAGGACCGTCATTACCGGCGGAACTCGGTAGAAAATAATAGGTGCGAACTTATGATTAAAATTCTGTTTTGGTTTTAATTTCCAAGTCTAATTTAAGTAGCTTTGTCACGAGAGTGAGAGGTTATTTAACACGATTTTGTCACGAGAGTGAGAAATTAATTAAGGTTAGAGCCGGCACTGCGAGAGCGTGGGGGTCGAACCGGATAGTGGAAATTAGGCAACATATCTAAATACAGCGAGAGCACTTTAGATACGTTTAGGATATTATTGGCTTTCAAAATATATTTCCTAGTTACCGGGCGAGCGAGAGCAAAATCTTGGGATTAGGGAACATGACTTTAGTTAATACCGCAAGAGCGTGAGGCGAAGTCTTTAAGTTGGTATATTCTATGGAACTAAGTTATAGTCGTAATTAGTACCCGAATTCTACAAAATCCTTTAGGAACACGGAATCCATATTCCAGCCTCTCTTTATTATCATATTTTCTAAGTTCATTTTTAGTTTAGTTCTAGTTTCCTCTTAATCAAATATTCATCAGTCTTAGCTTTACAAGGTAACAATAGATTATAGTAGGTTGACATTGGTCTCTGTGGGTTCGACAATCTTTTATATTACTTCGATAAATCCGTGTGCTTGCGGACGCATCAAGTTTTTGGCGCCGTTGCCGGGGACCAACAGTCAATATTGTTATTCCGTTGTTGCGCCATATAGACTAAGGCACTCCCATAAAAAAAATTAATAAAAAAAAATTTTTAAAAAAAACTATGTATCACCCAATTTTTTTCTACAATCACCACTCCCAGTATTTCGAGGAATCGCAAGAATCCCATAATTCCAACCTTGAAATACAAATGGAGAATTTCAATGCATCACTAACTCATTCTCACAAAAATTTCCTCTGCAACTACCAATCCCAACATTTTGAGGAGCCGCAAGAATCTCGTAATTCCAACCTAGAAATATTAATGCAGGATTTCAATGCGACACTGACCCACTCCCAAAATTTTGAGGAGCCGCACCCAAATTTTTTCTATAATTACCAGCCGCAAGACTCCCAATATTTTGAGGAACTGCAACCAAATTTTCCCTATGATTACCGCTCCCATTTTGAGGAACCACAAGAATCCGTCAATTCCAACCTTGAAACATTAATGGAGGATTTCATTGAAACAACAACTAATTCTAGGCTAGAATCCATGATGGAGCACTTTGCGGACACACAAACTCTCCAAAATGAAGAGCTTAGAAGACAGCATCTCGATACTTATGAAAACCTTAGGCAGATAAACACAATAGTCGAGTCCCTCGCGACTCACACTGAGGCATTGGAGACTCAAATCTCCCTGCTTGCACAGACACCTATAGGACCCTCCCCTGAGGAGCATGTGGATGTTGTAACAACCATTAATGAAAAACAAATCGAGAATCCCGTGGAGAGTGATAATGAGGTTGAGGAGAGTGATATTGAGGATGAGGAGAGTTCTGGTGAGGAAGAAGTAGAGATTGAGAAAAATTCACTGGGATCACCTGAAAGGGAGGTCGTCAAAGAGGCAGCGAAGGAAGCACCTAATGTCGTTCCTCCTCCATATACCCCACCAAAGGTAGAATCCCAATCCAAAACGTATGCGGAGGTATTGGAAAATATCTACACCGATGCATCTCTGTCTGAGGTCCTGTATAAAAAGAGAAAATTCAAGGACCATGAAACTAGGGATATCATTACTGCTAAGAGGGTAAGGTTAAACTTTGAGGTGATGGATGAAATAACTAAGCCCAAACTTGAAAAACTAATACTTAGGATAGATCCAGAACCACCACCATGAGTTCAAAAGAATGAACCACCCCACAGAAGGAAGAAAAGAAAAGGTGAGGGATATGTGAGATGGCTTGATAAATGGCCTTGGAAACTGAAGATTAACACTCCTAATCGTCGAGCTATCGAAGTTAAACAAAGCCTCGCATGGGAGGCAACCATGAACTTTTAATATAATGTTTTCCTTTTATTGTTTGTGTTTGCAGAAAATAAAGAATTGTATCGCTTGTCACGTCTCAGCCATATTTAGGCGAAAAATCTCTAGATGACAACCCCTTAAGATGAGTTGGTGCCCACGCACATTCCTGCGAATGTCGCTGCTGGTGGTGACACCAATGATGAGTATGATAGGAGACATCACGTCTCTCCCGTTCGTAACTTACATCCTCCTTGTTCTTTCGCATGGTCAGGTTCCACCTGCACACACCGCACCGTATTTTTCTAACAATATTTGCAAATACTTCCTTTGGAAATAGGCAATATAATGAGCGGCTTCAAGAAAATGAAGTTTCAGCAAATTCAGATAACTCGTAGTACAAGACGCCAGAGTAGAAGTGGCCAGCGAAGACAGGGACAACAAGGGAAGAATCAGCACGAATCTGGCCGTGGTAGCACGCAATGGCATTCATACAGGTTCTATATTTCCTTTTTCACCATTTATCAAAACATTGAGGACAATGTTTGGTTTAAGTGTGGGGGAGGAACTTTACTGCTTTCATTTTACCGCTTTCTAGTTGGATTTACTGTTTTCCAACATGATTTTAAATTTTTTTCTATTTTAAATGTTTCGTCCGTCTGTGCATGTTCTGTCGAGTATTTATGGTGATTTTATGTTGTCTATTGATTTCCACATTCCCTTGAGCCACACAAAATATTTTGAAAATTTTTGAGTTAAAAATAGTGTTTCTTTTGAAAATCTTAGGTTACAGACGAAATTGAGATTAGACTGTGAGACTTGGGAAAATTCTGTAAGATCAGTATCGTCTTAACACCGTGAGCCTCTAAATTATGGAAATCAATTTGAGTACTTGTTATGTCATAGCCTTAAGTTCTCACCCCCTTAGTGGTCCCTAAGTAGTTTATTTAGCAGTCAGCACCATCCTAAGCATACACTAAGTAGGAAGCCGATGCAAATAAGTGTATGATCTCAGGCTTAAAAGGCAAATTAAGAAAAGAAAAAAAATGAATGCTCCTTCTAAGTTAGGTGATCCTCACCCGATCATTTAGCCCAACGGTGCAAACTTCTTTAGTGATATTTAAGACAATGTGCCAAAAGAAAGAAAAAAATGATAATAATGAGATCATAGTCGCTAACAGGCCATCCTACCATGAGTGTGAAAGGATAACGGGCTTAATGTGATTGTGCCAGAATGAAAAGGGATAAAAGAAGGATGAGTGAGTTATGCTTAGGTATAATGACATGATTCGGATTGGTTTGTATAGGATGGAGGTTGATGACCGCAAAAGCAGAATTGTGTTGTTACGATATCCTTAGTGTGTGAGCAAGTACCTATCAACACAAATGTAACCAAAGTAGAGTTGGTAGCCTAGGACAAGTATCCGTATGCACTACTTGTCTTACGAGTCATGTTTTGCTTGAGGACAAGCAAAGCTTTAAGTGTGGGGGTGTTGATAACACGAAAATGTATCATATATTTGCCTTGATTTACGACTAATAATTACGTTATTTTAGCTAAAGTTCTGATTATTCCGCGAGTAGTCTAGTGTTTTCGCAGGTATTTCATTGTCCAAGCTAAAAAGGAGCAAAGTAGAAAAATATGAAGAAATGAGAAGAAAATAGGTAGAAATGACTAAGAAAAAAAACAGAAAATGGAAAGTGGTGTGTGTGACGACCGTCACACAACCACCACGACCGTCACGCTTCCAAAGGCCGCCAAGTCCGTCACACACAAACCACGACCATCACACGCACAAAGTGGTTATTATGTTCAGAAACGCATACGTGGACAAAGAAGACCAATGTACACGCACGATCAGCATTTTCTCCGACTTCCCATTCTCTCCACTACTTCTCTAACTTCCCATTATCTCCACTATTTTTCACATGAATTCTTAAGTAACTTCCAACCTGTTATCACTATATATAGGACCTATCATTTAGTTTCAAGGGACGGAAGTTTTGTGCGCGAAAGCGCTGTTCATAGATTTAGGCAGAAATTACCATTGTAAAAGTGGTAGTTCTCTCACATCGAGGAACTACTACACCATTAGTATTTAGGCCTATAACTTGTAACGCTTGGATCAAAGCTTTCCGCCATTTTCAAAGTTAATTCCAGTTTCTTTACAGGTTTCTTTTTATCGCATCATTTATTATAATTGCTTTATTTGCCAAATTTAATTATTATGCCGTTCTTTATCGTAACCGTAATGATTTATGCATTTTTAATTAATTCCATGTTTGGCTAAATAGTTTAGGGTCCGGCGTATGAGGACCGTCGTTACCGGCGGGACTCGGTAGAAAATAATAGGTGCGAACTTTTGATTAAAATTCTGTTTTGGTTTTAATTTCCAAGTCTAATTTAAGTAGCTTTGTCACGAGAGTGAGAGGTTATTTAACACGATTTTGTCACGAGAGTGAGAAATTAATTAAGGTTAGAGCCGGCACTGCGAGAGCGTGGGGGTCGAACCAGATAGTGGAAATTAGGCAACATATCTAAATATAGCGAGAGCGCTTTAGATACGTTTAGGATATTATTGGCTTTCAAAATATATTTTCTAGTTACCGGGCGAGCGAGAGCAAAATCTTGGGATTAGGGAACATGACTTTAGTTAATACCGCGAGAGCGTGAGGCGAAGTCTTTAAGTTGGTATATTCTACGGAACTAAGTTATAGTCGTAATTAGTACCCGAATTCTACAAAGTCCTTTAGGAACGCGGAATCCATATTCCGGCCTCTCTTTATTATCATATTTTCTAAGTTCATTTTTAGTTTAGTTCTAGTTTCCTCTTAATAAAATATTCATCAGCCTTAGCTTTACAAAGTAACGATAGATTACAGTAGGTTGACATTGGTCTCTGTGGGTTCGACAATCTTTTATATTATTTCGATAAATCTGTGCGCTTGCGGACACATCACAAGACACCAGAGATTTTTGACAACCAATAATAAGTGTACATACATGATCGATTTCCAATATGTATAATTTTCGCTTTTGAAAAATGGTGCTATATTATACGCTCTCTTAGGATTGATATCTTCTGACATATTTACAAACTTTTAGATTTCAATTAGACACAATCAAAATACCAACTCTTGATGCCAATTGTTGGGTGTGAATATGGAAGTAGAAAAATGGTCTAAAGGCGGGTGAAATGACCCAAATTAAAATATGCCACCACCATTTTCCAAAATCGGAGTTTTTTCAAAAATGAGTTGTGAGCGGAATATTTGATGCGAAAATGAAAATTATAGAGTTGAATATGATCAAGTTTACACAATTCATTTAAAAAATATACAAGATTATAATAAAGAAATGCTTGGTATGAATCGATTAAATTTTTGTAATCACAAGGAGTGTACACAATGTGAGGGGAAGTTCTCTCTACACTTGATTTTAATGATGTCAAAACTATCATGCTTAGCATATATAGAATTCACATGAAGAATATCATATACAATGTACATTAGGTGTTCTAAGTATGTTTGATCATGTTGGTAATGCTCTAGGTGCATTAGGTATGGTTGAAAACCTTTAGGAAAGTCAAAATGATGATTTTTTGCATGTGTCAAGGGTGTAAGTCGACTCAAAACCCTGTTCTGGTCGACCCAGACAGGTTATATTTTTTAGTGTCAGCAGCTGGGATGATCGCGTCGATCCTCCGGTCGACTCATACAATCTGCGTTTGTGATTGTGAAAAATTTGGAGCAATGCGTCGACGCATACCCTGTTTAGGTCGACGCAAAGGCTGTTTTTCTGCGCAGATTTGCCAATTGCCTTGCTCAGGTCGACCTCTTCACCTGCATAGGTCGACTGTTCACTGTTTTCCACCTATTTTGTGATGTGTTATTCACTTCAAATTTCTGTCATTCCTGTTATGTTTCTAGGATAGTATATATATTGTTTTGGCTCATTTTTTACATACAACAACAAGAAACGTGAAAATATACATTGATATTTCTCTTCATCTTCATCTTCAACCTTACATTCTCTAACATCTACACATAACCATTTTTGTTAGTGTTGTGTATTTTTGAAGTTATAAGGTTCAGGCCTAGGTGTGTGGATCCTACGTGCTGGGTTGAGAATCAATGGGTGTTTCTTGAATAAAACCCTAGGTTTTGTCCTCCAAGAATCAAGGAGATTTGGGGGTTTTTACACAAACCGTTTCATTCTACAAAGATTCAATCGTACGAAGGTAACCAAAGAACATAGTGTTTCGTTTGGTTTAGTAGCTACAGTCAAAGGATCGTAGAAGAAAGGTTTGGGGATCGAATTGTGGTAGATTAAAATCGACCGAGTGAAGGTGGCAAAAGAATGGTTGTTTCTTGTAGTCTAGTAGCGTGAGACGGTGATTTGTTCAACCAAATTCGTGGAACTTGATTCGTCTTGAATCAAGGGAAGAGAAGACTCTGCATCAACAATCAAAGACGTTTGAAAGTTTGGATGTTCATTGTTTTTTCTCTTCTATAAACTCAATTGCAACGATAATATATATATATATATATATATATATATATATATATATCAATTCCATTTGTGGAATTGGGGGCAGAGGTACCCATAGCTAGGACGATTGGGGAACTTCCTAATCAAATCGTGTTTGTCCTCTCTTTCCCTTAACTCTTTACGTTTGATATCATTCGAATTTGCGAAGTTTAAATTGATCGAAATTTCTGAGCTAGTGTCATATTGAGCTGTTAAATTGTTTTGTAAATTTGATACAATCCCTTGGATTGTATTTAGAAGCAGCTCAACATCACATTACTTTGAAATCTGCACTTAGTGTGTTTTACGCACACCAAGTGTTCGATAATTTGTTTCAACGCAAAATCGAACTCTTTTGCAATCAATTTTTTGTCGATTTATCTCGTTGGATTGGGTTAACCATCAAGCAAGTAAATCATTGTTGATTGTGTTTAAAATTGATTTAATCAATCTGAATTTTTCTCATCTGTAATTCATTCCTAATATTGTCGTGCATATCTGATCCTTTTAGTAGAGGTTTGTTGTAGACGTGATTCAATGGTCGTTTCCATAAAAGAAAACTTTTAAAACCAAATTTTTGGAAAGCCATTTGCGTGTAAAACTCGTGGGATCTATTCAACCCCTCTTCTAGATCCTACTCATCATCTAACAAGTGGTATCACGAGCTCCGGTTTATCTGGTGCTTCAGTAAAACTTCTTGGAATATGGCAAACGACCTAAAGGGGCTTATAATAGGGCTCCGGTTTTTACAGGCGAGAATTACAGCTACTGGAAGGATTGTATGCGCGTCTATATAAATTCCATAGATCGGAAGGTTTGGAACGTTATTTTAAATGGTCCTATGGAAATTACAATGACCAATGCTGAAGGCGTTATCGTTTCCAAACCCGAAGCTCAATGGAATGAGGAGGACAAGAAAAAGTACAGCTATGATTGGAAGGCTCGAAATATGTTGATCTCCTCTTTGGGAGTTGATGAGTATTATCGAGTCTCTCATTGTGAAACGGTCAAAGCCATGTGGGATGCTTTACAAGTAGCCCACGAAGGCACTAATGATGTTAAAATGGCCCGTATCAACACACTAATGCAAGAGTTCGATCTTTTTTACATGAAGCAAGGGGAAACCATTGCGGATATGCAAAAACGATTTACTCACATTATCAACAAAATGCATGTACTTGGTAAACTAATTCCAAACGAGGTTGCTACTAATAAGATTTTGAGGTGTCTTAACAAGGAATGGCAGCCGAAAGTCACCGCGATCAAGGAGGCCAATAATCTAGCTACTCTAGACCTCACCACATTATTTGGCAAACTCGATGAGCATGAGCAAGTGCTCATTAGGCTTGAAAAAATGAAAAGAGTATAAAGAAGGAGAAAACAAAAGATACGGAAAAGAAGTTGATTGCTCTTAAGGCTTCTTATTTAAAGTCCACATCTAAAGAGCAAAGTGGTGATGAAACCAACAATGCCGAAGATGATGACTCCGATGATGACATGAGTCTATTTGTGAAGAGATACAATAGATATGTTTAGAAGAATGACATTCAACACTCGGATAAAAAATCTAGTCAAATTTAGGAGGCAATCTAAAAAGGAAGGCAACAGAATGGCAAGGTTAAAGGAACGTGTTACAACTGTGGAAAATTCGGGCACTACAAGCCGGATTGTCCATCACTTAAGAAAGACAAGGATAAGAATAAGGATAAGAGTCGTCAGCCTAAAAAGTCAAACAAATCTAGACCATCATACATCGCTTGGGAGAGCGATAGCGAGTCAGAAAAAGATGACAGCTCAAGTGACGAGAGTGAATCCGTTAATCTTTGTCTTATGGCACGTCAAGATAAGAAGAAAGAGGTAAAACACTCTAAATATGATCATTCTAATAGTGTGTCTTATTTAGAATTACAAAAAGCTTTTGATATGTTGCACCACAAGGCTAAGGAAGCTTTTCAACGCTTAGCCTCAAACAAAAATATTTTTACATATTTGGAGGGAAAGGTTTCCAATTCCGAAAAGGAATTGGAAGCTCTTAAAAACTCCATGGTGGATGCATCATAATCTAAGATTAATGAGAATAAGTCTCCATGGTTTAAGTTTGGGGGTTGTGATACTTGTCATATTTGGCAAAAAGAGGTGAGAACCCTTAAGGCCAAATTAAACAAGGCTCTTAAGCCTAAAGTTATGTTTACTATTGATCGATCACATTATTGAGAAAGAATGAATAATCCGTATCAAAAGTATACGTATGTGATTCGAGAGAGTGATAGCAAAGGTAAATTCCAAATGAACCGTAATTTCCTATATTGTTGCAAGCCTGGTCACACTATTGCTAAATGTCATTTTAGAAGATTTCTTGTTCCAAAAGGCATTTATAAATGGTTTCCCAAGTGAGATCTTGGTTTCACTTACCGCAAAGGACCCAATGAGAATTGGGTACCTACTCTCCCTTGATTGTTTTGTAGGTACAAAATCTTGAGACCACCGAAAGAAGATGGGTTCTGGATAGAGGCTGCTCAAGACATATGACCGGCGACATGTCTCTTTTCATCGACTTTGTGGTAAAGAAAAAGGGGTTTGTCACCTACGGAGATAACAACAAGGGACAGATTCTCGGCAAAGGTAGTGTAGGTAACTCCTCATCTACTACTATCTCTGATGTGCTTCTTGTGGAAGGCCTTAGACACAACCTTTTAAGCATTAGCCAACTATGTGACAAGAATTATAAAGTATCATTTTCAAAAGATTGTTGCATAGTTGAAGATAGTGACAAAAAGAATGTGTTTAAGGGCTTGAGGGTGAACAACGTCTATATGCTAGACTTAAATGAGGTATCGTTGAATGGAGACAAGTGTCTAGTCACTATGAATGAAGATTCATGGTTGTGGCATAGATGGTTGGCTCATATCAACTTTGACTTGCTTAACAAAATAGTCTTTAAAGACCTAGTCATCGGTTTGCCTAAAATCAAATTCACAAAGGATCACCTTTGTGATGCTTGCCAAATGGGAAAGCAAACAAGGATCTTATTCAAATCTAAAAACATTGTTTCAACTATGAGACCCCTTGAGCTCCTTCATATGGACCTCTTTGGACCATCTAGGGTTAAAAGCCTAGGTGGTAACTATTATGGTTTTGTAATAGTCGATGATTTTTCTAGGTTTTGCTGGACCATTTTCTTAGCAAATAAAACTGATACCTTTTCGGTCTTTGAGAGATTTTCTAAGTTATCTCAAAACAAGTTAAACACGAACATTGTGTCAATTAGAAGTGATCATGGGGGTGAGTTTGAAAACCATTTATTTGAAGCATTTTGTGAATCCCATGGAATTGATCATAATTTTTCCGCACCACGTACCCCTCAACAAAACGGGGTTGTGGAACGTAAAAATAGAATTTTGGAAGAATTAGGAAGGACTATGATCAATGAGAGTGGACTTCCAAAATACTTTTGGGCCGACGCCATAAGTACGACTTGTTAAGTTTTGAATAGGGTGCTCATCCAGCCTATTCTAAACAAGACACCGTATGAGCTTTTAAAAGGGCGTAAGCCAAATATCTCTCACCTTCACATTTTTGGTTGCAAGTGTTTCGTGTTGAACAATGGTAAAGAGACACTTGGTAAGTTTGATGCCAAGGTCGACGAGGGTATTTTTCTTAGATACTCTCAGTCAAGTAAAGATTATAGAATGTATAATAAAAGGTTACGAATTGTTGAAGAGTCGGTACATGCTACTTTTGATGAGTCTTATCCGAGAAATGTCGGAGAAGGTAGTTCTTTTCATGGTGCAGGTGTATCTTTAGAAGACATACTCAAGGACACTGATAAAGGAACTGATCAGCCCAAAGTAGTGCGTATTGAGGAGGAAAAGGATCACCAACCTATGAAGAGTGAGGAGGATCATCCAACTAATGAAGATGACCTTCCTTCAGCATGGAAGTCTTCCAAAGACCATCCAATCGACAATATCATCGGTGACATCTCTAAGGGAGTAACCACTCGTTCTAAACTTAGTAACTTTTGTTATTACTCCGCTTTTGTGTCACAAGTTGAACCTAAAAACACAAAGGAGGCATTACTCAATGAGCAATGGTTTTTATCAATGCAAGATGAACTAAACCAATTCAGCAGAAATGAGGTTTGGGACCTTGTCCCCCCTCCGCGAGATCATCGAGTAATCGGCACCCAATGGGTGTTTAGGAATAAACTTGATGAAAATGGAGTTATAAAATGAAACAAAGCGCGGCTTATAGCGCAAGGCTATAACCAAGAGGAAGGAATCGACTATGAGGAAACTTATGCGCCGGTTGCCCGACTCGAGGCTATACGCATTTTACTTGCTTATGCTTGCACTAAGAACTTCAAATTATTCCAAATGGATGTTAAAAGTGTTTTCCTTAATGGATACATAAATGAAGAGGTTTATGTTGCCCAACCTCTAGGTTTTGAATCCCATGAATATCCAGATCATGTCTACAAACTTAAATGTGCTTTATACAGACTTAAACAAACCCCTAGAGCTTGGTATGAACGTCTAAGCAAATTTTTACTTGATCAAGGGTATTCAAGAGGAAAGGTTGACACAACCCTCTTTATTAAACGTCAAGGAAAACACTTAATCTTGGTACAAATTTATGTTGACGATATTATCTTTGGGTCTACTAACATGTCCTTGGTCAAGGAGTTTTCTAGTTTGATGCAGGGGGAGTTTGAAATGAGCATGATGGGGGAGCTCAACTATTTCCTCGGATTGCAAATCAAACAACTCGAAGAGGGCACATTCGTGAGTCAAACGAAATATTGTCTTGAGCTTCTCAAATGTTTCGACATGCTAAACTGCAAAGCAATAGATACTCCAATGCCAACTAGTGCAAATCTTGATCATGACGAGAATGGTAAGGATGTAGAGGTAAAAAGGTATAGAGGTATGATTGGATCTCTTCTTTATCTTATCGCATCATGTCCCGATATTATGTTCAGTGTATGCATGTGTGCAAGGTATCAAGCACGTCCCAAGGAATCCCACCTAAAGGCAGTTATGCGCATACTTCGATACCTCTCCGGTACTCCAAAGTATGGGTTGTGGTATTTTAAAGGTAGTGTTTGTTCCTTAGTTGGCTATTTCGATTTCGACTTTACTGGGTGCAAATTGGATAGGAAAAGTACTAGTGGCACGTGTCAATTTTTTGCAAATTCCTTGGTGAGTTGGCATAGCAAGAAACAAGTTTATGTTGCTTTGTCAACTGCTGAGGCGGAATACGTTGCCGCCGGTAGTTGTTGTGCTCAAGTCCTATGGCTTAAACAACAATTGCTTGATTTCAATTTAAAATTCCCATTTTGTGCGATAACACTAGTGCTATTAACCTAACTAAGAACCATGTATTACATTCACGCACTAAGCATATCGAAATACGTCATCATTTCCTTAGGGATCATGTAGAGAAAGGTGATGTGGTCTTTGAGCATGTTGATACTAAAAATCAACTTGATGCCATTTTTACAAAACCACAAGCCACAGAGCCTTTCTTTCACATCCGTAGGGAACTTGGCGTTCTCGACATCTCGGATCGTGTTTGATATTCCTCTAAGATAGTTGCTCTTCACATATACATATGCTTGGTTATGTTTTTGACTAACAATGCAAAGAGTTATTAAGCTATATGTGAGGGTTCTCATCATTTATCATGATCAAGGTAATATCGTTTCGCTTCAAAATTTTCTTTAAGTAAATGTACCATATTGAGTGATAAAATTGATGTTTATTGCACATATTAAGCCTACTTTATCCATTTAAATGTTTGATGTTTGTGTTGGCTTCTTATTTATTCAACAACATTGCTTAAATGACACAAATATATGTTTTTTTGCAAAATTCTACTGTTTGAGCTGACTCATTCATGCCTCTGGTCGACTCTCTCTTATTGCTTTGTTCACGATTGGAGCTTGGAATGCTCAGGTTGACTCTTTGGTCGACTCATAGCTTTATTTTTCAAAATTGTAGAAAATGTTACAGTGTGCATCGACGCACACAGACCTAGAGGTTGACCGCTCGCTGACAGATTTCAAAAAATCTCTAGGGCTTCGTGCGTTTTGACCCATTTAATTGATTTTTTATGCTTTTTATGATTCTTTTATGTGTCATTAACATAGCATGTGCATTGTATCAACTCATTACATAGTTTCTCTCATCTCCTCCTCTTCCCTAAATCCTCTATAAACAAACCCTAACTCCACAACTCTTACCAACAACATTTGGGTTTCACACAACATTAAAGAAATTGGTTATTGTTCATCATTTTCTAGCTTCACCATCAATGGCTTCTCGAAGAATCACCTGGAAAAGAGTCACAATAGAGCCTTCATCTCAAGCAGGTCCTTCCCAACCTCCTCTCAATCCACCGGTAACACTTTCCTCTCTTGTATCTGATGAATTTGCTGCTCTATATGAGAAAAAGTTGAGTAAACGATCTATTATCAAGCAATTTGTTTACTATCGTCGTACCGTTGAACGCATGCATTTAGAAGAAGTCATAGAGTTATTGGATTTTCATAATTTTAAAGGATTTTTGGAATGTGACACCAAATACAATGAGGATTTGGTTAGGATCTTTTATACTGGTTTAATGGGTAAATTTGATGGTTACATGTTTAATTGCAAGCTAGGGAATAAGGTTTTTGCTATCAATGACTCTACTTGGAGAGATTTGTTTAATATGCCTGTGCTCAATGCTGCACCTACAGAACATGCAACTGATACAAGCACTGTTGAGGGTTATAATTTTAAGAAAGCATTGAATTCTATGCTGAAGAAACCATATTCTGATCAGGTTGTGGCGAGCGACTTGTTTCCTAAATCAGTGACAACTGGGAAATTAAAACCTCTTGACAGGATCCTACAGTGGATTGTGTCACACATTCTTCGACCCAAGAAGGGTGGATATTCTAGGGTTGATCAGCCTGAAGTCCACTTGATGTACATTCTGAAAAATAAAATCTGGATTAGTTGGCCGTATTATGTTGCAAGCAGGATGTATGCTCTACGTGACTCTAGTAGAGGGAATGCGTTGTCTTACGCCTCTTTCATTCAAAGTGTGATCAACCGTGCTGAAATCATTGTTCCTGGTCTCACATACAAATCTCTCACCTCAGATCAAGAATTCAGTCTGAAGACGTTGACTATGATGGGACACATTTGGGATGTCAAAGATAAAAAGTATAAGTATGTTGTGAAATCAAACACTGCTGTTTTGGAGGAATCTGATGAAGAAGATGAGGAAGAAGAAGAAGAGGAAAAATAAGAAGAATAAGAGGAAGAACAAAGCGATGATGAAGAAGAACAAAGTGAGCATGACCAAGGAAATCAAATGGATATCGGTGTTGAAGATAATAGCGCTTTTATGCCTCACTTATCTGCCATGGTGTCTGAGGAAGGCCAAGGATGGAATCAATGGCAATATACATGTACTTACATTCCTCAATCTTCTCCAATGGAAGCTGAGATTGACCAAGGCTAGGGTCAATGGCAATATACTGGCTGGACCACTCTTGGTTCTAACTATATGCCATCAACTCAAGGATTGGACTATCATGAGTCCTATTATACTCCTCCATCACCTCCGCGTCCTCAACAAAACAATGAGGATATTCTTGAACTCATGAGGACTATGCAACTCAACCAACAGCGGTTTGCCATAGCTCAAGAGGAATGATTCAAGTCTTTGCACGAAGAGATTCAAACGCACACCAACAACTTTGATTCTTTTGCCACTAATGTGATGGGAAGATTCAACACTATGGTTGAGACATCTGCTAATCTGCACCGTGCTCTTGCAAACAGTTTCAACATTTTGAATCAAACCGTATTGGAGATGACTGAGCAATTGGACGTTCAACCTCCACCACCTCCTCACACTTACCAGTTTCACGGAAGAGGCCACTCATTTAGGGGGAGAAGGCCTTGAAGACCTTTGTTGCATCTCTCTTCATATCTATTAGTGCTTTGTTTCTTGCATTGTTTGTTTTGTTTATGACTCTACTATGTTGCTTTTCATTGTGTTTGCCTTTTTTCGTGATCTTGTACTTCTACTTTCCGGCTTCTCTATGTCGTAACAATGTACTGCTACAAACTTTGTGTTCCTTAAGCATTTTGGTTTGGTTTATTAGTATTATGTTTCTATTTATCTCTCATTTTGTTCATTAACTTGCATTTTATGTGGATGTGCATTAATGGTTACGCGTTGCAATTATGTAAACAAATGTTGCTTTCAATCTTCTATTCTTGATGTGTTTATCTTTCTCTCTTTTTGATGTTGTCAAAGGGGGAGAAGACACAGGAAATAACAGGTATTGAAAATGATCAAACAACAATGAATGCATAAAGTCAGGGGGAGGTTCTCTCTACATTATTTTGCCATCATCGAAAAGGGGGAGTATGTGAGGGGAAGTTCTCTCTACACTTGATTTTAATGATGTTAAAACTATCATGCTTAGCATATATAGAATTCACATGAAGAATATCATATACAATGTACATTAGGTGTTCTAAGTATGTTTGATCATGTTGGCAATGCTCTAGGTGCATTAGGTATGGTTGAAAACCTTTAGGAAAGTCAAAATGATGATTTTTGCATGTGTCAAGGGTGTGAGTCGACTCACAACCCTGTTCTGGTTGACCCAGACAGGTTATATTTTTTAGTGTTAGTAGCTGGGATGCTCGCGTCGACCCTCTGGTCGACTCATACAATCTGCGTTTGTGATTGTGAAAAATTGGGAGCAATGCGTTGACGCATACCCTATTTAGGTCGACGCAAAGGCTATTTTTCTACGCATATTTGCCAACTGCCTTGCTCAGGTCGACCTCCTCACCTGCATAGGTCGACCGTTCGCTGTTTTACACCTATTTCGTGATGTGTTATTCACTTCAAATTTCTGTTATTCCTGTTATGTTTCTAGGATAGTATATATATTGTTTTGGCTCATTTTTTACATACAACAACAAAAAACGTGAAAATTTACATTGATATTTCTCTTCATCTTCATCTTCAACCTTACATTCTCTAACATCTACACATAACCATTTTTGTTAGTGTTGTGTATTTTTGAAGTGATAAGGTTCAGGCCTAGGTGTGTGGATCCTATGTGCTGGGTTGAGAATCAATGGGTGTTTCTTAAATAAAACCCTAGGTTTTGTCCTCCAAGAATCAAGGAGATTTGGGGGGTTTTTGCACAAACCGTTTTGTTCTACAAAGATTCAGCCGTGCGAAGGTAACCAAAAAATAGAGTGTTTCGTTTGGTTTAGTAGCTACAGGCAGAGGATCATAGAAGAAAGGTTTGGGGATCGAACTGTGGTAGATCAAAATCGACCGAGTGAAGGTGACTGAAGAACGGTGGTTTCTTGCAGTCTAGTAGCGTGAGACGCTGATTTGTTCAACCAAATTCGTGGAACTTGATTCGTCTTGAATCAAGAGAAGAGAAGACTCTGCATCAACAATCAAAGACGTTTGAAAGTTTGGATGTTCATTGTTTTTTCTCTTGTATAAACTCAATTGCAACAGTAATATATATATAAATATATATATATCTCAATTTCATTTGTGTAATTAGGGGCAGAGGTACCCATAGCGAGGACGATTGGGGAACTGCCTAATCAAATCATGTTTGTCCTCTCTTTCCCTTAACTCTTTACGTTTGATATCATTCGAATTTGCGAAGTTTAAATTGATCGAAATTTCTGAGCTAGTGTTATATTGAGCTGTTAAATTGTTTTATAAATTTGATACAACCCCTTGGATTGTATTTAGAAACAGCTCAACATCAGATTACTTTGAAATCTGCAATTAATGTGTTTTACGCACACCAAGTGTTCGATAGTTTGTTTCAACGCAAAATCAAACGCTTTTGCAATCAATTGTTTGTCGATTTATCTCGTTGGATTGGGTTAACAATCAAGCAAGTAAAACATTGTTGATTGCATTTAAAATTGTGGTAATTAATCTGAATTTTTCTCATCTGTAATTCATTCCTAATATTGTCGTGCATATCGGATCCTTTTAGTAGAGTTTCGTTGTAGACGTGATTCAGTGGTCGCTTCCATAAAAAAAAACTTGTAAAACCAAATTTTTGGAAAGCCATTTGCATGTAAAACTCGTGGGATCTATTCAACCCCCCTTCTAGATCCTAGCCATCATCTAACACACAATTGATTCAATGTGTGGAATCCTAATATTCAATTTGTTTCCAGATTTATCAATCTCAATACTATCTTGACTAGTTATCCAACTCCATCAAAACCTAAATCTTTTCGTAATATATTGCTATTAAGAACAAAACGATATAATACAGGGGAATTGAAAAACCTAAGCATGCTGATAACAATCCAAAGGACAATGTATCATTAGTTGAAACTCATACGAATTGCATTGTTCCTTTATATTTTTATGAGGATTGACTAACAAAAGCCCAAAAGGTTGGAACTTGGGAATTTATGTAGTTTGCATGTATTAGGTATGGAGGAAACCAGTTGAAACAAAGAGAAAAACCATGCCCTAAACTTTCGCATCGAGACCAAAAGCTTCGCTATGCGAAGGAAAGCGACAGGAAGCTACAGGAAGCGACAGAAAGCGACAGGAAGTAAGCCATGCAGAACAAAACAGAATTAAAATGTCCAATCTTCGCTTGAAGCAACAGGAAGCGACAGAAAGCAACAGGAAGCAAGCCAGGCAGAACAAAACAGAATCAAAATGTCCAATCTTCGCTTGAAGCAACCAAAGTTCACATAGCAAAACTTTACTTCGCATAGTGAAGTATGGCGGTCCCTGAAAGGCGGTTTGAAAGTTCAAATCTTAATGTAGAAGAAAATGGAGTTCGCATAGCGACCAGAACATCGCATAGCGAACTTAGGCGACCAAAAACACTATAAAAGGAGATCAAAGGCAACGCAAAGGGGATCATCTTGTTTTTAAACAGTCTTAGACAGTAATATATAATAGTAGAATAGGAATAGAAGTGGGGTTTAGAGGAAAAAGAGTAGATTTGCATAAAGAGTCAGGAAATCGTTGTTGATGCTGATTAAACTCAAATCTTCCATTATGCTTCAAGCTACCATGAGTAGCTAAATCCCTATCTTGTTGGGATTAGTCGTAATTCACCGAAACAGTATGTATTATCTTTAATCATGGCGTTATACGTAATTTATGTATGAATCATTATTGATGTTATCTCTGTTTTATCGTTTATTTCATGAATTAAATTGATATTGACAAATACGATTCAAATCTCAATCACAGATAACATCTATTAAACTCTAAATTCTAGACATAGATTTAGGTTTAATATTCACAAAAAGTATCGAATCGTAATGCTACCATATTGTTTAATAGGCTGAGAAATCGTCCATTAAACCATAAGGTAGAAATCTCATCAAAGTTTAGACATAAACTTTGTTTGTAAGCGATACGTGATAATAGCAAAACATGCTTAAATTGTGTATAACTGATTTTTGGTATGCATATTAATCGGTAAATGAAAACCAAATTCCCAACAAGCCTATTCCTCTGAAAACTATCTTCATTTATTACACATGTTTACTGTTCATAACTTATAAACCAAACATCTCGACATTTTGCTTAGAATCATAGAAAGTGTTGAACGGTTTTGATATCGCTCCAATCCCTATGGATACGATAAAAACAAATACTTACATTTGATTGTACTCAACATCAAATTGGTGCCGTTGCTGGGGATTGGCGTTTAAGATATTAAAATAGCGCAATAGTTTATATACTTCTAAGTTGTATATAGTTGTTTTCTCAACGTTTGTTTAAGTGTTGGATAGGTGGTGAAACTTCTGTTTATGCTTCGAGGCAAGACTTCAGAAGAACAACTTCTTTTTGATCCTAAGATCGAAAGAACAAAAGACAAAAGGAGAAATAGAAACAACTATCCAAAAAGAAAAATCACAAAGGAGTTTCCACATCAACTTCCTCAAAAAAAGAAACAATGACTGAAGTTGTCAACGGTGGACCTTGTCAGAGCAGTCCAAGACGATTAGCTCATCTCACCAATACTCCAAATAACCGACAAGCTGAAATGAAAACTGGACTGCTGCAGATTATTTATGCTAACCCTTTTGCAGGTTTGGATCATGAAGATCCATATTCCGACTTCACAAAGTTCTATGAGCTGGCTTGATTAGGTGCACCTGAGGCTGAAGAAGAAGCAGTATTTATGAGGTTATTCCCATATTCTTTGATTGGTAAAGCAAAATATTGGTATCTTGACCAACCTACTGAAACCATGACGAACTGGAATGTATTGGAAGAAAATTTTCTTAACAGATTCTTCCCTCGCAATCGGTTCATGGATGCAAAAACATCCATTGGCGCGTTTGCTCAATCTGCAAATGAAACTCTATGTGAAGCTTGGGAACGTTACAAATCCATGCTACGGAAATGTCCAAATCATGGTTTTGACAGCCTGACACAAGTCCACATCTTTCGCAACGGATTGCATCCCCAACCAAAGCTCTTACTTGATGCAACAGCTGGTGGTTCGTTATTGGCCAAAAGTGCAGAAGAAGCAGTTTCAATTATCAACCGAATGGCTCTCACCGATCATCAAGTTCAATATAATTGAGGAACCGCACAAAAGAAACCTGGAATTCTTGAGTTGGACACAAGCAATACAATCTTGGCACAAAATAAGCTTCTCACTTAAATTGTGGAAGAACTCACAAAGCAATTATCCAATCTTCCACAACAACTCAAACACCTGCACGAAGCACCTAAACCACAACAAGTAGCCATGTGCGAACTTTGTACAGGAGACCACCCAACCAGTTTTTGTCCTCCGATTAATGAAGAGGTCAATTATTTGGGAAATTAGCGGCAAAGACAGGTCTCGTACCAAAACAATCAAGGTTATCCATACAAAACAGGCAGAATCAATACCAAAGCTACACTCAACCAGATAAGCTTACAAAGATCGAAGAAACCTTGAATCAATTTATGCAGATGTCCATAGCAAACTAGAAAAATACAGATGCATCAATCAGAAATCCTGAAACACAAGTAGGGCAAATTACAAAACAGTTGAATGAGCAACAACAAGGACCATTCTCTGTCGCCACTCAAACCAATCCAAAAGAAACTTGCAATTCAGTCACAGCAAAGATTGGAAAAGTGAATGAACCAAAAGTTAAAGAAAATGCCAAAGGAAGGAGAATTATAGTGGAAAAGCAAGAAGAAAATTTGGAGAAAAAAGAGGAAGAAAACAATGTTGATCCTGGAAGTGTTACAGTACCAGTTACCATTGAAAGTATAACTTTTGATAAAGCTTTTATTGATCTTAGTTCAAGCACCAATCTCCTTCCGTTTTATGTTCTTAAAAAGATTGGTAATCCTGAAATAGAACCTATAACAATGGTGCTACAACTTGCGAACAAATCAATCACAAAACCAGTTAGCATGATAAAGAATGTATTGGTCAAACTTGAGAGATTCCTATTTCCAACAGATTTTGTGGTGATCAACAATGAAGAAGATAATGACAGTCCTCTGATTTTGGGGCGTCCCTTTATAAAAACAGCCCGAATGATGATTGACGCAGATAAAGGCAAGATGAAAGTGAGGTACAAAGATGAAGAAGTCAACTTCAAATTGTTTCAGCACAAAGAGAATGACTATTGCAAGATTGAGGCTCCTGATGAAATAGGCCAGGAATTGAAGATAAAGAATGACAAAGAAAGGCCAAAGGATAGTGGCATAGACGCTTTGACAAATTCCTACAAACCACCTTGACATCACTTGAAATAGGCGTCGAGCTAACGAAGTTAAACAAGCACTAGTTGGGAGGCAACCCAACGTCGTAAGCCATTTTATTTTATTCTAACTTTCAGTTCTTTCAATTTTAGTTCTAATTTCAGCACATTCTTTGAAATGCCATTGAAACTTTTTGACGATAGTGCATACTAAAAATTCACTTAGTACTCCTTTTAGCACTTGGTGTTAATATGTTGCAAGCTCGTTTTGAAAATATGTTGCTATGATCCAGTGATCCTCGTCATGAGCATGGAATGCTTCTTCCAAATATGTTGATCAAAGGCCAAGTCAAGTATCGTGAGCAGATAACAAAAAAGAAGAGTGAGTGGTAATGATAAGAATCAGAAGAACATCAAGCGAGGTACATGTTCACTTGCTTTGTAGAATCATAGCATGATTTATGAGTTCTGTTTTCTCTTATGATAGTCATAACATGTCTCATTCACATTGTGCACACACTTTCTTGAATCTTTTAGCAAAAACCAGAAAAGTGAGGTGAACTTCCATTGTGTACAAAAACTGCGAAATCCTTGTATTTAACTCGGTTGATTCATGTTCAATCTGAAAATTCCATTTGAGCTTTGTAACGATATAAAGAGGATCAAGGCAATTGTTTGATTTTGAGAAAAATCACCATAGCCAAAAATATTTTCATCAAAACCTGTAAGTGAGTGAGCATTTCTGCACCCTCTTTGCACCAGAAAAATCAAAGGATGGATCAAATTCTGAAAATACAAAAACCACTAAGAAACCACTTAGTGAAGTCATGATCCATCCTAATTTCTTTCTGCACAACCTAAACTATAATGGTTTGAATCATCAAGATGCTTTACTCATAAAAAGAAATAAGTTGGGGAGAGAATGGATGATGATGCCAAAAGGAAAAGAAAAAGAAAAGAAAGATCAAAAAAGAAAGAGAAATACAAAAAGCATAAAAATTTGTATCATGAAAAAAAAGGAAGGATTGAAAAGGCAAAAGAGAAAGAAAAATCATGTTGATGAAGCAAGGAGTGAAGCAAAGAAAGCAAGTTACAAAAGTGGACAGATTTTAGAAAATTAGCTTTAGGAGAAAAATCATATCTTTAGGAAACCTGGCCACATTACAACCTTCACAAGCCCTATGTGATTTATGCCTTCAATTGCTCGAATTTCTGAATTGTTTTAGATGAAAACATGAATCAGCCCGGATGTTGACCAAGTGATCAAGTGAGAGTCATCACACCACTTAATTAAGACAAACTTCAAAGCCTTCATCCCTTTTTATGAAGAAGAGTGTTAGGAAAGATTCAAGTGAGTTGTGTCTTTATATTTTCGAGTACATAAATGTGATTTTGTGGGTGAAAACTTAATTCCATAATCATGCTTTAATTTTACAATCATTTGAACATGTCTCTTGCTTGACAAGTAATCATTTGAACCATTCATTTTTCAAATTGTTGTTTCAAATACTTGCTTGAAAATCCTAAAAACATTTCTTGAAAAGATCATGCTCATGATTGAGGACAACCAAGAAATTAAGTTGGGGAGAATTTGATAACAATCCAAAGGACAATGTATCATTAGTCGAAACTCATAAGAATTGTGTTGTTCCTTTATATTTTTATGAGGATTGACTAACAAAAGCCCAAAAGGTTGGTACTTGGGAATTTGTATGGTTTGCAGGTATTAGGTATGGAGGAAACCAGTTGAAACAAAGAGAAAAACCATGCCCTACAACTTTCGCATCGCGACCAAAAGCTTCGCTACGTGAAACCTCGCTATGCAAAGGAAAGCGACAGAAAGCGACAGGAAGCAAACCAGGCAAAACAAAATAGAATCAAAATGTCCAATCTTCGCTTGAAGCAATAGGAAGTGACAGAAAGCGATAGGAAGCAAGCCAGGAAGAACAAAACAGAATCAAAATGTCCAATCTTCGCTTGAAGCGGCAGGAAGCGACCAAAGTTCGCATAGCGAAACTTTACTTCACATAGTGAAGTATGGCGGTCCCTGAAAGGCGGTTTGAAAGTTTAAATCTTAATGGAGAAGAAAAGGGAGTTCGCATAGTGACCAGAATTTCGCATAGCAAACTTAGGCGGCCAAAAACACTATAAAGGGAGATCAAAGACAATGCAAAGGGGATCATCTTGTTTTTAAACAGTCTTAGACAGTAATATATCAGTAGAATAGGAATAGAAGTAAGGTTTAGAGGAAGAAGAGTGGATTTGCATGAAGAGTCGGGAAATCGTTGTTGATGATGATTCAACTCAAATCTTCCATTATGCTTCAAGCTACCATGAGTAGCTAAATCCCTCTCTTGTTGGGATTGGTCCGAAACAGTATGTATTATCTTTAATCATGGCGTTATACGAAATTTATGTATGAATCGTTATTGATGTTATCTCTGTTTTATTGTTTATTTCATAAATTGAATTGATATTGACAAATACGATTCAAATCTCAATCACAGATAACATCTATTAAACTCTAAATGCTAGACATAGATTTAGGTTTAATATTCACAAAAAGTATCAAATCGTAATGCTACAGTATTGTTTAATAGGCTGAGAAATTGTCGATTAAACCATAAGGTAGAAATCTCATCAAAGTTTAGACATAAACTTTGTTTGTAAGCGATACGTGATAATTGCGAAACATGCTTAAATTGTGTATAACTTATTTTTGGTATGTATATTAATTGGTAAATGAAAACCAAATTCCCAACAAGCCTATTCCTCTAAAAATTATCTTCATTTATTACACACGTGTACTGTTCATAACTTATAAACCAAACATCTCAACATTTTGCTTAGAATCATAGAAAGTGTTGAACGGTTTTGATATCACTCCAATCCCTGTGGATACGATAAAAACAAACACTTACATTTGATTGTACTCAACATCACATGCAATCACTACGAACTTAAATGCAAGAGTAAGAAAGAGTGAGATGACACCAAGATTTATAGTGCTTCGACGGTCATCCTCGCTTTGCCTACGTGTACTCTTCAATGGTTTCCCATTGGAACCTATATAGTTCCTTGTTATTTGAAAAATATTTCCAAGAGTTCATACAATCACCAATCCACAATCATAACTTGGAAAATAAATCTCCTAATTTGGATCTTGACTTGTATACATCAAACATGCCAAACTCTTCTACGTAATCTTTACTCGAATACGTTTATTGAATCTTCCAATCACACAAATGTTGCTTCAAACCTTCGTGTGTAGCTATCAACCCCTTAATCCTACTGATTCCTTGAGCTACAAAATTGTCTGAAGATCCGAGAGGAGCATGCCTTATCTGTAGTCTTCCACACAGTCACTACTAAGACAATTCTGGAGAGAAGAACCTACTTCTTTTCAATGGAATTTTTCACCACCATTGACAATCTATCAATCTTGCTAACAATATGAAAAACTAAATAATATCTCCAAGAACGGTTAGTTTCAAGTACGGACCTCCTACAATCAATCTCAAAACTCTTGTTATCAAGATCTAATCTCAATTGAAGTTGAAGATCAAAATAATTTCGTTGCAAGACTTTAAACACTCAAAATAGAGGAAATTGACACAGACCTGACAAGGAATTTTGGAAAAAGGATTTTATTCTAATCATGTTCTAAATCTAATTCGAATCAAATCCAATAGAATCTAACAGGAATTTTGGAAAAACATATTGATTAGAATCATGTACAAATATTTATTCAAATCAAATCAAACAAAATTTCTTCCTAGGAAAATGATTAGGATCAAGTGTAAAATTTGATCAAAATCAAATCACTGAGTTAAGCTTCTGTCCAATTTAATCAGGATAAAAAATTAAGTGTAAAACTGAATGATTCAAATCAATCTTGTAAAATCTCAAATTTTCAAAATCATTTTGAGACTTTACTATTGAATCAAAGTTGAACCAAAACACACAAAAATTTCATTCCACTAACATATGCTATTGATCAAAGAATATTTAGATCAAAATTAAATCCAACTAAAGTTTTATGCATGCTAAAATCGAATTAAATCAAACTTGATTTTGAGAAATGTAATCATGAAGAAGAGTAGGAGACTCAATGAATCGAAAGAAAAAAAAAAGATGAACGCGATAAGACAAGCAAAGAAATAACTGGATAGTAGAGACATGCATGCAACTACAATGCATAGTATTTATTCTCATCTCGAAGGGTTAAGATTGTATTCTTACTTTTACACACAATAGTCTTTGAGTGGTAATAATTAGTATTCTTATCTCCATCTGTATACCACTTAGCTCTCATCTTCTAAAATCAAACACATTCTTCCTGGTAAATAGTTTGAGTTAATTGATTTTGAATTTCACACTCCAAAGCCTCAAGATAAATACTATAGCTATAGTGCAAACTATTTTGTATATAAATCAACCTAGAGATGATCACTTTCTTAGGTGTGAACATGTTTCCAAATATGTTCTTGTTTCACTCCTTAATAAGAGTAGTCATACCATCTAACAATGAGATTAACTCTCCCATATAGGTCCATTTTTCACACATCCAAGACTCAAAGCTAAAGGGAAAATTATGAGGACTTGAAGGCTCCCCTTGCACCATAATAATAATGGGATGATGGTCATATTGGATACGAGGCAAAACTCTAGAAAACCATTCTAGAAAGTTGAGTCTTCATTCAACATTATAGAGGCATCGATCAAGATTTTTGGAAATTTGATCTACCCCCCCCCCCCCCTCCCTCCATCGGGGTCTTTTCCAAGTGAACGTAGAACCCACAGTAGTCACTTCCATCATTTCAAAATCAATAAGCCAATTTCTAAACTTTATACATCTAGAAAGGTTAAATTGCACACCCCTCCCTTTTTGATCATTTGGCCACATAATCTCATTAAAATCGCCTATCATCATCCAAGGTAATAAAATGTTAGCAAATAACCACTTAATCTTTTACCATATCTCCCGTCTCTCCATCTTTATAGCACTAGCATAAACCATTGTTAACAACTAGCTTTGATTATTACCATCACTAACATTAACATGGAGAAAATATTGATTTTCTTGAATTAGGATAATAAGTCATTTTTATTCGATATCAACCAAATACCTCATGAAAACCCAAAAGCCTCAATCCTCACATTCTTGTAAAATCCAAGTCTCGTAATAGTATTATTGACCTTAACATCATTACATCTAGTTTCTTAATGAGCAACCATATCCATTTTATGTTGGAACAACATTTGTTTATACCCTTAAAAGGTTTTGATAATAACAAAGTATTTAAAGAACAATAGGGTTTGCTAACATATGTTCAAGTGTGCAGGATCATAAGCTAATAATTCATCATGATTAATCTTGTTGAAAGCATAAGTGAATAGCAATACTACTCAGATTCTGGCTGATCAGAATTTGAATATATTCATCAACATCTGAAGGTTCAGATTCTGGTATGCTGTTCCAGCCTCTGGTGACAGCTCAGACCCTAAAGGCTTAATGAGCGTCTCATCCGTACTCTGCACCAAAAGTGACTAGTCTTGTCAAAGTGACAGATTTTTGGACAGAGTTGACTAGGGTTTAGTTTTGTAAGGCTCAAGGATAGTGATATGACCTCTTCAGTATATACTACCTTTAGGTAGATACCTAGTTACTCAAAAAGTGTTGTGGACATTGCTTTTATTCAGTGGACAATACTTCTGACTGGATACAACTCTCTAACGTCTCTCTTGGTATCCTTGTTCACTAAGTTTGTTTTTGTTCAAACCTCCAACGATTCTTTTTCTACCTCTATAAAAGGAAGCTGAAGACTCAAAGGAAGGTTACAACATCACAACACATTGAAAGATCTTAGCATAACTCTGACCTGTTATTGTAACTGTTATAGCATATGATCTTAAGATTTCCTATCTTAGATTATTTAGAAATCTTAGAAAGGTTAAAAACCTTTGTGATTGCTGCACAACTGTTTTACTTCTTATTGTGTATCAAAGTATAATAGTTATCTTTATGACTAAACTATTTGTTTAAAGTAGAGGAAGTCTCTTGACCACATGCTTGAGCATTGAAGTATCTTGTCTGTCTGCTTGAGCATGAAGTCTTAAACTAAGGGTTTAAGCAAGAAAGTCTTATTCTGGTTAGATTGAGCAAGAAGTCTTGAGTAGTTGGCTTAAGCAAGGAAGTATCATTATAGGTTGATTGATTAGGAAGTCTTAAGCAGCTGACTTAAGCAATAAAGTCTCATTCTAGGTTGATTGAGCAAGAAGTCTTGAGCAGGAAGTCTCATTCTAGGTTGATATCAGACTCAGAACGTGGTTCATATTTTGAAGCTTCAGTTTCAGAAGTGAAATGAATTTTTGGAATACACAATTCAACCACCCCCACCTCCATTCTTATGTATTTTTCTCACATTCATTTGGCATTAGAGCCTGGTTTGTGCTAAACACTTAACCATGGTACAATGAATCAATCCAAAAAAATTTACTTACAATATCATGTATGGTCCTGTCGTTCCTTATGACTATAGTATTGTTGTGAAAATCCATTTTTTTGCTAAACTACCCTCATTAAATGGTTATTTCACTCAAAGGAAGAGAAAAATGTATACTTATATCATTATCCTTGATGATGAGTTATGGGACATACTTGAGGACGACATTGACTTAACTATTGTTAGTGATGGGATGGTGAAAGATAGAAAAACTCTTACACCAAACCAAAATAAAGTTTACAGAAAACACCACGGAGTAAGGGGCATTTTGATTAAGGCTTTACCTCACTCTGAATATGTTAAAATCATTGATAAGTCTATAGCTAAGACTATCTTTGAATCGTTGACTTCCACGTATAAAGGGTATCAACAGGTGAAAGGAGCTAAGGCAGACCTTCTTGTGCAATAATATGAGTTATTCAAGATGAAGGATGATAAGGACATTGAAACCATGTTCTCTAGGTTTCAAACTCTTGCATCGGGCCTTCAGATCCTAAGAAAAAGTTACACTATTGTTTACCATATAAAGAAGATCTTGAGAAGTCTTCCGGCTAAGTACAAACCCAAGGTCATAGCTATTTAGGAGGCTAAAGACCTGAATACTATGAGTCTTGAAATTCTTATTAGAAACCTTTAGAGCCATGAAATGGAATTGAATGGGGATGAGCTAATGGTGAAATCCAAAACATTGGCATTAAAGTCTATTGCTAGAAGATCTGGTGGTAAAGCCGTCAAATCCTCCAAGGTCAGGAAATCTGAAGAAGCTTCAGATAAAGAAGTTTCTAATTGTGATTTTGATGAGGAGGATATAGCCTTTATCATTAGAAGGTTTTAGTAACTAGAGAGAAGGAACAAATAATTATCTAGTAAAAGCAATAGCCTTAGAGGGTCTAGTTCCAAGGATGATGCAGATGATCAAAAGAGATGCTTCAATTGTAAGAAGTTTGGTCACTACAGGGTTTAGTGTCCTGGCCTACAAAAACAAAGGCCAAAGAAGGGATGTTTTAAAAAGGAAAGTTTCAGAAACAAATTCAAGAAAAGTCTAATGGAAACATGGGATTAACTTGACAATGAAATCGGCTCATACAGAAACGAGGGAGAAGAAAATCTTTCCCTAATGGCTCTCACACCCTAAAAAACAGAATATGAATCAACCTATGATTCAGGCTCTGATAGAGAACGCGAGGTATTTTCTAATTTATCTCGTTCTAATTTAATTTCTTTTGTTCAAGAACTTAAGTGTCGTTGTCAAGATATAACAAAACTTATGAAAACCTTGAAAAAGGAATGTGATCTTCTAAAGGAAAAACTTAAAATTTCTCAAAACAAAGTTGAATCCTTGGAGAAAGATCACATTACTCAAGTTAACAAAATCTTTGAAAAAACCTTGAGTAAGCAAGAAGTTGCTCTTTAAGATTGTACTATGATAGGTTTTGAGAGAACAAATATTCCCCCCATGATATATGGGGTAAGCAAGAGCGGAAAAAAAGGTCTGAGCAACAATGAAAATGTGTTATCTCTAAAGCTTAACTCTTGAAGAAATCAGATGCTTCTTCTTCAAGCAGTGCTCAGACAGTGTTGAAAACTTATTTTGTATCTGGCTCTGATAATGGTAAGAGTCTGAATAAAGCAAAACCCAAGATTATTGGATCAAAGGTTCTGAACAAAACAATACCTAAGATGTCAAAATCAAAGGTAGTGAAGAGATCAGAACCTAAAATCCAAAAATCAAAGGTTCTGAAGAATTCTGAACCTAGAAATCCAAATTCAAAGGTTCTGAAAAGAATAGAACCCAATATCTATGGACCAAAAGTTCAGAGAGGTTCAAATGTAAAAACTCACCTAGATAGAACTTTTTTAAACTAAAAGTCTGGAATGAGTATAGACCCTACTATCTGAAAAGGGCTCAAAACAAAAGGAAGCATATGAGAACTAACAATAGAGGATCCATAAGAGTATGGGTACCTAAATCCCAAAAACTTTTTTTGCTGCAGATTTGCTTAAGAGGGGAAACAAAGTAACAAGCTTGGTACCAGGACAGTGGTTGCTCACGTCATATGACGAGAGAAAAGCTTATGTTCCAAACCCTGAATCTGGAGGAGGGAGGGAAGGAGGACAAAAAGGGAATATTATTGGTACGGGAACTATTGGTAACTCTCTTATCTCTATCTATAATGTTTGGTTAGTAAGTGGACTCAAACATAACATACTAAGCATAAGTCAATTTTGCGACAGTGGTTATGAAGTTGTGTTTGATAAGAACTTTTGTTCTGTAATCAACGAGTCTGACAAAACCATTATATTTAAAGGTAAGTGGAATAAAAATGTTTACAAAATTAACCTTTCTGAATTGACTGACCAAGAGGTTGTTTGCCTTATGTCAGCGAGTGATGAAAAATGGGTCTGGCATAAGAGGTTAGGTCATGCTAACTAGAGGTTGATCTCCAAACTTAGCAAGCTAAAACTTGTTAAAGGGCTGCCAGATCTTGATTATCACCCATATTCTCTATGTGGGGTGTTAGACGATGGCTTGGATCTAGAAGGGGGGGGGGGGGGGGGTTGAATATATCCCACAATTTATTACACGTTTATGATGTTCCAAAAATTAGTTTTAAAAAATTTAATGCGGAAGCAACCACTAAATCAATTCGTCTACAACAAACCGCTACTAGAAAAATCGGATATGCGTAAAGCCGCTAAGAATGATATGGCGGAGGAGAAAAACACAACAGAATCAACAATACACAAAGTAATCAACTCAAATATATGCACTTGATATTATCCAATCACCAACGGGTGAATACAACAAACTTAATTCACAAAGTGCTTTAGAAACTTGTGCTTAATCAATTTATCAAACACTTGGCGTGCGAGGCACTCCAAGTGTAAATTTCAAAGCAATGTGAGTGTAGAGCTAATCCAAATGCAATCCAAAGGATTGTAGTATTTTTACAAATCAATTATTCAGCTCTATACTACACTACACCAGAAATTTTCAATCAATTGATAATTCACAAGCTTAATCAATATCAAAAATGTAAAAGGATAGGGAAAGAGAGAACAAACACGATTTGTTTAGGCAGTTCCCCTTTCGTCCTCGCTAAGGGTACCTCTGCCCCCAATTCCAAAAATGGAATTGAGATATGTATATATTACGGTTGCAAATTGTTTATACAAGAGAAAACTGATACACCAAACCCTCAAACGTCTTTGATGTCGATGCAGAGTCTTCTCTCCCCTTGATTCAAGATGAATTTAGTGCCTCAAATTTGGTCGAACAAATTACCGTCTCACGCTACTCGATTGCAAGAACCCACAGCTCTTTAATCCCCTTCACTCAGTCGATTTCGATCTTCCATAATTCGGTCCCAAATATTTCTCGTACGATCCTCTGATTGTTGCTACTCGACTGACCGAACACTCCCTTCTTCAATCCCCTTCGCACGGCTGAATCCTTGTAGAGAAACGATTTGTGCAAAAAACCCCAAAATCACCTGGATTCTTGGAGGACAAAACCCTAGGGTTTTATTTAAGAAACACCCACTGATTCTCAACCCAGCACGAAGGATACAGCACACCTAAGTCTGAACGTTATCACTTCACAAAATACACAACACTAACAAAAATGGTTATGTGTAGCTGTTAGAGAATGTAAGGTTGAAGATGAAGATGAAGAGAAAAATCAGTGCCTATTTCACTTTTCTTATTCATTATGTAAAAATGAGCCAAAAGCAATATATATACAATGCTAAAACCAAGTAACAAGAATAACAAACATTTGAAATCAAAACACAACAGAAAAATAATGCATAACTAGCGAACGATCGACCTATGTAGATGGGGGGTCGACCTGAGCGACCCCGTTACTATAACTACGCAGAAATAGCATGTTTGCATCAACCGAAACAGGACATACATCGACGTAAACCTCCCAGGTTTTGACAATCAGAAATGCAGACAGTATGAGTCGACCGAAAGGTCGATGCGAGCCTTCCAGTTGCTAACTCTGATAAATATAACATAGTTGAGTTGACCAGAACAGGGTTGTGAGTCGACTCAAACCCCTGAAACTTACAAAACTCAATATTTTGACATTTCTAAAGGTTCCTAACACCACCTAATGCATATACAACATTATCAACATGATCAAACACATTTAATAACACATAGTATGCATTTCTATATGAACCTACATGTGTATTCTAAATATGCTTGACATGATATTCCATTCTACGCATAAAAGTTTTGACACACTTAATAACACATAGTACTTGAGCACAACAACTGTCGGCTGCAACGTATTCTGCCTCAGCTGTTGACAAAGCAACAGAAACTTGCTTTTTCCTATGCCAACTTACCAAGGAATTTGAAAAAAAATTGAAGGTGTGAAAAACACAAGAAAGGGGGGTTTGAATTGGTTTTCAAAATAAAATTGTTTCTTTAAAATAAATTCCTTTTATAAGACTCTTTCTTTTAAAAATAATGACCTTTGTTGAGAACAAAGAGATGAACACATTATGTTTATACTAGTTCACTTGAGAAACACTCAAGTTAGTCTAGTCCACCCGCCAAGGTGATTTTGCCTCTCTCAACGAGGTCTTAATCCACTATTTGATCAAATCAGTACAATGCACTAGCCAAAATGTTGGTGACTAACACAACCTCTAAAACTCTCAAGTTTTAGACTTCTCAAGTAATACAACCACACGGTCTTACTCAAGGAACAACCTCTAAGACTACACGTCCTAGACTTCTCAAGAAATACAACCACACGGTCTTTCTCAAGGAACACAAACCTAAGTTTGAATAAATTTCGTTTACAGAAAAGTGCTTCTTATACAAGCTGAAAATGTAAACAAGTTTCGACCAGAATGACTTAAGAAAGATTTCAGTTGGAAAGTATTTTTGCAGTTCGTTCGTGTGTCTTTCTTCAAGTCTTTTGCTTCCTTTTATAGTCGTGTAAAAAGAGATGTTGAACTGTAATCATGATAGCTAACTAGGTTAGCGGCTAGAAGCGTGAGGACAGATAAAAACTTTTGCGTGTTGCACGTCCTGTTTTGTCAGAATATCTTCGTTTGTACCGTTGCACTGTTACCAAGATATTTTTACTTTGTATTATGGTACAGCTGTACTATGTAGCTTTGTCTTCTTAGCTTCTAAACTTCAGGGGCTTTTTATGAGCATGAGTAAGAAGGGAAAACATAGCCTGGTTCTTAAGATTATCAAGTATTCGAATCCTTCAGAGTCTTAAGCACTTGGTCTTTAGAACCTTATTTGCTTGGTGCGTTGTCTTCATATCTTTAGAGGCTTCTGATAGTATCTGGTTGAAGCATGAGTAGAGACTGTGGTTAGGTCTTCAGAACCTTCATCAGAGAGCATAAGTCTTCAGTATCTGGACTTCGTTCAATCAGAACCTTTGTCTTCAGATCTTCAGAACTCGTTCTCTTTTCCTTTTGTATCAGAGTCTTGTGAACTTCTTATTAGCTTAAAATGAGTTCTGCTTTTCAAGTGTATAGGTGGAGTATTTTCCTTTAAGCATTGTGTTCGCGCCAATTTACGGAAGCATAACCTGTTTGTTAAGTTCCCACAAATAACAAACATTAGTTGTACAAAATTATTTATACAGAAATACTCATTTGATATCATCAAAACTTAGAGATAATATTTCAGAACCAAATCTTGTTCTCACAATCTCCCCCTTTTTTATGATGACAAAACTATGTATTTTGATGACACAATTTTGATGTATAATGCAGGGAAAATAACAGGTTCTAAAAATTGCTTATCCTTCATATGAAGTACTCCCCCTGAGTCTTAGACTTGATGAGTTTCTGAGCTTGGGCTCCCCCTAATTTCATTATGTCATATACTGAAATCATCATAGTCTTGATTCTTCAATGATTCACTTAGTGATGTTTGAATTGGATCATGATTCCTAAAAAAAGAAAAACAATCTAATAGAAATAACAGTTTTTTTGTTAGCATGTAAACAACATTGTTTTTCAGAGATTGATTGTGGAATCAAAATATCACATTCATATACTTCTCCCCTTTTTTGTCATTAATCAAAAAGATTAGTGGTGAAAGGGTGAAAAACAAAGATCAAAAGAGACATAAAGATTAGGTGCTTCCAAAGGACATCTTGTCCCATATTTTCTGAAGCATGCCTTGAAGATTAGCATTAACAATCTTTTATTCCTCAAAGCTTTCTCTGAACTTCTTTTGTTCTTCTCTAATTTCTCCAATTGCGTTTTCTAAACGCTTTACAGCAGGATCAGATGTGGGAACAACTGCAGCATCTTGCTTGGCCTTTTCCATGGTTTCAGCTTCTTGTGCCATCCTGGCCTCTTCAGCAGTCTTTTTTGCTAGAAGTCTAGCTTCTTCAGCAGCTTTTTCTTCCGCTTCTTTCTGTTTTGCGGCCAGAAACTTAAGTGCCCTGATCCGCGCTTCAACTTCTGCTCTCTCCTCTGCCAACTGAATTTTAGCAGTTATGGTTGCGTCTAAGAAGCTTACAATTCCTACAAGTTTAGTATCCAACCATTTCTGGAAGCTTTGACAAGAGCTTTTAAGTTCCATATGCTTGGTACTTGTGCTAAATTCTGCTCTTAGTTTCGCAAGCTTCCTTAATGCCTTGTCACAAAATTGACTTGTGCATTCTTCAAAAGATGTTGGAGGTGATACATTATAGATGACCAAAGCAAGGTCAGATTCAGCAGGGTTGGTTTCAGGTGTGCTTGTTGAGATGAAACGATCTTAGTAGGAGCATGTTCATTGATTTGTTGATCAGCAGGAGATGATACTTCTGGGGTAACTGAAACCACAAGAGGTTCAGAAGTTGGAGATGGAGGATCAGAATGTTGAATTGAGGATTCAATAATGGTTTTCTGATGAAAAGCATACGACATCGGTGAGACAGGCATATCTGGTTGGATGATTGAGGTGATAGTTAATGAAGTGTATGTAGGAATTGCTACAGACTGGATAGGTGTACTGATTGATGCAGAGGAAATTTGTGGAGTTACAAGAGTAGATATTGGTGGTGGTGGATTTGAACAAGATGGTGGCATGAAACTGACTGGTGGATGTGAAGTAGGAATGGAGATAGTTTGTTGTGAAGATGGAATAGAAACTGATTCAACTCTAGAAATAGATAGAGCAGAATCAGACTTACTGTTTTTCTCTAATGCAGATGTTAGAGTAGCAGTCTTGGAGAATTTTGTTTTATTCTTCTTCCTTTTCTGAGGCTCAGAATTAATAGTAGCTTGCTTTCTTTTTCTTCTAACAGACTCTGTAAGAGTTGGTTCAGGAGCAGATTCATCAGCCTCTTTAGTTTGCTCCCACTCTTCTTTGTCAAGTTCAACTTCTTCATTCTTGACCTCAGATACATCATATCTTGTGCCTTTATTGTATCTACAAATGCAGCAACTTCTTCAATGAGGTCGCTTCTATAATAGGCAGGATAATCTGGCATTGTGATCCTGCATTTGATTAAGTCCTAAGAGATAGAAAAAGGTTCCACTCTTTCTTTATTAATTATTTTCATGTACTTAAGTGTTGTGGCGTTGACTGATTCTCCAAGTGTTGCAGTCAGATCTTCTGTGTGTTGAACTTCTGTAACCAGAGTCTCCACTATACCACTTTTATAGAATATGTCTGAAAGCATTCTTCCAAAAGGAATGTACATAGGTATATCACCTTTTGATCCACCTGTTGTTCTTGTCTTCTTCACCATGTCTCTCAGATAGTAAAATAAGATGGAAGGTAAGCACATCCTTTCCTTGGTGAACAAATAATATAACATATACTTCTGGTTAGCGTTGAAGTAATCAACAGCATATATCTTGAGGGTCTTGGATTGATGCAACCAAGAATGATCTTGTGCCAGATTTTCAGATTTACATGCAGGTCTTCTCTTCTGTACTCTGTTTTATTTGGTTGATGGTTGGTGTAGATGGTTGGGTTGATAACCTTTTTCACAAACAGAGATTTATTGACCCTTCCATAGACTCTCTTGTTCTTCAGAAATTCCAGTTTATAAAGTTCAGCAATTGATTTTTCGGTGATGACAATTTTTCTTCCCAGGACATAAGAGACGACATGAAGTTTATCACAGACAGCTTGTCTCCAGAAATCTTTTACGAGTGCTTCAAAAACTGGACCTTTAAGCCTATCAAAGAAATTATTCCAACATTGAGCTTCTACCTCATTGATCTGATTAAATCTATTTTCGGCAAGATTCTTGAAATCTACATGTAGTTCCTTGAGTATAAGTAGATTCTCAAGATTACAAGTAACAATGGCTTCTCTTTGGGTTACATGATCTTTATCTATCTGAGAAGACTGTGATGAAGACGGAGTAACTGTTGTAGACATTGTTGAAGTAGTAGACTGCACTACTGATGAGGAGAATAATAACTTCTTTGATGATGTTTCCATTTCTTTGGAAAACTTGACGGTTTCTTCTTGAATCGGAGTCATCATGATGTTAGTTGAAGATTTGAGATCGATGAACGGTAGAGTTAGAGAGAGAGAGAGAGAGAGAGAGAGAGAGAGAGAGAGAGAGAGAAAAAAGCGATTAGGGTTTTTAGAGTTCGTAGAATGTGGAGGTGGAAGTGAAAAGGTGTTTTTGAAATTAGAAAAGTTGGGAACAGGTATTTGGGGTTTACGAAATGAACGCAATTATGATTTTAAGTCAATCCAAAGAAAATTACTGTTTGTTTGATTTGGATAAATATAGTGATTTAGATATAATCTAATCACATGCAAAAATTATTTGTTAATCAAATGTCACGTCAGGATTGAGACACGTTTCACAAAAGTGGTTCTGATAATTTAAAAATGCTTATTTATTCTGACTAAACACATTTGGTTTTGAAATACTTTTACTCTGGACAGTAGTCCATTTTCAGATGTTTTAAAATAATTTGAAATCTATCTTCAGCCAAGGGTTTTGTAAAAATATCAGCCCATTGATGGTCTGTATCAATAAATTTTAAGCATAAGGTTCCCTTCTGAACATAGTCTCTGATAAAATGGTGTTTTATTTCAATGTGTTTAGCCCTAGAATGTAAAATTGGATTTTTACTTAAACAAATAGCAGCAGTATTATCACAGAAGATAGGGATGTTACTCACATATATCTGATAGTCTTCCAGCTGATTTTTCATCCAAAGCATTTGTGTACTGCATAGAGAAGCAGAGATGTATTCTGCTTCTGCTGTAGAGAGAGCAATTGTAGATTGCCTCTTGCTTGACCATGAGATTAGGTTGTTCCCTAGGAACTGACAGTTTCCAGATGTGCTCTTTCTTTCCAATCTGTCTCCAGCATAGTCTGCATCGCAGTAACCAAAAAGAGTGTACTCTGATGTTTTCTCATACATCAAGCCAAGGTTAGTTGTTCCTTTCAGATACCTTAGAATTTGTTTAACAGCAGTTAAATGAGATTCTCTTGGATCTGATTGGAATCTAGCACATAAATGTACATTGAATAATATATCAGGTCTAGAAGAAGTTATATATAAGAGAGAGTCTATCATACCATGATAGAGCTTCTGACAAACCTTAACTTTTGTTTCTTCTTTTCCCATTATACATGTTGGATGCATCGGTGTTTTAGCTGTATTACAATCCATCATGTTGAATTTCTTCAAAAGTTCTTTTGTGTACTTACTTTGATGAATGTAAGTGGCCTTTAGTTTCTGATCAATTTGAATTCCCATGAAGAACTTTAACTCACCCATCATACTCATTTCGAATTCTGCTTGCATTAACTTTGAAAATTCTTTGCATAAAGAGGGGTTAGCATAACCAAAAATAATATCATCAACATAGATTTGAACTTAAGAATATCATTCTTATATGTTTTACAGAAGAGAGTTGTGTCAACCTTTCCTCTGGTGAAATTGTTGTCTAAAAGAAATTTGCTCAATCTATCGTACCAAGCTCTGGGAGCTTGCTATAAACCATAGAGTGACTTTTTGAGTTTAAAAATAAAATCTGATTTTTTTGAATATTCAAAACCAGGAGGTTGTTTGACATAGACTTATTCTAATATATAACCATTTAAGAATGCACTCTTAACATCCATCTGATATAGGGTGATGTTATGATTTACTGAAAAGGAAATTAATAACTGTATTGCTTCAAGTCTGGCGACCGGAGCAAAGGTTTTGTTGTAATCAATTCTTTCTTGTTGACTATATCCTTGAGAAACAAGTCGTGCCTTATTTCTGACAACTTCTCCCTTCTCATTTAGCTTGTTCCTGAGTACCCACTTGGTTCCAATTACATGAACATTCTTAGGTTTTGGAACTAGATCCCAAACATCATTCTTTGAGAATTGATTAAGTTCTTCTTCCATAGCCAGAACCCAGTCCTTGTCCATAAGAGCTTCTTCAACTGTAGCTGGTTCGATTAACGACACCAATCCTAAGAGAGTTTCTTCTGATGGTCTAAAGGCTGATCTGGTTCTAATTGGAGCGTCCTTGCTACCCAGAATAAGTTCCTCAGGATGAGAAGTATACATTCTTATTTTCTTTTGATGTGGAGTATTCGGAGTTACATCAGTGGTATCCGGCATAGGATCTTGCTGGTCTTTAACTTCATCTGCCTTTTCTTTAGGTTCTGAGAAGCTAATTTCCAAATCTCCAAGCTTTTCAACTAGCTCTGACTTTTCAGAGTCAGGCTTGTCATCGAATCTAACATGAATTGATTCTTCCACAATCCGTGATTCTGTTTTATAAACTCTGTAGCCTTTTGAGCGTTCAGAGTATCCTAACAGCAGACACTTCTGTGCTTTGGAATCAAACTTGCTAAGATTCTCTTTAGTGTTTAATACAAAACAAGTACATCCAAACGGATGAAAGTAGGAAATATTGGGAATCTTATTCTTCCATAATTCATAAGGAGTTTTATTCAAGATAGGTCTAATAGAGATTCTATTTTTAATATAACATGTTATGTTAATTGCTTCTGCCCAAAAGTGCTTAGCCATGTCAGTTTCTTGGATCATGGTGCGAGCCATTTCTTGTAAAGTTCTGTTCTTTCTTTCTATAACTCCATTTTGTTGTGGGGTTCTAGGACAATAAAAATCATGATATATTCCATGTAAATCAAAAAGTTCTTCAAAATCCTTGTTTTCAAATTCTCCACCATGATCACTTCTGACTTTAACTATTTTGCAATTTTTCTCATTTTGTACTTGAGTGCAGAAGGAAGCAAACACAGAGTGTGATTCATCCTTGTGTTTTAAGAATTTCACCCATGTCCAACGACTGTAATCATCAACGATGACTAGTCCGTATTTCTTACCATTGATTGAGGCAGTTTTCACTGGTCCAAAAAGGTCAATGTGAAGAAGTTCCAACGGTCTAGAGGTGGAAACAATATTCTTTGCTTTGAAAGAATTTTTTGGAAATTTTCCTTTCTGACATGCTTCACAAAGAGCATCTGAAGAATACTTCAGATTTGGCAAGCCTCTGACAAGTCCAAGCTTGTTCAGCTGGGAGATTCTTCTCAAGCTAACATGACCAAGACGTCTGTGTCAGACCCATTGCTCTTCATTTACAGACAGAAGACATTTTACATTCTGATGTTTTAAATCTGATAATTTAATTTTGTATGTATTGTTCTTCCTCTTACCGTTGAACAGGACAGATCCATCCTTTTGACTTACAGCTGTACAGGACGTTTGATTGAAAATAATGTCATAACCATTATCACTAAGTTGACTAATTGACAATAGATTATGAATTAGACCTTCAACTAACACAACATTATTAATAGAAGAAAGCTTACCATTTCCAACAGTTCTGGAGCCAATAATTCTTCCTTTCTGATTTCCTCCGAAACCGACGACACCTCCGGGTTTAAGTTTCAAATCTTGGAACATATGCCTTTCTCTCGTCATGTGTCGCAAGCATCCACTGTCTAGGTACCATGACTGGTGTTTCAATGGTGCCATTAAGGATGACTGCAACATAAATTGTCTCATTCTTAGGTACCCATTTTGTGGGTCCTTTCACATTAGCCTTTCCAGAGGTTCTGACACCTTTGGACTTCCTTACATTAGAATAATAGTATGGAACTTGTGCATAGTGTTTAAGTTTATGAGTTTTCTTCAGTGTCTGTGTTTGTGTAGTGATCGATTTTGAACCTTTTTGTTCAGAACATTTCAGGATAGTTCCAGAGGGCAAAAAATGTTTGGACAGAGGTATTATCTTGATACTCTTGGTCTCATCATACAGTTATGATGGTCATGAATATCCCAGACCTCTGTTACCATTTATGCTAACTCCATAGATCATTGAAGCCATTTTGCTTCTGTCTATGCTTTTAGCGAGAAAGAGTTGGAAGGCTCTATCATACCTGACTACTTCATTAGTATTGGTTATGTTATAGGTGATTTCTTTTTCTAACCTAGAGACTTTACTTTTTAATGTAGTATTTGAATTTTCTAGAGAAAGTAGTTTTTCATTTAATTCAAAGATGGTTTGTTTGCTTTTAGTAAGATCTTCTGAAGGCCCCACAAGAGTCTTTTTCAAAGTATTGTGTTTTCTTCGAAGAGTTTGATATCTTTCCATAAGTTCATATAATCCTATTTCAAGTTCAGAGCGAGATAGGGAAGAAAGTACCTCTCTTTCGTCGTCCGAGTCTGATGGTTCTCCTTCTGATGGAACATCATTGGTTTTAGCCATGAGTGCTACATTAGCACGTTCTCTGTCTGAATCATCTTCGAACTTTGAATCATCCCAAGTTGCCATAAGACCTTTTTTAGCTTTCTTAGGTCTTTCATCTTTCTTAACCTTTGGAAAGTCATTTTTGATATGTCCAGGTTCCTTGTATTCAAAGCACGTAACGTCTCTTCCATAAGTTCTCCTTTGACCATATGTAGACCCAGATCTTCTTCTTGATCCTCTAAACTTATTTCTTATGTATTTCCATAGTTTACTAATTTTCCTTGATATGAGAGATATGTCATCTTCGTCTGATTCTTCTTAAGATTCTTCCACTTCCTCCTCTGCTTGATATGCGTTTTTCTTTTCAGATTTATCTTTTAGAGAAATGGATTTGCTTTTCTTTTGAGGTTCATCTTCTTGGAGCTCTATTTCATGACTTCTTAAAGAACTGGTTAGTTCTTCAAGACTTATATTATTCAGATCCTTTGCTAGTTTCAAGGCAATCACCATTGGTCTCCATTTGACAGGTGGACTTCTAATCATTTTCTTGACATGATCAGCAATAGAATAGCCTTTGTTCAGAACTTTGAGTCCTACAACAAGCATCTGAAATCTTGAGAACATGGATCCCACAGATTCATCATCTTCCATCTTGAAGACCTCATATTTTTGAATTAGTGCAAGAGCCTTCGTCACCTTGACTTGAACATTGCCTTCGTGAGTCATACGAAGAGAGTCAAAGATAGACTTTGCAGTTTCTTTGTTTGTAATTTTTTCATATTTTGTATAAGAAATTGCGTTTAACAGAATCGTTCTTGCTCTGTGATGATTTTTGTAATTTTTCTTCTGTGCATTTGTAAATGCACTTCTATCAATCTTTTTGCCTGCAGAATCTACAAGGTGACTGTAGCCATCAACTACCAGATCCCATAGATCTAAATCAAACGACAAAAAGTAACTTTCGATTCTATCTTTCCAATAGTTAAATTTTTTCCCATCAAAGATAGGAGGTTTTGTAGTATAAGAATCTCTTTCATTCACAATGACACATGACTCAGGAGTTGGTGTAGCCATTATTTTTCACACTTGGATCGGTACTGAACACTGTTAAGTACTTGATAAAAATTCAACCTTTTTATCACCTCAGAACCGGAGCTCTGATGCCAATTGAAGGTATGAAAAACACAAGAAAGGGGGGTTTGAATTGGTTTTTCAAAATAAAATTGTTTCTTTAAAATAAATTCCTTTTATAAGACTCTTTCTTTTAACAATAATATCCTTTGTTGAGAACAAAGAGATGAACACGTTATGTTTATACTAGTTCACTTGAGAAACACTCAAGTTAGTCTAGTCCACCCGCCAAGGTGATTTTGCCTCTCTCAACGAGGTCTTAATCCATTATTCGATCAAATCAGTACAATGCACTAGCCAAAATGCTGGTGACTAACACAACCTCTAAAACTCTCAAGTTTTAGACTTCTCAAGTAATAAAACCACACGGTCTTACTCAAGGAACAACCTCTAAGACTACACGTCCTAGACTTCTCAAGAAATACAACCACACGGTCTTTCTCAAGGAACACAAACCTAAGTTTGAATAAATTTCATTTACAGAAAAGTGCTTCTTATACAAGCTGAAAATGTAAACAAGTTTCGACCATACTGACTTAAAAATGATTTCAGTTGGAAAGTATTTTTGCAGTTCGTTTGTGTGTCTTTCTTCAAGTCTTTTGCTTCCTTTTATAGCCATGTAAAAAGAGTCGTTGAAGTGTAATCATGATAGCTGTTCTGGACTGGACCACTGGCTAGACATGGCCCAATCCGCCTCTGCTCCAGAGCGGCCCAAATTTCCTAAGTCCAATCCATAGAGGGGCAAAAGTCACCTTTCTGCCCCTCCAACCGGGCAAGGAATACAACGTTCCTCCCTAGAATTACTGCCCGTTCCGCACGGCTTCACTACTCCCCGAACAGTTATGGGCAGGTGCCCGGAACCACGCCTATGCCCGACTTAACGGCTAGTGTTGGGCACCTAGCCTGACATAATGGCTAGTTTCGGTAGTTACCTATTCTCTGGGGAAAACGGTTATTCCCCGAAAATAGGACCGTTGGCCACGCGCTGGGGGCTCTATATAAATCCTCTCGCTTGAGAGGCTCAGGTATCCAACATTCACCCTAAGAATTCATACTTTGTACTTGCTCCTTTTCTCTGACCCTTTCTTACTTGAGCATCGGAGTACCTTGCAGGTACACCCTCCTCCTCTCCATACGACCAGCATCCCTGACGCACTTGGCGGCCCGATTCTATCGGATCTGATCCAGCCTTCATGATCAGTGGCGCCGTCTGTGGGAACTTTGTTCTCCCCATCTTTCTTTCCTCAGAAACTGAAGATCAAAACAATTCTCAAACATCATCACGATCATGGCCTCCCAAGATCGCACCAAGGATGCTCTCCAAACCACCATCCTCCCCGTCAACAAATCTGACATTGACGGCCAGTCATCTCTCCTCCGAGATTCCCATTTCCTCAGGGATGGAGCCACTGCTTCTCCTTCCCCTACCCCTGCTGATCGCAACAATGATCAACCATCACTTGACGTCCAGCCCATTCCTGTTCCGCCCAATGCCGACTCGGCCGTGGCAGCCCTCCTGGAGGTGATCAACAAAACCAACACCCTGATCCTGCAGCAGAACAAGCGGACCGGGGCACTAGAAGAGTCCCACCATCCAAGTTCCCCTCCTACGCGGAGGAACCAGTGACGATCAAGAAGCCCGCAGCCTTGGAGAGAAATCGACCGAAGACTGCGCCAAGAACCTGATCCTCACATAGCCCGGAAGCGCGACCAGATCTCTCCGCGTGACCAGCACGCTCATGGCCACAAGAGGACTCGGAGGAACGAGCAATCTCCCCCGATCAAGTCTAAAGGATGAGACCGCTCACCTTCCCCGCGAAGGAACCGCTCACCTTCTCCCCGAAGGAACCGCTCACCTTCTCTGCGAAGGAACCAGTGTCGCAAGCATCCCGTTCGGTCCCCATCATACACTAGTTCTAGTGACGACGACGAGCCTCACGGCCCGTTTTCCCAGGAGATCTTGGCTACCCGTCTCCCAAAAGGCTTGGAGAAACCCTCGTCACTTGGCACGTACGATGGGACCATCGACCCCGACGAGCACATCGAGAACATCGATGCGCTGTTAGACTACCACAGCGTACGGGGTGCCATCAAATGCAGATTGTTCCTGACCACGCTCCGAAAGAGAGTGATGACATGGTATAAGCAACAACCCGAGGAGTCCATTACCTCGTGGAGACAGCTGGGCAGGATGTTCTCGCGGAACTTCACAGCATCTCGCCACCACCCCAAAAATGAGGCCTCTCTTGGAGCCATAATCCAGGGAAAGACGAACCTCTCCGCGCATATATCGAGAGGTTCAACAAGGAAGCAGTGCAGGTCCCGACGACAAATAAAATGAAGAAGTTTCTGCTCGAACAAGGGGTCCGCTCGGACTCCGAGTTCTCTAAAGCCATTGGCCTCGCGCCACCAAGGAACTTAGACGCCCTCCTCCTCAAAGTCCAATCTCATATTCAGTATGAAGAGAAGATTGCAGCCTGCAACGTTCGAGCATCACGCCGCCAGGAGAACGCTCGGGCCTCCAAAGGAGATGAAGCCTCGACATCTCGTCGGGGTGAACGGAGGCACGAGGACCGTCGACGGGACTCCCACGACAGCAAGGGACCCTCCGGGCGCTTCCATGACTACACTCCCCTGACCGTTTCCAGGGAAAAGATTTTGTCTGAATGTGCCAATTCGGAGTTCAAACAGGCTGGGGTCCATTTCCCTAAACAACTACCGAACAGACCAAACGTGGACAAATAAAAATACTGCCGTTTCCACAAAAGTCACGGCCATACTATGAAGGACTGCATCCATCTGAAGGATACCATTGAGATACTGATCAGGGACGGCCACCTGAAGCAGTTTGTGAAGAAGAAGGACACTCCTCGGCAGGATGCCCAGGAGTCCAAGAAGGTCGAGGAGGAGGTACCCTCCTCGGAAGACGCCAATGTATAGGTCGCTATGTCCATATCGCGACCCGAGGACTTCAACGTCCCGGACGAACTCAGCGCCCCTGCATATTTCGCGGCCCACAGCCCGTGGGAGACATTTCCCTCCGCCATGGTCATCTCTGGCGAGGGTTTCAACAAAGTCACTGTGGGCTCCGTAAAATGGAAGTTCGAACACCTGATCAACACAAGCTCCAACAAAGTGACCACGCTTGATCGGGCCCAGAAGGGATCCGTCCCCATCTCCTTCTACCGGGAGGAACTCCTCGGCGGCTCCCCGAACTCAAGCATACCATTGCTCGTCAGAGCCCGGATGGCAAACTTTGACGTTCGCAGAATACTCGTCGACCAGGGCAGCTCGGTCGACATCATGTACTCCCAGATGTTTTCAACACTTCAGCTGGATGAATCGCACGTTACCCCTACGTAGGGTCCAATTTATAGGGATTCAACGGGTCTGTGACCAAGCCGTGGGGATACGTCGAACTGATCGTAACCTTCAGATCAGCTGAGACGGCCAGATCCATCAAGGTGCAATTTTTGGTAATCGACTGCCCGTCATTTTACCAATGCATTTTTGGAAGGCCAACTCTGGGCGAGTTGGTAGCAGTTCCCTCAACCGTCCACCTGAAGATGAAGTACTACACTCCTAAAGGGATGGTCGCCACCCTCCACGACGATATAGAAGCTGCCCGACGGTGTTTCAAAGCAGCTACAAAGGGACTCAACACCATTGCGCCCAAGCCAAAAGTGTTGAGCAAGCCAGCATTGCCAAGCAGCTCCGAGGAGGCCAAGCCTCTGCCCCAGGTCGACTCTATCGACCTCGACAGTCGCTTCCTCGAGGACCAACAAGTGGAACGAGCAGCTTCAGCCGGCCCGTCCGTGTCATCTAGCAGCAGCTCCCATCCGATGCGCCCAATCCCGGATGCTGACCTCTTCGCATGGAGCACCTCCGAAATACCTGGGTTGGATCCATCCATCGCTTGTCACCAGCTGACCATCGACCCGACCGTCAAGGTCGTAGCACAACGTAGGAGGAAGCAGTCTCCGGAGAAAATGGAGGCTGCTGAAAAAGCTATAAAGGACCTCCTCGAGGCCAAATTTATTTTGGAAACCAAGTACACCACTTGGCTGTCCAATGTTGTATTAGTTAAAAAATCTAATAGAAAATGGTGCATGTGAATTGATTATACCGATCTCAATAAGGCATGCCCGAAGGATGCCTACCCCCTCCCCAATATTGATAAACTTGTTGATAATTCTGCTGGTTTTAAACTTTTATTGTTCATGGACGCCTACTCGGGCTACAATCAAATCCCAATGGCAATTTCCGACAAAAAATATACAGCCTTCATGACCGAATCAGGCAACTATTACTACAACGTAATGCCCTTCGGCCTGAAGAACGCTGGAGCAATGTACCAACGAATGATGAACAAAGTGTTTCGGGGAGAAATAGGCGACATACTCGAAGTCTACATGGACGACATGATCATAAAATCCCACGAGGAAACCGATCATACTGCCCATTTGAGAAAGGTCTTCGAACAGACCAGGAAATACAAAATGCGTTTTAATCCGGAGAAGTGCACGTTCGATGTCCGAGCAGGCAAATTCCTCGACTTCTACTTAACGGAACGAGGAATCAAGGCCAATCTCGACAAATGTTAGGCATTCTCCGAGTTTCCTATGCCCAAGTCCAAAACATCCATCCAGTCCCTCAACGGGATGCTCGCGTCACTATCTCGTTTCATGGCCAAGTCCGCCCAGCACGCCCTACCGTTCTTCAAACTCCTCCGCAAAGAGGCAGAATTCGAATGGACCGAGGAGTGCGACAAAGCCCTTCTCCATCTGAAACAGGCACTCTCAGAGCCACTAGTCCTCTCTCGCCTGGACAACGGCGAAACGTTGTACTTATACCTGGCCGTAGCAAACGAAGCAGTGAGTGCCGCTCTCATCCGCGAGACACCTGACGGGCAGAAACCCATATATTTCACTAGCAAAGCGCTGCAAGGACCAGAGTTAAGATACCAACAGATAGAGAAGGTGTCGTTGGCCCTCATCAACGCAGCTAGAAGATTAAGACATTACTTCCTGGCTCACACGATCATGATTCAAAAAGGTCAGCCCATAAAGCAGCTGCTCGGACGACCAGATATGGCCGGCTGAATGCTCAAATGGTCGCTAGAACTGTCCGAATTTGACATCCAATACGAAGGTAAAAAATCCCTCAAGGCCCAAGCTCTAGCCGACTTCGTCGCAGAAATGACGTTCGCAGACTCCCCCGCGAGCGAAGCACGCAAATGGACCTTCTTCGTCGATGGTACCTCAAGCTCGGCAGGAAGCGGCGCGGGCATCATACTGGAGAGCGACGAAGGAATTATCGTCGAGGTGTCACTCACACTATCTTTCCCAACCTCTAATAACCAGGCAGAATATGAAGCCTTCCTTGCTAGGCTACGCCTTACCGAGGACCTTGGCGCGGAGGAAGTCGTCATTTGCACAGATTCACAACTCGTGGCCCTCCAGGTCTGGGGAGAATACCAAGCCAAAAATGGCAACCTGACCGAATACTTAGCTTCGGTAAAGAAGGAAATGGCGAAGTTCACAACAGTGGAAGTGAAACACGTTCCCCATGAACATAACATACGAGCGGGCGTGCTGTCTAAACTAGCCCGCATGAAGAAGAAATGCGGAAACAAATCCGTCATACAGGAGGTACTTCCTCGACCCAGTATCGAAAAGGCCTCCCCGACACTCGACGTACAGGTGATCAGCGACAACAACTATTGGATGACCCCAGTCTACAACTATCTCGTCAAAGACGAACTCCCGTCCGACCCAAAGGAGGCCAGCGTAATCAAAAGAAGAGCTTGCTCTTATGTTTTGGTCGAGGATAAACTCTACAGACGGGGATTCTCCATTCTGCTACTCAGATGTGTCGAGGAGGAAATGGTCGCACACATTCTGCGTGAAATCCACGAGGGAATCAACGCCCAACATCTCGGCGGAAGGTCCCTCACTCGAAAGGCTCTCCGGGCAGGCTACTACTGGCTGACCATGCAAAACAACGCGAAAGAACACATGAAGAAATGCGATAAATGCCAATGGCACGGGGACATGCACCTGGCTCCGCCTAACGAGCTTAAGGCTCTGTCCTCCCCGTGGCCATTCGCCTGGTGGGGCCTAGACATCCTAGGAGCCTTCGTGGTAGGATCAAGTCAGAAAAAATACCTCATAGTGGGCGTAGACTATTTCACAAAATGGATAGAAGCAGAAGCTCTAGCCAAAATAACTGCCCTTAACATCCTGCGTTTCTACAAACGAAACATCCTTGCACGTTTCAGTATTCCCCAAGCGATAGTAACAGACAACGAGACGCAATTCACGGACAGGAAGTTCCAAGACTTCGTCGCCCAACTGGGCACGAAGCAGCACTTCGCATCTGTGGAGCACCCTCAAATAAACGGGCAGGCTGAAGTAACCAACTGAGTCATCCTTCGAGGCCTCAACCGAAGGTTGGATGAAATAAAGAAGGCATGGGTCGACGAACTGCACAGCGTATTGTGGGCATACCGCACAACTCCGCACTCAATGACCGGGGAAACACCGTTCCGTTTAGCATACGGGACCGAGGCTGTAATTCCCGTCGAAGTTCACGTGCCCTCTAGGCGGACAGAGTCGCCCCTAGACGAGGATATGAATGACGAATCATTGAGAGAAGAGCTAGACCTCGTCGAGGAAATCCGAACCGGGGCAGCCCTTCGCGAAGCCTCACTAAAACAAAGAATTACCATCAGGCACAACACCAAGGTGATACGGCGAGAGTTCGACGTGGGAAGCCTTGTTCTAAGTAGAAACCACAAAGACACTCGCGAAGGCAAACTAGAAGCCAACTGGGAAAGACCCTATCGCGTCCAAGAAAAAACAGAAAATGGGGCCTACTATCTATAACATCTCTCCGGGGAAGAACTTGCTCGACCATGGAACGCTGAAAAGCTAAAAAATACTACAGCTAAATCCTCGGTTCGACCCGTCACAATGACGAACGTCAGATACCAACCACTATGCACGTCTAGGTACAAGCGTCCCATACGAATAAAGCAGAACCCCGCTCAGTAACGAGCCGGGTGTTGCACCCCAAAATTTGCCCTCCTTACTTTAGTACTAACTGGCTTATGTTGCATTGCATTTTGCATTATCATTGTGCATATCATTGGTTCTTAGCATGGGGTCAAGGTGCCTGAGGCATGTTTAAGAGGAGAAGATATTCTTCAGAGGGTCAAGCAAGAGAGCTCAAGTGGATCACTCTCTCCTAACCAGTGCATAAATTAGGGTTTTGAGATTCTTGGATTTACTGCTCATATGGGCAAGCTCCTTGGGTTTTTATCATCACCAAATGGCCTATCTTATCTTTGTTGGAGAGGATACACATCATATTCAGAGGAATTTGGATTTGGAGACTGTGTTATTTCCTCCTAGACTGAGGGTACCAAAACTAGGGTTTGCCATAAAGTCAGTTTATTTCTGATTTTTTGGGCAAGAATTGATTCCATGGTATTCCTTGGGTCTCTAAGCATCTAGGGGTGGGAGGTTGTCCATCAGTTTGGTTCAAGAGAGACTTAATTGATCAGAAGATTGAGAATCAGGTGAATTGGGTAAAAGTCAACAGTGAGAGGAGAAGTCAACTGTGGAATTTTGAGGTTCTTTCCAAGGTTTTCAAGGTCTCACATCCTCATATGGTCCTCAAAAGTCAAGTTTCATGCCATTTATCAAGAATTAGGAGTTGGTGCAAAAGTTACTAAATTTGGAAATGACCTATAATTTGAAAGTTTCCTTTTTGGGCAAGTTCCTGCACTGCATTCAACTTGACTTTTCATCATCAAAGGAGCTTCAAATGAATTTTTCTCCAGCATAAAAGTTGAAGATCTTTTTCTCCTCTTTCCAAAAAGCACTAGTGGGTCTCCATACCATTTGTGAAACTCCAGTTATGATCAAAAGAAGGCAAAGTGGTTTTTAGGGTTTTTCATGGTTCCATTTTCACAACTTTGGGCATAATGACCTATAATCAATTCCATTGCTTCATGCCACATTCTAATATCAAAGAACATTCCTTGAGGATTATTTTGGGCCCAAGAATTAAGAAATTCCATGGTTTATTCTTCACTTATTTTCCATTATTCAAAAAAAGCCAAGTCATTAAAAACTCATGAATCAATTGTTTTCAAGGCCCAAGTTCAATTGAGGTGTAATTATCAATTCACACATGGGTGATCCATCATGGATTTCTTAAGTGTACACGCATGGAGAGAGGTGTAACTCACATTATGCAATTTTCTAAAAATCAACCAAACTCACTAAACAAGTAATTACCCAAGCCCAAATCATTATCAGTGAAAAACCCTAGTCTATATAAGCTCATTCATGCACTGGTTAGGGTTCATTCACGTGCTTTTGGAGGAGAACAAGAACTTGAACCCTAAAGATTTTCTTCAACAAATCTCACAATCCACAAGGTTTTTTCAAGAACTTCTTCCACAAACCTCTTCCTGGTGATCCATAGAGTAAAAACCAACCATCATTCGCAGCTAAAAGCAAGGATTCAGATTGTACCATCTCAGGTTGGTGGGTTTTTTCGTGATCATGAAACTTGAATTTTAATCGTGCATAATGTTGTGTGATGTCTATAGATCATGCTGATATGATTTGTTTGGAATATGGATTCGTATATTGCTTGCTTGGTGCGTTTAAAGTTTTATGCCCTAACCTTTCTCCTTGCGTTTTTTATTATACACTAACGATTTGTGATTTTGGATGAGAGATTTGGAATCCTCGTTGAATTCTGGACGGAATGGTATATGGTTTTGCATTTTCTGGGCAGGCTTTTAATTGCAGGTGGTGGAGGAGTCGACCGGAACCCTAGTTCCGGCGACTGGTGCGGTGGCTGGCCGGTGAGGGGTTCCAAGGAAGAAGGCGACTCCTCAGCCGTCCATTGCGTTGATCACACGGTCCAGATCGCGCCATGTGTTTTTTCTTTTATTTTTTTTCTGAATTTTAATTAGTAATCTCATGTTTATTACCCCATGGCCCTTACCGTGTACGTCCAATCACATTATTCCATTTTGTGTACTTTTATTTGCGTTGACTTGTTCATGGGCGTTGGATGCATCCCAAGGTAAGGACTCGGTCAACCCAGTTGACTAGGTCACACGCGTACACCCTTCCCTTTTTTTTATTTTTCTGATTTGCAATTTGGATTAACACCCCCAATCCTTGGCCCATTAACAATCCCAGTTCATTTTCTTACTAAACGCACCCCCTCTCATTTTTATTTCATTTTATTTTAATTACTACATTTCATCTTTAATTTTAAAAAATACATAATTACATTTAAAAAATCCCAGAAAATTCATGCATCATTTTTATTATTTTATAAAATTTTCACAAATTTTATTTTTATTTTCATTTTATTTTTTATCATCTAAATTAATTATTTAGTTAATTTCTTTTTGAATTATCCATATAATGCATACCTAATTTGTTTATTTCATTTTTATGCATCCATAAAATATTTTCAATCCGTTCTTTTTGCATCTGTTAGATAACATTATGTAGTGCATTAAAATATTTTTCTTTCATTTTTAAAACTATTTCATATTGCATTTTAGTCCTTCCCTTTGGCACACTGAACCCTACTTCTCACCTGAGCGTGGCCCTATTGTTTAAGTGACTAACATCTTGATTTTTTGCAGGAGTTTTTGGTATTTGGTTTGTCTCTGGTTGACCAACTTTTATATTTAATTTGGTGATTTTAGAAGTTGTTTTACTATTTGTTCAATTGCTCTTTGTGTGAGATTTTTCTTATATGCGCATCTTTGATCTTGTCTGATTATCTGTTTGAAAAGGCACTTGTACCATTGTCTTGGGGTTTGTTTATTTGACTTCTTAATTCATGTTTGGATTTTTATCACTATTGCATGCCATTGTTTGGTTTTCATTTGCTTTGATATCACTTATGTCTGTTTTGTACTAGCTTTTTATGCAGGGGTTGAGGTAAGTCCTTTGAAGGTGTGGATAGTCATCCACATTCACCCTTACTCTCTCTTCCTCTCATCTTGTCTTTTTTTTTAGGTTTAGGTTGTCGTCAAACCTCACTAACCGTAGGTCACCCATGCATGACAACTTTAGGACTCTTAGTTCCCTTTAGAGTTACCCTCGTGTCTTCTCTTCTCATCACAAACTTCTTGAAAATACTTAATAAGTATAAAGTGTATTGCGCACGAGCCTTAAGCGTGGGGAATGAGAAATGAGGGGCTTCCTCTCATCTTTCTAGAGTGCTTAGCGAGCGTCCTGTCTTGGGACAATGCGTTAAGTATTCGCCCCTGTGCCCAGACTTTGATGCAATGCAACTTATGAATTAACTTAATCCATTCCTGTCCTAAAAAACACACACCAACTTCGAACTTTTTTTTCCTTCAGGATTGTCAAACTAAAGGCTATTTTCAAAAAGGGCACGTTACCTTCCATCTGAGTCGCAAACAGGCATCGACCCTAACTGCCGGACGCGAACTTAACTTCGCGCATAGAAAACACAAAAAGAACTTGGTCCGAACTACGTTGACTCTGAATTTCCCATTGCACGAAGGGTGTACGTAGGCCTAGGACGTTGACGTCCTACCGAGTTTGTCTTAGTTTTCCCCTTTCTCATCTTAGTACAGCCCTAGATGATAGGATAACTCACCCTTAGAATAGAAAACAAGCGTGGATCCCATCGAGTACGATGGACGCGTGGGGTGCTAGCACCTTCCCCTCGCGTAACCGACTCCCGAACCCAGGCTATGGTTGCGATGACCATTCCTTTCCCCCTTCCTCAGGTTTATGCGGTGTTCCCTTTCCCTCTCTCGGGATAAATTTACACGGCTGGCGACTCTGTTTTTCCGCGCCACTCTCGCGTTTGTACCTGGATGAAAATCCTGGGAGCGACACCGGGTAACTGCTCGACGGAGGTCCTCGATCGAGCATCGCTGTCATCAAAGTACCATGACTGGAAGAACCCTAGCTCGCGATGGGACGTTCACGCCGCGAACTCAGGCCTCAAACGTGACCTGAGCTCCGCCCCCGCCAGGACATTCCCCGGCCGTTCGACCAGTTCCCCTTACTGTCAAACACATCTGCAATGAGCAATCCCCCTAAAATAATTGCGCAAGTCAAATACTCCCAATCACGGGCAAATATACATTTACAACAAGCTTAAATACGATACTTAGCAAAAAATAAAAGCAAGTAAATTCATACAAACAACAGAATTAAACATGTGATAACTTAACATAATAAGTGGCCGCAAGGGCCACAATTGTACTTAGTTACATGAAACGGGGGCCACACCCCCCCCCCCCCCCCCCAAAATAAATTACAAGCAATTCCACGGCACGCAGGCCAGAAAGATTACAACAACATGAAAAATACAAATTCCTCACTCATCCGCATGCTCGGCAGGCTCTGGCTGGGGTCCCTGGTCCTCTGCGGGCTAATCCTCGGGGGTACCTTCAAGGAGACCATCGGGCACGACAATACAGCTATCCTCTACATGCGCCAGGTAGTGAGTACCCTCAACAGAAAAATCGAGCTCAGGGTTCACCACCCGCAATTGAGCTACGACATTTTTGAAAGACTCCTCCGCGACGGCAATACCATCGTCTTCGGCCAGCAGCATGCGAGCAACCAACTCGGATCTAGTTTTCAATTCTTTCACATCGTCCGCCTCATCGACACCCGGGGCATTGACTGCCCTCAGCTCCCTGATCAGCTCCTTGGCAGCTTTCTTCTCCGCCGCCAGCTTAGAGTTCTCCTCCTTCAGCCTAACCGCCTCCTCTTCAGCCTTCTTCCGAGCCTCGCCGGCACTCTTGACTTCTTCCTTGAGGGTTGCCACAGAAGCCTGGGCAGCATTGAGTTCGGACTCAATTGCAGAGTCCCCTTCAGCGGAAACAACCTCCATCTCTAGCATCCTGACCAAGGCAGAAGCGTCTTGGGCCACCAGCGCCCTCTTGCTTGGGCGATCCATACCTTCCAAGCGAAGAGATTCCGCCCGGAGAACGACCAAAGAGTTGCCTTCAAAAAACCTCCTATCAAGGATACAGGGAGGAAGCTCGAACTTCCCTTTCTCTGGCACCCGGGTAAGGTCTACAACGTCAGCTGTCCTCGGCCGCTTCACTCGCCCGGTCAAGGACAGAGGAGATCCCCGGGGAGCGGGAGTAAGAGAAGAAGAGGTCCCCGTGGCAGTTTGAATAGGAGGAGGAGCACGAGCACCAGCAAACCGAGATTTCGGAGGAGCTGCCCCGGCCTTATTCCTCGCGAGAGCGTTCCTTACAACCCTGTCATGGGCCTGAGGCATCTCACCTGCACAAGCAAAACACGAACATGTTAGATACGGGGAAAAGAAAAAAAACGAACAAAATCTAAATAACTATGACTACCAAGCAGCTTCTCGGCATCCACGGGAGTCTTGCACTCCAGCAGTGCCTTAACGTTGATGAATCGGTGCTCGACCCTCTGACTCCCATCTTCCTCGAAGATCGGGTTGCCCTTGCTCGTCCAGCACTCAGCAAGCCCGAAGGAGTTGACCCACTTCACCAGCACCTCATATGCCATGGCGTCCTGCCCGCGGAGATCGCTCGGTTGGAAGACATAGTCACTGGGCTTCTTGGCAAAATGGTCGGGTGCCCAATGGAGGGGGAACTTGTAGAGTCTCCGCCCAATAAACCTCCCCTCCTCGTCGTGTAGCTCGTTCCCGTCCTCGTCAACTTCGATCTCCCAAGCATATGTACTGTCCTGGGCAACCTCGGACACGGGCTCAACGACGTAATACCATTCCTTGAATGTCCGGATTGACTCTAAAAACGGCTTGAATAGCTTGCAGGGCTGCTTCAAAGAAACCCAGTCGTACTTCTTCCCTGATAGCTGCCGCTGAAGATGAAAGACAGTGAAGAACAAAGGAAGAGTAGCCCCTATAGCGAGATGCTCGCATACCAACTAAAACGCCCGGATGAAGGCCAGCGAGTTAGGATACAATTGCATGGGGGCCAATTTTAAATGCACGAACACTGACTGCTGAAAATCAGTGAAAGGCAACCTCAAGCCCAGCTCCTTGAAAGCGTATTCATACATGGTAAAACGGTCTCTGAAGTGCGTACATACACGATCGTCTAACGAAGGGAAGTGTACCTTCCACTCTCCCTCCGGTCCTACCTCTGTGAAAACGTCCACCAAAGACTTTGCGAAAGTGGACACATGCTCGGCTGGTTTGGCCATCTCCCACTCCTCCGTGGAGAACCCGTCGACATCCTCGTCCATGACTTCCAACTCTTCCTCCTCCCCGACATCGCTGGAAGAGCTCGATGTCGCCGAACTCGAAGTCGTCGAGCTGCTATTATCTTCGGAGCCCGTTTCTTCCTCGGACGTATCTATAATAACTTCTCTCTCTGGCCCCGTCGCCATTATAATCACTTGAAAAGCAGAGAAGAAAGTGAATTCGACAGCAAATCAAATCCACCCTTCCACTGCTAAGTCAAGTGAAAGGGCGCGCAAAGGGCTGAGGACAATGTCCCCAACCTAAGCCCTAACATCAGAGGAAAAGCTGACACCTCCCCTCGAGGAGACGCTCAAAGCCAATCATCCCGAGAGAGGAGCTTCCCTGCACTCATGTCCAGTTTTCGTTTGAAGCTTCGGCAGAAATTGCAAAGTGTCACCAGAATCTGGGATTGTCCTACCGGAAAACTTATCACCCACTCAGATGATGAACAAACAAGACGATCACACATGCATAGCTGTCGCGACATCGTCGTGGACCACCCCGCTCGCCAAAACATACTACTAACTCCGGCGACATGTCAGAGGTAGAAAAATGGCACAGCCACCGTCCACCACAAACAATCGCCGGAAACTCACTCATTTCGTCCTCTAAAACTAGCCCTAACCACATGCAATCTACCACTAACAACAAATAGAAGCAGAACAGGCAAAGGATCAGAAGACTTATTTGATTTAAATAGAAGAAAGAAGCTGCTCGAAGCTTGACGCAGTGGTCAGAGTAGGCGGAAGGCGGTTACGGGCAAGAGTACTGAAGAAAGCGAAGAGAAATCAGACTGAAAAGCTCAAAATGGAACGATTTTCCCCGTTTTATACAAAGGGGCACGTGCGAACACGCGCTCATAGGCCATGATGACTACCCACTATCCATCATTTCCTATTAACTGCTAGACAGAGCTCTAGGCACACGTGGCGTCCCAACGTTTCCAATTCTGTCTGACCCTTAATCTCCTCGAACACCGGGCAACAAGGTCACGACCACGAACCTCATGGACACAGGGAGCCACGAGCACTTTGAGACAATCCTCGTATTCTCCAAACGACGACTCCATACTAGCTCCACGGAGCAACGAGCAGTCCTTAAGTCATCACTCCCGTGCTCGGGAACAACGACTTGGGGGGCTCCTATTCTGGACTGGACCACTGGCTAGACATGGCCCAATCCGCCTCTGCTCCAGAGCAGTCCAAATTGCCTAAGTCCAATCCACAAAGGGGTAAAAGTTACGTTTCTGCCCCTCCAACCGGGCAAGGAATACAACGTTCCTCCCCGGAATTACTGCCCGTTCCGCACGGCTTCACTGCTCCCTGAACAGCTATGGACAGGTGCCCGGAACCACGCCTATGCCCAACATAACGGCTAGTGTTGGGCACCCTGCCCGACATAACGACTATTTTGGGTAGTTACCTATTCTTTGGGGAAAACGGTTATTTCGCCCCGAAAATAGGACCGTTGGCCACGCGCTGGGGGCTCTATATAAACCCTCTCGCTTGAGAGGGTCAGGTATCCAATATTCACCCTAAGAATTCATACTTTGTACTTGCTCCTTTTCTCCGACCCTTTCTTACTTGAGCGTCGGAGTACCTTGCAGGTACACCCCCTCCTCTCCATACGACCAGCATCCTTGGCACACTTGGCAACCCGATTATATAGGATCTGATCCAGCCTTCACGATCAATAGCTAACTAAGCTGGCAGCTAGAAGTGTGAGGACAGATAAAAACTTTTGCGTGCTGCACATCCTGTTTTGTCAGAATATCTTCGTTTGTACCGTTGCACTGTTACCAAGATATTTTCGCTTTGTATTGTGGTACAGCTGTACTATGTAGCTTTGTCTTCTTGGCTTCTCAACTTTAGAGGCTTTTTATGAGCATGAGTAAGAAGGGAAAACATAGCCTGGTTCTTAAGATTATCAAGTCTTCGAATCCTTCAGAGTCTTAAGCACTTGGTCTTCAGAACCTTGTTGGCTTGGTGCATTGTCTTCATATCTTCAGAGGCTTCTGATAGTATTTGGTTGAAGCATGAGTAGAGACTGTGGTTAGGTCTTCAGAACCTTGACCCGAGAGCATAAGTCTTTAGCATCTGGACTTCGTTCAATCAGAACCTTTGTCTTCAGATCTTTAGAACTCATTCTCTTTTCCTTTTGTATCATAGTCTTGTGAACTTCTTATTAGCTTAAAATGAGTTCTGATTTTCAAGTGTATAGGCAGAGTATTTTCCTTTAAGCATTGTGTTCGCGCCAATTTACGGAAGCATAACTGTTTGTTAAGTTCTCACAAATAACAAACATTAGTTGTACAAAATTGTTCATACAGAAATACTCATTTGATATCATAAAAAATTAGAGATAATATTGCATAACCAAATCTTGTTCTCACAAAAATGACATGTGCCACTAGTGCTTTTCCTATCAAATTTGCGCCCGGAAAAGTTGGAATCGGAATAGCCAACCAAGGAACAATCACTACCCTTAGAATACCAAACCCCATACTTTGGAGTACCGGAGAGGTATATAAGTATGTGCTTAATGGATTTCAAGTGAGATTCCTTGGGACATGATTGATACCTTGCACACATGCAAACACTGAACATAATGTCGGGTCATGATGCGGTAAGTTAGAGAAGATATCCAATCATACCTCTATACTTCTTTACCTCTACATCCTTACCATTCTCGTCACGATCAAGGTTAGCACAAGTAGGCATCGGAGTATCAATTGCCTTGCAGTTTACCATGTCAAAACGTTTGAGAAGCTCAAGATAATATTTCTTCTGACTTACAAACGTGCCCTCTTCGAGTTGTTTAATTTGCAATCCGAGGAAATAGTTAAGCCCCCCATCATGCTCATATCAAACTTACCCTGCATCAAACAAGAAAACTCCTTGACCAAGGTCATGTTAGTAGACCCCGAAAATGATATCATCAACATAAATTTGTACCAAAATTAAATGTTTTCCTTGACGTTTAATAAAGAGGGTTGTGTCAACCTTTCCTCTTGAATACCCTTGATCAAGTAAAAATTTGCTAAGACGTTCATACCAAGCCCTAGGGGCTTGTTTAAGTCTGTACAGAGCACGTTTAAGTTTGTAAACATGATCGGGATATTCATGGGATTCAAAACCCGGAGGTTGGGCTACATAACCCTCTTCATTGATGTATCCGTTAAGGAAAGTACTTTTAACATCCATTTTAAATAGTTTGAAATTCTTAGTACAAGCGTAAGTAAGTAAAAGGCGTATAGCCTCGAGTCGGGCAACCGGTGCATAAGTTTCCTCATAGTTGATTCCTTACTCTTGGTTATACCCTTGCGCTACAAGCCACGCTTTGTTTTGAGTTATAACTTCATTTTCGTCGAGCTTGTTCCTAAACACCCATCGGGTGCCAATTACTCGATATCCTCGCGGAGGAGGGACAAGGTCCCAAACCTCATTTCTCATGAATTGATTTAGTTCTTCTTGCATTGATAAAAACCAATTCTCATCGAGTAAGGCCTCTTTAGAGTTTTTAAGCTCAACTTGCGAAACGAAAGTGGAGTAATAACAGAAGTTACTTAGCTTGGAGCGAGTCGTTACTCCCTTAGAGATGTCACCGAGAATGTTGTCGATGGGATGGTTTTTGGAAGACTTCCAAACTAGAGGAAGGTCATCTTTATTAGACGGATGATCCTCCTCACTCTTCATAGGCTGGTGATCTTTTTCCCCCTCAATATGTACTGCTTCAGGTTAATCAATCCCTTTATCAGGGTCCTTGAGTATGTCTTTTGAAGATACACCTGGACCATGAAAAGAAATACCTTTTCCGACATTTTTCGGATAAGACTCATCAAAAGTAACGTGTACCGACTCCTCAATAGTATATAACCTCTTATTATAAATCCTATATGGCTTACTTGACTGAGAGTATCCGAGAAAAATACCCTCGTCGGCCTTAGCATCAAACTTACGAAGTGTCTCTTTTCCATTATTCAACACGAAACACTTCCAACCAAAAACGTGAAGGTGAGAGACATTGGGCTTTCTCCCTTTTAAAAGCTCATACGGTGTCTTGTTTAGAATAGGATGGATGGGCACCCTATTCAAAATGTAACAAGCCGTACTTATGGCGTCGCCCCAAGAGTATTTTGGAAGTCCACTATCATTGATCATAGTCCTTCCTAAATCTTCCAAAATTCTATTTTTACGTTCCACAACCCCGTTTTATTGAGGGGTACGTGGTGCGGAAAAATTATGATCAATCCCATGGCTTTCACAAAATGCTTCAAAAAGATGATTTTCGAACTCACCCCCATGATCACTTCTAATTGATATAATGCTTGTGTTTAATTTGTTTTGGGATAACTTGGCAAATCTTTCAAAGGCCGAAAAGGTATCACTCTTGTTTGCTAAGAAAATAGTCTGGCAAAACCGAGAAAAGTCATCGACTATCACAAAACCATAATAGTTACCACCTAGGCTTTTGATCCTAGATGGTCCAAAGAGGTCCATATGGAGGAGCTTAAGGGGTCTCGTAGTTGAAACAATGTTTTTAGATTTGAACGAGATCCTTGTTTGCTTCCCCATTTGACAAGCATCACAAAGGTGATCCTTTGTGAATTTGATTTTGGGCAAACCGATGACTAGGTCCTTAGAGACTATTTTATTAAGCAAATCAAAGTTGACATGCGCCAACCGTCTATGCCATAACCATGAATCTTCACTCATGGTGACTAGACACTTGTCGCTACTCAACACTACCTCATTTAAGTCTAGCATATAGACGTTATTCACCCTCAAGCCCTTAAACACGTCCTTTTTGTCACTATTCTCAATTATGCAACAATCCTTTGAAAAATATACTTTATAATTCTTATCGTATAGTTGACTAATGCTCAAAATGTTATGCTTAAGGCCTTCAACTAGAAGCACATCAGAGATAGTAGTAGATGTGGGGTTACCTACATTACCATTGCCAAGTATTTGTCCCTTATTGTTGTCTCCGTAGGTAACAAACCCCTTTTTCTTCGCCCCAAAGTCGATGAAAAGAGATATGTCTCCTGTCATATGTCTTGAGCAGTCACTATCCAGAACCCGTCTTCTTTCGGTGGTATCAAGACTTTGTACCTAGATAGTCAATCAAGGGAAAGTAGGTACCCAATTCTTATTGGGTCCTTTATGGTGAGTGAAACCAGGATTGCATTTGGGCAACCATTGATAAATGCCTTTTGGAAGAAGAAATCTTCTAAAATGACATTTAGCAATAGTATGACCCTGTTTGCAACAATATAGGCAATTGCGGTTCACTTGAGATTTACCTTTTCTATCTCTATCTCGAATCACATACATATACATTTGATACGGATTATTCATACTTTCTTGATAGTGTGATCGATCAATAGAAAAAGTAACTTTAGGCTTTAGAGCCTTGTCTAATTTGGCCTTAAGGGTTCTCACCTCTTTTTGCCAAATATGGCAAGTATCACAGTCCCAATTGAACCAAGGAGACTTGTCCTCTTCAATCTCAGCTTTTTATGTATCCACCATAGAGTTTTTAAGAGCTTCCAATTCCTTTTCAGAATCAAAGATCTTTTCCTCCCAATATGAAAAAATCTTTTTGTTCGAGGCTAAGCGTTGAAAAGCTTCCTTTGCCTCATGGTGTAACATATCAAAAGCTTTTTGTAATTCTAAATGAGACATATTATTAGAGTGATTGTATTTAGAGTGTTTTACCTCTTTCTTCTTGTTTTGACGTGCTATAAGACAGATTAACAGATTCACTTTCGTCACTTGAGCTGCCATCTTTTTCCAAATCGCTATCGCTCTCCCAAGCAATATACGCTCGTCTAGATTTATTTGACTTTTTGTGTTGACGACTCTTATCCTTATCCTTGTCTTTCTTGAGTGATGGACAATCCGACTTGTAGTGGCCGAACTTTCCACAATTGAAACAAGATCCTCTCGACTTGCCACTCTTGTTGCCTTCATTTTTTGATTGCCTTCTAAATTTGACGAGATTTTTATCCGAGTGCTAAATTTCATTCTTTCGAATGTACCTATTCTATCTTTTCACAAACAGCCCCATGTCATCACTCGAGTCATCATCTTCATCATTGTTGGTTTCATTTTCACTTTGCTCTTGAGATGTGGACTTTGAACAAGAAGCCTTAAGAGCAATCGACTTCTTTTCTGTTTCCTTTGTTTTCTCTTTCTTTACACTCTTCTCATGTTTTTCCAAGTTGATGAGCACTTGCTCATTTTCATCGAGTTTGCCAAATAATGTTGTGGGGTCTAGAGTAGTTAAATCATTGGCTTCCTTGATTGCGGTGACCTTCGGTTTCCATTCCATGTTAAGACACCTCAAGATTTTATTAGTAGCAACCTCATTAGGAACTGGTTTACCAAGTGTATGTAATTTGTTGATTATATGAGTGAATCTCTTTTGCATGTCAGCAATGGTTTCCCCTTGCTTCATGTAAAAGAGATCGAACTCTTACGTTATTGTGTTGATTCGGGCCAATTTCACATCATTAGTGCCTTTGTGAGCTACTTGTAAAGCATCCCACATGGCTTTGGCTGTTGTATAGTGAGAGACTCAATAATATTCGTCAACTCCCAAAGAGGAGATCAAAATATTCTGAGCCTTCCAGTCATAGCTGTAATTTTTCTCATCCTCATCATTCCATTGTGCTTCCGGCTTGGGCACAACAACATTATTTTCATCGGTCATGGTTATTTCTATAGGACCGTTTAAAATAACATTCCAAACCTTCCGATCAATGGAATTTATATGCACGTGCATACAATCTTTCCAGTAGCTATAATTCTCGCCTGTAAAATCCGGAGCTTTATTATAAGCCCCTTTAGGTTCGTTCGCCATTTTCTAGGAAATTATATCTAAGCACCAGATAAACTGGAGCTCGTGATACCACTTGTTAGACGATGGCTTGGATCTAGAAGGGGGGGTTGAATAGACCCCATAATTTATTACACACTTATGGTTTTCCAAAAATTGGTTTTAAAAAATTTAATGCGGAAGTAACCACTGAATCAATTCGTCTACAACAAACCGCTACTATAAAAATTGAATATCCGTAAAGCCACTAAGAATGATATGGCGGAGGAGAAAAACACAACTGAATCAACAATACACAAAGTAATCAACTCAAATATATGCACTTGATATTATCCAATCACCAATGGGTGAAAACAACAAGCTTAATTCACAAAGAGCTTTAGAAACTTGTGCTTAATCAATTTATCAAACACTTGGCGTGCGAGGCACTCCAAGTGTAAATTTCAAAGCAATGTGAGTGTAGAGCTAATCCAAATACAATCTAAAGGATTGTAGTGTTTTTACAAATCAAGTATTCAGCTTTATACTACACTACACCAGAAATTTTCAATCAATTGATAATTCACAAGCTTAATCAATATAAAAAATGTAAGAGGATAGGGAAAGGGAGAACAAACACGATTTGCTTAGGAAGCTCCCCTTTCGTCCTCGCTAAGGGTACATCTGCCCCCAATTCCAAAAATGGAATTGAGATATGTATATATTACGGTTTCAAATTATTTATACAAGAGAAAACTGATACACCAAACCCTCAAATGTCTTTGATGTCGATGCAAAGTCTTCTCTCCCCTTGATTCAAGATGAATCAAGTGCCTCAAATTTGGTCGAACAAATCACCGTCTCACGCTACTCGATTGCAAGAACCCGTAGCTCTTCAATCCCCTTCACTCGGTCGATTTTGATCTTCCATAATTCGATCCCAAATCTTTCTGTACGATTCTCCGATTGTTGCTACTTGACTGACCAAACACTCCATTCTTCAATCCCCTTCGCACGACTGAATCCTTGTAGAGAAAAGATTTGTACAAAAACCCCCAAAATCACCAGGATTATTGGAGGACAAAACCCTAGGGCTTTATTCAAGAAACACCCACTAATTCTTAACCCAGTATGAAGGATACAACACACCTAAGTCTGAACGTTATCACTTCACAAAATACACAACACTAACAAAAATGGTTATGTGTAGTTGTTAGAGAATGTAAGGCTGAAGATGAAGATGAAGAGAAAATTCAGTGTCTATTTCACTTTTATTGTTCATTGTGTAAAAATGAGCCAAAAGCAATATATATATATACAATGCTAAAACCAAGTAACAAGAATAACAAACATTTGAAGTTCTTCCAGAAGTGGAGAATTCAGAAGATGCCCAAGATGGTTCAGAGATGACTGCTCTACCCAAGAAGTATTTCAAATATAAAGACTTACATCTCGAAGATCTAATCATTGGAAATAAGGATGGTCCCCTAAGAACTAGATCAATTTTAAGAGATGATAATTGCAAGCTAGGTTTCATTTCCTTGCTTGAGCCAACTTATGTGGATTAGGATTTATCAGATGACAGATTAATTGTGGACATGCAGGAATAACTAAACATATTCCAAAGGAATTGTTCTGGACTGGCCCAATGACTAGGCATGGCCCAATCCACTTCTGCTCCCAAAACGGCCCAATTGCCTAAGTCCAGCCAATTTAGGGCATCATTTACCTTTCTACCCCTCTACCGGGCAAGGCTGGTCGGATGAACCCAAGGGTTAGCTGCCCTTCCTTGGTAGTTCCTGCTTGTTATACACGGTTCCACCATCCAGAAACAGCCACGACGCTCGTGCCCGCAATTGCGCCTCTTCCCTTGCCAACGACTAGTTTCGAGCACCTCTGCCTGTCCTAACGGCTAGTTTCTGGCAGTTACCTATTCTTTGAGAAACAGTTATCTCGCCCCGAAAATAGGGACCAATGGCCAAGCGCTGGGGGCACTATAAAAACCCTCTCATTTGAGAGGGTCAGGTATTCTAAATCATCCTACGAAATACACTTTGTACTTGCCTTCTCTTTCTCCCAATTCTTACTTTAGCATCGGAGTGCCTTGCAGATACACCCCCTCCTCATCTTTCACACCCAACATCGCAGACATCATCTCTGGCCCACTTCAGGTTCTGATCAGCCGTCAAGATCAGTGGCGCCGTCTGTGGGAAACACTATTATCCCCGTCATTCTTCCATTGTAGATTCAAGACCAAAATAGCCCTTCCAAGATTCCGATCATGGCAAGCCAAAATCATGTCCACAATGCTCGTAACTCTGCTTTTCTCCCCGTCAGCAAGACTGATACTGACGAAGCAGCCCCTTTCTTAGGAACGACGCTCATCAGTAGAGAGATGGAGCCACCGCATCTCCCTTCCTCGTTCGCGCTGATCAAACTGAGGTCCAGCCTCCTCAGGACCACCAACTTGTCCCGGTTCCGCCCAGCACCAAACCGACCATGGTGGCCCTCCTTGAAGCTCTCAACAAGACTAACCTCATAATCCTTCAACAGAACACGAGGATTGGAGCCCTAGAAGAGTCCAACTGGCCAAGATCCCCTCCACCGAGGAAAGAACGCCGAAGATCTCAGAGTCCGCCTCCCCGAAGTGAAAGAGACCGTCGGGCACCACCTGAGCTAGAGGCTCAGGAAATCAGAAAGCGTGACCGCATCTCCCCCCGGAGCCATTACTCCCCGGGAACCAAAAGGACCAGAAAGGACCGGCGAGCAGAGCCTCAGCGTTCTCCTACGCCCAGATCCAAGGGTCGGGCACGAACCTCATCTCCCCGCCGAGATCGTCGTCCTACCCTTGGGCGAAGCACCTGCTATCATTCATGGTCTAGAAGTAGCAATGACGATGGGCCTCGTGGCCTGTTGTCCCAAGAAATTATGGTTATGTCTCTGCCAAAGGGGCTGGAGAAACCACCGTCTCTAGACACGTATGACGGTACAACGATCCTGACGAGGACATCGAGAATATCAATACATTATTCGACTACCGTGGAGTCCGGGGCACCATCAAATGTAGATTGTTCCCTACCACACGGAGGAAGGGAGCGATTACCTGGTACAAGAAGTTCCCTGACGAATCCATCACATCCTGGAGACAGTTGGGGAGAATGTTCTCCAGACACTTCATGGCCTCCCGTCGCCACCCGAAGACAAAAGCCTCCCTTGAGGCCATAATTCAAGGGAAAGACAAACCTCTTCGAGCCTATATCAAAATGTTCAATAAAGAAGCAGTTCAGGTCTCAAATACCGATGATATGAAGAAGTTCTTGCTCGAGCAAGGACTTCGTCCCCATACGTAATTTGCCAAAGCGGTTGGCATTTAAACTCCGAAAACGCTTGACGCCCTCCTCCTCAAGGCATAAGCATACATCCAGTACGAGGAGAAAGAAGCTGCTAGTTCTGCCTGAGACTTAAGGCACCAAGAGAGTTCCCGGACCTCCAAGCACGATGACCCCTCGACATCTCGTCAGGGAGATAAAAGATGCGAAGAATGCCCCTGGGAGTCCCAGGACAACAAAGGATCCTCTGGTCGCTTCCACGAGTATACTCCCCTAACCGTCTCTAGGGAGAAGATCCTCTCTGAATGTGCCAACTCGGAGTTACGACAAGCAAGTGTCTGATTCCATAAACAGATACCGGTCAAGCTGAATACTGACAAGTTGAAGTATTGTCGGTTCCATAAGAGCCACAACCATACGACCGATGATTGCATCCACCTGAAGGATGCCATTGAGATACTGATCAGGGACAGGCACCTGAAATAGTTTGCCAAGAAGAAGGATGCTCCACGGTAGGACGCCTAGGAGTCTAAGAAGGTCGAGGAAGAGGTGCCTTCCTCGGAAAAGACGAGCCTTCAGGTCGGCATGAGTATCTCGCGGCCTGAGGACTTCTATATCCCCGAGGGACTCAACGTTCCCCCTTACTTCACTGCACACAGCCCATGGGAAACCTTCCCCTCCGCCATGGTCTTCTTCGGAGAGGGCTTCAACAAGGTTACTGTGGGCTCCGTCAAAAGGAAGTTCGAACATCTTCTCAATACAAGCTCGTACCGGAGCACCACGCTCGATAAATTCTGGGGAGAGTCAGTCCCCATCACCTTCTACCGTGATGAACTCCTCGATGGAGCACCCAACTCAAGCATTCCACTGCTCGTGAGAGCACAAATGGCCAACTTTGGCGTTCGCCGAATCCTTGTCGATTAGGGAAACTCGGTCGACATCATGTATTCCCAGCTGTATTCCACCCTCCAGTTGGATGAGACACACCTAACGCCCTACCTAGGTTATGACCTACAAGGCTTTAATAGGACCGGACTCCTCGACTTAGCGAGGAAACATCTCAAAGCCTGTCTCTGGGAGAATGCAGATTTGTTCGCCTTGAGCTCCGTGGAAATGCTCGTCCTAGATCCTGACGTCTCCTGCCACCAGTTCACCATCGACCCCGCCGCTAGGGCAGTAGCTCAACATAGGTGAAAGCAGTCTCTGGAGAAAACGGAGGCTGCCGAACAAGCTGTAAAAGACCTCCTAGAGGCAAATTTTATTTTGGAGGCCAACTACACTACTTGGTTGTCCAATGTTGTACTCGTTAAAAAATCAAATGGAAAATGATGCATGTGTGTTGATTATACCGATCTCAATAGGGATTGCCCTAAAGATGCATATCCCCTCCCCAACATAGACAAATTAATTGATGATTTTGCTGGTTTTAAATTGTTATCTTTCATGGACGCATATTCGGGCTATAATCAAATACCTATGGCGAAAAGCGACAAAAGGTACACAACTTTCATGACCGAATCAGGCAACTATTACTACAACGTAATGCCATCCGGCTTGAAAAATGCTGGCGCTACCTACCAAAGAATGATGAACAAGGCCTTCCGGGGAGAAATCAGGTATATGCTCAAAGTCTATATGGATGACATGATCGTGAAATCCCACGAGGAATCAGATCACACAACCCATTTGAGGAAAGTCTTCGAGCAGGCCAGGAAGAACCGAATGCGCTTCAACCCAGAGAAGTGCATGTTCGGGGTGCGAGCGGGCAAGTTCCTCGGCTTCTATCTAACAAAACTAGGAATCGAAGCTAACCCCAACAAGTGCAGGGCATTCTCCGAGTTCCCCACGCTAAACTTGAAGAAGTCCATCCAATCCCTCAATGGGATGCTTGCCTCGCTATCCCGTTTGTGGCGAAGTCTACTCAACACGCACTCCCCTTTTTCAAACTCCTCCGCAAGGAGGCAACTTTCGAGTGGACGGAGGAATGCGACTAAGCCCTCCTTCACCTAAAGCTAGAATTGTCAGAACCCCATGTCCTCTCCCGGTCAGATAACTGCGAAACCCTGTATCTCTATCTCGCCATCACGGCCGAGGCCGTCAGCGCTGCCCTCATTCGTGAGATGCCCGATGGGCAGAAGCTCATATACTTCACGAGCAAAGCGCTGTAAGGACCGGAACTGAGATACCAGCAGAAAGAAAAAGTGGCCCTGGCCCTTATCAATTCTGCAAGGAGAGGCACTACTTTCTAGCCCACACAATCGTGGTACGATTGGACAAGCCCGTAAAGCAACTGCCGGGACGCCTAGACATGGCTGGCCGAATGCTCAAATGTTCGCTGGAACTGTCCGAATTTGACATCCAGTATGAAAGCAGCAAAGCCCCAAGGCTCAGGCGCTGACCGACTTTTTTGCGGAGATGACATTACTCGATTCCCCCACTTGCGGGGCTCGCAAATGGACAATCTTCGTCGACGGGGCATCCAGCTCGGCACGAAGCGGGGCAGATATCATCTTGAAAAATGAGGAAGGAATCCTCATCGAAGTTTGATTACTTTATCTTTCCCCACTTTTAACAGTCAGGCTGAATACGAAGCATTCCTCGTTAGTCTACACCTTGCCGAAGACCTAGGAGCCGAGGAAGTCATCATCTGCACCGATTCTCAACTCGTGGCCCTCCAGGTTCGAGGAGAATATCAGGCCAATAATGACAACTTGTCTGAATACTTGATCCTGGTCAAAGAAAAGATGACAAAGTTCACATTGGTAGAGGTAAAACATGTTCCCCGTGAACATAATTTCCAAGCAAATGTTTTGTCAAAGCTGGTGAGCACGAAGAAGAAGGGTGGAAACAAATCTGTCATCCAGGAAGTACTTCCTCGAACCAGCATCGAGAAAACTTCCATGACCCTCGACGTGCACGTCGTAGGTGACAGCAGCTGCTGGATGACTCCAGTTTACAGCTACCTCACTAAGGACGAACTACCGTCCGACCCCAAGGAAGCCAGTGTGGTCAGGCATAGAGCCTGTTCCTATGTCCTGGTCGAAGATAAGCTCTACAGCTGGGGGTTTTCCATTCCTCTCCTCAAATTCGTCGTGGAAGAGATGGTCGTCCACGTCCTGCGCGAGATCCACGAGGGGATCAACGCCCAGCACCTCGGGGGGAGATCCCTCACCAGGAAGGCCCTACGAGAAGGATATTACTGGCCAACTATGCAGCATGACGCAAAAGAACATGTGAAGAAGTGTGAAAAATGCCAACGGCACGGGGACATGCACTTTGCACCACCCAATGAACTTAAAGCAATGTCCTCCCCATGGACCTTAGCATGGTGGGGCCTGGATATCCTGGGACCATTCGTCGTGGGGTCAAATTAGAATAAGTACCTGATGGTGGGCGTTGACTATTTTACTAAGTGGATAGAAGAAGAGGCTCTGACCAAAATAACGGCCCACAACATACTCCACTTCTACAAGCAAAACATCCTTGCCCGTTTCAGTATCTCCCAAGCAATCGTCACCGATAATGGGACACAGTTCGCAGACAAAAAGTTTCAAGAGTTCGTCGCCCAACTGGGCACTAAACAGCACTTCGTGTCCATCGAGCTTCCCCAGACTAACCGGCAAGCCAAAGTAGCAAACAGGGTGATCCTGCGAGGCATCAAATGAAGGCTAGACGAAATGAAGAAATAATGGGTCGAGGAGCTGCACAGCGTACTCTGGGCCTACCGTACTACGCCCCACTCTTTGACCGGGGAAACCCCATTCCGTCTAGCATACAAAATTGAGGCAATAATACCCATTGAGATACACGTGCCCTCCTGGCGGACTGAACCCCCCCTGAACGAGGAGACAAATAGCGAGGCAATAAGGGAGGAGCTTGATCTCGTCGAAGAGGTCCGGTCAGGAGCAACCCTCCGCGAAGCCTCACTAAAACAAAAAAAAATGCAATCAGGAACAACACCAAAGTTATATGATGAGAATTCCAAGTGGGGAACCTCGTCCTAAGAAGGAATCACAAAGACTCTCGAGAAGGCAAACTCGCCGCTAATTGGGAAAGGTCCTATCGTGTTCGAGCAAAAACAGAGAATGTGGCCTATTACCTAAAAAACCTTAACGGGGAAGAACTTGCTCGACCATGGAACGCCGAAAAGGTTAAACAATATTATAGCTAAGGCCTTAATTGTCGGCTTGCTTCGTCGACACGACGAGCATAGCGTACCGACCACAAATGTGCGCCCAGGTACAAGCACTGCATACCGAAACAAATTAAGGCAGTCTTTCGCTCAGGATTGAGCAAAACCCATACCCGACAGCGGTCCCTCGATCGAGCCCGCCGTCGTCCAAGTACCATGATAGGCAGAACATTGTTGAAAAGTATTTCGGGAGTGTTTTATCGTCTCCACAGGGATTGTATGTGTATTGCCGCCATTCTATAGTAGAAAACGTTTTAAACTTAGAGTAACAAAGATTTTGGTGGTTTTGTATCGGATCGTTTGTATAAGAGTTTAGTAATCAACGGTAAAGACATTGGTTTTAAATATTTAGTAAAAACATGCCAAGATTAGGGTCTGATAATCCGTTTCGTACGTATTTACTTGATAAAGGATGTGAACTTGTTAACGATGAATATAACCACATATCCTCTCAACAAGTTTATCTCTAACACTTGTTGTGGGATTTACCATATTGATCCTTAGATGATCTCTCACTCCAACTATCAATATGATAACATTCAAGATCAATATTTATTAACATCAACTTTCAAAACTATCTCTAGCCTCATGATTATTGATGGATTGAAACTTAGGTCAAGTTTTAAAACATATTTCTCAATCATGAACTAAAACAAAATATAAACCACACAAAAAAAGTTTTTCATCTATGTTTATCATCAACAAAGTTCACACACTACAATCAAGATCAATATGTACAAAATGAAGGATTACCTACCACTAATCTTGACACAAGAGTTGCTTAGCTACCCATTGTCATGGTAGCTTGATCAACAAGTAATGGACAAAGCTTTTGTTACATCAATCTACAATGGATCAAGGATTAAAGCATAAAAGCTTTGGATTCTAAGAAAAATGATAAAAGATGAAGTTTTTGAGCTCCCAATATGTTTCTAGGTTACAATGATTCTTTCAAAAGGTGTTAATTCACCAAATATCTTCAAAACTACCTAAGTACTACTTTCAGCCCAGGCAAATTCATCGGGCGAGTGCCTTCTTCCGCCGGGCGAAGCCCTCAAATGAAGCCACGTGACAGCTACAGTGCCAGCTGGTCCATCAGAAAATATCTACCTTCGTCGGGCGCTACATTTCTTCGCCGGGAGAATCACCCAGCGAACCAAACCTGGGAGCTACTGGAACTTGAATTGAATTTAATTAAATCTCTCGCCAATTCTTCGTCGGGCGAATCCATGTTTTCCAGGTGAATTAGCCAGTGAGCCAACTCCTCTAGCTACTAGAATTGGACTTCCAAACGCTTCGTCAGGCAAAGCAACCTTCCTTCGCTTCATGCTCGTCGGGCGAAGCTTCTAAAATTTGCAGACACGAGCATTTTTCGTTTCTTCGAGTTTTCTTCCGCAACGAGCTGCAACCTTTTGACATATTTTCACTACAAAATTAATAAACACATCAAAATATCTAATGTTCACAAAAAATGTAAGAATTGCTTAATACATAAGTCATTTTCTTATTAAAAAAATAAAAAGAGCTTAAAGGTGTCAATTTTGGATATAAAAACTAGCATTTATTGACACCTAAAAAACTCTCCCCAACTTACATCTTTGTTTGCCCTCAATCAAAGGAAATTTTTACAAAAATCACAAGAAAAGCTTTCATACACCCAACCAACCGATAGCACGCATGGTTCAAACTCGGCAATTTGCACGCACAAGCTACTTCTAAGCACTCATAGGATCAAAACATGAATATGACTCAAATCCTAATCACAAAATTATACAATGCAACATCAAGTACCCTCAAGCTCGAATTGAATCACCTAAATACTCACACACATTATGCACAATATTATTTACACGGGACAAAACACACTCATAAGTAATCGTGCCACATCCAAAACAATTTATGCAGTCATTTTACAATTCATGAAAACTATGGAAACAAAGATCACAAAAGGACTTTTATCGGTTGTAACTTGGCTGAGGTTAAAAATAAGGGACATATGTACACGGTCAATGAAACAAGAAAGGGTAAAAACTATGAAGAGCAATTTTTTTTTCAAATTTTTCATTCTTGTTCACTCCTTATTCTTTTCTTTCACAATGCATTCTCTTCTTTTGATTTTCTTTTCTTTTTGTGCTTTTTGCTCTTTTTCTTTCTTCTCTTTTTTTTCAATTTCTTTGTCTTAGAATGCATTGTATCATCAAATATTTTTTCTCTTTTCAAAATAAACTATTCTCCCCAACTTCAACATTGCCATAAACTTAGCATAAATGTTCTTCAAAACAGGTTAAAATTCGGGTTCATGATTCATAAAAAAAATTCTTTTAGGATCAAAGGGGGTTTTAAATACGCTCACACTCACAAGGTGAATTGAGGTGTTTTTGGAATGGTGGTTATACTCAAAGTGCTCAAACATTTCCTTGATCATTTCTAGGTTTCCACAATTTCAAAACAAACAAGCAAGATTAAACATAAACTATTTGAGTAAACAACGACTACTCGAATCCCTCTAGAATTTGTGAACAGTGGGGGCAACTCACATTTGTAGTAATGTACTAATTGATTCAAAATGTCCATGAGTTTACAAAACATTGTATTGACCAATTTTTCAAAAAGTATAAATTTCACATTCACATTATGATTCTACAAAATCAATTTCACACCTTGATTGTGCTCATGCCAAGAATCTTATCATCACCACATGCATAAAGGCAATAAGGTCTCCTTTTCATTTTTTTCAAACTTCTTGTGCCAACAATTTACTTTCCAAACATCAAAAGCAAACTAAAACAAAAACTTTGTACAAGCCAAATAAACACTTAAAACAGAATTATCATTACTAAATTGGTGTTTTCACACCCAAAATGTGTCTTTCCTTTCCGGCATACATCAAAATTCATCAAAATTCTCGCCTAAGCAAAGAACAAACTAAACCACTTCTTCAAAACAGAAATTAAAAACTAGATTAAATGACAAAAGCAATAAAAATTCCTTCACTTTGAAGCCTATCCTCTAAACTCATCAAAATCATCTCCCATGTCCACATCGGCACCATCACTAACAGCATTTCCAGCAACATCATCAACACCAGCAGCTCCAACTGTACCTGCCCCCTCAGAAAAGAAAAGACGCATGTCCCCAGACCAATTTGCATAAGTGTTGAAGTCCTCCCTTGAAGGAAAAGAGGTGACCTCCAAGGGGTTTGTCTAGTACTGATACATCTGTTGCATATAATTAAAATTAAATTCGTTAGACCTGTGAATTAACACGCCCATGTCCCACGAGTAATTGAAAGCAGCCCTCATTCGGGGGTCCCAAGTAGAGAAATACATGGGCTCAGTTGGCTCATTTGATTGAGCCTGAGAACTTTTGCCAACATCCCCTCTTTTCTTTTTCTTACTCGCAACCAACTTCCCTTTGCAATATCTATCTATATAATCATCATCAATGAGCCCTCTCCTTTTTTCATTCACAACATTCGGTTCAAGGACCCACTTTTTGTTGCAAATGGACTGAATAAGGCATGGAAAAATGATTGGTGCAGCAGAGTGAACACCAGGCCTCCTTGTGTTCTCCACAAAAGGCCTCCTTGTTGCCAATTCGTAACTGACACGATCCACCGGGTTCAGCAAAGGTCCCCATTTTTTACTTTCGAAAATAGCTTGAACCTGATGGTAATCACCCTCGTGATTAAGGATGAATTTTCGTTCCAAAATTATCTCCTTCCCTCCAGGCTAGATATCCTAACTGCATGCGCATCACTCAGAAAACGACGCTGATCATACTCAGCTGGAATAGCATATCCACTTGTAGCTCCCTTTTGTTTCTTAGCAGCGGTAGGTTTCATTCTTGGAGCCATCTGCAAGACATAACAAAAGAAAACAAACCAATACAACAACAGGAATTACGTTAGATTAACAAACAAATGAAAATAAAATGAGTTAAAACAGTAAGAACCAAGCAGAACTAAGAATGGTGTCTCACTGCTGCTTCGCCGGGCGAAGCAGAAGCGAAGCTTCGCTGCATGCTCGTCGAGCGAAAACCTGCGAACACAACTTCTTGCAAGATAAAACATAGTTCTGCTTTTACCCTCATCTTCTTCATCTTTCCCACGCATAATACAAGACAAACAATGTAACAACAACAACATGCAAAGAGATTTACTATTTCTACTCCTAAATCTAAATTTCCAAAAGTAAACCCTAACTACATGCTTCTACTACAAAAATTAAGAGGAAGAATTTTAACAAAAACAAACCATTAAAGACTAACCTTGAAAGTGATTTTAGAGTTGACAAAAATTAAAAGGGACAAGGGGTTGCAAGAGGGAGATTTAGGGTTTTAGTTTGTGGTGAGAGAGAAAAATACCAAATGAGGAAAAGAACTAAAGTGGACCACAAACCCTTTTATAGTGGGGACCAATCTTATCGATTTCTACTTATCCCCTCTTTTTCTTTCTGAAAACGCAATGGTATCTTTAATTACACTTTCCACCTCAGCCTATTTCGCCCAGCCACGCAGAAGCGAAGGCCAGGAAAACAAGCTTCGCTGGGCGAAGCTTCCTGTTCGTCGGGCGAACTACACCAGAAACAGAAAAATTCTGTCTTGGTGAGGGCTGCCAACTCTACAACATCACTACACTTTCAAATATACTTGCAAACATAATTTCAATATAAAATCAGTGTAAATTAGGCATAGCAACTAGGCGGGTCGGGGGCGGGTTTAGCTAGCCCCGCACCCGCACCCGCCTCCCTGTTATAGACCCGCCTCCACCCCCAAACCCAGTCGGGGGCGAAAATTTACCACCCAGAACTGCCCCTGATAGAAACGGGTTTACCCGCACCCGCACCCGCAAAAAATATATATTTTTAAATAGTAATAAAAATTAACAATTTAATTTAAAACTTAACCATTTTAATAATAAACTTGTTTCTAAAGATGTGAGTTTGAGTGAATGGTGAGAAATGATTAATGAGGATTTTTAATTACTTCTTCAAAAGTGAAAAAATGTGATATAAAATAATTTAAATATAGGTATTAAAGTAAATATTATAAGATCGGGAAGGGGCAAGGGCGGGTGTGGGCGGGTAGTAGCATCCCCCCACCCCCGCACCCGCACCCGCACCCAATCATATCGGGTTTCCCCCGTTAATTTTGGGCGGGGTCCGGGTGGGCCCCGACGGGCCCGGGTTTTCTTACCATGCCTAGTGTAAATACTTACAATGTTGGGGTGTCTCCCAACAAGCGCTTTGTTTAACGGCGTTTGAGCTCGACGGTCCAAGATGATCTCAATGATCATCCAGAAACACTGCGCAATTTTCTCGATTGATTTCTCCTCCGAGATAGATTTTCAGCCGTTGGCCATTTACAGTCCAACTTTCCTTCTTTTGCAAGTCCTCTATCAATCTGGTGCCATAGTGCTTGATATCCTTGATTAAAAACGGTCCAAACCATTTGGACTTCAATTTTCCCGGAAAGAGTTTCAAACGGGAATTGAATAAAAGAACCATCTGGCCGACCCGAAATTCTTTCTGAGAAACCTTCTTGTCATGATATCCTTTTACTTTCTCTTTATAGAGCTTGCTGGAATGGTATGCATTATTCCTTATTTCTTCTAATTCGTGTAATTGAACCTTCCTTTTTTTACCGGCCAAGCTCGGATCAAAATTTAACAGTTTCAACGCCCAAAGAACTTTGTGCTCTAATTTAATTAGTAAATGACATGTCTTGTCATAAACCATTTGAAAAGGAGTTAAGCCTATTGGAGCTTTGTAAGCGGATACGCCCACAAAGCCTCATCCAACTTTTGCGACCAATCTTTTCGCGAGCTTGACACGGTCTTTTCTAAAATCCTTTTTACCTCTCTATTTAACACTTCGGCCTGACCATTGGTTTGTGGGTGGTAAGGAGTTGCAACCTTGTGCTTTACACTGTAATACTCTAAGACCTTTTCGAGTGGTGCATTGCAAAAATGCGAACCTCCATCACTAATTAACACACGAGGGGTGCCAAAATGGGAGAATATGTTTTTCTTTAAAAAATTTATCACCATTTACCATCGGCCCTCGGTGACGCAATTGCATCCACCCACTTGGAAACATAGTCAACCGCAACCAATATATACTCGTTTGAAAAAGATGGGGGGAACGGTCCAAAAAAATCATCAATACCTCAATAATCAAAAACCTCGACTTCCAAAATTGTTTGCAAGGGCATTTTATTTCTTTTTCTAATCCCGCCACTTCTTTGGCATGTGTCACAACTTTTCGGATGGAGGTTTACATCTTTAAACAATGTTGGCCAATAAAAGCCCGATTGGAGGACTTTTGTTGCCATTCTTAAACCATTGTAATGCCCTTCATATGGCGAGTTGTGACAATGCCAAAGGATACTTTTAGCTTCGTCAAGAGTGACACACCTTCTCAACAAATTATCACCTCCTAACTTAAACAAGTATGGCTCGTCCCAAACATAAAACTTAGCATCGGATAGGAATTTTCGTCTTTGATTCCAAGTTAGGTCTTTCGGTATAAATCCGGTTGCTTTGTGGTTAGCAAAATCTGCGAACCAAGGCCTAACTTGTACTTGTAACACCCCAAAATTTGCCCTCTTATTTATTCCCAGTAAGTGGCTTATGTTTCACCATTTCATATGCATTTAGGTCATAAACATTACACATGCATCATTGGTTTTCCCAAGGCATGGGATCAGAGGTTCCCATGGTATGAATTGTTCAAAGCGAAGAGAATGAGGCTCCTTAAGGCCAAGATATCTCATTTGATTCACAATTTCATTCAGAAGGATTTCAATTGGCCAGATGGTTGAAAATTAGACAAATCGAGAAAAAGTCAACTGATCGAGGAAAAAGTCAACTCTCAGTTTTTAGGTCAAACTTATGTTCATCATGTCAAATATGGTCCTTAAGTGGAATTTGGTCAAGAAATATCAAAGGAATCATGAAAAATCAAGAATTATGAAAGGTTGTCATTTTTGGAAGAAAAAAACAAGGGTTTTAGAACTTTCCATTTTGGGAAAGTTTTGCATGCCATGCAACCAACTTTATGGTCATTTTTCTCTATGATCCAAGCTTCATTTGAATTTTTTTTCAAATGAAAGTTGTAGTGTGTATTCCAAGCTTTCCATCCATATAAAGAATGTTCCATTTGAATTTCTAGATCAAGAGTTATGATCGATCAAAGTTGGGAATATTAAGTTGTTCAATGAAAAACTCAGAATTTTTCTAAGTCCCAAAATTTAGTTTTGTGACCATGTTTTCAATGACATTTTTCATGGTGTTCCAGACCTCAAATCCAATTCTTTTTTACATCAACTTTGTTCTATCAAATACCATCTTTCTAATGACATCAAAACCATGCAAATTGATTCATTATCCTTCAAGAAATTCATCAATAAAGACACCTTCATGAACACTTTTTCATGCCATAAACCATAAAAATTCCATTTTTTCAAGTTACAAAATTTGGTAAGCAAATTGTGTTGGCTTTACTAACAACCATCTTACATAACTATTACCATCATAATATACTCCATGGTAACTAAAATACACCACCCACATAGTAAAATTCATACACCACCATAAACCCTCATTTGTTCAACTTTCACCAAACCACCTCTAACTAACTTTAACCATGCTTAAGCTTTTAACCATACTCTAACCCACCATATAAATTCTCATTCTCTCTCTAACAGAAGTTAGTTACACCGTTAGAGAGCAAATAGATCAAAAAATGAATTTCACGCCCACAACATCCATCTCCAAGATCTCTCTCATCTTGGGGTTATTTTCTCTTAATGGTTGTGATCCAACTTTTTGTGTGTATTGTGGCCCTTCATTATAGGATCTTTACATGTTAAATTCATGCATTGATCATGTTTTTTAGGTTACTTGTTAAGTACTTTTTGTGACTTGTCTTTGTATGATCATTTAGTTGCAAATGCCTAATGTTTGTAATTTTTGTGAGCACTTTTGGTGCATGATTTGGATCCAATCTTTTGCATGTGATCACCTACTAGACCTAACATGAATTTTTTTATTTTTCATAATTTTCAAAGGTCATTTTCTATTTTTCACCAATTTTCCAATGTGAACATGTCATATGTAAACATGCTAGAACTAGGTCAAGTTTAATGACAATGGGTGAGCCCTTTAAAACCAATTTTGAGAGCGTGTTTGAGCCTATATACAATGAAATTTTAGGTGCCTTTTTTATCCTTAAATGTTTCTTTTTGTTCATGACTTAAATGATTCTTTTTGAACCCTAAGTTGTTTATTCGGTTACGATTGATGTTTGCTTAGGTGTTTTAGGTTGATGATGTATTTGTGCTATCCTCTTAAGGATATCTTTTATCATCATTCAAAATATTTTTTACCACTGCCCCATGTGTATATACACTTGAATACTTGACTTGGCTTCCATTTTTGTGACTTCTAAGTCCTTTTGACGTAGCTTGTAAATGATACATGTTTAGGTGATGATATATGACAAAACTTGACACTTTTGCATGCTCCCTTAGGACATTAACTTAGATAAGATGGAGTAGGGTTTGCTACTGCCCCTAGTAGGATCTCATACCTTTAGGACACTTCCAACTTTGGTTGTTGTTTGATATTCATCTTAGCATAGTTTTAGGACTTTAACATAGCCATAATTGCATGTTTGCACACTTTGCGTTCAACTACTTGATAGTTGAGCTTGTCATGGAGATGGTAAGTTGTTTATGATACTTTTAATGCTATTTTACACTTACATGATTCCTTCTCCTCTCACTTCTTATCCATTTCTCTCTTTTGTGACTGTTTAGAATAATGTATACTTGTGTTGATTCACATTATCCCTTAGGATTCCTAGCACAACTTAATTTTCGATTAAGTTGGAGGTAGGGGAGACTGAAGACATGAGCTTCCAAATTGTTTTGATGACGACAATGTTTCAAGTATCAAGGTAGATCAACAAAAAGAATGGTCAAAGGCATCAAGATCAAATAATGAAGTTTTAACTAAGTTTTATCAAGACTTGGTGATTTCTAAAGTTTGGATGCAAATATTATGGTATAAACATTCAATCTCTATATGGTAATATAAGTGTTCTAAATCATCTCTATTACATGTCATGGTCATTGGAAATTTGGTCTGCATCAAATATTTCTCAAGCATTCTGGTTTCAGCATTTTTTCAAAATCTGGCTTGAGTAATCGATTACCCAATTAGAGTAACCGATTACTATGAAGGAATTTTCAAAATATTTGTACGTTAGGAGCGAGTAACCGATTACCCACTTGGAGTAATCGATTACCACTGAACCAGTGGCATATTTTCGTTAGATTTTTCATGTCTCTTATTTTATTCTTCCTTCTAATGAACCATGAAATCCTTTGGTTATTTGCATCTTTTTGTAGAGGTGTCTATGCATTATATAAACATCCTTATTTCAGATTTTAACTTCACCTCCTTACAAAAATTTTTCAAATCAATTACTCATTAACTTTAAACTTCCAAAATATTTCAAGTGTTCATCAAAATTTTTCTAAAGTGAAACTTTGCATAAATCTTCATTCTTAGCAACATAGTTTCATTTGCAGTCAAAGAACACTTGTATTATTATCTTGAGTATTGAGTGCTACAAAGGAGAAGATCAATCTTTAGATTGATACATTGAAGATTCAAACTTTCTACACACTTACAAAATTCAGATTTGTTATATTTTGATTACAACTTATTTTTAGGATTGTTAAAGATAAGTTTGTAAGGTTTTCCTAGTTATCCGGATTGTGGATACAAGAGGTCCATTTGTGAGATATTGATTCTCGGTTGGACTTTAAATATTTGTAAATCCAAGAGGAGTGTTCTTGGTTGTTAGAGTAGTATAGAAAGACATAGTTTTGTCTTGTCTAGGAATCTAACATTATAGTGAAATTCTCTTTCAAGTTGAAAGGGGAGTGGAGTACTCTCGACGTGTGAGGGGAACCACTATACGTCTTGGTGTTCATTTACTTTCCGCATTTACCAATTCAGCACTTAGAAATCTTTAGGAAAGTAAATATCAAATATCGTCAAAAATCGGGATAATATTCTAATAACCTAATTCACCCCCCCCCCCCCCCCCTCTTAGGCTCACATATATCTTACAATTGGCATCAGAGCATGTTAGGTAACCTATTCCGACAAGATCCAGCATGGCTTCCGCAAGCACGAACCCGGTTTTCAAAGATGGTGGAAGTAGTAACAAGCCCCCACTTTTTTCTGGAGAGTATTTTGATTTTTGGAAGATTTGTATGAGAGCACATCTTGAAGCACAAGGAGAAGGTATATGGGAAGCTATTGAGAATGGTCCACATAATCCTGTGAATGTAGTCAATGGTGTTGGTACTGTAAAATTAAAGAGTACATATGATGAAGAAGATAAGAGAAAAATTCTAAATAAAAAGAAAGCTATCAATCTTCTTCAAAGTGCCTTAAGTATTGATGAGTTCTTTCGTGTTTGTCAATGTAAATCGGCAAAAGAAATATGGGATACTTTGGTAGAAACACATGAAGGAACGGCTGAAGTTAAAAGATCTAGACTAAATACTCTAAGTCAAGAATATGAAATGTTCCGAATGCAGCCCGGAGAAACCATTGTTGCATTACAGAAAAGATTTGTTCATTTGACTAATCACTTAATAGCACTTGGTAAGACATTCTCAAATGATGAACTAAATCTCAAAATTCTAAGATCTTTTACAAGAGAATGGCAACCAAAATCGGAAAAGAAAAGCCTCTCTACGATGACTTCCGCATCTCTATTTGGAAAACTTCAAGAACATGAGTTAGAACTTGGACAACTTGAAAAACATGAACTTCAAGACAAGAAGTCAAAAGGTATTGCTTTAAAGGTAGATGCAAAAGGAAAACAAAATGACGACTCATCGGAGGAAGAAAAAAATTTCGTGCTTCTAGTAAAAAGACTTGGAAAATTCTTTGGAAATAAAGATAAGTCCTTTTATCCTAAAAGGAAGAAACACTTTAAGAAAAAGGATACTTCAACTTCATCTCAAGACATTACATGTTATGAATGTGGGAAGCAAGGTCATATAAAACCCGAATGTCCACAACTTGCAAAGAAAGGAAGTTTTAAAGGCAAGAAGGAATCAAAAAATAAGAAGGCATACATTGAATGGGAAGACAACGAAATTAGTTCATCATCCGACTCGGAGAGCGATGAAAGCGCAAAACTAGCACTTATGGCTACACATAACTCCGAAGATGAAAATGACGAGGTTAGTACTAAATTTTCTCTTTATGATAATGATGCACAAGAAGCCATAAATGAACTCTTAAATGAATGTAAGGTCTTATGTAAAACAATTTCTTCACAAAAAAGACAAATAACATCTTTAGAAGAAAATGTCGATGTTATGGAAAAAGAGTCAAAAGATGAAAAACAAAAGAGAGCAAGTGAAGAAAAACAAGAGTTGGTGTGTAAAAATTGTGAGTCACTTTCATTCCAAATTGTTCAATTAAAAAGAGTCTTAGAAAGATATGAGGAAGGACAAATTGGTTTAGAAGCGGTCCTTAGTCAACAAAGATATTCGAATGATAAAAGTGGACTTGGTTACTCTAAATTTTCTAAACCAAGTTCTAGTAAAACAATCTTTGTTAAGGATAGTGACCAAACTTCTAAGGAGAAAGCGAACAAACCTAAAAATGTGCATCCTTATCCTAAAGAAAAGAACTCCCATTAAGAAGAGATTTCCTAAAAAGAAATCATATGTTCCTAGATATAAAAGCAATTTTGTTCCTACTTGTTTTTATTGTGGTATTATTGGCCATACACCTAATGCTTGCTATGTAAGAAACTTTAGTGTTGCAAGTGGGCATTATGTGTGGGTAAAGAAAGGTACTAATTATGAAGGACCTAAGGCTATTTGGGTACCTAACAAAAATTAATTTGTTTTGTAGGTTTGCTTCAAGACCACTTCTAATCTATGGTGTCTTGATAGTGGTTGTTCGAAGCATATGAACGGAGATATAAATAAATTTTCAAGTCTAGTGCTTAAGGCCAAGGGTTATGTTACTTATGGAGATAACAATAAAGGAAAGATTGTTGGCGTAGGCAATGTTGGTTCACCACCTTTAACAACAATTGCAGATGTGCTTTATGTTGAAGGCTTAAAGCATAATCTAATTAGCATAAGCCAACTTTGTGACAAAGGACTCAAAATCAAGTTCACTAAAGATGAATGTTTGATAGAAGACGAAGTCACTAATGAGGTAATGCTTAAAGGTAATAGAATTAACAATATTTTTATGATTTCCCTTGACAACACTACTTTGAAGGTTAAATGTCTTATGGCAAGCAATAATGATTCATGGCTTTGGCACAAAAGGATTGCTCACATTCACATGGAGCATTTGAATAAATTAATTAAGCATGATTTAGTTATTGGATTACCAAAAATAAAATATGTCAAAGATAAGTTGTGTGATGCATGTCAAAAAGGGAAACAAATCAAGTCAACTTTCAAATCTAAAGATGTGGTGTCCACTTCAAGGCCACTATAATTGTTGCATATGGACTTATTTGGTCCATCAAGAACAAGAAGCTTCAGAGGTAATGTATATGCTTTAGTTATTGTTGATGATTTCTCTAGATATACTTGGACTTTCTTTTTAGTGCAGAAAAGTGATACATTTAAAGCATTCAAGAAATATGCAAAGCAAATTCAAAATGAGAAGTCACTTTCAATTGCCTCCATAAGAAGCGACCATGGTGGAGAATTCCAAAATGCTTCCTTTGAAGAATTTTGTGAAGAACATGGAATATATCACAACTTCTAGGCACCAAGGACTCCTCAACAAAATGGAGTGGTGGAGAGAAAGAATAGGTCATTGGTGGAACTTGCAAGAACAATGCTTAGCGATTCAAATCTTCCGAAATACTTTTGGGCGGATGCGGTAAGCACGGCATGTTTTGTAAGTAATCGTGTTAATATTAGACCTATTCTAAAGAAGACCCCCTATGAACTTTTCAAAGGGAGGAAACCAAACATTGCTTATTTTTACATTTTTGGATGCAAGTGTTTTGTCTTAAACAATGACAAAGACAATCTTGGTAAGTTCGATGAAAAATCGGATGAAGGTATATTTCTTGGTTATTCTCTTACAAGTAAGGCTTATAGAATTTATAATAAAAGAACTTTAACAATTGAAGAATCTATGCATGTTAAGTTTGATGAATCTAACCCCTTCAAGGAGGATATTGTTTTGTGTGATGATGATGAAATTGTAGAAGTTCCCCAAGAAGATACTTCAAGAAAGAATCAAGTGGAACTCCAAGAAGAATCAATTCAACAAGAGTCAAATTTAGATGATTTACCTAAAGAATGGAGGACTCATAGAGATCATCCAATTGACAAAGTTATTGGTGATATTAGTCAAGGTGTAGCAACAAGGTTAAATCTTAAATATGCATGCTTAAATATGGCGTTTGTTTCACAAATTGAACCTTCCAAAGTTGGTGAAGCCTTAAGTGACGACCATTGGATAATTGTTATGCAAGAAGAGTTAAACCAATTCGAAAGGAATCAAGTTTGGGAACTTGTTCCTAGACCAAGTAATAAACACATCATCGGTACCAAATGGGTGTTTAAGAACAAACTTGATGAGAATGGGATAATTATTCGAAACAAGGCAAGATTGGTGGCTCAAGGTTACAATCAAGAGGAAGGCATTGATTTTGAAGAAACATTCGCTCCGGTTGCAAGGTTAGAAGCTATCCGTTTATTACTTGCTTATGCATGTTCATTAAATTTTAAACTATATCAAATGGATGTCAAAAGCGCATTCTTGAATGGCTACATCAATGAAGAAGTCTATGTCAAACAACCCCCGGGCTTTGAAAACTTCAAGAATCCTTCACATGTCTTCAAATTAAAGAAAGCTCTTTATGGCTTAAAGCAAGCACCAAGAGCATGGTATGATCGTCTAAGCAATTTTCTTTGTGAAAAGGGTTTTGTAAAAGGCAAAGTTGACAAGACATTGTTCATTAAGAAAGTAAAAAGCAACACGTTGTTAGTTCAAGTCTATGTTGACGACATTATACTCGGTTCAACGAATGAAGATCTCTGTAAAGAATTCTCATTGATGATGCAAGGAGAGTTTGAAATGTCAATGATGGGAAAAATGAATTACATCCTTGGACTTCATATCAAACAACTAAAGGACGGTATATTCATCAACCAATCCAATTATTGCAAAGAATTGTTGAAAAGATTTGACATGGATAGTTGCAAGGCTATGGCTACACCAATGGGATCTGAAACCTATGTTGATCAAGATAAATTAGGTGCTTCCATTGATATTACGAAGTATCGAGGTATGATTGGTTCTTTATTATATTTGACGGCAAGCCGTCCTGACATAATGTTTAGTGTGTGTTTATGTGCTCATTTTTCAAGCAAATCCAAAGGAGTCACGTCTCACCGCTGTGAAAAGAATCATGAAGTATCTCAAAGGAACGACGGACGTTGGTCTATGGTATCCAAAAGGTAGTATGTGTAATTTAGTTGGTTATTCTGACGCGGATTATGCAGGTTGTAAAACTGATAGAAAAAGCACGAGTGGAACATGTCACATTTTAGGAAATGCCTTAGTTTCATGGTCCTATAAGAAACAAGCGTGTGTTGCACTTGGTATGGCTGAAGCAGAATACATAGCAGCGGGTAGTTGTTGTGCTCAAAATCTTTGGCTAAAGCAACAATTAAGTGACTATGGAATCGATCTTGGATGCATACCACTTCGATGCGACAACACAAGTGTAATTAATATTACAAAGAATCCCGTCATGCACTCAGGAACCAAACACATAGACATTCAACATCATTTTCTACGTGATCATGTGCTTAAAGGAGATGTTGAAGTCACATTTGTGGATACACATAATCAACTAGTGGACATTTTCACAAAACCACTCGCAAAAGAACAATTTTTTAAGATTCGTCGAGAACTTGGCATTTTAGATGAAGGTGATGTATAAATCTTCAATTATTCAGTATACAAGCCAAGGTACACATTATTTTAATTTTTAATTTTTTTCATATACTCTTATCATGTTTTTGTGTAGAAATATGTTTCATAATTTTTTTTCCCTTCTAGTTAATCTAATTTTCATGATATGAGTTTGTGTCTCAAAATTGCATTTCTATATGTTTCATCTTGTCCAGCAATTTTTTTTTGGAAAAATCACTTATTTTTTGAGTTGAAAAGCCTCTGTTTTTCCTCTCTATGGTAAAGTAATCGATTACTCAAAAGAAGTAACTAATTACTTCATCTTTTCACTGGCAAAATTATCTAAGTTGTGTCTAAGTAATCGATTACTCAAAATGAATAAACGATTACCACTGTAACTCTCAGAATTTTTTTTTTAATTGAGAGAGTGTGATAATGTGTTTTTATTTTAGTATTTTTCACTCATTGGGACTCCATCCTCCTCATTTCCCAACACTCTTCTACTCTTCTCATCTTCCATTTTTTTCCATAACCTAGTCAAAAATAATAATCACCCACTCACTCTTTTTCTCTCTATAAACTCAAACCAAATCCGAAAATTCCAACAAACCTTAAACCTCTCAAAGCTCCTTCAATGGCACCAAAGCTTGACAAGGGTAAGAAGAAAATGGTTGCAGAAAGCTCAGAACACATTGAGGAAGAACATGCACGAACAGTCAAGGTTAGAAGATTAACCTCAGCAGTCAGGAATCACATTCTGTTGTCGATAAAGTATGTTAACCTTAATGATTTCCCTAACCATAGCATTACTTTTCCAACCCTTTTGAAACATTCTGGTGTAGAAGGATTAATTTCTGATGTTGGTTGTTACTATCCGGATTTGGTCCGTGAATTTCATCACTCTGTTAAGTTCGAAACTGATGATTTTGATGATTTAGTGTTATCTGCAAAAGTGAAAAATAAGGAAATTTTTATGGATTTGAAATAATTACGAGAAGTTTTAGGTGTTCCATATGATGGTGAGAAGCTACGTTAGGGGAATCAACCTGAAACTGGTTTTTGGGAGAAATTTGATCCCATGGAATACTTTGTCAACATTTCTAGAGGGACTCAGAATGATTTAATGAGTCGACAAAAACCGGAATCTTCAAGGATTATTAAGTATGCAAATTTGTTGATTGTGAGTGACCGTATTCTTCATTATGTGCTAAGCTATGTGTTGGTTCCAAAAGGATCAAATCATTATCAAGTGAGTGATTTAGAAACTCAATTAATCCGCTGCATGAAATTGGGAAAACCTATCAATTGGGCTTATGTGATTTACCACCATATGAAGTATTTGTTAAGGCTTAAAAGTGGTCTTCCATATGCTAGGTATGTGTCAAGGATTTTGGAGGCTTCTGAGATCTTGCTTCTGAGAGAGCCAGAGGTGGAAATGATGGCAAGAACATGTGAAATTCATAAGGGAACCTCTCTCAAAAATATGGGAATCATTGTTGGACCTAATGGTGTCTATCGATATCGGGATCCAATAGCTCAAGCTCCTCAAGGCCCTATGGCACTCCACCCATACCGGAAGGAGGAATAACTAATGAGTTTCTTTACACTACTATGATGCGACATCACCGTGAAACCACTCGCGGTATTTCGTCTCTCCGTCGACTCTTTAGAAACATGAACCGTTCACGACATGAAGTTGAAGAAAGTGTTGAAGGTGAAGAAGAGAGTGATGAAGAGGGAGAAGATGGAGGAAGCGGTGAAGAAGAGAATGATCCCATGAGTGACTAGTGTTTCTATGGTGTTTCTTTTTGTTAAGTTTGTTTAAAATTCTGTTTTATGCTTTAAGACTTGTTGTACTTTGTGGAATGTTGTTTTGCACTTCGTTTTGCTTAGTTCTAGTACAATGTCTCTTATTTGAACTCTAAGTGATTTATGCAAGAAAATGTTGTTATTATGTTCCATAGTATTTGTTTTTGCTTAACATCCTTTCCCCATCCTTTTTGCTGATGACAAAGGGGGAGAAGAATGTTCATATTATTTCACTAACAATTGCAGATTTTTAAGCTCCATAAAAAGTATTGGATTTAGGGGGAGCATCTATTAAGGGGGAGATGTTTCCTAAAGTAACTTGCTTGATCTTGCTTGGTTCAAGTGTTTAAATTTAGGTGATTGTCATCATCAAAAAGGGGGAGAATGAAGACATGAGCTTTCAAATTGTTTTGATGACGACAATGTTTCAAGTATCAAGGTAGATCAACAAAAAGAATGTTCAAAGGCATCAAGATCAAATAATGAAGTTTTAACTAAGTTTTATCAAGACTTGATGATATCTAAAGTTTGGATGCAAATATTATGGTATAATCATTCAATCTCTATATGGTAATATAAGTGTTCTAAATCATCTCTATTACATGTCATGGTCATTGGAAATTTGGTCTACATCAAATATTTCTCAAGCATTCTGGTTTCAGCATTTTTTCAAAATCTGGCTTGAGTAATCGATTACCCAATTAGAGTAACCGATTACTCTGAATGAATTTTCAAAATATTTGTACGTTAGGAGCAAGTAACCGATTACCCACTTGGAGTAATCGATTACCACTGAACCAGTGGCATATTTTCGTTAGATTTTTCATGTCTCTTGTTTTATTCTTCCTTCTAATGAAGCATGACATCCTTTGGTTATTTGCCTCTATTTGTAGAGGTGTCTAGGCATTATATAAACATCCTTATTTCAGATTTTAACTTCACCTCCTTACAAAAATTTCTCAAATCAATTACTCATTCACTTTAAACTTCCAAAATATTTCAAGTGTTCATCAGAATTTTTCTAAAGTGAAACTTTGCATAAATCTTCATTCTTAGCATCATAGTTTCATTTGCAGTCAAAAAACACTTGTATTATTATCTTGAGTATTGAGTGCTACAAAGGAGAAGATCAATCTTTAGATTGATACATTGAAGATTCAAACTTTCTACACACTTACAAAATTCAGATTTGTTATATTTTGATTACAACTTATTTTTAGGATTGTTAAAGATAAGTTTGTAAGGTTTTCCTTGTTATCCGGATTATGGATACAAGAGGTCCATTTGTGAGATATTGATTCTCGGTTAGACTTTAAATATTTGTAAATCCAAGAGGAGTGTTCTTGGTTGTTAGAGTAGTATAGAAAGATATAGTTTTGTCTTGTCTAGGAATCTAACATTATAGTGAAATTATCTTTCAAGTTGAAAGGGGAGTGGAGTACTCTCGACGTGTGAGGGGAACCACTATACGTCTTGGTGTTCATTTACTTTCCGTATTTACCAATTCAACACTTAGAAATCTTTAGGAAAGTAAATATCAAATATCGTCAAAAATCGGGATAATATTCTAAGAACCTAATTCACCCCCCTCTTAGGCTGACATATATCTTACAGAGACATTAGGCTAGCAATCTATGTATGCTAACATTAGGTAGACTTCTCTCATAACCCCAATCTTAGGACCACTTTGCATGACAACATTAGGCTTAGTCTCCCTTAGTTATTTTCCTTTTCAACTTTGAGTCTTTCTCTCCTCATCTCAAAACAAGTTCAAAACACATAATAAATACAACGAGTATTGTACGCCATGAGCCTTAAGTAAATGGGAAATGAAGAATGAGGGGTCTCCCTTCACTTTTCTAGAGTGTTTAGCATACGTCCTATTGGGGGGGACCATGCGACCCATTCGCTCCTATATTATAGACTTTAGTGCAAATCAAGTTTCAAACTAACTTAAGCCACTTCTGTCTAAAAACATAAACTAAATTCAAATCATTTTATCCTTCGGGATTAACTGGGTTTCAAATCATTTTCAGAAAAGGGCACGTTACTTCCGTTTTGTTGCAAACAGACATCGACCCTAACTATCGGACATGAACTTAATGTCGCTCATAAAAAACACTTAATGATATTATAGGATGACATATGACTGCTCTGACTTCCTTTCTCCGGTCTGATTGAGGATATGTAGGCACAAGACGACGATGTCTTGGCGAGCAACCTTCCTCCACAATCCCGTAGTCCTCCGAACTACGTTGACTCTGATTTTCCTGCTCCCGAGGGAATACGTAGGGCTAGGACGACGATGTCCTATCGAGTCACCATTTCTTTTCTTCCCATTTCTCCGTTCCAGTTAGCAGTTGAGTTTCAGATAACCTACACCCTTTGATCGATAACAACAAGCATGGATCCCATCGAGTACGATGGACGCGAGGGGGTGCTAATACCTTCCTCTCGCGTAACCGACTCCCGAGCCTAGGCTATGGTTGCGATGACCATTCCTTTCCCTTTTTTGAGGTTTTCTTCAATCATTTCCTTTCCATACGGAGAGATAAATAACGTTTGGTGGCGACTCTTCTATCTTTTTCGCCGGTTGATTTTCGCAGATGCGACAGTACTCGAAAAAGTTTTTCATCCGGAAACTCTTCTCGGACCTCATTTTCTCGGTGTGTTAACTCGACATTGACCAACCGGGATAAATGATCTGCTACCAAGTTTTCTGACCCCTTCTTGTCACGAATTTCCAAATCAAACTCTTGTAACAAAAGGATCAACCAGATTTTCCTTTGCTTTGAATCCGGCTTGGTAAGCAGATATTTAATGGCCGAGTGGTCAGTGTAGACTACAACCTTTGAACCAATCAGATAAGACCAGAATTTCTTGAGAGCATACACAATAGTGAGTAATTCTTTTTCTGTGGTGGCATAATTCACTTGTGCCTCATTTAGAACTTTACTCGCGTAATGTATGGCATGAAAAATTTTGGTCTTTCTTTGCCCAAACACTGCACCAACGGCATAATCACTAGCATCACACATCAATTTAAAATTTAAAGTCCAATTTGGAGCAACGATTATGGGTGCGGTGATGAGTTTCTCTTTTAAAATTTGAAAGGCATTTAAACATTCATCGTCAAAGGAGAAAGACTTATCTTTATTGAGTAGATTACTCAAAGGTCTTGCAACTTTGGAGAAGTCTTTGATGAACCGCCTATAAAAGCCCGCATGACCTAGAAACTCCGGATTCCTTTGACATTGGTTGGAGGTGGCAACTTCTCGATCACTTCAATTTTAGCTTGATCCACTTCAAGGCCTTTAGAGGAGACTTTGTGGGCAAGCACAATCCCCTTCGAACACGGAGAAGTCGTCCATGCACACCTCCATCATTTTCTTAATAAGGTCGGAAAAAATGGCTTGTACACACCATTGAAATTTTGCTGGTGTGTTGCACAAGCCAAACGACATCTTCCGATAAGCAAAAATTCCCAAGGGACAAGTGAACGCCGTATTCTCATGGTCTTCCGAATCAACCGAGATTTGGTTATAATCGAAATAGCCATCTAAGAAGCAATAAAATTCTTGAACCGACAATCTCTCAAGCATTTGTCCCATAAATGGAAGTGGAAAATGATCTTTTCTAGTAGCGGTGTTAAGCCTCCTATAGTCGATACACATTCTCCAACCCATTACAGTTCTCGTCGAAATCAATTCATTTTTCTCATTTCGTATAACGGTCATTCCTCCCTTCTTGAGCATAACTTGCACAGGACTCACCCACGGACTATCAGATATCGGATAAATCATTATGGCATCCAATAGCTTAACAACTTCCTTTCTCACCACTTCCTTCATAGTAGGATTCAAACGGCGTTGTGGTTGAGCTACCGCCTTGAAGTCCTCTTCCATTAAGATTTTGTGCATGCAATAGGCCAGACTAATTCCCTTTAGATCGAAAAGAACCCAACCTATAGCTTGTTGATTCTTCTTCAAAACTTGAATCAAACGGTTTTCCTCTTTGTCGGTCAAAATATTGCTAATGATAACCAGTTTGTTACAACCGTCATCAAGGAACACATACTTCAAATTAGAAGGTAACACCTTCAATTCAAGTTGAGACTTATCATCACTCACCTCTTTCTTCAACTCTTCCGTTTCACTTTCCCATGGTTGTAACTCTTTTAAAGATTCAAGTTCCTTCAAACAGTCTTCAAGTGCCCTTTCTTCCTCATCGAAAAATATTTCAAATGAGTCATCAAGAGCTCTTTCCAAGGGAGATACTATATGAACTTGCCTTGAGACTTCCATTATGGCTTCTTCCGTTGCATCAATACGAAAATTATCATGTTTATCTTGAGAATGCTTCATTGCTTCAAAAAGATTAAAGCTCACTTATTCATTTTGAAATCTTACTTTCATAAGACCGTCATCAACATCAATAATCATTCGAGCGGTCTTCATAAAAGGGCGTCCAAGAATTAATGGAGCATCCTCGTCTTCCTCCATATCAATAACAACAAAGTCAACCGGAAAGAAAAACTTATCAACCTTAATCAATACATCTTGAGCCAATCCATGAGGATGAGTTGTGGATTTGTCGGCCAATTGTAATGTCATTCGAATTGCTTTCATTTCAATGTTCCCAGGCCTCTTTAGATTAGACAATGGAATTAAGTTGATGCTTGAGCCCAAATCAATTAAGCCTTTGCCAACATAGACATCACCAATGGTTATCCGCAAAGTAACACGCCCCAGATCAACTTCTTTATTTGGTAGAGTTCTTTGGATTATAGCACTACAACTTGCATCAAGAATAATGGTTTCCATCTCCGAATATCTTCGTTTCTTTGTAAGAATATCTTTCATGAACTTGGCATATTTCGGCATTTGTTCAAGCGCTTCAGCAAACGGAATGTTGATTTTCAATTGTTTGAATATGTCCATGAAACGAGTGTAATGCCTTTAATTGTCTTTTTTGGTGGGAACATGAGGGTAAGGTAGATTTTGGATAGGAATAGGATTCACTATCTCCTTCTCGTTTTTTACTCTTCTCTTCTTTTCTTCTATCTTTTCCTTCTCAAGGTTATCTTTTTCAACTAACTTCTCATTTTTATTTTCAACTTATTCATCATCATTCTTTTCAAATATAACCTTATTATCTTTTTCTTTCTCCACAACCTCCTCAATTCTTACATCAACATTTTTCTCATTTTTTTCTCCTTCTCCCAACTCTCTCCCACTTCTAGTAACAATAGCTTTGCAATGCTCCTTTGGGTTGTTTTGAGTATTTGCGGAGAAAGATGACCCCTCTTGTTGATCGGCCATTTGTTTTGCAAGTTATCCAACTTGATTCTCGAGATTTTTTATTGATGCTTCATTTGCCTTTTGGTTAGCCATTGACATTTGGATGAATTGGTTAAGAGTTTCTTCAAGCTTGGAACTCCCACCTTGGGGTTGTGCGGGTTGATAAGGATTTTGTCAATATCCTTGTTGATTTTGATAATTTCCTCTTGGTTGTTGATTTTGATACCCTTGTTAATTTTGATAAGGTTGTTGTTGCCTTTGATAACCTTGTTGTTGATTTTGATTATTCATGTAATTTGCTTCTTCATCAACCAGAGGACAAGGAGGACAATAGCTGGTGGGATGATCTCCTTTACATAGCTCACACACCGCTATTTGCACATTTTTGTTCGATAAATATTGCATCTCTTTAATTTGTTGAGGGAGCTTTGACATTTGTTGCGTTAATAACTCAACTTGTTGAGATAGCAATTTGTTCTGAGCAAGAATTACATCATTTGTCCCCAACTCTAGCACTCTAGTTTCTTTTGAGATTGGCCACGGTTATGATTTCCTTGATGTTCATTTAATGCCATCTAGTCAATGATAGAAATGGCTTCGTCGGCGCTTTTAGTCATTAAATATATGCCCGCGGTAGCATCCAACAATGTTTTATGAACCATTTGAAAACCATTTTTTAAAATATGAACTTGCGTAAGCTCATCAAAATCGCGCCCTTTGCATTTTCTAATCATGGACTTGAATCTCTCCCAAACTTCATTGAGAGACTCATTCCCACCTTGTGAGAAAACCGCAATCGCCGTTTTCGCTTCCATGAAACGATTGTGAGGAAAAAAATCGTTCCAAGAACTTTTCTTCGAACATGTTCCAGTCTATCATAATAGCAGTTGATTGGTCAAGGTATCATTCCTTTGCATTCCCAATTAGGGAATGCGGAAACAGTCTCTTAAACAAATATTCTTCTTCAGCTTCTGGGGCTTCAGTCGCACCCGCAATTTCATAGAATTTGGTCAAGTGAGTAAAGGGATCCTCGTGATCTATACCGGTGAATGGATTCTATTATAGAAAAGCAAGGATACTCGTCTTCATTTCAGAATGCCGACCATTATGAACATTACGTGCGAATTGAGTTGTATGCCTCGAACTATTAACATAAGGTGTTGAAGCAGGTGGTGGTGATGGTGGAGCAGCCATGGTTGGCATTAACTGTGGTATTGGTGTCGAAGTTGAACTTTCTCCTCGTTCTCGTCTTTCCTTAGCAAGTTGTCTCCTCCACCTTGTTTTTCAATTTAACTTACGCGTAGTTCTTTCAATCTCAGGATCGAAAAAAGTTGATCTGCGGGTAACTTCCCTCGCATTAATAGAGTCTGCACACTTAGCCAAACAAATTAAAAAGCACAAGAAAAATTTAAACAAGCTAAAAACTTAACAACTATTGTGATGCTTGCAATATCAAACAACAATCCCTGACAACGACGCCATTTTGTTGAAAAGTATTTCAGGGGTGTTTTATCGTCTCCACAGGGATTGTATGTGTATTGCGGTTGTTCTATAGTCGAAAACATTTTAAACTTAGAGTAACAAAGATTTTGGTGGTTTTGTATCGGATCGTTTGCATAAGAGTTTAGTAATCAACGGTAAAAAAATTGGTTTTAAAGATTTGGTAAAAACATGCCAAGATTAGGGTCCAATAATCCGTTTCGTATGTATTTACTCGATAAAGGATGTGAACTTGTTAACGATGAATATAACCACATATCCTCTCAACAAGCTTATCTCTAACACTTGTTGTGGGATTTACCATATTGATCCTTAGATGACCTCTCACTCCAACTATCAATATGATAACATTCAAGATCAATATTTATGAACATCAACATTCAAAACTATCTCTAGCCTCATGATTATTGATGGATTAAAACTTAGGTCAAGTTTTAGAACATATTTCTCAATCATTAACTAAAACAAAATATAAACCATACAAACAAAGTTTTTCATCTATATTTATCATCAACAAAGTTCACACACTACAATCAAGATCAATACATACAAAATTAAGGATTACCTACCACTAATCTTGACACAAGAGTTGCTTAGTTACCCATTCTCATGGTAGCCCTATCAACAATTAATGGACAAAGTTGTTGCATCAATCTTTAATGGATCAAGGATTGAAGCATAAAAGCTTTGGATTCTAAGAAAAATGATAAAAGATGAAGTTTTTGAGCTCCCATTATGTTTCTAGGTTACAATGATTCTTTCAAAAGGTGTTAATTCACAAAATATCTTCAAAACTACCTAAGTACTACTTTCAGCCCAGGCAAATTCGTCGGGCGAGTGCCTTCTTCTGTCGGGCGAAGCCCTCAAATGAAGCCACATGACAGCTACAGTGCCAGCTGGTCTATCAGAAAATATCTACCTTTGTCGGGCGATACATTTCTTCGTTGGGAGAATCCAAATTCGCTGGGCGAATCACCCAGCGAACCAAACCTGGGAGCTACTGGAACTTGAAGAGAATTTAATTAAAACTCTCGCCTCTTCCTCATCGAGCAAATCCATGTTCACCGGGCGAATTAACCAGCGAACCAACTCCTCTAGATACTGGAATTGGACTTCCAAAACACAATTTTCTCTCGTTGCTGCTTTGCCGGGCGAAGAAACCTTCATTCGTTTCATGCTCGCCGAGCGAAGCTTCTAAAATTTGCAGACACACGCATTTTTCGTTTCTTCGAGTTTTCTTCTGCAACGAGCTGCAACCTTTTGACATTTTTCACTACAAAATTAACAAACACATCAAAATATCTAATGTTCACAAAAAATGTAAGAATTGCTTAATAGATAAGTCATTTTCTGATTAAACCAATAAAAAGAGCTTAAAGGTGTCAATTTTGGATATAAAAACTAGCATTTCTTGACACCTAACAAACTTCCAGCTCGCGATGGGAAGTTCACGCCACAAACTCAGGCCACAAACATGACCTGAGCTCCGCCCTCATGCCCGGAAGCTATCCACCAGTTACCCTCACTGCCGAACACATCTAAGTCAAGCAAACCCCGAGACAACAAATCATTTAAAGTTTCCCTTATAACGGGCACACGCGTATCGAGCAAAATTTAAACACTTATAAAAAATAAAGCAAAGTAAAGCCATGCGCGAAAATAAATCAAAGTAAAGCCATGCGCGAAAACAAATCAAGCAAAACCGACCACATCGGCCGAGAATAAATATTATAATAAGAGTGGCCACGAGGACCACAATTATACTTGTTACATCACCAAGGGGCCATGCCCCATACAAAAAATAAGTTACAAGAATACAGCACGCAGGCCAAAGATACAACTAAAAATAAGTCACTCGTTCATATGCTGAGGCTCGTCACAGAAAATTTGTGCATGCTCTTCGCCGATTTGAAGAAACTTAGGGATGACAATTTTGTCGTCTTCAACGCTATAGAGAAACCTAGCCCCCTCGGTGGACCATTCGACCCCGGGGTTCGGGATCCTCAACTGCGCCACAACATTGTTGAAGAAATCCTTAGCGATGACTTCACAATCATCCTCTACCCAGTTGATACGTGCGACCAGTTCAGCCCGAGTCTTCAGCTTCTTCACCTCCCTGTGCTCGTCTTTAGCGGGGGCAGCAACAATCCTCAGTTGCTCGACCAGATCTTCCACAGATTTCTTATCCGCGGAAAGGGTGGCTTTCTCCCTGTTTACCTTGGTCAGTTCATCCTGGGACTTTTTCACCGCCTCCTCGATGGCCCTGGCTAGCTCCTCCCTAGACTTCTTCAATTTCTCTTCCAGTTCTAGGTCCGCAATTGCGGCCTGGGACTTCTTCAGCTCTGAATCATGGTGGGAACCCTCCTCGGTGTAAACCACCTCCATCTACAAGACCCTAATCAGGGCAAAAGCATCCTGAGCTAGCATTTCCCTTTTGCATGGACGGTCCATCTCCTCGAGCTTCAGAGACTCCACCCGAGGAAAAGCCAAAGAAGAGCCTTCGAAGAGCCTTTTGTTGTGGAGGCATGGAGGACGCTCGAACCTACTTTTCCCCCCTCCTTGTTGAGGTCTAAAATATCGCCTGTTCGCGTGCGCTTGGGCCTTGAATTAACGGACAGAGGGGATGTCTGGACGACTGGGGGGTAGACGAGGAGGTCCCCGACCCCGTTTGCAGAGGAGGTCCTCACTGGCTGAGGCGGATATTCCTGATTGTTATGCCTCCCTTGCCCTTTGTCTGGGCATTCTTCACCATTCGTTCATGGGCAGAAGACATTTTACCTGCAAAAAATTAACGAGCACATAAGTAAAAGGAAAGGATAACAATCCGAACAAGCTAAAAAATAAAGGCTACCCAGCAATTCTAGAGCATCATCCCGAGTGCATCACACGAGAAGCTCCTTTGTACTGATAAAACGGCTCTCCACCTTGAGCCCCCCATCTTCCTCGTATATTGGATCCCTGCTTTTAGTCATGCACTGAGCAGGGATAAAACTGTTGACAAAACCCACCAGCTTTGCTTAGCCGGCCTTGTCATCCTCGTTCAACATCTCCAGGGTGGCGGTGTAACCATCTGTTCCCATGGTGAAATGGTCCCCGCTCCAGCAAAAGGGGAACCTCAACAACCTTTGCCCCTGGATCTTACCCTCGTCGTTGACAATATCCTTCCCGTTCTCGTCCGTCGAGACCTCCCAAATGAATGTGGAGTCAGTGGCCCTCTCCGACACAGGATCAATAATATAATTCCTCTCCTTAAAAGTCCTAATGGACTCAGATAAGGGTTTGAACAACTTCATCCCATGCTTCAGGGAGACCCATCCGAACTTCCTCCCCGTAACTTATCGTTGAAGGTGGAAGACTGTAAAGAAAAGAGGGAGGGTAGCTCCGATCTCTAGAAATTCACACATCAACTCGAATGCCCGAATGAAGGCAATGGAGTTAGGATGTATCTGCAAAGGCTCCAGATCCAGGTTCACGAAGATTGACCTCTATAAATCCATAAAGGATAACCTCAGCCCAATCTCCTTGAAAACGTATTCGTACATTTGGAACCTCTCCTTGTAGTCTGACCAAATACAATCGTCCTCTCCTGGGAAATGGATTTTCCACTCTCCCTCAGTCCCCACCATCGTGAAAGCATCTCTGATGGGCACAGACTCCCTCGGGCATGCCAAACGATGTTTCATATCTCGCTGGCACAGACTCCCTCGAGCACCGTAGAACAGTCTCATCTCGTCGACAAGCGACAACCATTTCTGGACCTCCACAGGACTGCAAACTACCCTTAAGTCATCACTCCCATGCTCGGGAGCAACGACTTGGGGGGATCATGTTCTGGACTGGCCCAATGACTAGGCATGACCCAATCCACTTCTGCTCCCAGAACGGCCCAATTGCCTAAGTCCAGCCAATTTAGGGTAGCATTTACCTTTCTGCCCCTCTACCGGGCAAGACTGGTCGGATGACCCCAAGGTCAGCTGCCCTTCCTCGGTAGCTTCTGCCTGTCACACACGGTTCCACCATCCAGAAATAGTCACAACGCCCGTGCCCGCAACTGCGCCTCTGCCCATGGCAACGACTAGTTTTGGGCACCTCAGCCCGTCCCAACGGCTAGTTTCTGGCAGTTACCTATTCTTTGGGAAACAATTATCTCGCCTCGAAAATAGGGACCAATGGCCAAGCGCTGGGGGCATTATAAAAACCATCTCATTTGAGAGGGTCAAGTATTCTAAATCATCCTACGAAATACACACTTTGTACTTGCCTTCTCTTTCTCCTGATTCTTACTTTAGCATCAGAGTGCCTTGCAGGTACACCCCCTCCTCATCTTTCACACCCAGCATCGCAGACGTCATCTCTGACCCACTTCAGGTTCTGATCAGTCGTCAAGATCAGGAATAATGTGTGGGATCTGTTCAGAAACAAGATAAACAAGCATGGAGAAGTGGTAAGGAATAAGGCTCAACAGGTAGCTCAAGGCTATAGTCAGCAGGAAGGTATATATTTATCTGAAACCTTTTCCCTATTGGCAAGGTTAGAGGCAATCAGACTTCTTCTTTCTTATGTTGTCAATCATAATATTATTCTTTATCAAATGTATATTAAGAGTGTCTTTCTAAACAAAGTTATTTCTGAAGCAGTGTATCTCAAACAACCCCTTGGGTTTGAGGACTCAATCCACCCAGATTTTGTGTTTAAACTCAAGAAATCACTATATGGACTCAAATAAGCTCCTAGAGCTTGGTTTGAGAGATTGAGCAATTTCCTATTGGAAAAGGGTTTTTAAAAGGATCAGATTGACACTACATTATTCAGGAAGACTCTGATCAAAGAAATCATAATTATTCAGATTTATGTTGATAACATTATATTTAGTTCCACTAATGTATCTTTGTGCAAAGAATTCTCTAAGACCATGCAAGCTGAGGAAGAGTATGATGGGAGAACTAAAATTCTTCATTGGAATCCAAATTAATCAAGGCAAAGATGGAGCTTATGTTCACCAATACAAGTATATAAAGAAGCTTCTGAAGAAGTTTAATATTGAAGATTGCAAGATTATGGCAACTCCTATGCATCATACCTGTAGTCTAAACAAGGAGGAAAGCAGCTAAAAGGTTGATCAAAAGTTTTTCAGAGGTATGATTGGTTCTTTGCTTTATCTTACATCATCTAGGCCTGATATTTTATTCAGTGTGTGATTGTGTGTAAGGTTTCAATCAGATCCTAGAGAAACTCATTTAACTATTGTTAAGAGGATCTTTAGGTATTTAAAAGGAACAACAAATCTGGGACTTCTTTATAAGAAATCTTTAGATTATAAGTTGACTAGATTCTATGATGCTAACTATGATGGGGATAGAATTGAGAGAAATTCCACTAGTGGAAACTATCAATTCATAGGAGAAAACCTAATATCTTGGGCAAGCAAGAGACAAGTATCTATTGTTCTCTCTACAACAGAAGCAGAATACATCTCTGCTGCTAAGTGTTATACACATCTACTCTAGATGAAGTATCTGTTAAAATATTATCATATTTGTAGTAACAACATCCCTACCTTCTGTGATAATACTTGTGTTATCTGTCTAACAAAGAATTTGGTTCAACACTCCAGAACGAAGCATATTGAGATTAAACATCACTTCATAAGAGGCTATGTTTAGAAGGAAGCTATAGATATTAAGTTAATCGATACTGATAATCAATGGGCTAACATATTTATAAAACCCTTGGCCATTGAAAGGTTTGATTTCATCAAGAAGAATCTGAACATGGTATGTGTTGAAGAATAATGCATGTGTCTAGTCAGAGTATCAAAGTCTGATGTTGCTCAGAAGTAGCTCCAATCAGAGGCTAGTAAATTGCCTATGATGAAAAGTGACTTCTAATAAATTATCAGATTTTGAGACTCTGGAGATGGATTATTTGCTTCAGATTGCATTCACATATTTGATAATAATTTGGCATAGTATCTATTGGGTAAATATTGTTAGGTAGTGATGTGAAACTTATTATATTTTGTGAATCAGCCCCTCTGTCATCATCTCATGTTTGTTTACTTGTTTATTTGTTTTTAATGTCGGTTTTCTAAAGATAAAATTTGAATGGTCCTAATGCAAAGACCGTTATCTTGAATCTTTGTGGAAAATCATTTTCTATGTCTTCAGGAACATTTGTCTGTAGTTCATTTGTTATTTTTAATAAAATGTTACTTTTTTGTATCATTTATCTTCCTTTGTTTATCTTACTGATTGATCCATAAGCACAATCATAATTGAAGGATTTAAAAGGCATTTAATGATTACTGAAGAGAAAAAGAAACCTTATTCATAAGGGAGATTACAAGATCATTCCTAAACACTTTTACATGGGTCTTCAGTTTTGATCTTCTCGATCTTCTGCGTAAGTCTCCAGAAAAGTCTTGTAATCTTCATCCCACTTTTCATCTTATGTTGGAAGCTTGCTCTTCTTAACAACTCCACCATATGTACCTTCCTCTGTGGGTTTTTTTTTTAGTATTTTCAAGTTCTTTAGCCTCCTTCTTCTGTTTCTTTCTTTCTTATCTTGCATCCTTTCTCATTAAGTTACGAATTTCCCTTGTGAAATCCCTCTTATCTGCTTTGAATGTCCTCTTCTTTCTGCTAATTCTTGTGATTCTCTTTAGATCTATGTTTTGAGGTTGTGCACTACATCTTCTTTTATAGAGTCTGGATAAAATCTCCTCTATCTTGAAGATTGTGTTCTTTGAGTCTTGTGCCTATGAACTTACTATTTCGTAGAATCTATGTGGTCAGAGTCTATCTTTAACCATCTTGAAAATGCTTATATGTCATTAGTATATGCATTTATTATCTTTTTGTTTATGGAAAAAGGGGGAGAAAATTCATGGACATGTTTAAGAAGGGTTTTTTTAATGCTTTTAATTTACTTGAACCTTAATTATTCATTATTTTTTGTAAATGCTTTCTTCTGGACATATTATCTTTTAATGAGAAACTTAATTAAAATAGATAGGATTAGGGAGAGCTTACAAACCTCAACTTAAGAACTATCATACTAAAGGATGGGCTTATAAACCTTAACCTAAGGTCTGTCAAACTCAGGGGGAGCTTACAAACCTCTGACCCTGATGTTAGAATCTGTTAATTATATTAAAAGATAAAATTAACATAGAAATGGACTAAGGTGGAGCTTACAAACCTCAACCTAAGGACTGTCAGATTCAAAGGGAGCTTAAAAACCTCATATCCTGATATCAGACTCTGTTAAGATTATCAACAACCATTGTTCTTAAATACATTTGTTTGTCATCATCAGAAAGGGGGAGATTGTTGGAACAAGATTTGTTTATGCCCTTAAAAGGTTTTGATGATAACAAGGTATTTAAAGAGCAATAAGGTTCACTAACATATGTTTAAGTGTGCAGGATCATAAGCTAAGAATTCATCATGATTTAATCTCGTTGAAAGCATAAGTGAAGAAGCAATACTGCTCTAATTCTGGCTGATCAGAATCTGAATATGTTCATCTGCATCTGAAGGTTCAGACTCTGGTATGCTATTCCAGCCTCTGGCGATAGCTCAGACCCTAAAGGCATAATGAGCATCTGATTCGTACTTTGTACTAAAGGTGATCAGTCTTGTCAAAGTGGCTGGTTTCTAGATAGAGTCAACTAGGCTTTTGTTTTGCAAGGCTCAATGATGGTGATATGACATCTTCAGCCTGTACTACCTTTTATACAATCTTCAGTTGAGGAGAAGAACCAAGATAATCTGTGTGCGTTGCTTGCATTTACTTCTGAGCATTTCATTTCTGCTGTTATTAACATTCTAATATCATACTCTGAACGTTTTTTTGTAAGTAAGGAATATATTATAAGAGTACTAGGGGTACTCTAACCCGATTACAAAAGCCGAATTTAACCGGGAAAACAAAAGATATTAAGAACCAATTGGAGCTTAAACAAGAAAATGCAAAGGATCTTTGCAAAAATCATAAAAGTTACAATTGGAATTACTAATATCTCCTATAATTGACCATCTCCATATCAAAATTTTGATATTCCAAATAAGGTCTGAAACGTTGCATTTATCTTCATTGAATTGGATACCGTTTCTCGTAATCCAAATACTCCAACAAATAGCTAAAACATCCTTCCTTTCCCTTTTTAAATTTCTTTCTATTGAAAAAATCCAACCATAACAAGAAAAAATCAATGGGATTGACCACTATATGATTCTCCTGTAAACCGATCCAAGACGATATTGCTTTCTAAACTTTTGAAGCGACAGTGCAATTGAAGAATAAATGCAGCAAGTTTTCAATACCATTGTTACAAAGATCACAAAACGAATTAGAAGGAGAAATACCTCTACCAACCAATAAATCTTTCACCGGGAGCCTATTGAGAAAAAGCCTTCATCCAAACGCCTTTATACGGTACGGGACAAAAGCTTTCCACAACTTGTTGAAGATACTTATATTCCTATTGATACCATTCGAGACATGAAAATTAGAACAAAGAAGGTTGTAACCAGATTTTGTCGTGTAATCAACCAAAGGATCCAGATACCACTCCAAACGACCGGCCACTTCAGTTAAAGGAGCACTAGAATCCACCAGGTTTCATAAAGCTTGAATGCTGGCCTGCATCGAGTTATCAGTTGTAGTAGGAATTCTAAAATATCCCCACTCTCATCCCTCCGAAGACCATGCACCCATTTCGTCAACTGTCTCCTTCTGCAAATTGCTTCAATGAAATAAAACCAAAAATTTCTTCGCCAAACAAACATTTCCCTTCCACAATCCAGTCTAAAAATAAACTGACATACCATTCCCCAAAACATACCTGCTATTAGAATGAAGACTCTTTTCAACACTAGCTTTTTCTAAGGAAACTATATCCTTCCACCACACTGAGCCTAAAGTTCTACTGCAGGAGGTTAACTCTGAAGAAAAAAAAAAGTAAAATCACCATATCTTGATTTTAACATCTTAATCCAAAAGGTATCCTTATTCTCAAGCAGCTTCCATCTCCACTTGTAAAGCAAGGGTCGATTGAATTCCTCCACTCGTTTTAAGCCAATACCTCCTTGAGCTAACTGCATACAAAGTTGATCCCAAGCAACCCAATGAACTTTCCACTTTCCTTCCCCTCCTCCCCAAAGAAATTGATTCTGAAGCTTCGTTATTGATTTGCAAACCGACTTCGGAGCCCTATAAAAAGATAACAAAAACACCGGCAAGCTGCTCCAAACCGATCTAAGAAGAGTTATTCTTCCTCCAAAACTTAACATTCTTCCTTTCCATCTTGTAAGTTTAGCTTCCAATTTACGCAACAAAAAATTCCACGAAGAAATACGCCTTGGGTTAATTCCTAACGGGATTCCTAGAAAGTTGAAGCATCTGTCTTCTAACCTGCAGGAAAGGAAAGTAACATCTGCAGCCAGAAAATGAGGATTTATGTTTACGCCAATGATTTTGCTCTTCAAGAAATTCACTCCTAATCCCGAAATAACCTCAAATCCCCTGAGAACAGATTTCAACGCCCAGATGTGTTTACAGCTGCCATCTCCTAACAATAACAATAACGTATCATCCGCAAATTGGATAATATCCACCTCACAATTCTCAGATACCGTGCAACCAGAAAAATCGCCCAACTGCCTTGAGTTCCTAACCAAATAAGCCAGGGCTTCTGCTATAATTACAAACAAGAAAGGTGAGAGGGGGTCTCCTTGTCTGAGACCCCTTCCCACTTTGAACTCTTTCGTCGGACTACCGTTGATTAAAACCGACGTATAACTTGTGAACACCGTTGATTCCATCCACCTCATCCAGAGTTCTCCCAAACCCATTCTAGCCATTAAGAACTTTAAAAAAATCCAACTAACCTTGTCGTATGTTTTTTCAAAGTTGACCTTAAAAATCAAACATTGTCTCTTCTCCTTCATTGTGAAATCCAAAGTTTCGTTTGCGACCAAAACACCTTCTAACATGTTCCTGCCTGGAACAAAAGCAGATTGACAAGGAGAGATAATGAAATCAAGCACTCTCTTTAATCTAGCCACAAGTAACTTCGCTAAAGCTTTGTAGATGCATCCTACTAGATAGATAGGTTGATACTCTCCTAAACCAGACGAGTTCTCCTCACTTAAAAAAAAAATCATACTCTGACGTGATTCATATTCTGAAGCAAAGTGAAACGAATTTTTGACATACACAATTAAAGGGTAAATTTTATCATCCGTAAAAATTAGTGCTCTCGATTATAAGAATGTCAACTTATAATTTATTTTATTCACTATTTAAATTATTTAAATTGTATTATGTGTTAAGATTGCCAATTTTTGTGATTATTTTTTATTTATTTATGCTTTTGTACTATGGTTATAAGAATGCCATGTCTAATTTTTTATAACCACTACATAAATTTGTATAGAGTTTAGAGAGATATAGATTAGTACCCATTTGATTTATAATTATTATCCTCCAAAGAATGCCTGTAAAATACCTTAGATTTATTCATCTTATTTTTAAAATGATGAGTGCATGTTTGGAGATCTGTCATATGTGATGCCTTGTCAATTGTCATGATATATTCAATCATTCCTTTGGAATTAGAATCCTAAGCTGGCATGACATAAAATAATACAACTCTATAAATATAATTCTTCTACCATTAATTATGATACTTTGAATGGCCGCCAACAGTTTATACATATGAATTTATTCTGCATTCTATTAGTAGTTAAAGTAATCGCTAGAAAAGTGTGATTAACCAAAATGATTTGCTTGTTTATGCATTTGTAAGATTCGTACCAAACTTTGCTTAAAAAATATTAAATTTGAAGATTAAGATATATGTTTTGAGAATAAAGTACTAAACATAAGGAATGTAGGATCAATTCTCTCGGGGAATGACTTTTTATGGAATGACACCCTTCAACATTGGTGTGTGAAATAAATAAATAAATGAGAATAATATTGATGTAAAAATTTATGTTGTTGTTTTATCATAATTTGGATACAATACAATGTCTGCACTATTCCTCTACTGCTTGATCTAATGGCCTAGAATCAATACAAATCAAAAATATAAAATAAAGTTAATTTGAAGAGAGAGAAAGAACATGAACAAATGGCTTACATGAAGGCAGAATGGGCAGCACCATAGAGGACGCAGGAGAGGATCTAAATCCTAATAACTCCTTTATAAAGCTAGGAGCAGACGAATAGCGACTTTATTTGCTTCTAAAAGACAACTAGTTTTAACCAGCTTATCAGCATAACAGTTCGCTTATCTAAACACATGCTTTACGACTACACACTCAAATCTGCTCAAAAGGCTCTCGACTCTCCTTAGCGTCTCTATACCTTCAAATCTCCTAGTCTTCCCCTGGTTCAAATCCAAAACTACCTCAGAAGCATCAATATTCACTTCCACCCGCTTGATGCCAAGATCCAAGGTAAGAATCAAGCCCTCTAGCACACCCTCCAACTCCGCCATGAAGCTACTACAAATTGCCATTTTTTTAGCAAAACTTCAAACCAACGTTATTTATCGTCTCTAATAAGACCCCCACTCCCTGCAACAAATCCTTCTAAACACACACCGTCCACATTTAATTTCGCCATGCATGGAGTAGGAGGAACCCACATAATGTGCATAATCTCCTTATTTCTACCAACCACCTTTTTATCCAACATCCTAGCCTCGTCATACTCCTTCAATCTCCTTTCCACAACCAACCTAGGATTCATAAGCCTCTCAAACTCCTCAATATGCTCCTCCTTATTCCTCCAAAACCAGAGAGAATGACACGTTACTGCCTAGTACGTACTCCAGGCTCCATGCACCTTGGAAGCATAACGCGAAATTCTGACTAACCAATCAAAATGTGAATGTCACAACTATTCATCTTGGATCAAAGTGCTGAAATTTAAAATTAACATATTGAAAACAATGATAATTAAAGAAAGAGCCGAAAAATATTTTAAGTTTGGCTTTTTAATGTAATATTTCTTCTAGGAATTCCTTGTTTAAAATGTTTAATATTAGTTAGGAAAGTATGAAAGTAACTTATTAATGTTAGTTGTAGTTGTATCAAGTAAATTTTTTAATATTGTTGTGAGAGTTGGGCCGAACTCATGTTGTGTCGAAGGAAAGCTTTCATGTGTTTTTCGACAGGAGGCAAGCATGCAGTCGAAGCTTGTTCACATGCTGATGCCTGATTGTTACATATTATAGTCGAAGCCTGTTCTAATATGTACTGTCGAATTACTCTGTCGAATTGGGCCTTGTGTTAAGGATCCAATTGTTTAGGTTTCTTGGGCTGCAAGTTACCTAGTTAGTCTATAAATAGGCTAGTACACTCAGTTTGTTGAGTGTGGTAAATTGTGATATTCACTTGTAATCATTTGTAAACGTTAATGAGAAAGTGAATAGTAAACAGAATTTATTTACCCAATCCTTGTTGTTATCTTCTTCTTCTTCTTGTTTTCTTTTACGTTAAATCCTAACCCTTGTTTTGGTTCTTGATCATCAAGAAACCGTTTTATACTTTGTTTAAAGACATCATTTTTCACAACAAATTGGTGCGGTGAGCGTGGAGAACATGGCTTCAACAAAGTATGAGATTGAAAAGTTCACCGGAGTGAACGATTTTGGTCTGTGGCGTTTGAAGATGAAAGCCCTACTGGTACAACAGGGTTGTTTGGAAGCGTTGAAGGGACAGAGAGCCATGGATGCTGCGTTGACGAAAAGAAAAAAGATGGCAATGATCGAGAAAGCACACATCGCAATATTGATGAGCCTTGGTGATAAGGTTCTTCGGCAGGTATCAAAGGAGACGACGACATCGGGGTTATGGGTGAAGCTTGAAAGCTTGTACATGACCAAATCGTTGGTAAATCGTTTGTACCTGAAGCAAGCTGTGTATTCGTTCAAGATGAGTGAAGACAAAGCTTTGACTGAGCGGTTGAATATGTTCAACAAGCTGATTCTTGATCTTGAAAACATTGATGTGAAGATCGATGACGAAGATCAAGCACTGTTGCTGTTATGTGCTTTGCCCAAATCGTATGCTCACTTCAAAGAAACTCTCTTGTATGGAAGAGAGTCCCTGGCCTTTGAAGAAGTTCAAGCAGCCTTGTATTAGAAGGATTTAAACGAAAGAAAGGAGCAGAAACCTTCATCAGTTGGCGAAGGGTTGTCCGTGAAAGGAAGATCGTCAAAGAAAGATGGTATGTTTGATAAGAAGAAAGGAAAGGTTCAACAGAAGTCTTGTGGTGGTGATATGTTTAGTATCAAATGTTATCATTGTAAGAAGGAGGGTCACACAAGAAAGGTGTGCCTTGAGCGCCTGAATAATCATGGAGGTAAGGACAATGGGAATACAGCTATAGTGCAAGATGGTTATGAATCATCTGATGTCCTTGTGGTGTTGAGCAGCAGCTCTTGTGAAGAGTGGATTATGGATTCTGGATGTACTTGGCATATGACTCCAAACAAGAATGTGTTTGAAGAATTGTGTGATCAAGATGGTGGATCAGTGCTGCTGGAGAACAATAAAGCTTGCAAGATTGCAGGTATTGGATATGTTAGATTCAAGCTCCATGATGAGTCAATGAAGTTATTAACTGGGGTTAGGTATGTACCTGACCTTAAGAGGAATTTAATTTCTCTTGGTGAATTCGACAAGAAAGGATATGTTTTCAAAGGAGAGCAAGGTATCCTGAAAGTCATGAAGGGGTCGAAGGAAGTCTTGAGAGGCGTGAAGAAACAAGGCTTGTATACCCTTGAGACTGAGGTTGTAAGTGGTTCGACAAATACTGTATCCACGAAACCTATGTCGAAGACAGATTTATGGCACATGAGATTGGGCCATGTCAGCAAAAAATTCCTGGTCGAATTGGGGAAGCAGAACCTTCTAGGAGGTGACAAAGTTGAAAAGCTGAAGTTTTGTGAATCTTGTGTATTTGGTAAATCCTGTAAGGCGAAGTTTAACAAAGGCAAGCAAAGAACACATGGATCCCTTGATTACATTCATGCTGATCTTTGGGGGCCTGCAAGGAATCCTTCACACTCAGGTGCAAGGTATTTTCTATCCATCGTTAATGACTATTCCAGAAATCTATGGGTATTCATTCAGAAGAGGAAGGATGAAACTTTTGATAATTTCAAAAGTTGGAAGGTTCTGGTCGAAACTCAAACTGGCAGAAAGGTTAAGAGGTTGAGAATCGATAATTGCCTTGAGTTCTGCAACGAAGCCTTCGACAGTTACTGTGTGGAGTTTGGGATTACAAGGCATAAGACTGTAACAGGTACTCCTCAACAAAATGGCTTAGCTGAGAGATTCAATCGAACAATCCTTGAAAGGGTTAGATGCATGTTGGTTAGTGCTGGATTGAAGAAGGTGTTTTGGGCAGAGGCTGTTTCGACAGCAGCTTATCTGATAAATAGATGTCCCTCGATTACGCTGGGAATGAAGATACTTTAAGAAGTTTGGTCAGGTCATCCACCAGATCTCGACAAACTGAGAGTATTTGGATGTTTAGCCTATGCTCACATTAGGCAAGACAAGGTCGAACCTAGAGCTTTGAGATGCATGTTCCTTGGATATCTTGAGGGAGTCAATGGTTATAGGCTGTGGTTCCTAGAACCAGGTCACAGAAGATGTAACACAAGTCGTGATGTAGTTTTCAATGAAGTCGAAATGGCGTTCAAGAAAATTGGTGATGTTGGTCGAAGTGCAGAAATCTCTGAAGAGGAGCTGGAATAGGTAGAGATGCCTGTTGAGGTGGAGCATAGTGATGCTGAAGTGCATAACCCTGATGAAGTCGAAGAGAAAGATGCTGAAGAGGCTGAGGAAACTGTCGATGACTACCTACTGGCAAGAGATAGGTCGAGAAGAGTCATCAAGCCACCTCAGAGACTTGGTTATGCAGATCTTATAGCTTTTGCCTTAATCTCTGCAAGTGAGGTACTTGACGAAGAACCTAGAGATTACAAGGAAACTATAAGGAGTCGAGACAAGACTGAATGGCGAAAAGCCATGGATGACGAGATGAAATCTCTTCATGATAATAACACTTGGGAGCTGATTGAGAAACCTGCAGGAGCTAGGTTAGTCAGTTGTAAGTGGATTTTCAAGATCAAGGAAGGAATCAAATGAGTGATGTCGAAGTGCTTTAAGGCGAGGCTGGTTGCTAGGGGGTTCACTCAGAAAGAAGGTGTCGACTTCAATGATGTGTTCTCACCTGTTATAATGCATAGATCCATTCGAATGTTGTTGGCCATGGTAGCAAAGTTTGATTTGGAACTTGAGCAAATGAATGTGAAGATAACATTTCTGTATAGTGATCTAGATGAAACGATCCCGATGCGTCAACCTGAAGGGTATGCAGAAAAGGGTAAAGAAGATCATGTGTACAACCTGAATAGGTCTTTGTATGGCCTGAAACAATCTCCTCGACGGTGGAACAGGAGATTCGACAAGTTCATGGCACACATTAGTTTCACTAGAAGTCAGTTCGATCACTGTGTTTACTTCAGATTTCAACTTGGAAACTCACTTGTTATGTTGTTGTTGTATTTGGATGATATCCTCATAGCTAGCAACAGTGTTGAGGATGTAACGAAGGTGAAGGCTGAACTCAGTAAGGAGTTCGAAATGAAGGATCTGGGAGTTGCAGCCAGGATTCTTGGGATTGATATCCGGAGAGATAGAAAGTAGTCGAAGTTGTGCTTATCTCAAGAGACATACCTACGGAAGCTTCTCAACAAGTTTGGTATGTCGAATTCAAAGCCTATTGTGACACCTACAAATCCTCAGTTTAAGCTTAGTACTACTCAAAGTCTGAGTGCTGAAGCTGAAAGAATCTATATGAATAGAATTCCATATGCTAGTGTAGTGGGTTCTTTGATGTATGCTATGGTCTGTACGAGGCCAGACATAACATATGGAGTGAGCCTTGTGAGCAGGTATATGGCCAATCCTGGAAAGGTGCACTAACAAGCTGTAAAGTGGATTCTCAGGTACATAAATGGGTCTCTGAAAAGAGTCTTGATTTATGGTGGAGCCTGTGGTGGTGATAGCATAGTCGAAATCGAAGGATTTGTTTACTCTGATTATGCAGGTTGTATGGATTCCAGAAAGTCTATTTCTGGATATGTTTTCATAATGTTTGGCACAACAATCAGATGGAAAGCAACGCTTCAGGAGGTTATTGCCTTATCAACCACTGAAGCTGAATATATTGCCCTCACTGAAGCTGTGAAGGAAGCATTATGGCTTGAAGGTTTTGCAAAGGAGCTGAAACTTCAAGGTCGAAGTAACACTGTTAAATGTGATAGTCAAAGTGCAATACACCTGTCAAAGAATTCATCCTATCATGAGCGAACTAAGCACATCGATGTGAGGCTGCACTTCGTTAGAGAGAAAATCGAGCGTGGTGAAGTCCAGGTGCTGAAGGTTTCGACTGAAGACAATGTTGCTGATATGATCACCAAGCCAAGTTGCAAGTTTTTCCACTGTATGCAGTTGATAAAGCTGCATGATGAAAGCTAGTTGATTCCCTTGTTGCTGAGATAGATCCAATGTGGAGATTTGTGAGAGTTGGGTCGAACTCATGCTGTGTCGAAGGAAAGCTTTCATGTGTTTTTCGACAGTAGACAAGCATGCAGTCGAAGCTTGTTCACACGTTGATGCCTGATTGTTACATATTGTAGTCGAAGCCTGTTCTAATATGTACTATCGAATTACTCTGTCGAATTGGGCCTTGTGTTAAGGATCCAATTGTTTAGGTTTCTTGGGCTGCAAGTTGCCTAGTTAGTCTATAAATAGGCTAGTACACTCAGTTTGTTGAGTGTGGCAAATTGTGATATTCACTTGTAAACATTTGTAAACGTTAATGAGAAAGTGAATAGTAAACAGAATTTATTTTCCCAATCCTTGTTGTTATCTTCTTCCTCTTCTTGTTTTCTTTTCCGTTAAACCCTAACCCTTGTTTTGGTTCTTGATCATCAAGAAACCGTTTTATACTTTGCTTAAAGACATCGTTTTTCACAACAATTGTTGTTGTTCAAATTTAATATTTAACAGTTCTATTGATTTGTTTATTTATTGTTGTTGTTGTTGAGATTTAACGTTTACAGGTTCTATGGATTGTGTTGTTGTTGAGATTTGATGTTTAAGGATTCAATTGATTTTGTTTTTGTTGTTATTAATGGTGTTGTTGATGATTCAACAAATTTGATGCTTTGCAGATTAAAATGAAACAAAACAGGTTAACACTAAAATTTTGTAAACAAAATTTTACCCCTCGGTTATTGTTTAAAACTGAGGTAAAAAGTAGCGTATTTTTTAAAATCAAAAAAATGCAATTGTTGAGGATCAAACTCATTACCGGTACCATTTTTTCCATCGATTATTCAAAAACCGGAAAATAAGGTGGTAGGTTTTTACGTCGCCCTTCGTTACCTCACTTTTGTAACCGAGGTTATATCCCCTTCGCGTCCGAGGTAAAATGAGATTATTGGTATTAGTGCAGATCAAGAAATGTAGACGTCCTTTTAGATTGTGTGAATACTATACAACAACAAATGTTTGAAAACTTAATATGTTGTGAGATGTATATAATCATGAATTAGATCATAAGTTAGCAAATCATTCTCTTGCCAGTCATTTAGATGGTGAAAAAGTAGAGATTATTGTTGAAAAATCAACATGTTCTTCCAAAAATATACTCACAATTTTAAAAATAAAAAGACTTGATGGTGTGTAACAAATATTAATCAAGTTTATGATGTCCAACACATAAACAAGGTAATAAAGGATCCAAAATCTTAAATGCATCGGTTGCTTAAATTGTATAATGAACGTCATAGTTTTCTAGGTATAGAATGTCTTGTGATAGAAAAATATAATAGAACCAAAAATCAAACTTTTTATCATGGTCCGAAAGTAAGTTTTTAGAGTGACTCTAAAAGTATCTCTACTCGAAAGTCATCTTTGGAAATTCCATTTGAATTTGCGCAGCAAGTAGAAAACAACCGTCTAACATTAACAGTCTCCTAAGAAACTATGTGGACAACAAAATACATTATAAACTTCAACATTATTGTTTGTTTGGTGATTTGTGAAAGAGAAATTACAACATACAACACTTAATTTAGATGAAATTTGAGTTTATTGTGATTTTAAAAATTTTGAGATTTTTAAATACTTCTCTAATAGATAAGTGAGATTTTCTCGTGTCATATAAATGCTCTAAAATTTTCTTCTTGAATTGAATGCGTTCAAATATTTACTTTCAAAGATGACTAATATTAGCATTTTTATAAAGTTTTTACCCTAAAAGTATTTCTAACTTAATTCCAAAATACTACAAGGAAAACAAATATTTAAAAAAATTACAATTTATTATTGTTACAAAATTTATAATTTTTTTTGTCTGTTATACTTACAATATTTATCTATCAAAAAATTGCATTGTGTGTTTGACGTAAAATGACTTGCAAAATCTTTTTTTTTTTTCAAAAAAATGACTCACAATGTTAAAATTAGAGTCCAACCTTGCTGTACTTACTAACTTAGGCTGAAATTTTTATAGTGATTAGTATACATTGTCATTTATGTATATGTTACATTACAAAAAAAAAAATAATAAATAAATAAAATAAAAAAACTGCTTACATAGAAAAGGTAGTATGGTTACAATTTGCACATAAGATGCAATCCATGGTACCATATTTTCTTTTTGCAGTGCTTTGATTTCTAAGGACAGTTTAAAATTAGGTATATAATATAGATGTAAAAATGAGTTCCTTAATCAACAAGCGCATCTGGTGTAGTGGTATCATAGTACCCTCCCACGGTACTGACCAGGGTTCGATTCCCTGGATGCACATGGTTTTTTAAATGCATTTTGGATGTTAAACAGATAACTCATTTTCAACTTGAGTGCAAAGTGGTTGATTTTGGGCTTTTGGGGCTCTCTTTTTAGCCCATAACAGAATAGTTCAATTTGCAATTGCTTTAGTCTAATATACATTGTAATAGATTGTTCATACCATGTAACAAGATTGTTTTTTTGTTTTATGAATTAACATCAAGTATTAAGAGAAAGAGATTCAGGAAATGTGATTTGCATTAGCAAGATTTTATTACTTCCACAAGATATTTCTTTTTAGAATAATAATAATAACACTTTTTCTAAAAGGGTTTATCCCTTGACCATTTGATTATCAAAAATTATAAAATCCGTCTTCTTAAATTGAATTTTATAATACATATTTAAAAAATACATAAAAAAAATGTATTAAAAATTAATTTAAAAAATCTTATATTAACAATCACTAATTGATCACACTCTTTATAAGTATTCATGAAATCAACATCACCATTTTTCTCACCGATTTGTGGATTATTTATTAACTTTTCAATTCTTATTTTATATTTTCTTTAACTCATTCTTATTTTCATATAATTCGGTAATCGGCAATTTGAAGATATAATGAAAGCCTTTCTCCAATGATTTTGGAAAATCTAAGACATTAGTGTTTATAAACCTTCCTCGCAAGTTCAAATTATGCTCTATCAATGGCGGTATCAGTTGAAACCCACCCACAATCAATCGTTATCATTCCATGGATGTGTCTGCAATCAACGGTTACAAAAACAACCACCGACCGACCTTAATACCCAAGACGAAAACTGTCGTTGAGGCAGTTAATAATGTTTGCGGCATGCTTGCGTCTTAGCTGCCAAAAACAGTTATAAAAGGCGATAAGATTGTCATTATTATACTAGAGGAAGAATATCTAGCAGGTTTGAAGGCATGTAAGTATAACGTACACGCTAGAGTAATATGACCCAAGGGTACAACGCCTCTTAGAGTTAGTGCCTTCCGCAACAAGCTAATGCCGCTCTGGAAATCTCTTGGAAAATGGTGAATTACATTGCTTGGTAAAGGCTTTTACGAGTTCTCTTGCTCATCTCTGGAAGACTATCAACAAGTCAGTTCAATGGGTTCGTGGAATCTAATCTGAGATTGTTAAAGTTGTTTGTGTGGACAAAAGACTTCAACCCTAATGAAAGTCTTTCTCCAATGATTTTGGAAAACCTAAAGTCCTAGTGTTTATAAACCCTCCCCGCAAGTTAGAATTGTGCTCCATCAATGGCGGTATCAGCCAAAACCCACTCACAATTGATCGTTATCATTCCATGGATGTGTCTGGTCTGCAATCAATGGTTACAAAAACAACCACCGACCACCCTTAATACCCAAGACGAAAACTTTCGTTGAGGCGGTTAATAATGTTTGCGGCATGCCTACGTCTTAGCTGCCAAAACCATTTATAAAAGGCGATAAGATTGCCATTATTATACTAGAGGAAGAATATCTAGCAGGTTTAGAGGCATGTAAGTATAACCTACACGCTAGAGTAATATGACCCAAGGGTACAACGCCTCTTAGAGTTAGTGCCTTCTGCAACAAGCTAATGTCGCTCTGAAAATCTCTTGGAAAATGATGGATTACATTGCTTGGTAAAGGATTTTACGAGTTTTTTTGCTCATCTTTGGAAGACTATCAACAAGTCAGTTCAACAGGAATTGTGGAATCTAATCCGAGATTGTTAAATTTGTTTGTGTGGATAAAAGACTTCAACCCTAATGAAAGTCATTCTCCAATGATTTTGGAAAACCTAAAATTGTAGTGTTCATAAACCCTCCTCGCAAGTTCAAATTGTGCTCTATCAATGGCGGTATCAGTTGAAACCCACCCACAATCGATCGTTATCATTCCATGGATGTGTTTGCAATCAACGGTTACAAAAACAACCATCGACCACCCTTAATACCCAAGACGAAAACTTTCGTTGAGGCGGTTAATAATGTTTGCAGCATGCCTATGTCTTAGGTGCCAAAACCACTTATAAAAGGCGATAAGATTGCCATTATTATACCTGAGGAAGAATATCTAGCAGGTTTTGAGGCATGTAAGTATAACTTACACGCTAGAGTAATATGACCCAAGGGTACAACGTCTCTTAGAGTTAGTTCCTTCCGCAACAAGCTAATGCCGCTCTGAAAATCTCTTGGAAAATGGTGGATTACATTTCTTGGTAAAGGCTTTTTCGAGTTCTCTTGCTTATCTCTGGAAGACTATCAACAAGTCAGTTCAACGAGGTTCGTGGAATCTAATTCGGGATTGTTAAAGTTGTTTGTATGGACAAAAGACTTCAACCCTAATGTTCAACCTCACTCTTCTGTACACGTATGGATTACATTTTTTGGCCTTGCACAAGAGTATTTGCCACCTAAGATATTATTTTCTATAGGAAAAAGTGTAGGGACACCTATTTGTATGGATTAATTCACAAACAAACCAAAATTTGATAGGGAAGTCGGCAACTATATTAGAGTTCTTGTGGATATTAATCTGAGGAAAACACCTATCTAGAAAGTGTTAGTTGAAAGGATTGGTTTCACATTTTTTTGTTAACATTGATTATGAAAACATGCCTAACTATTGCACATTTTGCAATTGTATTGGACATAATTTAACTGTTTGTAGAAACCAAAATACAAATGATCCCAGACATGTGGAACATGTAGACCCTGAACCAGCAAACTAACCAACCAAGCCTTTTTATCAGGTTGTTAAAAACAACAACAACAACAAACAAACCATATCAACCAAAACAAATCAAATTGTTAGCCCTCCCAAAAGAATAATCAATAAGTTGGCACCTCTAACCATATTGTGGATGAGCCTCATAACAATAATGACATATTCCAAAAAAAACCAGTAAATTCACTTGGAGAAGACCAGTCCTGAACCTGAAAACCACAATCATGAAATTGATGAAGATTCCTCTTGCTTTGAGTTTGTTGATGCAACCCAATTAGACAACTAAGAGGAAAATGACCACAAATATCTTGCACTCAACCTTTACAACTTATTCCTACAACTCCTCCTAGAGTGAATAAGGACATGATTTTCCTCCAAAATTCTTGGGCCAACCTTGTTGACCAAGAACCTGACCCTGATAATTAATTGAACAGAAGCCCCCTAACTCCTTTCAAGCAACCCTCAACTTTGAAGAACCCTTCCAAAAGGCCAAGACAACGAGAAAACCAAAGCCATCAAGCTCAAAGTTTACTTATGGCACTAGGTCAAAAGTTGGTTCACCCAACTGAAAAAAATAAAATGCATTTTTTGGAATGTTAGGGGTCTAGCCAATTTCCCAACTAGATTGGCTCTAAAAAAGCTTCTTAAGATCAACAAACCTAATTTTTATGCCATTGATGAGCCTTGGATGTAATCTTTCAAGCTCCCTAATATATGTCTTCATAACATTGGCATGAAGATTTTTATTACCAACAAGAGACATAACATGATTCCCAACATCTCGTGTCTTTCTTCCAATTACTTAAACCCTACCCTAATAAGCTCTAATGACTAGCAGGTCACCTTCTCCTTTTTTACAATCAAAAGCTTTTGACCGTAAGTGGTATTCATGCTTCCACTGACTATTTGAGAATGAGAGGCTTATGGTATAATCTATCCCAAATTATATCAAATATCAACTCTCCATCGTCTTATATAGGGTACTTTAACACCATTATTGGTGCTCATGAACACAGAGGCTCCCACTCTCCTGCTAAAAACTCCAAGGAAGATTTCCTCAATTGGTAAAATACCCTTAACCTAGTTCACATTCCTACCAAAGGCTCCAAATACACTTGGTTTAGTGGGAGACTTGGCTCTCAGCACACAGAGAAAAGGTCGGATATAACTGTATGTAGCCAACAGTGGATCTCTAACTGCAACACTATATCTTGCTCCACCTTAACAAAGTTGAGGTCTGATCACGTTCCCTTGTTGTTTGACTTTCAGACTCAAATGCTCAGGTATACTTCTTAATCAATTTTTTTTTAAATGCGAGCCTCCCACGATGAATGTTCCATTATTGTTTAAAAAAAGTCTAGACCAATCCTATTTTTGGCTCCCTTATGCGTATTTTAAGCCAAAAGCTTATGTTTCTTAAAGAGGAGCTAAAAATTCAGAATAAAAATGTTTTTGTAAATGTTCATGATCAAGCTTGTCATTCAAATTCCAAACTTTACTCTATACAGCAAAGAATCAATGACCATGGGATATCTGATGACCTTATGAATCTTAAGAAGCAAGCAAAGATTTTTTTTGGAGCAGGCTCTGGTTAGGGAAGAGGTCTTTTGGCAAGAAAAATCTAGGATCAAATGGCACAAAGAAAGGGATACGTGCATTATTTTCTTACACAAAACTGCCACTATGAAGCATGCTTACAAAAAGATTGTAACTCTCAGAATAAACAATGAGATTTCCACTGATCATGAAATAATATCTAGATATATCATCAATCATTACAACTCTCTTTTCCAACAAGATTCCATTACATGAGATAATGGCTTCATTACTTAAGTGATTCCTCACCTCATTGATGAAAACTTACACAACATGCTCACTATAACTCCTTCTTTTGATGAAATCAAGAATGTTGTTTTCATTCTCAACAAGGAAAGCTCTTATGGACCTGAAGGGTTTGGAGGCTTCTTCTTCCAAGAATACTGGAACACTATAGGCATAGATGTTTCTAATGTTGTTATTGATTTTTTCATCAATGGTTAGCTTCCTCCTAACATGAATTCAAACATTGTTGTCCTCCTTCCAAAGACTTCTAATGTAGACATTCTCAACCAGTACAGGCCTATTGTTAAGGAAAACTTCATATTTAAAATCATATCCAAAGTTCTTATAGATAGATTGGCTCAAATTCTTCCTTACATAATTTTTGCCGAGCAAAGTGAGTTTATCCACCAAAGACAAATCAAAGATTGTATTTGACTCACTTCTGAGGCAATCAATATGTTGTACAACAAGAGTTCCAAGGGTAATATTGCTATAAAAATTGACATTGCCACGGATTTTGACTCCTTAGATTAGAAGTTGTTAGTTAAAGTTCTTCAAACTTTTGGCTTCTTTTCTAAGTTCACTAACTGGATCACCATTATATTTCTATGGCAATCTGGAGAGTTTATTTTCCTATTCCAGAGGTGTGAGATAGGGCGACCCTCTCTCTCCCCTCATGTTTTGTCCTGCAGGGGAGGTGTAGAGTAGAAGACTCACCTAACTGGTTCACAATAAGAAGTTGCACCTTATCAAAAGCCTTAGAGTCCACCACATTCCATCTCACTCTCTTTATGCGATGATATGTTGATCTTCTACACAGGTTCCAACAATAACATCCAGGTTCTCTCTCAATTCTTTGCTAGATATGCTGAAGCTTTTTGCTAAATCATCAATCCCAACAAGTATACTATTTATGGAGGATCCATATCTCACTACAGACTCAACCACATTGCTTCTTCCTTAGGTTTCAATATTGGTTCTTTGACTTTCACTTATCTTGGAGTGCCTATCTTCAGAGGCAAACCCAAGAAATGCTACTTCTATCCTATTGTTGACAAACTAAATCTCAAGCTTGCCTCTTGGAAAGCTAGGTTTTTGTTTTTTACTGGTAAAATTCAACTCTCATCAAAAGTGTTTTGCTCATCATGTTAGTGTACTCTATCATAATCTATGCATGGATTAGAGCTCTCCTAAAAGAATTGGAAACTATGTTCAGGAACTTTTCTTGGAATGAGGACTTGCAAAACAAGAAACTTGTTATTGTGGCCTGGAAAATTGTTTGCTTTCCCACTCCTAAGGGTAGCCTTGGGGTGAGATCACTTTCTTCTCTTAAAAATGCCTTCATGCTTAAGTCTGGCATGGATTTGATCAACTCAAACAACCAATGGGTCTCCTTTATTAGGAAGAAGGTTCTGAGGAATAATCATTGCATCAAATACCACATCTACTCATCCATTTTGAATGGTATAAAGCCTCAGTACCAAACTTTGATGTCTAACTCCACTTGGATCATAGGGAATGGTGGCAACATCAATTTATTAAATCATAAGTAGACTAGGGTGAGGTGTCTTGTGGATCTTTACAACACCCCTGTTCACATTTCCACTAAGCTACAATCAAGAGTTGAAGATTACTTAACAAATTAGAGGTGGGACTTCCCTGCTCTGCATACTTGGTTCCCTTCCCTTTTTAGTCACATCAACAAAATTATCACCCCCATGGAACCTCATAATAACAGACTTGTCTGGAATCACACAACGTTTGGCTATTTGTCCTTGCAAGATGCTTAGTCTTTCACATCGCAGCATCATTATTTGGGATAAACTCATTTGGAACCATGATATCCCTCTTTCTCACTCCACCCTCATTTAGAGAATCTTTCACAGGAAAATGCCAACTTATGAGAATATAATTACCAGAGGTTGCTCATTTCCCTCCATGTGCACTTTATGCATACAGGCTTTTGAAAATACCATGCATCTTTTCATTGATTGCCCTTTTTCCTCCAAGCTCTCTAGTCTTGCCCTTTTTCAATCAGTCCATTGACTTCACCTCTTTCGTTTCACCCTTGAATATTTGCAAGAAGAAATGCAGTCCTCAATGTGCATTGGTGATTGTTGCATCTATTTTTTCAACTTATAAGGTGATTTGGCACTGTAGGAATCATGCAAGGTTCAAGAACAAACATTTATCTCACAATGTTATTTATTTTTTTGAAATCTTAGTATCTGATCTTGCGATCGACTAATCCAAGAGGGTCAATCCCACCGTCAACTAGCGAGGGTCCCGTTTAAAGCCAGAGCAAAGCTCTGTATGGATTGGCCAACACAAGGATTGATTGTACCTTGCAAAATTCAAACATGAAACCTGGAGAGGAACACACTCTCAGGATCCAAACCTCCACCACCAGGCCAACCCTTGGGGGTTCTCACAATGTTATTATTAACAATATCGTTACTTTAGTTTCAATAATAGGAAATTTAACTACTTTGTCAAATGGCCCTTCGATGATGGATTTCATTATCCTCAAAGCCTTTTCATGTGCAATCTCATCCTCCAAAAGCTCCTCAAATTCGAGAGGTTATTTGGTGCCCCTATTATCAATTGGATCAAGTACAACACAGATAGATCGTCTTTAGGTAATCCTGGTTCTTCCTCTTGTGCTAGAATCTTAAAAGATAATGTAGGAGATTGCATTGGCCATTTCGTTGCAAACTTAGGTGTTCAAAACTCTCTTTTTGTCAAGCTCACAGGCATTATTATGGACATTGAGCAAGCTAGTACTAGGAATTGAAACTACCTCTAGATCGAAACTCACTATAAAGTGGTTGTCTTGGTTTTCAACAATCTCAACATTGTTCCTTCAAAGATCCTTAACAAATGGTGTAATAGCAAGGTGGCAACAAAAAACATCCGCTTTGTGATCACTCACATATTTAGATATGGTAACACTTGTGTTGGCTCTCTTGCAAACATGGAGCTTTCCATTGAGGAATTTATTTGGTGGAATATGACTCCTATATTTATTAGAAAAGATCATGTGCAAAACAAGTTAGGCATGCTAACTTTCGCTTCTCTTAGTCCTATGTGTTTTCTTCCGTTGGGCTTTCTTGTGGGTTTGCCCTTTCCCTCTTATTCCTCTTTTCTTTTCTAATATATATATATATATATATATATGATGTTATTAGGATAAAGTTAGTTTTTTAAATAACTAATAAACCAAAATATAAGAAATCATTTAAAATATTATCTCTGTCAAATGAATACAGATGGTAAGTGGGTTAAAGTTTTTTTATTAAATATATTTAGAAAATTGTTCTTAATTTTTTTCTTAAGCTATTAATGAGGAGGTGCAAGAAATAATTTAATGTTTTTTTTTGGTAAATTCTTATCTATCCACCTTAAAAAATTCGGGAGAATTACTCATAGAGTGTAAATTGCATTGGAAATCTACAAAATTTAAACTATTATCTCTTATCACTAGTCTTTCAAATTGTTCTTAATGAATATAAGAAGTTTAATGGAGTCATCTTCAAACTATTAATATAAATCTAGTTTTAATGTCAATTTTGTTATCGATAACTTTAAAATTTTAAAGAGTTTTTATATTTAAAAAAATGACGGGTGATGCTGCTCTGCTAGGGCAAACTAAGGATCCGTAAGAAAGCAATAAGAAAGCAATAAGGATGAAGAAGATTTAAAGACAGGAACACAAAGAGAATCAAATGCGGGGGAAAAGTGTTTTCAACGAATTCTTCCCTTCCTAAAGATTACGGTGAAGTGGTGGGGGAGAAGTTGGTTGAAGAGAAGAATGATGGAAAAACATCTGAAAGAGTTATGCATGTAGTAGATAAGTCGTACAAGTATATGGTTTTGGGAACAGAAAGCCATAAATAGAAGGTATATGGTTTGGCGATTAAAAGGTTCCAATTTATGCATGTAAGAATGCAATATCAACACGAAAATGTGTGTTATTGTTCTCCTATTTATGCAGGTCTGAATGTAGAAAACAAAAGAGTGTTTTGAAAAGACTTGAAGCATATTAGTTGTTCTATGCAAGACTCGTGGCTGTTAGCATGTGATTTTAATGATATAGCTTTTGCTCATGAGAAGAAAGGAGGGGCGCCGGCTTCCAGTCGTAAATGTAAGAAATTTAAGGATATAACTGATGAGTGTAGTTTGATGGACCTTGGTGCGGTTGGATCTCGCTTTATGTGGTGTGGTCCAATTTTTAACGGTGATCAAAGAATATATGAAATATTATATAGGGATTTGAGTAATGATAAGTGACATTTTAGCTTCCCTAATGGCTATGTTAAATTGTTAACAAGATTGGATTTCTCCTATCACCACATTTTGATAATATGTCTACTTGGTGCATCTCATCCGGTAGTTATTCTTCAATTTTACTTTGAAAGCGCATGGTTACTAGATGATTCATATGGTGACTTGCTGAAAGAGGAGCTTACGTGGTTTCAACGTTCAATGGCAAAATGGCTCATATATGGTGACCAGAATACTAAGTATTATCACTTAAAAATTGTTCATCGAAGAAGGAGAAATAGAATTGTAATGATTAGAGATGGAAAATAGACATGGATTAAAGAAGAATATTAGATGTTTGCTTTGGTCAACTCTTATTACAAGGAATTATTTTCCCTAATTAATATTACGCAAAAAATGGTTCCAAATTGATTACACTTTTCCACTTCTAGAGGAGGAAGCTATGGAGATATTGAGTATTGATATTAAGGATAATGAGATTAAGCAATCACTTTTTAATATGAATTTGTGGAAGGCTTGGGGTTCGGATGGGTTTTCGGTTGGCTTCTATTAGAAGTCACGGAACGTGGTGGGAAAAAGTGTTTGTGACTTTGTGAGGAAGGTATGTGAAAACCCTAGTGAACTGTATTTGGTAAATAAAACAGACATTTGATTAATCCCAAAGGTATCTCAACTGGAGTTTGTGAATCAATTCAGGTCCCATCTCTTTGTGTAATTCAATTTATAAGGTTGTGAGTAAATTGATAGTTGGGCATCTCAAGGAGTGTATTCTGACTGTAGTGTTTCCTTTTTAAACCGGGTTTGTAATAGTGAGAAACATACATTAAAATATTGTGGTGGCTCAAGAATTGGTGCATAACATGATTAAATTGACAAGTAAAAAAGGTTTTTTTTCTATCAAGGTGGTCCTTTCGAATGCTTATGACAAGTTTAGTTGGGAGTTGGTTTGGAGGATTTTCAAGGAGATAAAAGTTCCAGTAAAAATGATCAATGTAATTATGCACCTGGTTACTAGTGTAGAAACAAATGTTAAGTGGAATGGTATAAGATCAAATTATTTTTGCCCTCGAAGAGACATTCACCAAGGGGATCCGATTTCCCTATATTTATTCGCGCTTTGTTTAGATAAGTTATCTCATCTTATTTTGTATGTGGTGAATAGAGGGGATTGTAAAGCTTTTAAGGTGGGAAGGAGAAGACATGTGGTGTGCAACACCTCAAAATAATTATAATATTTATTTAATTAAATTATTCTGATTATTCGGTGTTTTGGTAAATTTTGGTGAATATTGTGACGCTTGATGACCATGTGTGATGCTGTGGGGTAGCTTTGGGTTAAGTGAACGTTGAGGTGTCTTAGAAGTAGTTATTAAATTAGATTATTTTATTAATAATAATATTAGAATAATTTGAATATTTAGAATATTATTTAGATTATTATTATTATTATTTAAAATAATTAAGAGAACCATTAAGGGTAAGACGGTAACATTGAGGAGGTTAATTGAGGACAATACGGGTAAATCGTGATAAGGGCCCAAAAGATAGGTTTAACAAAAGAAAATAGGGAATTAGGAGAATTAGTCTGTGCAACCCTAAGAAGTGAAGAGAGAGCTGAGAAAAGGAGGCTAAAACAAGAGGATCAACAGTAGAACCCTGGAGAGAAGAATCCTTGCTGGAAAATTCGAGGTATGGGGGGTTATTCCGGGTTAATACGTTTGATATGGATTTAAGGTAGAGTAGTTGTGCGTGTTCTGTGTTTTATGATGAATTTCCGTATGACGAATCTGTGGTGAAATCTGCTATGTATTGTTGTAATTGATGTGGAATTCGTGTGAATAATTGTTGTTGCTGTGATGAATATGTGAACAAAAACCAGATCTGTAAATCGAGTAATTTAGGAATTAGTAATTAGAATAAAATTAATGAAAACATTGGAGTAAGTTTAGAACTTAGATCTGTAATGAATCGAACATCTTTTGGGTCTGAGTTTGGAAGATCGAAGGCGCTGGAATGAGGAGTTTTTCGTTCAGATGCGAAATCTGAATTTGGGGTGTTTTCTGGCATTACGCGTAACAGGGGAGGCGTTATGCGTAAGAGGGGGCATTCCCAGGGTATTACGCGTAGCATACGTACCCGTCCCCAAGGCCAGTACGACCCTCTGCCAGTACGCGTATGATACACATAAGAGATTGGAGGCAATACGTGTATGAGATGGTAATACGCATATGGGTACCTGGGGAGGAATAACATACGTGTATGGGAAGGTGCATTACGCGTATGGATTGTGAGGAAAGGTGTCTTATGCGTATGGGCTAGCCATTACGCGTAAGGGGAATCTGAAGGGGAATTTGAGAGGGAAACCTCTCTGGTGATACGCGTAACAAGGAGGACGTTACGCGTATTGAAGGCCTGTGCAGGTGTCCCTACGCGTATGATACATAGGTCATGGGGCTTGAAAATGAGCCATACGCGTATGGGGCATGGTCATACGCGTATGGACAGGGTTGATGGCATATTTTCCCGTTTTTGCGATTTCTGTCCTGATTTCGCTCGTGATGCAGTTTCTTTGGCACGTAAGGCTATGAGAGGTAATAAAATATGAGTAAATTAGTAAGGACGAAGAAGGGGATAAAAATCGGGAATTTTAACGTGGCGATTAGAATATGAGGAATTGTGAGATCTAGTGATGAATTGTGACGAGTGGAAATTTATGATGCTTGATGATGATTATAATATGACGAATTGTGATGCATGTGAAGTGATGTTGTATTATGATGTTTGATGATGATTCGCGAATGATGTGATGACATGACGTTGTGATGGATTTTGATGAATGATGATGCAATTGACGATTTTGTGACGATGATGATTATGACGTTTGCATCATGCATTCATAGCCTTTTTCGGACTTCAGTCCAGTGATGATGTTATGACTTCGGTCCAGTGGTGGCTTCAATCTCATTGTGTGGATTGAAGTGTTTTGTGACGTGCTCCGGTTCTTTTGTAGAATTGATCCAATTGGTGGAGATATTTGGAGGGTGATGGCCCAGTTTCCATCAATTATGATGAATTGGTACCACATGCATGAGTCTATGAGGTTGCAATGCATTCTATTGATGTATTTGATGTGTTAATGATGTTTGCGAATGACTTGGTGATGTTTTGTGTTACTACGTTATCTTTTGCCTATATCTTATATATTGATTCGTGATTACTCACCCTGCCTGTTTGAATGTTGCCTCCACGTGGATAACGTGCAGATGATAAGGATTAGCCTTTGGCGCGTGAAGAGATTACTTGAAGTACTTTTAGTTATATTGGTCGAGTAGAGGGTCTTGCTTTAATATGTAACATCGGGTCGGGGCGTTGAGTCGAACCATAGTGTTATTTTATTTTATGATATTATGATGTGTTGAGTTTGTTCAAAACTTTGAGTTATAAATTATGATGAGGTTTTTGTGAAGTTTTTCCGCTGCGAAGTATTTAATTTAATTATGATGTTTTATGACGAAATGTGACGCTCTTGTGGGATTTTTACTCTAATAAAATGGTGTATTTATTCGTGATGTTTGTTGGGTAGAAAAGGGTGTTACATTAGTGGTATCAGAGCAGGTCGGTCCGCCCGACCAGGTTGTCTAATGTTGTTGGTCCCTCAATATGCGACATGTCTTTGAAACATTGTCGGTACTTGCTTATTTTCTAACTGTTGTCTGCAGGAGTTGGTTTGAAATAAGTGGGGGAGAAGCTTTTGCTTTTCTGAGATGTTTTGGTTGTGGAATGTTGAATCGGTATGCTGCGGATTGCAAGGGTGTGAGCATTGTGGGAGTTGTGTTATTTCCAAAACTGAAGGAAATGAGGAGATAAAGCTTTTGGCGACTAAGAGTTTGTACCTTAGGTAACTTCGTGCACAAGATACAAGGAACGCTATTGTGGTTTGGTAAATACAGTTTTTGCCTCATCATGGTTGTTGGCTATCTATTGACAAATTGAGGAACTGGTCACCCTTAATCTCTTGTTGATAGTAGACGGGATCATGTTGGATGGAATAGACGTGTCTTGCCAGCTTAGATGGTGTATACATCGAATTGTTTGGGGTTAAGCCAGGTGCTTACAGATTGTTTTGATGAGTCAATGCAGATTATTATATTTGAAGATGAGGCGAATTCGAGTTTCTTGCTTGTCGGTTAAGTTGGAATGTCTTGAGGAGAACGATCAGGTATTGTTGATGTCTGCTTCTTGGGGGATAGAGAGCAGTGTGACGGCTAGTGATATGCCAGTGGTGTGTAATTACTGTTGTTTCCTGAATATTTCTACGACTTGCCCCGGAGCATGAATCTAATTTCGACGAAGGTGAAGAGTTGGTTGTTTTGGTTAAGCAAGTGGATAAGTCTGTGGAAGATGCTGCAAAGGCGTTTATGATGTTGGATTCTTTAGAGGCATGAGGAAATGCGATGGTTGGTGATCTACCTATGGTGTGTGACTCTTTAGATGTGTTTCCATATGATATCAGTGATTTACCACTATAGTGTGGAGTGGAAATTGCTATCGACCTAGTACCTGATACAAGCTCGATGTCAGTGATTGCATACAGAATGTATGTTTCTGAGTTAGGTGAATTGAAGGAATAGTTGGAAGAATTTCTCGAGAAAAGGTTTGTTCAACCAAGTGTTTCTCCGTGGGGTGCTCCTGTGCTGTTAGTGAAGATGAAGGACAGAAGTATGAGGTTGTGTGTTGATTATCGACAGTTGAGTAAAGTGACTATTAAGAATAAATATCCACATCCGAGAATCGATGATTTGATGGATCAGTTAGTAGGCGCCTATGTGTTTAGCAAGATTGACTTGAGGTCGGGTTATCATCAGATTCGTGTTAAGCCCGATGATATTCCGAAGACAGTTTTCAGGACGAGGTATGGTCACTATAAATACACGGTGATGTCGTTTGGAGTGTCCAACACACCTGGTGTGTTCATGGAGTATATGAATCGGATTTTTCATGAGTATTTGGATCAGTTGTTATGGTTTTCATTAATGATATTTTGATATACTCTAAATTAGAAGAAGAGCATGATGAGCATTTGAGAGTCGTGTTGCAAGTATTGAAGGAGAAGGAGTTGTATGCAAAACTGTCAAAGTGTGAGTTTTGGTAGAAGGAAGTGAGTTTTCTCGGCCATGTGATTTCAAGTGGTGAAATTACTGTTATCCTTATAAGATAGATGCGGTGTTATAGTGGCAGACTCCGAAGTCTGCTACTGAGATACAAAGTTTTCTGGGATTGGCGGGTTACAATGTGACAACAATGTGACTTGAAGTTGGTTGACCAGTTGACATTGATCAACCAAGGTAACGGAGGTGAATTCCGGATTGGTGAGAATGGTGTGATGATGTTCAGAGACGGGGTGTGCGTACCAGATGCTCCAGAAATTAAGAAGAGCATTCTTGAAGAAGGACATTGAAGTAGATTGAGCATTCATCTCGGTGCTACGAAGACGTACCAGGATTTGAAAAAGCTGTTTTGGTGGCCGGGTATGAAGAAGGATATTGCGGAGTTTGTTTATGCGTGTTTGACTCATCAGAAGTCAAAGATTGAGCATCATAAGTCTTTAGAAATGATGCAACCATTGAATATCCCAGAATGGAAATGGGATAGCATTTCCATGGACTTTGTGACGGGATTGCCGAGGACGGCAAATGGAAGTGATTCAATTTGGGTGATCGTGGATAGATTAACTAAATCGGCTCATTTTTTATCGATGAAGATTAATCATTCTATGCAGAAGTTAGCCGAGGTGTACAGTGAGGAGATTGTGAAGTTGCATGGGATACCTTCGAGTATTGTGTCGGGTAGAGACCCGAGATTTACATCGAGGTTCTGGAAGAGTTTGAAAGATGCTTTGGGTACTAAGTTGAGGATGAGTTCTGCATATCATCCGCAGCGGACGCCCAGACGGAAAGGACTATCTAATCTTTAGAGGATTTGCTGAGGGCTTGTGCGTTGGATCACGGAGGATCTTGGGATAGCCATTTGTCATTGATTGAGTTCACGTACAATAATAGTTTTCATGCTAGTATTGGAATGACACCCTATGAAGCTTTGTATGGGAGAAGGTGTAGAACTCCTTTGTGTTGGTATGAGTCAGGCGAGGGTGCGGTACTCGGACCTGAAATTGTGCAAGAGACGACTGAGAAGATTAAGATGATCCAAGAAAGGATGAGAGCTTTGCAGAGTCACCAGAAGAGTTACCATGATAAGAGGAGGAAAGCACTTGAATTTCAAGAGGGCGACCACGTGTTTTTTAGGGTGACACCAGTGACTGGTGTAGGTCGAGCTTTGAAGTCTAGGAAGCTCAACCCACGTTTTGTTGGTCCTTATCAAATTTTGCAGAGGATAGGAGAGGTAGCCTATCAGATTGCTTTACCACCGTCACTTGCAAATTTGCATGATGTGTTTATGTGTCTTAGTTGAGGAAGTATATTTTAGATCCATCGCATGTGATTCAGATGGATGATGTACCAGTGAGGGATAATCTGACTGTGGAAGCATTACCTGCGCGGATTGATGGTAGTGAAATGAAGCAATTGCGGGGTAAGGACATAGCTTTGGTGAAGGTGTTATGGGGTGGACCAGCTGGTGGAAGTTGGACTTGGGAGCGTGAAGATCAGATGAAGGAGTCGTATCCGACTCTGTTTCCTTCAGGTAATTTTTGAAGGCGGAAATTCTTTAAGTGGGGGAGAGTTGTAACACCCCAAAATAATTATAATATTTATTTAATTGAATTATTTTGATTATTCGGTGTTTTGGTGAATTTTGGTGAATATTGTGACGCTTGATGACCTTGTGTGATCCTGTGGGGTAGCTTTGGGTTAAGGGAACGTTTAGGTGTCTTAGAAGTGGTTATTAAATTAGATTATTTTATTAATAATAATAGTAGAATAATTTGAATATTTAGAATATTATTTAAATTATTATTATTATTATTATTATTATTTAAAATAATTAGGACACCCATTAAGGGTAAGACGGTAACATTGAGGAGGTTAATTGAGGACAATACGGATAATCTGTGATTAGGGCCCAAAAGATAGGTTTAACAAAAGAAAATAGGGAATTAGGAGAATTAGTCTGTGCAACCCTAAGAAGTGAAGAGAGAGAGAGCTGAGAAAAGGAGGCTAGAACAAGAGGATCAACCGTAGAACCCCGAAAAGAAGAATCCTTGCTGGAAAATTCGAGGTATATGGGGTTAATCCGGGTTAATACATTTGATATGGGTTTAAGGTAGAGTAGTTGTGCGTGTTTTGTGTTTTATGATGAATTTTCGTATGACGAATCTGTGGTGAATTTCCATGCATCCGTGTTGGTCGATTTTCTGTGATGAATCTGCTATGTGTTGTTGTAATTGATGTGGAATTCGTGTGAATAATTATTGTTGATGTGATGAATATGTGAACAAAAACCAGATCTGTAAATCGAGTAATTTAGGGATTAGTAATTAGAAGAAAATTGATGAAAACATTGGAGTAAGTTTAGAACTTTGATCTGTAATGAATCGAACATGTTTTGGGTCTGAGTTTGGAAGATCGAAGGTACTGGAATGAGGAGTTTTTTGGTCAGATGCGAAATCTGAATTTGGGGTGTTTTCTGGCATTACGCGTAACAGGGGAGGCGTTACGCGTAAGAGGGGACATTCCCAGGGTATTACGCGTAGCATACGCACCCGTCCCCAGGGCCAGCACAGCCCTGTGCCAGTACGCGTAGGATACACGTAAGAGATTGGAGGCAATACGCGTATGAGATGGTAATACGCGTATGGGTAGCTGAGGAGGAAGAGCATACACGTATGTGAAGGTGCATTACGCGTATGGGTTCTAGGGAAAAGGTGCCTTACGCATATGGGCTAGCCATTACGTGTAAGGGGAATCTGAAGGGGAATTTGAGAGGGAAACCTCTCTGGTGATACGTGTAACAAGGAGGGCGTACGCGTATGGGAGGCCTGGGCAGCTGGCCCTACGCGTATGATACGCAGGCCAGGGAGAGTGAAAATGAGTCATACGCGTATGGACAGGGTTGATGGCAGATTTTCTCATTTTTGCAATTTCTGTCCCGATTTCGCTCGTGATGCGGTTTCATTGAGATGTAAGGCTATGATGAGGTAATAAAACATGAGTAAATTAGTAATGATGAAGAAGGGGATAAAAATCGGGAATTTTAACGTGGCGATTAGAATATGAGGAATTGTGAGATCTAGTGACGAATTGTGACGAGTGTAATTTTATGATGCTTGATGACGATTATAATATGACGAATTGTGATGCATGTGAAGTGATGTTGTATTATGATGTTTGATGATGATTCGCGAATGATGTGATGACATGATGTTGTGATGGATTTTGATGAATGATGATGCAATTGACGATTTTGTGACGATGATGATTATGACGTTTGCATCATGCATTCATAGCATTTTTTGGACTTCGGTCCAGTGATGATGTAAGGATTTCGGTCCAGTGGTGGCTTTAATCCCATTGTGTGGATTGAAGTGTTTTGTGACGTGCTTCGGTTTTTGTGTAGAATCGATCCTATTGGTGGAGATATTTGAAGGGTGATGACCCAATTTCCATCAATTATGACGAATTAGTACCACATGCATGAGTGTATGAGGTTGCATTACATTCTATTGATGTATTTGATGTGTTGATGATGTTTGCGAATGACTTGGTGATGTTTTGTGTTACTACGTTATCTTTTGCCTATATCTTATATATTGATTCGTGATTACTCACCCTGTCTGTTTGAATGTTGCCTCCACGTGGGTAACGTGCAGATAATCAGGATTAGCCTTTGGCGCGTGAAGAGCTTACTTGAAGTACTTTTGGTTATTTTGGTCGAGTAGAGGGTCTTGCTCTGATACGTAACATCGGGTCGGGGCGTTGAGTTGAACCATAATGTTCTTTTATTTTATGATATTATGATGTGTTGAGTTTGTTCAAAACTTTCAGTTATAAATTATGATGAGGTTTTTGTGAAGTTTTTCCGCTGTGAAGTATTTGATTTAATTATGATGTTTTATGACGAAATGTGACGCCCTTGTGGGATTTTTACTCTGATAAAATGGTGTATTTATTTGTGATGTTTGTTGGGTAGAAAAGGGTGTTACACGGTGACTCATCTTATGTTTGTGGATGACTTGTTGTTTGGGGAGGCTACTGATACTCAAATGAATTATGTTGTTCGTATTTTGGGTAGGCTAACAAGTGAGTCGGGAGAAGACAAGATTCTACTTCTCAAAGAATATCAACCATGCTATTCGTGATCAGCTGGTGCCTATATCTTGCTTTAGAGAAATTCATTTTCTTGGAAAATATTTGGGTGTGCCTTTGAATAGTAGAACTTTGAGGAAATAATATTATCAATATATCATTGATCAAATTAATAACTCACTTCATGGAAGGGTAACTGATCTTACCGGATCAGAAATAGATCAGCAGCCAACAACACGTCATGAGCTCATTTATTCGCCTGTGGTGGTGAAGAGGTGGGGGTGTACCTGCAAGGTACTTCGATGCCAAAGTCAGAGACAGAGTAATCAGCACAAATACAGAGAAAAGGTGTAAAGAATAGAATACCTGACCCTCTAATGAAATAGGGTATTTATAATGTGCCCCCAGTGCAGGGTCAACGGTTACTTTGCATTGGAGTGGATAGCAAGGCCCAATACGAGTAACTACCAGGGCTTACGTGGCGAAGGAAGACCAGCATATGGTCTTCGCCCTGGATCAACGGCCTCGTGATCTTCGGAAGGTAAGTTGCCCAGTTCTTTCAGAAGTGGGCAGTTGTCTGATGACATGTCCCCACGTGGGGGCACGTGGAGTCCGTGGGGAGACGTGTGAGAGATCCCCGGGCATGCAGATGGCTAAACATTAATTGGGCCCTCCTCGACAAAGACTTGGGTTGAGTCGTGCCCGACGGTGGGCCAACCTTAGGCCCAGTCCAGAACAAGAGCCCCCCAAGTCGTTGCTCCAAAGTGGGAATAATGACTTAAGAGTCAGCCCAATTGTAACACCCCAATTTAAATTATTAATCGTTGTGTTATTATTTCTGGTTGTTGGGCTTTGTTAAAGGTGTGTGGTTGAGTGCAGGGGAAGGTATATCTTTAATAGAGGTGTTGGAGTAGTAAATTAATATTAGATAATTAAGAGATGCATTTAGTAATGATAAAATAATGAGAATATTAGTATTATTATTATTATTATTATTATTATTAAGAAATTTAATTAAAAATCTAATTAAGGGGAATTAGAGAGGTTTAGCGGAGAGGACGTTAATTTCACGTAAAACAAGAAAAAGAGAGAAAGAAGAACAAGGAAGAAGAAGGGGTGTTAGGGCAAGGATTTCTTCCCAATTTTTTTCCAGATTTCTGAACAATTCGAGGTAAGGGGGGAGAACGGGTTCATATTTGGTGATTAAATCCTATAAGGGTAGTGGGGAGTCCTTAACCCCGGAGGATTTTGTATGATTTTGTGTTGTTGTATGATTTTGGTGTCTATATGTGAATCCATGTTGAAATTCGTGTAGTTGAATTGCTAAATCGATGTTATATGGATGTTGTTGCTGTTGTTTGAACATGATTGTTGTAGATCTCAATTTTGGTACAGGTTAGGGAGGTGAAATTAATTCTAAAAACCTGTGGATTGTGATTAGTAATCATAAGAATAAGAGATAAAATGAACATGAGTACCTAAAATCAATGTAGAACAAGTTTTAGGACTGTTTTGGAGTAGAAATTGGAGGAATTCATAGCCGAACTCAGTCTAGTGTGGAAGAGGACGAATTACGTAATGGATCTGGCCATACGCGTATGAGAGAAGTTGATACGCGTAAGGCTGGGCAGGACATGGGCCATTACGCGTAAGGAGAGGCCATGAGGAGGAATTGGCACGACCCTCTGCCCATACGCGTAAGGGTACACGTGTGGTAGGCAAGGCAATACGCGTATGGGGGTGGCCGTACGCGTATGCAGATCTGGAATTTGACATTGAAGGAAAAATGGGTCTCTGCCCATACGCATATGATGCTGGGCAATACGCGCATGGTAAGGCGAGGCAGGACGCCTTACGCGTCTGGTACGCGCAGGAAGGGGCGAGGGAGCTAGTCATTACGCGTTTGACTCAGGTCAATACGCGTTTGGACAACGTGAGTGCAGAATTTCACTGTTTCGCGATTTCTTTCCCGTTTTGGCGTCTGATTCGGCTTCTCTTGGTTTGAGAGGTTGGGATTGGGAGTGAGATGCTGAGTAATACACAGTTGGTGATGAAACTAATTAATTTTATATTTTTTAGGAATTAATTAGTGTTTGGTAAATTATGGTGGCGTGTGAGGGTTCAATGATTATGGTGCAAGTGGGAAAGATTATGGGTCTCATGTGTGATCAGGAGGATCGTAACTATGTATGTCTATTATTATACATGTGTGTTATATGTATGTTTGTTGTGATCAGGAGGATCGTGAATTTGTTTATCATTTGTTATACATGTGTGTTATGTGTATCTCTTGTGTGATCAGTAGGATCGTGTAGATGTATGAATATGTCATACATGTGTTGTTATGTGCATTGAGTCATGCATACATATTATTGGTGGGATGAAATCATTGCTCAGGAGGAGTGTATGTGATTCATCTGAACTCCCTTGAGGAGTGTGGTGGGATAAATCATTGCCAAGTAGGGGTGTATGTGATTTATCCGAGTTCGATTGAATGAACCATGGTAATGTTGGTACCACATGCATTGCATTGTTAATTGTTGATTGTTGGTGATTGAATATGACAGTAGGTCGTGATTATATATTGTTGTTGTTGGTGTGAGATACTACCTCCTTATATGTATTATTCGCCTTTTTATATTGAATGTAGTTCTCACCCCTCTGTTGTTGTTGTGTCTGTGCTTCTTCGGAAGTACAGATATTCAGGTGCCAGGTTAGTGCTTGGAGCTTGTGTAGCTTGTTCGAGTTTAGAGAGTCGCTCTGATACGTAACACGGGATTTGGGGGTTTTTACCATTTGTTTTATGTTGTATACTTGTTACGTATCTTTCAATTGATGAATATTATGGTGGACCACGAGTATGTGGAGTTTCTGGTGTTATAGGCAGATGGCCGTAAATCGAATAATTGAATAAATTTTCTGCTGTTTGATTTTATTAAAATAAAGGTGATTTGTTTTGTTGATTTTAAAATGTGGCATCCTACTTTGGTGTGGAAACTCTGATTTATTTCATATATTTTTTATTTTGGAAAATGGGAAAGTGGGGTGTTACAATTGGTATCAGAGCAGGTCGGTCCATCCGGCCAGGTTGTCTAGTATGGTTTGTGTCTTGGTATACGACGCGTGTGTAGAACACGGTCGGTACGGGTTTATCTTCTAACTGTCTGTTTGCAGGAGTTGAGGATGAGATAAGTGGGGGATAAACTGGTGCTTCTCCATGATGCTTTCACTATGGAAGGGTAGATTGGTGAATAATGGAGTGCTATCATAGTTGATAAGGAAGGGTCTATACTTCATCAGGATGATCGGCTGTTTATGAACAAATTGGGGAACTGATCACCCTCAATCCATTGTTGATAATAGCCGGAATCAAGATGAATGGATAGATGCACCTTGACAATTAAGATAGCATGTGATGTGGAAGATGGTTGTGTTGAGTCGGTATGGATCTTTATTATCTGAAGAAGATGTAGAAGAGAAGTACTTGTCGGTCGATCAAGTTGAAGGATGTCTCCGAGGGAGGACAATCGGGTATTATCGGTGATTGTTTTTTAGTGAGTAGAGAACAGGTGATGGCTAGAGAGATGTCGGTGTTGGGTAATCCTTGATGTCTTTATGAGGTGTGGATCCGAGTTGGGTAAGGGTAGAGAACTGGTAACGTTGTGTGCTGAGCGAATGGGTGGACATCTATTGGATGAAGCCTCGGTGTATTAACGTTCGCGTTGTGGTGGGTTAGTAGTGAAGTTACATGTGTTGAGTTACCTGTTGTTTACGAATTTTAAATTCATTTCAGGTGAGATAATAGGATCATAGGCATGTTAAGAAGATAGAGGTGATTATTGATCCAACACTTGGTACGAGTCTGATGTCAATGACTCCGTACGGAAAGTAGATGTAGGGTGTCTTTGTGGAGTATATGAATTAAACCGTCAGGATTTGTTGATGATATTTGAGTATTCCGAATCGGAGGAAGATCACGCAGAGCATATGAGAATTGTTTTGTAGGTGCAGAAGGATAATGAATTGTTCGCAAGTTTCGAATTGGGAGTTTTGATTGTAAACGGTGAGTTTATTGGAACAAGTTATTTTTTTTGGTGAGGGTATTGTGGTAAATCCATCGGGAAATTAGCGCAGTGCTTCGGTGGAAAACCTTTGAAGACAGTGACAGAGATTAAGAGTGTCTTGGACTTAGTAGGTTATTATTGAAGATTCTAATATCGGAAAATGAGGCGGATTAGGGGTTTTGGTATGTTGGTCAGGTCGGGATGTCTCTGAGGGAAAAACTCTTAGGCGATGAAACTAAGATGTTTGTTATGTCTGCGTTAATAGTGTACTGGAATTAACACAAAAGTCACAGTGAAGGACTGCCAGTTGTGCATGATTCCCAGATGTGTCCAGATGGAATAACAAGCATGAGGTGTATAAGGGTATTGAGGCTATGGGAAGCAAAACTTAGAGTTTGGATGAGTTTTGGAGTTCTTAGAGTTTTAGGGCATTAATGGAAATTTTGAGAAAACCCTTGGGGGTGGATGTAATATGGAGATTGAGAGTTCTTTTTGGTTGATTGTTGATATATGTTGGAATTTGTGGAATTTGGATTATCCAGAGAATGAAATTGCGTATAGATTACTGACAGTTGAATAAGGTAACGATTGAGAATAAGTGTCCATTTTCAAGAATAGATGATTGGAATAGTTTGGTCGAGTTTGATTGGAATTATAATTGTTTGGAAAGTTTGATACGAGTGGTGAATTTGTGTGAGTTGAGGCTTTGACCGATTTCATGTGACTGGTTGTGTTGTTATCATCGGAATAGGTTGTTATTTACTCGGTTAAGCTGGTATGTGAGTCTGGACAAGATTGGATGAGTTTGGAGTGGTGTTCCTTAGGGATATCCGGATCTAATATAAGGTCAGAAGGAGACTATGTGGGGTGGTTGAGAATCGAGTTGTAAGTGTTGAAAAGAAAGAGATTTGTATGCTAAATTATTCAAGTGAGGATTTTGGTTAAAAAGGTTAGTTTTCTTGGATATGTTATAGTATTGTTATGGATCCACCGGAGGTAGATGCAGTTTTACAATGAGAGACTCCGAAGTCGGTTAAGGTGATTAGAAGCTTTTAGACTTTAGTTGGTTATTACCGGAGGTTATGAAAGGCTCTTCCAAGTTAGAATTTTTGTTACTTAAGTTGACTTGCAAGGGGTAAGTCGGTTGCTTTGGATGTTCATTGTGAAGAAGTTTGAGAGGGCTAAAGTAGAATTTGTTTGCGGCTCCAGTTTTGCTTCTTCGTGATCCTAATAAACCATTGTGAGGTATTGGAATGTGTCCATGATGAATTTAGTCAGTGTGTTAATGCAGGATGGTAAAGTCGTCGCTTATGCTTCACGACAATTGAGAATTCATGATTTCAAGATGGCTGCTGTTATTTTTGTGTTGAGGATCTAGCAATATTATTTTTGTGGTTTTGAGTTCAAATTGTTTAGTAATCACAAGAATATTGAGTACCTGTTTGGTCGGAAATGATAGAGTATGAGACAACAAGGACGGTTGAGATTCCGGATGAGTTATGACCTTAGCTAGAATTTTCCTATTGGAGAAGCCAATGTCGTGCCAGATGAGTTAAGTCGGAAGTTTTTATACATGTCTATTTTGATGGCCAGATGGATTAGAATTATTTGAGCAGTTCAGAGACTTGCGTCTGGTGTGTGAGATAACACAGCAGAGTGTGAGGTTGGTATATTAGTAATGAACTATGATTTTTCTGGGGAAGATTAGAGAGAGTCAAAAGTTGGATATGACTTTGGTAGATTTAATTGTTGCGAGTAATCAGAGTGCGCATCGAAAGTGTGATATGGTACCTTTCGTACGTGTGTGCATAACTGGTAAGAGTTCATAGGTTGAACAGTGGAAATATGTAGGAGCGATGAGACCATTGGACATTTCAGAATGGAAGTAGAAAAGGTTAAATATTATTCTTGGACTATTAAGTAGATGGATGTTTTAGTCTTATGTTGATTGGTGAATCGTAGCATTGTCGTAATAATATTGTGTGACAAGGATGTTGATATCATGGTTAAGTAGAGGTTGTTGAAATGATGTTGTGTCGTGGAACTTTATGTTATTGTTTTGTTGTTGCCTCGTTGCCTATGGTGATGGTTCGAGTGCGAGTGGCTAATTCCTATGGTGGGGAATTAGGAGAGGGTTACCTATGGTGAGGGTAACGATCTTTGTGTGTTCGTAACTTGAGTATTCTTTGGGTCGTGAATTAGTCGTCAAGGGAATTGTATGGGCATTGCATCTTGTCGTTGTTGTAGTTGCTGTTAGTAAGGTCGTCTGTTAGTTTGTGTTATTCATGGTGTACCTTTTGTTGGTATGATTGTTGGTTGTCGAATGTGAGAGTTGTAACCGGAGTGATTCATTTCCGTTATATTTTCGAGGACGAAAATAATTTAAGTGGGGGAGAGTTGTAACACCCTAATTTAAATTATTAATCGTCGTGTTATTATTTCTGGTTGTTGGCCTTTGTTAAGGGTGTGTGTTTGAATGCAGGGGAAGGTATATCTTTAATAGAGGTGTTGGAGTAGTAAATTAATATTAGATAATTAAGAGATGCATTTAGTAATGATAAAATAATGAGAATATTAGTATTATTATTATTATTATTATTAAGAAATTTAATTAAAAATCTAATTAAGGGGAACTAGAGAGGTTTAGTGGAGAGGAGGTTAATTTCACGTAAAACAAGAAAAAGAGAGAAAGAAGAACAAGGAAGAAGAAGGGGTGCTAGGGCAAGGATTTCTTCTCAATTTTTTTCCAGATTTCTGAACAATTCGAGGTAAGGGGGGAGAACGGGTTCATATTTGGTGATTAAATCGTATAAGGGTAGTGGGGAGTCCTTAACCCCGGAGGATTTTGTCTGATTTTGTGTTGTTGTATGATTTTGGTGTCTATATGTGAATCCATGTTGAAATTCGTGTAGTTGAATTGCTAAATCGATGTTATATGGATGTTGTTGCTGTTGTTTGAACATGATTGTTGTAGATCTCAATTTTGGTACAGGTTAGGGAGGTGAAATTAATTCTAAAAACCTGTGGATTGTGGTTAGTAATCATAAGAATAAGAGATAAAATGAACATGAGTACCTAAAATCAACGTAGAATAAGTTTTAGGACTGTTTTGGAGTAGAAATTGGAGGAATTCATAGCCGAACTCAGTCTAGTGCGGAAGAGGACGAATTGCGTAATGGATCTGGCCATACGCGTATGGGAGAAGTTGATACGCGTAAGGCTGGGCAGGACATGGGCCATTACGCGTAAGGAGAGGCCATGAGGAGGAATTGACACGGCCCTCTGCCCATACGCGTAAGGGTACGCGTATGGTAGGAAAGGCAATACGCGTATGGGGGTGGCCGTACGCGTATGCATATCTGGAATTTGACGTTGAAGGAAAATGGGTCTCTGCCCATACGCGTATGATGCTGGGCAAAACGCGTATGGTAAGGCGAGGCAGGACGCCTTACGCGTCTGGTGTAGCACCCCATTTTAATTATTTAGACGTCTTGTGTTATTTTATTTGTGTGACCTTGTTTGGGGGAGTGTTTTGAGTGCGCTTAAGGGTTGTCCTTAGTTAGGAAGGTGAAGTGGTGAGATAAAGCCATTAGATTAATATCAATAGTGGTATAGTTAATAATAATAATAATAATTCAATTGATAATAGTAATATTATTATTTTATTATTATTACTGTTATTATTGCTATTATTATTAATTAATTTAATTAAAATAGGATTAAGAGAATTAGAAGAGGTTTAGGGAAAATAGAAAGGCTTTGGCACGTGAAACGAGGAATAGAGAACCAAGAGGAGAGAAAGAACAAGGTGTGCTAGGGCTTGATCTTCTTCCCCAATTGTCCAGATTTTCGGTAAAGATTCGAGGTAAGGGGAGAAACGGGTTTAATATTGGTGATTCATTCATGATAGGGTAGTGGGGAGTCCTTAACCCCGTAGGAATTTGTATGCAAACTGTTGTGTTGTTGATCCGTTGTATATGCCTGTTATGATTCTGAAATCGTGCATGAATTGATGTGTGTTTTCATGAATTTTTGTTGTTGTTGCTGTCGTATGAACATCTGTTTCAGATCTGCTATTTTTTATTCAAATTGGGAGAACGATTTGAGATTTTAGATCTATAATACATGTAGTAATTCTAGGTACAAGAGAAAAGATGAAAATTGGACCTAAAATTCCTGTAGAAACGATTATGGGACTGATTGGAAGTGGAGAAGTGTGGAAATCGTAGTAGAGTGCAGAATGGTGAGGCCTCTGGTGATTTGCGTAATGGATCTGGCCATACGCGTATGGGAGTGAAGGATAGGGAGCCTTACGCGTAAGGGGAGCTTGAGGGGAGGGTTTGGTACGACCCTCTTCCCATACTCGTATGGTACGGGTATAATTGGCAAGGTAATACGCGTATGGAGTATCCATACGTGTATGTAGATCTGAGAATTGAATTTTTGAAGGAAAATGGGTCTCTGCCCATACGCGTATGAAGTTGGGTAATACGCGTATGGCAGGGCGAGGCAGGAGGCCTTACGCGTATCAGATGGGGGCATACGCGTAAGGAAGGGCGAGGGAGCAAGTCATACGCGTATGACTCAGGTCAATACGCGTATGGACAGCAGTGGTACAAAATTTCATATTTTTGTGATTTCTTTTCCATCTTCGCATCTGAATCGTCTTCTCTTGGTTTGAGAGGTTGGGAATAGGTGCCAGGTGCTGAGAAATAAAACAGGGGTGATGAAAATGTTAATTTTAATAATTTTAATTAATTAATTAATTAATTAATTGGGTGTTTGGTGTGTATGAAGCAAATTATATGATGATGGTGTTGATGATATGTATGATGTGATCAGGAGGAACGTGTGCATGTATTTACGCTTGTATACATGTTTTGTTGTGCATAGTTGAGTCTTGCATATTCATGGTGATTGGTGGGATGAATCATTGCTCAGGAGGAGTGTATGTGATTCATCTGTACTCCTATATGGAGAATGGTGGGGGATAGATCATTGCCAAGTAGAGGTGTATGTGATCTATCCGGGGTTCGATTGAATGAACCAATGAGTCGGTACCGTATGCATGGTGTCGTGCTGCATTACATTATTATTTGATGTTGTTGATGATATTGGACAGTAGGTCGTGTTGGTGTGTTGTTGACTTATGTGAATGTTACCTTGTTATCATGTATTTATTCACCGATAATATTGAATGTGATTTCTCACCCCTTTGTTGTTGTTGTGTCTGTGCTGCTTCGGAAGTACAGATAATCCAGGTACCTAGATAGCTTGGATATTGGTGTTGCTGATCGAGTTCATAGGAGTGCTCTGATACGTAACACGGGATTTTGGGGATTTCATTCATTTTGTTATTTGTTATTCTTTTTGTTACGTATCTTTATTTTTTATGAACATTATGGTGAACCACGATTTTATGTGGAGTTTTGGTGTTATTGGCAGATGGTCGTAAATCGAATAATTGAATAATTTTCCGCTGCATATTTTATCAAAAATAGAAGGATTTTATTTGTTGGTTTTAATGTGACATTCCACTTGGTGAAAACTCTGATTTATCTTTAATATTTTGTTTATTTTTCAAAATGGGAAAGTGGGGTGTTACAATTGGTATCAGAGCAGGTCGGTCCGTTCGGCCAGGTGTTAGAGTGGAGTCTGTCCTTAGAATAGGAGTTGATTTGGTGTTCTGACCTTATGTTAATTGTTGAATAGTATGGCATGAAGGAATGATGTTGCTCTTGCTGCTGCTATGCAAGCCATGGCACAGGCTGTAGAGAACGCCAATCAGGCTGGAGGTGCTCAGTTTCGTGACTTAGCACAGTTCCAGAGCAATAAGCCGCCTACTTATGAGGGAGGTATCTTAGATCCAGAAGCTGCACAGAAATGGCTGAAGGCTGTGGAGAAGATCTTCAGGACCATGGGATGCAGTGGTGCTCAGAAGGTACGATTTTGTACGCATATGCTGGAAGGAGAGGCTGAGGCTTAGTGGGACAATAGTCGTCAAAGATTGGAAGCTGCGGGTACTGAGATTACTTGGGCTGTGTTTTAAGCTGAGTTTCTGGAAAAGTATTTTTAGGAAGGCATTCGTAGTGCAAAAGAGGTTGAATTTCTGGAGCTGAAGCAGGGTGATAAGACTGTTGCTGGGTATGCCGCTAAGTTGCTGGGTATGCCGCTAAGTTTGAGGAGCTGGTTCAATATTGTGCTCATTACAATACTGAAGAAGTTATGACTTCGAAGTGTTTGAAGTTTGAGAATGGGCTGCGTCCCGAGATCAAATTGGGTATTGCTTGTCAGAAGATAAGAAACTATCCAGAGCTGGTAAGCAGAATCAGAATTTATGATAATGACAACAGAGCCAGAATTGCTCATTACAAAGCTGTGAATGAGAAGAAGAGTAAGCAGAGATTTAGAGGTACTCCTTACAGTGCTCCAGCTGATAAGGGGAAACAGAAAACTGATGTGGGAAAGAAGCCAAAGGAGAAGGGAGCAGGTGCTGATACTCTCAAGTGCTTCAGATGTGGTGGCGCGGGTCACCGTGCTAACAATTGTCAGAATAAGGTGAAGAAGTGTTTCAAGTGTGGCAAAGCAGGGCATGGTATAGCTGACTGCATATCCACTATGCCTACTTGTTATAATTGTGGAGAGAAGGGTCACATCAGCACCCACTGTGAGAAGCCGAAGAAGTCTCAGGCGTCTCAAACTAGTGGGAAAGTGTTTGCCTTGGTGGGAGCCCAATCCACTGAGAAGGAGCGTTCCGTCAAAGGTACTTGATTTATTAATGATGTTCCTTTGATTGCTATCATTGACATGGGTGCAACACACTCGTTTATTTCTGTTGACTGTGTGAAGAGATTAGGGATCGTGCCATCTACTCTAGAGCAGAGGATGACGATTAAAACTCCATCTATTGGTTCCGTGGTTACTTTTTTGGTGTGTTTGAAGTGTCCGCTGACCATGTTTGGTAGAGATTTCAGAGTGGACTTGATTTGTTTACCACTCGGTAATCTTGACGTTATTTTGGGAATGAACTGGTTGGAGTTCAACTGGGTGTATATTGATTGCTTCAGGAAGACGTTACTGTTTCTTACTCCTGAAGAGGAAGCATTAGCATATTCGCTATCTAGCAAGGAGTTGAGGGTGTTGTTGGAGGACGAAGCGAAGCTGTTTGTGGTGTTTGCCTCATTATCTGTTGAAAGCAAGACTTCAGTTAATGAATTACCAGTAGTGAATGAATTTCCTAAAGTGTTTCCAGATGACATCACAGAATTGCCTCCGACAAGGGAAGTTGAATTCGCTATTGATCTTGTACCGGGTACCAGACCTATCTCTATGGCACCGTACAGGATGTCTGCATCAGAATTGGCAGAGTTGAAATCTCAGGTCGGAGAATTGCTCGATAAGAAGTTCATCAGACCAAGTGTGTCGCCGTGGGGAGCTCCAGTGTTGTTGGTGAAAAAGAAGGACGGTAGTATGCATCTGTACATTGATTACCGTCAGTTGAATAAAGTAACCATTAAGAATAAGTATCCACTTTCGAGGATTGGTGACTTAATGGATCAGCTGGTAGGAGCTCGTGTTTTCAGCAAAATTGATCTGAGGTCGGGTTACCATCAGATTAGAGTAAAGGAAGGTGATATTCAGAAGACTTCTTTCAAAACTCGCTACGGACATTACGAATATGCAGTGATGCCTTTCGGAGTGTCTAACGCGCCGGGTGTATTTATGGAGTATATGAATCATATTTTCCATTCTTATCTGGATCAGTTTATTGTGGTATTTATTGATGATATACTAATTTACTCTAAGTGACGAAGAGCATACAGGTCACTTGAGAATTGCATTGCAGGTGTTGAGAGATAATAAGTTGTTTGCAAAGTTCTCGAAGTGTGAATTTTGGTTGAAGACCGTGAGTTTCTTGGGTCATGTGATTTCTGGTGATGGTATAGTGGTGGATCCCTCTAAAGTAAGTTCAGTACTTCAGTGGGAAGCTCCGAAGACCGCAACGGAGATTAGAAGCTTTTTGGGTTTGGCAGGTTACTATAGAAGATTCATTGAGGGGTTTTCTAAATTGGCGTTGCCATTGACTCAGTTGACCAGGAAGAATCAAGCTTTTGTCTGGGATGCTTCCTGTGAGGAAAGTTTTGAGGAACTGAAGAAGAAGTTGACTACAGCACCAGTGTTAATTTTACCAAGTCCAAATGATTCTTTTGTAGTGTATTGTGACGCGTCTAAGATGGGATTAGGCGGTATGTTGATGCAAGGTGGCAAGGTAGTGGCTTATGCTTCAAGACAGTTGAGGGTGCATGAGAGAAACTATCCTACTCACGATTTGGAATTAGCTGCAGTGGTGTTCGTGTTAAAAATCTAGAGACATTATTTGTATGGATCAAGATTTGAAGTATTTAGTGATCACAAAAGTTTGAAATATTTGTTCGACCAGAAAGAGTTGAACATGAGGCAGAGAAGGCGGTTAGAGTTCTTAAAGGATTACGATTTCAATTTGAGTTACCATCCGGGAAAAGCTAATGTTGTGGCAGATGCTCTGAGTGGGAAGACAATCCATATGTCTGCGTTAATGGTGAAGGAAATGGAATTGATTGAACAGTTCAGAGATTTAAGTATGGTTTGTGAAACTACACCGGAAAGTATCAGATTGGGTATGCTGAAGGTGAATAATGACTTTTTGGATGTAATTAAGGAAAATCAGAAACTGGATGTGAAATTAGTGGACTTGATGCCTGCTGGAGGAGATGATCCTGATAGTGACTTTAAAGTGGATAATGTTGATGTGTTGAGATTCCGGGGCAGGATTTGTATACCGGATAATGAGGAATTGAAAAAGGCAATCTTGGAAGAAAGTCATCGGAGTAGCTTGAGTATTCATCCGGGAGCTACAAAGATGTACCATGATTTGAAGAAGTTGTTTTGGTGGTCCGGTATGAAGAGGGGCATAGCTCAGTTTGTCTACGCTTGTTTGACATGTCAGAAGTCAAAAGTAGAGCACCAGAAGCCTTCGGGATTGATGCAACCGTTAGAGATTCCTGAATGGAAATGGGACAGTATTGCTATGGATTTTGTGACTGGTTTGCCAAATACGGCAAGAGGCTTTGATACTATTTGGGTAGTGGTGGATCGACTTACGAAGTCTGCACATTTTATACCAATTAACATCAGTTTTCCATTGTCGAAGCTGGCGGAAATTTATATCAGGATAATTGTGAAGTTACATGGTGTTCCGTCGAGCATAGTGTCAGATAGAGATCCGAGGTTTACTTCAGAATTTTGGAAGAGTCTGCAGGAAGCCTTGGGTTCTAAGTTGAAGTTGAGCTCGGCTTATCATCCACAGACCGATGGTCAGTCAGAGAGGACCATTCAGTCATTGGAGGATTTGCTGAGAGCCTGTGTATTGGAAAAAGGTGGTGCGTGGGATACTCATTTGCCATTGATTGAGTTCACGTATAATAACAGTCACCATTCTAGCATCGGAATGACGCTTTTCGAAGCTTTGTATGGTAGGAGGTGTAGGACACCTCTATGTTGGTATGAAATAGGTGAAAATGTGGTGCTTTGTTAGATGTCAATCATGTTATATATTTGTATGAATTACTTGGCATTTTTCATTTCTTTCCATGTGGAATGTGTTGATTTTAGTGTGGAATGATGTTGTTGTGCATACTTTGAAATATACTTGTGGTGCTTGTAATTTGTGTGCTAATGTGTAGGAATAGGCATAAAAAGATCAAGATTGTGATACACAAAGAATGGAAGCAAGTTGCCATTGAAGGAAGAAAGCAACAACAGCATTCGCTAGGTGAGTGTTGGCGAAGCAACCAGAGAAGGTTCGCCTAGCGAACGTTAGCGAGTGTGCCAGTGAAGGGTGGCAGAAAGATTGCAAAAACCTACAGTAGGAAAACTGGGTAAATTCGCTGGGCGAGGAAGCCAGCGAAGGCTCGCTGATGTGCTCGCTAGGCGAAGGTGCCAGCGAAGGGTGGCCGAAAGTTCCACTTTTGAAAACACTCAAACTTCACTGGGGCGAATGTGGTAGCGAAGGATCGCTTCGCAAGTGATTTTGTTCGCCTAGCGAACCCACGATAATTCTTGTGGGCGGTTTAAGTCTGAGGCACTTAAAGTGCCATGTTTTAGTTCATTCGCTAGGCGAAGGGTGCTGAGATTTTAATTGTATAAATAGATTTTCACTTTATGTAAGAAGGATCTCTTGTCCATTTTGGGCAAAAATCATAGTTTTCAGTATTTTGATCATTGAAGATTGTAATTTCACTTTGAGAAGCTGAAGTCGCATCCATTCTCGATTATTCAACGTGGATGCTCATTCATCTCCTCTCTTTACTTGTCATCAAAGCTACCATGAGAATGGGTAGCTAAACACTCAATGTTGAGTTTAGATGTAGTTGATCCTGATTTTATGTATTGCATTTAATCTATTGTATATGAACAAAGTCTTTGATCAATATAGATGATGTTGTTTTCTCTTAATGCTCCATGTGTGATTTGTATTGCTCTAGACATAGATTCTACAAATCATGACCTAACAATTTCATCTCTTAAAAACCAAACTCTAGACATAGATTTGGGATTTGCTATTCGCATTGTGTTGATCTTAACGATTGTTGTTTAGATTGTTAGCGTGAGACATCATCTAACGGTCTAAACAATGATACTCACGACTTCGCTTTAGACATAAACTTAGTCGGGAGGATACGCGGTTGTATTGGTCAGAAACCGAGTTCATATGCTTGATTATTCGTTTATACGTGAAAAGGATTAGCGAAACCTAACCTTGACATGCTTTTATTAAAACTTTTACAAAATCTTTGTCACCAATTAATCTTTGCTACAAATTAATGTTAACAATAATTGAGAACCTTTTGAAACCATTGAACTTAAAATATCGCAACTATTGAACGACACGCATTAAATATCGAACAATCCCTATGGAGACGATTAAAAACACCCCCACTATTACTTTACTAACAAAATGGCGCCGTTGTCGGGGATTGTTTAGTGATATTGCAAGCATTGCGAAAGTTGAGCTATTTTAAGCTTGTTACCTTTTTATCTTGAACTTGTTAATTTGTTTTGTTTAGTGTGCAGACTTAGTTTATGCGAGGGAAACTACCGGTGGACCAACTTATTTTTGATCCTGAGATTGAGAGAACCACTCGTAGAATCAACAGCAGAACTAGACAAAGGAGAAAGCTAGCAAGACAGAAGTAAGAACAAGAGGAAAGTACTTCTACACCACCACCACTTCCATAAATACTTCCAGTTATGGAGACAGATCCACCACCACCACCACCACCTGCTTCTGTGAGGGATATCCTTCTAGCTATCTTATTTTAATGATGTCAACAAACGCATTAGATTGTAATTTGAGCGGTATCACTTCACGTGTCGGGCATATAGCGTCTTATCGTTATTGGTCATGTGTCTAGATGCATAGGATCTTGTTCTCTCCAAAAATAAAGATCCACTATTGTTTTAGTAGTGTCTAGCATGTGTGTTTGACCTTGGTCTGGTGAAAATACTCAAAAAATGAAATTTCCTAAAAAAATTTGCCTTCATGCGCTGACCTCTGAAATCATGCGCTAACCCCAGAATCTGTGCGCTGACCTCCAAAACTCACGAGTAAGCGCACAAACCTGAGGACTCAAAAATAACATTTTATGCGTCGACGCATAGACTTTAGAGGTCGACGCATGACCTTGTTTTTTGCAATTTTTTCACTTGATTTCTTTTCTGTTATTTTTTCTGTTATTTTTTGTTGGTCATATTTTTTCATATAAATAGTTTTGGTATTCATTTTTACTAACAACAAGAAATGTGAAAAATATATGTCAGTTCTCTCTTCATCTTCATCTTCTTCATTGTGTAAACAAACAATTACACATAATCATTTTTGTTTGTGTCGCCCATTGATCGAAGTGATAACGTTCAGAATTTAGGAAGTGTGATCTTTATCTTCTAGGTTGAGAGTTTGGCAGGTGTTTCTTGAATCAAACCAGTTGGGTTTGTCCTCCAAGAATCGAGGAGATTTTGGGGGTTTTTTTTGGTACAAACTGTTCTTTCTACAGGGATTCGGCTGGGCGAAGGTAACCGGAAATTGGCGGAACTGTTTCGGTTTAGTAGTTGTAATCAGAGGATCGTAGAAGAAAGTTTGGGTTCGAATTCTTGGAAGATTTCAATTGACCGAGTGAAGGTAACTGAAGAACGGAGTTTTCTTTCGGTTTAGTAGCATGGGACGGTAATTGAATCATCCATATTCGGAGCACTTGATTCATCTTGAATCAAGGGAAGAGAAAATTCTGCATCAACGATCGAAGACGTTCGGGGTTTGAATGTTCACAGTTTTCTCTTGTAATAAACAATTTGCAACAACTACATATATATATATATATATATATATATATATATATATATATATATATATATATATATATATATATATATATCTCAATTCCTTTTGCGGAGTTGGGGGCAGACATACCCAAAGCGAGGACGATTGGGGAACTGCCTAATCAAATCTCGTTTGTTCTCTCTTTCCCTTAACTCTTTTACATTTCAGTATTGTTCGAATTTGTGTCGTAGCAAACTATCAAAATTTCTGTCGTAGAATAATTGTACGCTGATAAACTGTTTTTTTAAATCAATACAATTCGTTGAATTGTGTTTTGGAGCAGCTGCACATTATTCTTCATAGAAATTCTGCATATAGTGTGTTTACGCACACTACGTGTTTGATAATTTGTCTCCAAGCAAAATTCGAACACATTGCTTTAAATTGCTTATCAATTAACCTCATTGGATCGGTATAAACATCAAGCAAGTGATAATTTGTTGTCTGCATTTTTTAGTGTAATATTCTGATCTGAATTTTTCTCTGTCGTACTCATCCGTGATATATTCGTGCATATCCGATCCTTTCGGTAGAAGGTTCGTTGTAAACGTTTTATCTAGTGGTAGCTTCCGTTAAACATTTTTTAAAATAGATTTTTTGTAGACTATTTGCGTGTAAAACTCAAGGGATCTATTCAACCCCCCTTCTAGATCCATAGCCATCGTCTAACAAGTGGTATCACGAGCTCCGGTTTATTCTGGTGCTTCGGTAAAACTTCTTGGATCATGGCGAACGAACCTAAGGGGGCTTATAATAGAGCTCTAGTTTTTACAGGTGAAAACTACAGCTACTGGAAGGATTGTATGCGCGTTCATATTAACTCCATAGATCGGAAGGTTTGGAATGTTATTTTAAACGGTCCCATGGCAATTACTATAACTAACGCGGAAGGCGTTGTCGTTCCCAAACTCGAAGCTCAATGGACTGAGGAGGACGAGAAAAAGTACATCTATGATTGGAAGGCTCGGAATATGATCATTTCCTCTTTAGGAGTTGATGAGTATTATCGAGTCTCCCATTGTGAAACAACCAAAGCTATGTGGGATGCATTACAAGTAGCCCACGAAGGCACTAATGATGTTAAAATGGCTCGTATTAATACACTAATGCAAGAGTTTGATTTGTTTTACATGAAGCAAGGGGAAACCATTGCGGACATGCAAAAATGATTCACTCACATTATCAACAAATTGCATGTTCTTGGTAAACCAATTCCAAATGAGGTTTCTACTAATAAAATTCTGAGGTGTCTTAGTAGGGAATGGCAACCGAAGGTTACCGCTATCAAGGAGGCCAATGATCTTGCTACTCTAGACCTCACAACACTCTTTGGTAAACTCGATGAGCATGAGCAAGTGCTCATTAGCTTGGATAAACATGAGAAGAGTATAAAGAAAGAGAAGGCAAAAGATACGGAGAAGAAGTCGATAGCTCTTAAGGCTTCTTGTTCAAAGTCCACACATCAAGAGCTAAGTGATGATGAAGCCAAAAATGACAAAGATGAAGAATTCGGTGATGATATGAGCTTATTTGTGAAAAGATATAATAGATATATTCGTAAGAATGATATTCAGCACTCGGACATAAATCTTGTCAAGTTCAGGAAGCAATCTAGAAGTGAAGGAAATAAGAATGGCAAGGTAAGAGGGACGTGCTACAACTGTGAAAAATCCGGGCACTACAAGCCGGATTGTCCATCCCTAAAGAAAGATAAAGATAAGGATAATGACAAGAGTCGCTCAAACAAAAATTCCAACAAGTCTCGACGAGCATACATCACTTGGGAAAGCGATAGCGAGTAGGAGAAAGATGACTCCTCAAGCGACGAAAGTGAATCCGTCAACCTTTGTCTTATGGCACGTCACAACAAGGCAAAAGAGGTAAAACACTCTAAATATGAAAACTGTCAAAATATGTCTCATGCTGAATTAAAAAGAGCTTTTGATACATTACACCACGAAGCTAAGGAAGCATTTCAATGCTTAGCTTCGAATAAAAAGATCTTTTCCTATTTGGAGAAAAAGGTTTCCGATTCCCTAAAGGAATTGGAAGATCTTAAAAACTCCATGATGAATGTATCAAAAACTAAGATCGATGAGAATAAATATACATGGTTTGACCTTGGGGGCTGTGATACTTGTCACATTTGGCAAAGAGAGGTGAGAACCCTCAAAGCCAAGTTAGACAAGGCTCTCAAGCCTAAGATTACGTTTACTATTGATCGATCACATTATCGTGAAACAATGAATAATCTGTATCAACAATACACGTATGTGATTCGAGATAGTGATAGCAAAGGTAGACTCCAAACTAATTGTGATTGCTTATATTGTTGTAAGCCAGGTCATACTATTGCTAAGTGCCGCTTTCGGAGATTTCTTGTTCCAAAGGGCATTTATCAATGGTTGCCCAAAGTCAATTTTGGTTTCACTCACCATAAAGGACCCAATGAGGATTGGGTACCTACTCTCCCCTGATTATTCTTGTAGGTACAAAGTCTTGAGACCACCGAAGGAAGATGGGTTCTAGATAGTGGTTGCTCAAGACATATGACCGAAGACATATCTCTTTTCATCGACTTTGTGGCGAAGAAAAAGGGGTTTGTCACCTACGGAGATAACAACAAGGGACAGATTCTCGGCAAAGGTAGTATAGGTAACCCCTCATCTACTACTATCTCTGATGTACTTCTTGTGGAAGGCCTTAGACACAACCTCCTAAGCATTAGTCAACTATGTGACAAAAATTATAAAGTCTCTTTTTCAAAGGATTATTGCGTAGTTGAAGATTGCGACAAAAAGAATGTGTTTAAGGGCTTGAGGGTGAATAACGTCTATATGCTAGACTTAAACGAGGTATCATTGGATGGAGACAAGTGTTTAGTCACTATGAATGAAGATTCATGGTTGTGGCATAGACGCTTGGCTCATATCAACTTTGATTTGCTTAACAAAATTGTCTCTAAAGACCTAGTCATCGGTTTGCCCAAAATTAAATTTACAGAGGATCATCTTTGCGATGCGTACCAAATGGGGAAGCAAACAAGGATCTCTTTTAAATCTAAAAACATTGTTTCAACTATGAGACCCCTTGAGCTCCTCCATATGGATCTCTTTGGACCATCTAGGGTTAAAAGCCTAGGTGGTAACTATTATGGATTTGTTATAGTCGATGATTTTTCTAGGTTTTGCTGGACAATTTTCTTAGCAAATAAAAGTGATACCTTTTCAGCCTTTGAACGATTTACTAAGTTATCTCAAAACAAGTTAAACACAAACATTGGGTCAATCAGAAGTGACCATGGGGGTGAGTTTGAAAATCACTTATTTGAAGCATTTTGTGATTCCAATGGAATTGATCATAATTTTTCCGCACCACGTACCCCTCAACAAAATGGGGTAGTGGAACATAAAAATAGAGTTTTGGAAGAACTTGGAAGGACTATGATCAATGATAGTGGATTACCAAAATACTTTTGGGCCGACACCATAAGTACGGCTTGTTATGTTTTGAATAGGGTGCTCATCCGGCCTATTCTAAACAAGACACCGTATAAGCTTTTAAAAGGGCGTAAGCCAAACATCTCTCACCTTCATGTATTTGGTTGCAAATGCTTTGTGTTAAATAATGGAAGAGAGACTCTCGGCAAATTTGATGCCAAGGCTGACGAGGGTATTTTTCTTGGATAGTCTCAGTCAAGTAAAGCTTATAGAATCTATAATAAAAGGTTACGTGTAGTTGAAGAGTCAGTTCATGTTACTTTTGACGAGTCTTATCTGAGAAATGTCGGAGAAGGTAGTTCTTTTCATGGTGCAGGTGTACCTACTGAAGACATACTCAAGGACACTGATAAGGGAATTGATCAGCCTGAAGCAGTGCGTATTGAGGAGGAAAAGGATCACCAACCAGTGAAAAGTGAGGATGATCATCATGCTAAGGAAGATGAATTTCCTCCAGCTTGGAAGGCTTCAAAAGACCATCCAATTGACAACATTCTCGGTGATATCTCTAAGGGAGTAACTACTCACTCTAAACTTAGTAACTTTTGTTATTACTCTACTTTTGTTTCCCAAGTTGAACCTAAAAACTCTAAGGAAGCGTTACTCGATGAGCATTGGTATCTATCAATGCAAGATGAACTAAATCAATTCTGGAGAAATGAGGTTTGGGACCTTGTCCCCCCTCTGCGAGATCATCGAGTAATAGGCACCCGATGGGTGTTTAGGAATAAACTTGATGAAAATGGAGTAATAACGCGTAACAAAGCTAGGCTTGTAGCGCAAGGCTATAACCAAGAGGAAGGAATCGACTATGAGGAAACTTATGTGTCGGTTGCCCGACTCGAGACCATACGCCTTCTACTTGCCTACGCTTGCACAAAGAACTTTAAACTATTCCAAATGGATGTCAAAAGTGCATTCCTTAACGGATATGCAAATGAAGAGGTTTATGTAGCCCAACCTCCAGGTTTTGAATCACACGAATATCCTGATCATGTCTATAAACTTAAGCGAGCTTTGTACGGACTTAAACAGGCCCCTAGGGCTTGGTATGAACGTCTAAGCAAATTTCTACTTGATCAAGGGTATTCAAGAGGAAAGGTTGACACAACCCTCTTTATTAAACGGCACGGAAAACACTTAATTTTGGTACAAATTTATGTTGACGATATTATATTTGGGTCTACTAACATGACCTTGGTCAAGGAGTTCTCTAGTTTGATGCAGGGGAGTTTGAAATGAGCATGATGGGGGAGCTCAACTATTTCCTCGGATTGCAAATCAAACAACTTGAAGAGGGCACATTCGTGAGTCAAACGAAATATTGTCTTGAGTTACTAAAACGTTTTGATATGCTGAACTGCAAAGCAATAGATACTCCTATGCCTACAAGTGTTAATCTCGATCGTGACGAAAAAGGTAAGGATGTTGAGGTAAAGAAGTATCGAGAGAAATTCATCCATATGTGAGGGATCTCACCATCATGATGTTCAAGGTAATATCGTTCCAACTTATAGAGGTTATCAACATTTTGTGCCATGTTACTTACTCTAATATTGATGTTTATTTCATTTTGAGCACTTATCATTCATGTGAATGTTTGGTTCTGTGTGTATATGTGTATTTATCTGCTTGGAACAAGAATTTTGCAAAAATTTTCATTTTTACAGGTCCATGCATCGACGCATAGATTCATGCGCTGACCTATTAAACCTTTGGGTTAGCGCATAGCCACATGTTCAATTCATTTTCAAAATTTTCAAGAATCATGCGCCGATGCACATATTCACAGGTCGACGCATGAAGGAATCGTTCAGACTTCTTTTTCTCTCTGGGTTGCGTGCGCCGACCTATTATTGTTTACTTTCCCTATGTTTTCTCATTGCACATTAACCCATGATTATTGCATGTCATCTAATTAGTTTTGTGGTCAATCTCTCCCTATTCCTCTCCTTTAAACCTCATTAATCTCAATTAATCTCCACTAAACCCTCATCAAAACCCTAATAAAACAAAAAAAAAGGGGGGGGGAATACCAACAGAAAATTCTCTATATATCTGCTGCAAGGTCTTCAAAGTGTTTCCCACATCTTCTCTTCCATCTCTGCAAAAATCAAGTGTGATAATCTTTCTTCAATTTTTCTTCAACAATGGCTTCCAGAAGAAATGCTGGTACAAGAGGGGGAAGAGGATCCACTTCACAACAAGCACAAATAAGAGGATCATCCACACACCGGGTAACTTTTGAATCTTTAATTTCTGAAAGGCTAGCCACTCCTTTTGCAGAATTATTCTCTGACCGGGCTATTATAAGGCAACATGGATTTTATCCTTTGATGGGTCCAGATTTTCACATTCCTGAAATTTCTGAACTCATAAACTTTCAAAATCTGAATGAATTTGTCGAATGTGATGACAAATATAGTGAAGATTTGACTCGGTTGTTCTATTGTGGGATAAAGGGAAAATTTCGTGGGGCTGAATTCAAATTTTCAATAAATAATGCAAAATTTCAGGTGACAAATAATGTATGGTCTACATTGTTTGTTTTGAACACTGATGAAAATCTCCCAAAGGTTACTGATAAAACCTTTGTTGAAGGCTATGAATTCAAAACTGCTCTGAATTCAATGTTGAGGGAACCATATCCAGCTGAGTTTGTGGCAAGTGACGCATTTCCTAAGAGTGTCACTACCGGTCACTTAAAATTTGAAGAACGTATTCTTCAGTGGATTGTTGCTCGCATCTTGAGGCCTAAGAAAGGAGGCTACTCAAGAGTTGAACAAGCAGAGGTGCATCTTATCTATATCCTGAAGCAAAAGATCAAAATTAACTGGCCATACTACTTTGCTTATAGGATGTTCACCACTCGCAGCTCCAACAAATTTCTGGCACTTGGTTATGCATCTGCTGTGGCAAATTTTCTGAATCACTTTGATATTCCTATTCCACAAATCTATCATATTCAAATTACTGCTGAACAACAGTTTCTGACCAGAACCTTGTCCATGATGGGTTACCATTGGCAGTCGCGTGAGCGCAGGTTCATCCATCGACACAGAGCTACTCATCCTGAACAGAATGAACCTGTTCATCTTGAAGCAAGTGAGGATGAAGGCAGTCAAGGTAATGCAAATCAAGTTGGTAATGATGAAAATGTGGTGATGCAGGAAGATGTTGTTATGCAAGACAATGTGATTGTGGAAGAAGAAGACAATGAGGCATGGATGGGCTATCAACCGGAAGTAACCTCTGACAATCAAGGCTGGGGTCAGTGGCAACAAAACTGCTGGACTAACCTTGGTGTTGTGTATGTTCCTCCATCCTATGATGCGGACTATGAATGGCAGCATGCAGAAAATTCTGCTCCTCCAACTCCACCATTTCAACATGGTCAACAATCCTCTGATGAAATTCTAGCAAGACTGACTGAGTTGTCTCTGCAACATCAAGAATTCCAAGCACAACAGGAAACTCGATACCTAACTCAGCAGGAACAGATCACAAACTTGTCTAACCAAATATCGTCTCATGCCACCAACTTCAATTTCGCCAATGCAGCTATGAATAGGTTCAATCAAATGGATGCCAATCTGACTCAGCAAAATCTAAACTTGGCAAACAGCCTTGGAAACCTCAATAGCACCTTGATTGAGAGTAACCATAGGGGATGAGGTTATTCGTTTAGGGGGAGGAGACCATAAACCTTAGGGCATTATGTTTAGTTGTGCATGAATTTGTGTTTTGTGTTTTGATCTTGTTTGTTATTTTGACATGTGCTGCTATATTGTTTAAACCTTTATGAAGTGAATGTTTTTCTTTTATGCGATTGTTTCGTATTTAATCATTAATTGCTTACATTAGCTGTATCATATGTGGTTGCTGGTCAATGTTTTGTTGTTGCAAATATCTGATGATCCACTACATATTTTAGTATGCTATTTTGACCACTGTCTTCTCGTCTTTTTGATGTTGTCAAAGGGGGAGAAGAATACAAGCTACATAAATGTTTAACCGGATGTCAAAGACGGGGGGAGCATTGATCATCTCAAATTACATCTCTCGTAAGAATCAAGAAAGTGTTGCCATCATCAAAAAGGGGGAGCATGTGAGGGATATCCTTCTAGCTATCTTATTTTAATGATGTCAACAAACGTATTAGATTGTAATTTGAGCGGTATCACTTCACGTGTTGGGCATATAGTGTCTTATCGTTATTGGTCATGTGTCTAGATGCATAGGATCTTGTTCTCTCCAAAAATAAAGATCCACTATTGTTTTAGTAGTGTCTAGCATGTGTGTTTGACCTTGGTCTGGTGAAAATACTCAAAAAATGAAATTTCCTAAAAAAATTTGCCTTCATGCGCTGACCTCTGAAATCATGCGCTAACCCCAGAATCTGTGCGCTGACCTCCAAAACTCACGAGTAAGCGCACAAACCTGAGGACTCAAAAATAACATTTTATGCGTCGACGCATAGACTTTAGAGGTCGACGCATGACCTTGTTTTTTGCAATTTTTTCACTTGATTTCTTTTCTGTTATTTTTTCTGTTATTTTTTGTTGGTCATATTTTTTCATATAAATAGTTTTGGTATTCATTTTTACTAACAACAAGAAATGTGAAAAATATATGTCAGTTCTCTCTTCATCTTCATCTTCTTCATTGTGTAAACAAACAATTACACATAATCATTTTTGTTTGTGTCGCCCATTGATCGAAGTGATAACGTTCAGAATTTAGGAAGTGTGATCTTTATCTTCTAGGTTGAGAGTTTGGCAGGTGTTTCTTGAATCAAACCAGTTGGGTTTGTCCTCCAAGAATCGAGGAGATTTTGGGGGTTTTTTGGTACAAACTGTTCTTTCTACAGGGATTCGGCTGGGCGAAGGTAACCGGAAATTGGCGCAACTGTTTTGGTTTAGTAGCTGTAATCAGAGGATCATAGAAGAAAGTTTGGGTTCGAATTCTTGGAAGATTTCAATTGACCGAGTGAAGGTAACTGAAGAACGGAGTTTTCTTTCGGTTTAGTAGCGTGGGACGGTAATTGAATCATCCATATTCGGAGCACTTGATTCATCTTGAATCAAGGGAAGAGAAAATTCTGCATCAACGATCGAAGACGTTCGGGGTTTGAATGTTCACAGTTTTCTCTTGTAATAAACAATTTGTAACAACTACATATAAATATATCTCAATTCCTTTTGCGGAGTTGGGGGCAGACGTACCCAAAGCGAGGACGATTGGGGAACTGCCTAATCAAATCTCATTTGTTCTCTCTTTCCCTTAACTCTTTTACATTTCAGTATTGTTCGAATTTGTGTCGTAGCAAACTATCGAAATTTCTGACGTAGAATAATTGTACGCTGATAAACTGTTTTGTTAAATCAATACAATTCGTTGAATTGTGTTTTGGAGCAGCTGCACATTATTCTTCATAGAAATTCTGCATATAGTGTGTTTACGCACACTACGTGTTTGATAATTTGTCTCCAAGCAAAATTAGAACACATTGCTTTAAATTGCTTATCAATTAACCTCATTGGATCGGTATAAACATCAAGCAAGTGATAATTTGTTGTCTGCGTTTTTTAGTGTAATATTTTGATCTGAATTTTTCTCTGTCGTACTCATCCGTGATATATTCGTGCATATCCGATCCTTTCGGTAGAAGGTTCGTTGTAGATGTTTTATCCAGTGGTTGCTTCTGTTAAACATTTTTTAAAACAGAATTTTTGTAGACTATTTGCATGTAAAACTTAAGGGATCTATTCAACCCCCCCTTCTAGATCCATAGCCATCGTCTAACAGCTTCTAGGCCTTGCACAAATAGTCTGAGACACAATGCTTAGTTCGCTCGCCATGCACATAACGGTCGTCATTCTGAAATGAAGACCGGTATTCTCCAACTGTTATATCAAAGTCCATTTACGGGTATGGATCATGAAGATCCTTTTACCCATCTGACGAAATTCTATGAAATAGCGAGAGCGACTGATGCACCTGAGGCAGAAGAGGAGTCTCTGTTCAAAAGAGTATTCTCGCATTCCCTTATTGGGAAGGCTAAGGAATGGTACCTTGACCAATCAACGGCCATAATGACGGACTGGAATGCACTGGAAGAGAAATTTTTGGAGAGATTTTTCCCTCACACTCGGTTTATGGAGGCAAAGACCGCCATCATGGTATTCACACAAGGAGCCAATGAATCTCTCAATGAAGCTTGGGAGAGGTTCAAATCAATGTTGAGAAAGTGCAAGGGCCATGGTTTTGATGAATTATCACAAATTCATATATTTCGAAATGGGCTTCAACTTGTACACAAAACCTTGTTGGATGCCACCGCTGGTGGATCCTTGTTAAGCAAAAACGCAGCAGAAGCCACAGCTATTATTGATAAGATGGCCTTGAACAACCATCAAGGTAGTCACAACCGTGGACCTTCTCAGCGGACTCCTGGAGTTCTTGAATTGGGAACAAATGATGCTATCCTTGCGCAGAACAAATTATTATCACAACAGGTTGAGTTATTGACTAAGCAAATGTCTAAACTGCCGCAACAATTCAAAGAAATTCATGAATCTTCAAGTAAAAATTTGCAAGTGTTAGTTTGTGAACTATGTAGAGGTGACCATCTGACCGGTTATTGTCCTCCAGTTGTGGAGGAGGCAAACTATGCTGGAAATCAAGGATACCAACCCCGACCTCCGTATCAACAAGGCAACCAAGGTTACCAACAATGGGCTAACGAAGGTTATGAACAACCATGGAGACCGCAAGAAGCCGAACCATCAAACCGTCAACAATACCAAAATTACACTCAACCTCTGCAAGCTCCCGTTGGAAATACGAAGATGGAGGACACTCTCACGTAATTTATGCAAATGTTAATTTCCAATCAAAAGAATACTGATGCGGCCATAAGGAATCTTGAAACACAAGTCGGGCAATTATCAAAACAATTGGCCGACCAACAAAAAGGGTACTTTACGGCAAATACGCTTCCAAATCCTAAAGATTGTAAAGTAATTCTCACAAGAAGTGGAAGAGAGATTGACATGGGTGTAGGTAAAAGAGTAGTGGAGGAGGAGGTTGTAGTTGAAAAAGAAAAGAATAGTGATGAGATTGAAGTAGAAAAAAATGTTGAGGGTGTTTTAGTTGAAAATGAGAAGGAAAAAAGTGAGGATGAGAAAAAAATAGAGAGTGAAGAAAAAGTGAAGAGAACTAGGAAGGGAAAAGAACCGATGAACAATATTCCGATCCAACATTTACCATATCCTCATGCTCCTACAAAGAAAGATAGTGCGAGGCACTATTCTCGGTTTATGGATATTTTCAAACAATTACAAATAAATATTCCATTTTCCGAGGCTTTGGAGCAAATGCCTAAATATGCAAAATTTATGAAGGATATCCTCACGAAAAAGAAAAGGTATACGGATCAAGAGACTATTATGGTAGATGCTAGCTGTAGCGCCATCATTCAACGTACTCTACCGAGGAAAGAATGTGATCCGGGACGAGTCACCTTGCCGGTTACTATAGGAAACATCTATGTGGGCAACAGATTGATTGATTTGGGCTCTAGTATCAACTTGATACCTTTGTCGATTGTGAAAGGGTTAGGACACATGGAATTGAGGTCCACTCAAATGATGTTGCAACTCGCAGATAAATCCACTACCCGTCCTCACGGTGTAGCGGAAGATGTGTTGGTCAAAGTGGACAAATTTTTGTTTCTAATAGACTTTGTTGTCATTGAAATGGAAGAGGATGAGGATGCACCTTTGATTCTTGGAAGGCCTTTCATGAAAACTGCCCGAATGGCAATTGACATGGACGATGGTCTCATGAAAGTGAGAGTCCAAGATGAAGAGGTGTGTTTCAATCTCTATGATGCCATGAAGCACAAGAAGGATAAAGGTGATTGTTTCAGAATTGATGTAACAGGGGAATCAAGTATGGAAGTTACAAAGCAAATCCATGTCATTGACCTTTTACAAAGAGCTTTGGATGATTCCTTGGAAGTATTCTCGGTTGAAGAAGAGCAAGCTCTTGAAGAGTGTTTGTTAGAGCTTGAAGCTTTGGAAGAATTGCAACCTTGGGAGTATGAAGAGGAAATTCTAAAAAAAGTGGTTAATGATGAACCATCCAAACTTGAACTGAAAGTGTTACCTTTAACCTTGAAGTATGCTTTTCTCGATGACGGTGGCAATAAACCGGTGATCATAAGTAGTATTTTATCTGAAAACGAGGAGAGCCGCTTAATTCTAGTGTTGAGAAAAAATCAGGATGCAATGGGATGGACATTGTCCGATCTCAAAGGCATAAGCCCTTCATATTGCATGCACAGTATATTTATGGAGGAAGATTATAAACCGGTTGCTCAACCTCAACGCCGGTTAAATCCAATCATGAAAGAAGTGGTTAGAAAGGAAGTGGTAAAAATGTTAGATGCCGGAATGATTTATCCCATTTCTGACAGCCCGTGGGTTAGTCCGGTGCATGTGGTACCGAAAAAATGAGGATTAACGGTGGTCTGAAACGAGAAAAATGAGCTCATTCCAACAAAAACTGTGACCGGGTGGAGAATGTGCATCGATTACCGTAGGTTGAACAAAGCTACGAGAAAAGATCATTTCCCTCTACCTTTTATGGATCAAATGCTCGAAAGGCTTTCTGGTCAACAATTCTACTATTTTTTGGATGGTTATTCGGGTTACAACCAAATTATTGTGAACCCGGAGGATCATGAAAAAACCGCTTTTACATGTCCTTTTGGAATCTTCGCTTATAGGAGGATGCCATTTGGATTATGTAATGCACCGGCGACTTTTCAACGGTGTATGCAAGCTATATTCTCGGATTTGATCGAAAAGACAATCGAGGTCTTTATGGATGATTTCTCAGTTTTGGACAATCGTTTGATATTTTCTTGAAAAATTTGGATACGGTGTTGGAACGGTGTGTGGAAACCAATTTGGTGCTTAATTGGGAAAAATGCAACTTTATGGTGAACGAGGGAATTGTGCTCGGTCACAAAGTTTCTTCAAAGGGCCTTGAAGTTGATAAAGCCAAGGTGGGAGTTATTGAGAAATTTCTACCACCGATGAATGTCAAAGACATAAGGAGCTTTCTCGGGCATGCAGGATTCTACCGGCGGTTCATTAAGGACTTCGCAAAGGTAGCAAAGCCATTGAGGAACTTGCTCGTCCAAGGTAAGATTTTTGACTTTGACGAGTCTTGCATGTTCGCGTTTAATTTTTTAAAACAAAGTTTAACAACCTCACTGATAATCATTGCACCTAACTGGAAATTGGATTTTGAATTAATGTGCGATGCAAGTGATTATGCGGTTGGGGCTGTTTTGGGTCAGAGGAAAATGCAAGTTTTTCACGCGATACATTATGCGAGCAAAGTTTTAAACGAGGCTCAAATTAACTATGCAACAACTGAGAAAGAGTTGCTTGCCATAGTGTATGCGTTGGAGAAATTTTGTTCCTATTTGATTGGTTCACGAGTCATCGTTTACACGGACCACTCGGCTATAAGGTATCTGCTCACCAAGCCTGATTCTAAGCAGAGGCTTATTCGTTGGATCCTTTTGTTACAGGAATTTGATCTAGAAATTCGTGACAAAAAAAGATCCGAGAATTTGGTGGCGGATCACTTATCCCGCCTGGTAAACGTTGACGTGACCAAGAATAAATGTGAAGTCAAAGAGGAGTTCCCTGATGAAAAATTGTTTAAGGTGCAGGTTAGACCGTGGTTCGCCGATATGGCTAACCACAAAGCCGCCAGATTGATACCGGACGGTCTAACGCACCATCAAAAAAGAAAATTTTTGTCGGATGCCAAGTCCTTTGTATAGGATGAACCTCATTTGTTTAAACTTGGTGTCGACAACCTCTTAAGAAAGACATTTCAATGGGCATTGTCATAACTCTCCGTATGGAGGACATTTCAATGGGCTAAGAACGACCATTAAAGTCCTTCAATCGGGCTTTTATTGGCCGTTGTTATTCAAAGATGCGCATGCGCATGCCCTAAGTTGTGACAAATGCCAGAAAAGTGGAGGAATTTCACGGCGGCACGAAATGCCTTTGCAAAATATGATAGAAATTGAAGTTTTTGACTGTTGGGGGATCGACTTTGTCGGTCCATTCCCATCTTCATTTTCTAATGAATATATTTTGGTCGCTGTGGATTATGTTTCTAAATGGGTTGAGGCGATAGCTTGTGCTAAAGCCGATGGAAAAACAGTTGTGAAATTTTTGAAAAGAAACATTTTTGTGCATTTTGGTACTCCGAGAGTGTTGATAAGTGACGGAGGATCTCACTTCTGTAACACTCAGCTTGACAAAGCTCTGGAGCAATATGGTGTGAAGCACAAGGTTGCCACACCATATCATCCTCAAGCTAACGGTCAAGCGGAGGTATCAAATCGTGAGATAAAACGCATTTTGGAAAAAACTGTTTCGGCCTCAAGAATAGATTGGGCCAACAAACTGGAAGATGCTTTGTGGGCTTATCGGACCGCTTTTAAGGCTCCGATCGGTCTCACGCCGTTTAAAATTGTCTATGGTAAGAATTGCCATTTGCCGGTGGAGTTGGAACATAAGGCGTTTTGGGCCTTAAAATTTTTAAACTTTGATCCAACTCTTAGCAGTGAAAAAAGAAAAGTGCAATTACACGAATTGGATTAATTACGCCTCCAGGCGTACGATTCCAATAAACTATATAAAGAGCGTGTAAAGTCTTACCATGACAGAAAAATTGTCATCAAACAGTTTGAAGTGGGACAGCTGGTCCTACTCTTCAATTCTCGATTAAAATTGTTTTCGGGAAAGTTAAGGTCTAAATGGTCGGGTCCGTTTCGGATTCGCGAAATCAAGCCTTATGGAGCAATTGTAATTGAAGACACAACAACCAACGAGAATTGGATTGTTAATGGCCAAAGACTGAAATTGTATCTTGGAGGAGATTTCGAGCAGAATCCCGCCATTGTTCCTTTCCGCGATCCGTGAGATTGCGGTGGACCGTCGAGCTTAGCCGACGTTAAACAAACGCTTGTTGGGAGGCACCCCAACATTGTAAGTATTACTTCTTATTTCTGTTTTAAGTGTGTTTGGTTATAATTGTGAAGCCTTAAAAGATGTGGTAACTTTTGAAATTTTTTGAAAAATCTGGTCTTGTTCGCTGGCATTCGCCTAGCGAGCTGGGGCGAGTATTCGCTGTCCTTCGCTTCGCGAACCAAGCGTAACAGCCCAAGCCAATTTTTGCCACATCAGAAAAAATGAAGTGTGGGTGGGCCACCCAATTGGGCCCAAGACCCATTTTGAATCAGAATAGAGGGGGAAACCCTAATTCATTTGCCACCATTTCCATTTTCCACCGTTTTGCAATTTCATCTCTTTTCCTCTCAAGAGCTTGGCAACACATCTATTTCTAATTTCCATTCTCCCTAATCCCACCAGTAACGTGCGAAATTTAGGTTTGCACACTCTTCATTGTTATTTCATTATGCATTGTTCATGTTCATGATAGATCAATTAGGGTTTGAACAATTTTGGAACCTCTGTCATTTTGCTTGTGGATTGCATGTTAAAAACTACCTAGGCATTATGAGTAGAGTGATAATTGGAAAAAAGAGATTGCTGTTGGACTGGTTTTGATATTGTTTTTGTGCATTTTCCCGAGTTCGATGCTGTGTTCGCTTCGCGAGCCTGTGCGAGCATTCGCCAGTATTCGCTTCGCGAACCTGGGGCGAATGTTCGCCAGACTTCGGCTAGCGAACCTGGCGCGAACAGATGCAAATTTTACAAATTTTTTTAGGAAATGCAAGTCTCTGGCTGGTTTGTTGTGGTTCACTAATGCATTGATTTGTCGTTGTTTTGTTTTATTGTTTGTTATGTGCAGATGGCACCAAAAACGGCAATTCACGCGGCTAAGAAACGAAAGGCTTCAACCTCCAGACAGGTGCTCGTTCGTTTTGATGAGGATAGATTTAGGAGAGCTAAGCAAGCAGCCAGATACGAAACCCTGAAGAGAAAGCACATTTTAGCTGAGAAAAGATTCCTACTTAGTGACCATGGAAGCTACCGGACAATTGATGCTCTTTTTGTGCAAAAGAAATGGGATCGTTTGATGATGCCTCTGGATAGGTACAATGCTGAAATTGTTCGGGAGTTTTATGCGAATGCCTTACCGGATGATGGAGAGAGATTTAGCTGGACCTCATTTGTTAGAGGGGCTGTTGTGAGGTTTGATCGGAGGACGATCAACACTGTTTTGGGAGATCCTTTGCCATTGGTTGGTATTGAGTTGGATGCGTACCATCGCAACTTGCATCTCCACCGAGACATTGAAAAGATGACCCGGGATTTACTTCTTGAAGGTAAGGAAGTTGAGCAGAATTCATCCGGGGTAGCGATTAGATTCCGAAGGGAGGACATGCAGCCTTTGGTTCAGCTCATCTTGTTGTTTGTGCTCACTAACATTTCTCCCAGGTCGCACCATAGTACAGTTCCTATTGCTCTAGCTCATCTTATTCACAGCATTCAGATTAATGTTCAGATTGACGTGGCCCGCATCATTGCGGATGAAATCAAGGCAATTGTTTTAAGTGGTTTGGGAGGTACTGCGGCGCGCAAGAATGCTCCGCTTGCTTTTCCATGTCTTATTATGTCCTTGTGTACTCACGCTGGTGTGGATATCCTAGCACGCAGGCAGGTCACTATTCCATCTGCAATTGATGATAGGTATGTGGATAAGTTTTGTAAGGCTAGAGGGGTTGTTGGAGAGTCTTCAAGGGCTGGTGCTGAAGTTGCAGCTGAGGCTGGTGGAGGTTCTAAATCGGCGTCGCCGGCCTTTTATCCGTATCAGCAGGAGATCTGCCAATATAATTGGGATTGGATGGCTGCCCAGCAGCGTGCCATGACTGACCTTCATGATTCTTTGCAGGTTCTCCAATTGTAGATCCGGGACCCTTCTACTGAGCACATGATGATGTCTAGGGAGCAGTTCCTAGCACATACTTGTTGGCCTGAGGCCAGGCCAATTTTAGGAGGGGGTGAAGATGCTGATGATGAGGAGGAGGCTGGCGTGGAGACTGTTGGTGATGATGACGATGAGGAGGAGGCTACTTCTGCTAGAGGTGAGGAGGATATTGAGGTGTCAGATGAGGAGGATTGATTTTTTGGATCTTAGACTTGTGCACTTCCTTTGGTCACCAAAGTGAAGTTTTCTTGCATTTGTTTTTATCAGCTTTTACTAGTCTATTGTATCCACATAATGGAATATTTTGAATATTGTTGCACTTGTACCCTAGAGGTACCCTTTTGGATTATGTAGGTGTTTTTACACCAAGCATTTTATTATTATTATTATTATTAGTAATGTTAAGTGTTTTTAGTAAAAAAATTTGTTTCGCTTTTACTAATAATTTGTTGGTTTTTAATTATTATATTAAGTGTTGAGTTCTTCAGTTTATGAATGCTCAACACTTAAATTGTTAATATGTTTTTATTTTAATGTTCCTTCTTTGATGATGGAATTTTGGAAGTTAGGTTGGAGACTCTTGATTTTAAAGGAAGATTCCTCCAAGATGTGAGGGCTATGATAGTACCTTATGCATTGTGTTGCGACAAGGTACATCGTTACCTAGTTCGAGAATTTTGTATGTTTTAGAACTTTGTGTCTTGGTGCGATTGAAAATGTTGTTTCATGTTACAACTTCCTTTGAATGCATGTGTCATTTTAGGATCAAAAACCATTAAAGTGAGAAGCCTCCAAAGTGTTACTATATGTTAAGGATTGATGATGAATGTTGTTTTTACTTTTAATTCATGCCTTATCTTGTGACCATGTGATTTTGTGGAAGTATGAGAAGTGATCAAGGCACTTGTTAAAAGTGAGCACAACCATGATTTTGTTTACCCGACCAAGCTACAACCTTGAAGTCCTTAGTGATCTTTTACTTCCATGATTTCTTTTGTGTTCATTGAGATGTGGTATGCATTGCTTAGTATTTGCATCATTGGTCATTTGAGTGTAATTGTCCCGTGCTTGTATGCACGTTTGCCTTCAATCCTTTTTCGAAGAGGAGTGTAGAATGACATGTGCATGATGCGTAGTTGTCTCTTGAAACATTGTTTAAAATTGTTTAAGAATCAAGTTCTTTTACATTATAGGTTCTTGAATTGTGTAATGGTTGCATTGTTGTGATCGTTGTTCAGTTGAGCCGTTTTTCGCGTCTTGGTTGAATTGAGTGCTCGAGCAAATCCTCGTGAGAGGCATACTTTGCTTGAGGACAAACAAAGAGTTAGTTGGGGAGAGTTTGTTAGATGTCAATCATGATATAAATTTGTATGAATTACTTGGCATTTTACATTTCTTTCCATGTGGAATGTGTAGATTTTAGGGTGGAATGATGTTGTTGTGCATACTTTGAAATATACTTTTGGTGCTTGTAATTTGTGTGCTAATGTGCAGGAATAGGCATAAAAAGATCAAGATTATGATACACAAAGAATGGAAGCAAGTTACCATTGAAGGAAGAAATCAACAACAGCATTCGCTAGGCGAGTGTTGGCAAAGCAACCAGCGAAGGTTCGCCTAGCGAACGTTAGCGAGTGTGCCAGCAAAGGGTGGCAGAAAGATTTCAAAAACCTACAGTAGGAAAACTGGGTAAATTCGCTGGGCGAGGAAGCCAGCGAAGGCTCGCTGATGTGCTCGCTAGGCGAAGGTGCCAGCGAAGGGTGGCAGAAAGTTCCACTTTTGAAAACACCCAAACTTCGCTGGGGCGAATGTGGTAGCGATGGCTCGCTTCGCGAGTGATTTTGTTTGCCTAGAGAACCCACGATAATTCTTATGGGCGGTTTAAGTCTGAGGCACTTAAAGTGCCATGTTTTAGTTTATTCGCTAGGCGAATGAAGCCTTCACTAGGCGAAGGGTGCTGAGATTTTAATTATATAAATATATTTTCACTTTATGTAAGAAGGATCTCTTGTCCATTTTGAGCAAAAATCATAGTTTTCAGTATTTTGATCATTGAAGATTGTAATTTCACTTTGAGAAGCTGAAGTCGCATCCATTCTCGATTATTCGACGTGGATGCTCATTCATCTCCTCTCTTTACTTTTCATCAAAGCTACCATGAGAATGGGTAGCTAAACACTCAATGTTGAGGTTAGATGTAGTTGATCCTGATTTTATGTATTGCATTTGATCTATTGTATATGAACAAAGTCTTTGATCAATATAGATGATGTTGTTTTCTCTTAATGCTCCATGTGTGATTTGTATTGCTCTAGACATAGATTCTACAAATCATGACCTAACAATTTCATCTCTTAAAAACCAAACTCTAGACATAGATTTGGGATTTGCTATTCGCATTGTGTTGATCTTAACGATTGTTGTTTAGATTGTTAGCGTGAGACATCATCTAACGGTCTAAACAATGATACTCACGACTTCGCTTTAGACATAAACTTAGTCGGGAGGATACGCAGTTGTATTGGTCAGAAACCGAGTTCATATGCTTGATTATTCGTTTATACGTGAAAAGGATTAGCAAAACCTAACCTTGACATGCTTTTATTAAAACTTTTACAAAATCTTTGTCACCAATTAATCTTTGCTACAAATTAATGTTAACAACAATTGAGAACCTTTTGAAACCATTGAACTTAAAATATCGCAACTATTGAACGACACGCATTAAATATCGAACAATCCCTGTGGAGACGATTAAAAACACCCCCACTATTACTCTACTAACATGCTTGGACCTGAAATTGTGCAACAAACTACTGAGACAATTCAGATGATCCGTGAGAAGATGAAAGCGTCTCTGAGTAGACAGAAGAGTTATCTTGACAACAGGAGGAAAGATTTGGAATTCAGTGAAGGTGATCACGTGTTCCTAAGAGTTAACCCAGTGACCGGTGTGGGTCGTGCTTTGAAATCTAAGAAGTTGGATCCTAAGTTTATTGGATCGTATCAAATCTTGCAGAGAGTTGGTACAGTGGCTTATAGGGTGGCGCTACCGCCTGAACTTTCGAACTTGCATGACGTGTTCATGTGTCACAACTTCAAAAGTATATTTAAGATCTGTCTCATGTGATTCGGAGAGACGAAGTTCAGATCAGGGAGAATCTTACAGTGGAGACGATGCCGTTAAGGATCGAAGATCGTAAGATTAAGCAACTCAGAGGGAAGGAGATACCTCTGGTGAGAGTAGCTTGGGGAGGTACTGCAGGAGGCAGTGTGACCTGGGAATTGGAAAGCATGATGCGAGAGTCGTATCCAGATTTGTTTCCATCAGGTAATTTTCGAGGACGAAAATAATTTAAGTGGGGGAGAGTTGTAACACCCCATTTTAATTATTTAGATGACTTGAGTTATTTTATTTGTGTGACCTTGTTTGGGGAGTGTTTTGAGTGCGTTTAAGGGTTGTCCTTAGTTAGGAAGGTGAAGTGGTGAGATAAAGCCTTTAGATTAATATCAATAGTGGTATAGTTAATAATAATAATAATTCAATTAATAATAGTAATATTATTATTTTATTATTATTATTGTTATTATTGCTATTATTATTAATTAATTTAATTAAAATAGGATTAAGAGAATTAGAAGAGGTTTAGGGAAAATAGAAAGGCTTTGGCACGTGAAATGAGGAATAGAGAACCAAGAGGAGAGAAAGAACAAGGTGTGCTAGGGCTTGATCTTCTTCCCCAATTGTCCAGATTTTCGGTAAAGATTCGAGGTAAGGGGGAGAAACAGGTTTAATATTGGTGATTCATTCATGATAGGGTAGTGGGGAGTCCTTAACCCCATAGGAATTTGTATGCAAACTGTTGTGTTGTTGATCCATTGTATACGCCTGTTATGATTCTGAAATCGTGCATGAATTGATGTGTGTTTTCATGAATTTTTGTTGTTGTTGCTGTCGTATAAATATCTGTTTCAGATCTGCTGTTTTTTATTCAAATTTGGAGAATGATTTGAGATTTTAGATCTATAATACATGTAGTAATTCTAGGTACAAGAGAAAAGATGAAAATTGGACCTAAAATTCCTGTAGAAACGATTATGGGACTGATTGGAAGTGGAGAAGTGTGGAAATCGTACCAGAGTGCAGAATGGTGAGGCCTTTGGTGATTTGCGTAATGGATCTGGCCATACGCATATTGGGCTAGGCCATACGCGTATGGGAGTGAAGGAAAGGGAGCCTTACGCGTAACGGGAGCTTGAGGGGAGGGTTTGGTACGACCCTCTGCCCATACTCGTATGGTACGCATATGAAAGGCAAGGCAATATGTGTATGGAGTAGCCATACGCGTATGTAGATCTGAGAATTGAATTTTTGAAGGAAAATGGGTCTCTGCCCATACGCATATGAAGTTGGGCAATATACGTATGGCAGGGCGAGGCAGAAGGCCTTACGCGTATCAGATGGGGGCATACGTGTAAGGAAGGGCGAGGGAGCAAGTCATACGCGTATGAATCAGGTCAATACGCGTATGGACAACAGTGGTTCAAAATTTCATATTTTTGCGATTTCTATTCCGTCTTCGCATCGGAATCGTCTTCTCTTGGTTTGAGAGGTTGGGAATAGGTGTCAGGTACTGAGAAATAAAACATGGGTGATGAAAATGTTAATTTTAATAATTTTAATTAATTAATTAATTAATTGGGTGTTTGGTGTGTATGAAGCAAATTATATGATGATGGTGTTGATGATATGTATGATGTGATCAGGAGGATCGTGTGCATGTATTTACGCTTGTATACATGTTTTGTTGTTCATAGTTGAGTATTGCATATTCATGGTGATTGGTGGGATGAATCATTGCTCAGGAGGAGTGTATGTGATTCATCCGTACTCCTATATGGAGAATGGTGGGGGATAGATCATTGCCAAGTAGAGGTGTATGTGATCTATCTGGGGTTCGATTGAATGAACCAATGAGTCGGTACCGCATGCATGGTGTCGTGTTGCATTACATTATTATTTGATGTTGTTGATGATATTGGACAGTAGGTCGTGTTGGTGTGTTGTTAACTTATGTGAATGTTACCTTGTTATCATGTATTTATTCACCGATAATATTGAATGTGATTTCTCACCCCTTTGTTGTTGTTGTGTCTGTGCTTCTTCGGAAGTACAGATAATCCAGGTACCTAGATAGCTTGGATATTGGTGTTGCTGATCGAGTCCATAGGAGTGCTCTGATACGTAACACGGGATTTTGGGGATTTCATTCATTTTGTTATTTGTTATTCTTTTTGTTACGTATCTTTATTTTTTATGAACATTATGGTGAACCACGATTTTATGTGGAGTTTTGGTGTTATTGGCAAATGGCCGTAAATCGAATAATTGAATAATTTTCCGCTGCATATTTTATCAAAAATAGAAGGATTTTATTTGTTGGTTTTAATGTGACATTCCACTTGGTGAAAACTCTGATTTATCTTTAATATTTTGTTTGTTTTTCAAAATGGGAAAGTGGGGTGTTACATCTGGTACGCGCAGGAGGGGGCGAGGGAGCTAGTCATTACGCGTATGACTCACGTCAATACGCGTATGGACAGCGTGAGTGCAGAATTTCACCGTTTTGCGATTTCTTTCCCGTTTTCGCATCTGATTCGGTTTCTCTTGGTTTGAGAGGTTGGGATTGGGAGTCAGATGTTGAGTAATACACAGTTGGTGATGAAACTAATTAATTTTATAATTTTTAGGAATTAATTAGTGTTTGGTAAATTATGGTGGCATGTGAGGGTTCAATGATTATGGTGCAAGTGGGAACGATTATGGGTCTCATGTGTGATCAGGAAGATCGTAACTATGTATGTCTATTATTATACATGTGTGTTATATGTATGTTTGTTGTGATCAGGAGGATCGTGAATTTGTTTATCATTTGTTATACATGTGTGTTATGTGTATCTCTTGTGTGATCTGAAGGATCGTGTAGATGTATGAATATATCATACATGTGTTGTTATGTGCATTGAGTCATGCATACATATTATTGGTGGGATGAAATCATTGCTCAGGAGGAGTGTATGTGATTCATCCGAACTCCCTTGAGGAGTGTGGTGGTATAAATTATTGCCAAGTAGGGGTGTATGTGATTTATCCGGGTTCGATTGAATGAACCATGGCGATGTTGGTACCACATGCATTACATTGTTAATTGTTGATTGTTGGTGATTAAATATGAGGGTAGGTCGTGATTATATGTTGTTGTTGTTGGTGTGAGATACTACCTCCTTATATGTATTATTCGCCTATTTATATTGAATGTAGTTCTTACCCCTCTGTTGTTGTTGTGTAGCTTGTTCGAGTTTAGAGAGTCGCTCTGATACGTAACACAGGATTTGGGGGTTTTTACCATTTGTTTTATGTTGTATACTTGTTACGTATCTTTCAATTGATGAATATTATGGTGGACCACGAGTATGTGGAGTTTTTGGTGTTATAGGCAGATGGCCGTAAATCGAATAATTGAATAAATTTTCTGCTGTTTGATTTTATTAAAATAAAGGAGATTTGTTTTGTTGATTTTAAAATGTGGCATCCTACTTTGGTGTGGAAACTCTGATTTATTTCATATATTTTGTTCATTTTGGAAAATGGGAAAGTTGGGTGTTACACCAATCGTCGAGGACCCGTACAGAGGGGCGTCGGGGTGTTCGGAATGTCAAGCTTGGGAGTTATATACGTGGTCAGGAGTAGGAGATGCTTGATGAGATAAGAGTCTGCGGGGAGGTCTATCCGCCAGACGTTCTACTGGCCCTTCCTCTGGGTATGTCTTCGTTTGGTACCTTGGCCGACGATGTGGAGGAGACTGAAAGAAACGACATGCCTGGTCCACGGGCACGAGGGGGAGCTGAGAGGACACGCCTGGTGTCTTCACGCGCCACGTGTCACGAGTAATTAATGCCTAGGGCGGCTACGCATGGGGGAGCTTGAGTGCCTAGTGCTGCCTTGCTTCCAATGCTAGGATTATAAATAGGGGAAAACCTCGCTTCATTTTCATGCTTCCTCTCCATTCCTCTCAGAGTTCTCGATAAATCCCTCCAAGTCTTCAGATCGTGTCCGCCGTCACCACCGTCGTCGTCTGTCACTCTCCGTCGTCCAGCTCTTCTTTCATCAAGTAAGTTTCCATCTCCCATCTCCAGTATTACAAATTTATCGTTGATTTTTTGGGGAGCACATAGGATTTTAGGGGGGATGCATGAATGTTCCGGTGACTTTTATAAAGTTTCCAGCGAAACTATGAGTTTTTCGGCCGTGTTCATGATGTTTCCGGCCAAGTCGTCGGGAATTTCATGAATTTCCTGATGAAGGCCCCGAGGATCTGTGATGAAGGTCACGGGGAGCTGAGATGAAGGTCTCGGGGAGCCTTGCTCGCCGTAAGTGTACGAGTATTGCAAGGGGTCTCTGTCGAAGAGTCCCTTGCGTTCATGGGGGTCTTCTCGCGCCGGGAGTCTTCATGTCGAGGAGGTCCGCTGCATCATGTTGACAGGGTTTCTCCGTGGATGAGTCTTCTCCGTTGCGGAGGGGTTTGCACTTCTGTGTCAGGGAGAATTTGTCTGGGGCTCCTCACCCCTTTCTTCGCCCTTTCACTTGATCTGCGGTGGAAGGGTGGATTTGATCTCGAAAGTCGAATTCATCATTTTCTTATGCTTTTCAGGGAAAATGGTTGTAAGGATCGAGGGGGTCATTCATATCAATGACGAGCTAGAACTCGTCGTACCCGTCCAGCAAGCTGGAGCCGAACGAGTTCGCATGCCCAAAGATTGGGCCGGGCGTGAGCCTCTTAATGTCGGGTCGCGTTTTGTCGTCGACGACAGGGATGCCTTCGCGACAATCGAGGATATCGCTGTGGGTTCTTCTTCAAACTGGGTGGTCGAGATACAGGGGGATGAGGTTCCCAATGTACGAGTTCGCGTTTCGAGACGCGAGCATCTGTCTCCCCTTCAGTGATTTTCAGAGGGGAATGTTCCACTAGTTGTGTCTGGCGCCTTCGCAGCTTCACCCTAACGCGATAGCGTTCGTGCAGGCGTTCGAGCTTGTGTGCGAACACCTTTATATTGGGGCCACGCTTCCTCTGTTCTTCTACACCTTTTATCTACAACGGGTGTCTGTCAATGGTCAGCATAGCTGGGTATCCCTGAAGCAGCCGAGGAAAATGTTTCGAGCATACTTAGATTCTATCCGCACCTTCAAGGATAGGTTCTACATCATCAAGCTCGTGTCGCATGCGGCCGCCGACTCCCTATACAACCGTGTGGTCAACGAGGAAAGTGAGGAGACATTAGTGTCAAAGTGTCCCCTCGAGTGGGAGGAAGAACACTTCAAAAAGGGCACGAAAATCTACATTATAAAGCATGGCAACCTGGACGCTGACGACCAGGAGTCGTACAAAAATATGGTCGACTTTGTCTCCAGCTTTACTCCCGCCAAATGTGTTAATAAGGATGGGAGTTTCATCCTCGACGACCGCGGGGAAGTTTGTAGTGAGTCTCGATTTATTAACACTAAGGATCTCCTCGAGTGCGAGTCTGACGATGAGGCCTTGAGGTTTTTAGGTAGTGATCGCTTGCTTTGCTCGGGCGTCTGCCCCTTTTCTCTTTTTTTTCGTACTGACTCACTTTCTCTGTTCACTGTCGCAGGTCGGATGTCAAACGTGCACGAATGCATCATGAAGCTTGCGGCCACCAAGGCTATGAAGAAAACCAAAAGTAGAGTCGCCCAGGTCCAACAGATGGTGAAGCCCGGTGACGGAGCAAGCGGCTCCTCTTCCCCCTAGTGCAGTCAGTCTCCTCCCGTGCAGGAGACCCCTTCTAAGAGGTCGTGAACCGAAAAGGCCATACTTGTCGACCTCGAGGAGAATGCTCCTGCAGAGAAGTTCGTGCTTCCCCCCTGCCACCTCCATCGGGATTTATTTTCTGGTGCCAATTCCCCGAGGCTGAAACCAAGGTGATCATGGGGGTCGACAGGGCGGCCAGAAGGGAAGCGTTGAACGAGGATATGGCTGCCATGATGAGGATCTTCGAGACGACTTTGGTCCTTAATGATGAAACCAGCCTGGCCTCTGATCTGAAAAAGCTACAAGACGAGAACGTCGTCCTAAAGGCGGAGAAAAACAAGGCAGAGAGCAATCTGCAAGAGGCTCATACGAGGTACGAAGCCCATGTGCGCCTCCTCCATGATATGAATAAGATGTAGGAAGAACTAAAGGGAACCAAGGAGGAACAAGATCACCTCCTAACCAAGGTCGCCGAGCTAGAGGCTGTCGCCAAGCCTACTGAGGACGAGACGGAGGACGAGAGGGCCCCCGCAGCCCGTGGTGCACTGGTCGCCCGGATTCGAGAGCTTGAGCAGGACTACTTGGAGGCTCTCGAGGTGGGCTTCAATAATGCTCTGGGGCAGGTCTAGATCGGGAATCCGGGGGCTCAGCTTGTGCACGACAGAATTGGTCTTTTCCACTAAGTGGTTGATGGCAGGGTGGTCGTCCCCGAGAAACTGACGAGGGAGCTAGTCGAGGTGATGGGGAACCCCGGCTCGAGGAGGAGGCAGTTGCTTGATTCTTAGCTTAGTTGTTTTGTTCTACATGTGTGCCATAATTTTGTAAATTGACTTTGCCTGGCCTGTGTGCCATGGGTTTGTAATGTTTGAACAATGGGAATTGCTCGGTGTTATTCGTCCTCAACAGTGTAGGGAATTGTTCGAGTGGTCGAAGTCGGATTCTGACCTTCGACGAAGCTAAGAGCTCGATCGAGGTCTTTTCTTTGAGGCATGAACTTCCCATCGCGAGCAGGGCGTTCTGCCTAGTTGGTATGACAACGGTGGAGCTCGGTGGAGGTGTCCCCGTCGGATCAAGAGTTTGCTCGCAGACACCAGAGCTGGCCCTTGTCTTCTTGTTTCGATTTCAGCATTCCATGGTCGAGCAAGTTCCTCCCCGTACAGTTTTTCGAGGTAGCAGACTCCCGTGTCCATTTTTGCGTGGACGCGATATGGGCCCTCATAGTTCGCGTCCAGCTTGCCTTCGCGCAAATATTTCTGGTTCCTTCGCAGGACTAGGGTGCCCACCTGAAATTCGCGTTTGATGACTTTGCTGTCATGTCGTAAAGTTATCCTCTGTTTGAGAGAGGCTTCGCGGAGGGATGCCCTTAACCAAATCTCTTCAACTAGGTCGAGCTCCTCTCTTAGGGCCTCGTCATTGGTCTCCTCGTCGAGGGGGGATTCAGTTCTCCTCGAGAGTTCCCTTATTTCTATCAGGATCACTGCCTCGGTTCCATAGGTCAGTCGGAACGGGGTCTCCCTTGTGGTCGAGTGTGGGGTCGTTCTATAGGCCCAGAGCACGATGTGTAACTCCTCGACCCACCTTTTCTTGGCGTCTCCCAACCTTCGTTTCAGGCCTCATAGGACCACTCTGTGTGTGGCTTCGGCCTACCCGTTCGTTTGCGGGTGCTCGGCCGATGTGAAGTGTTGCTTTGTACCGAGCTTGGTAACGAAGTCCTGGAAGTTCTTGTCGGTGAATTGTGTCTCGTTGTCGGTGACGATTGCTTGAGGTATGCCAAACCGAGAAAGTATATTCCTTTTGTAGAAATGAAGTATGTTCTGGTCCATGATTTTTGCCAAGGCTTCAACCTCTATCCACTTAGTGAAGTAGTCGACGCCGACTATCAAATACTTGTTTTGGTATGACCCTATGGTAAATGGTCCGAGGATGTCCATTCCCCACCAGGCGAATGGCCATGGGGATGAGAATGTTTTGAGCTCATTGGGCGGGGTCAGGTGCATGTCCTCGTGTCGCTGGCATTTGTCGCACTTTTTGACGTGCTCTTTGGCGTATTGCTGCATGGTGGGCCAGTAGTACCCCAGCCACAATGCTTTGCGGGCTAGGGACTGTCCGCCGAGGTGTTGCGTGTTGATCCCTTTGTCGATCTTCTGGAGTATGCTGGGGACCTTAGACTCCTCGACGCACTTGAGGAGGGGAATGGAGAAACCCCGCCGGTATAACTTGTCCTCGACAATAGCATATGAGTAGGAATGTCTCCTGGCCACGCTAGCATCCCTGGGGTCGTCGGGTAACTTTCTTGTGCTGAGGTATTCGTATACCAGGGTTATCCAGCAGTGACCGTTACCGATGGCGTTTACGTCGGTGATCGAGGTAGGTTTCTCGATACTTGGTCGTGGAAGCACCTCTTGGATGACAGATTTGTTCCTGCCTTTTTTCTTCGTGCTCGCCAGCTTAGACAGGATGTCTGTCCGGGTATTGTGTTCGTGCGGGACATGGCTTACTTCTGCCGAGACAAATTTTTTCATCCTCTCTTTTATTAGGTTCAAGTATTCGATGAGGCTGTCATTCTTGGCCTGGTACTCTCCCTGCACCTGGGAGGCCACGAGCTAGGAGTCGGTAAATATTTTTACCTCTTTCGCCCCAAGGTCCTCGACCAGGCGTAGCCCGACGAGGAAAACCTCATATTCAGCCTGGTTATTTGATTTCGGGAAGGATAATGTGAGAGAGACCTCGATTAAGATGCCTTCCTCATTTTCCAGGAAGATGCCTGCTCCGCTTCCTGTCGAACTGGATGCCCCGTCGACGTAGATCGTCCATTTCTGGGATCCGTCGATCAAGGGTTTTGGGACGGTCATCTCCGCGACGAAGTCGGCTAGTGCTCAAGCCTTCAGGGGCTTCCTACCCTCGTATTGGACGTCGAACTCGGAGAGCTCGAACGACCATTTGAGCATCCTGCCCGCTATGTCGGGTCGGCCGAGGAGCTGCCTCACGGGTTAGTCCGTCTGTACGATGATCGTGTGGGCCAGGAAGTAGTGTCGTAGCCTTTTGGCCGCAGTGGCGAGGGCCAGAGCGACCTTTTCGATCTGCTGGTACCCCAGCTCGGGGCCTTGGAGGGCTTTACTGGTGAAGTATATCAGCTCATGTCCTTCAGGGGTTTCCTTGATAAGAGTTGCGCTGACCGCCTCGGTCGTGACGGTAAGGTACAAGTACAATGTCTCCCCGATTTCTGGTCGTGAGAGGACCGGGGGGCTGCGAGAGGACTTGTTTGAGGTGGAGGAGTGCCTGTTCGCACTCCTCGGTCCATTTGAATGTGACTTCTTTGCGTAGGAGTTTGAAAAATGGAAGTGTGTGTTGTGCCGATTTGGCCACGAAGCGGGACAGCGAGGTGAGAATCCCGTTTAGCAATTGGATCGATTTCTTGGAGTTCGGCGTTGGAAACTCGGAGAACGCCCTGCATTAGTCAGAGTTTGCCTTGATTCCTTGTTCTGTGAGATAGAAACCAAGGAACTTGCCTGCTCGAACGCCGAATATGCATTTCTCCGGGTTGAACCTCATCTTGCAACTCCTCGTCGTGTCAAAAACTCTTTTGAGATGGGCAGTGTGGTTGTCCTCTTCTCGTGATTTTAGAATCATGTCGTCCATGTAGACTTCGAGCATGTCTCCGATCTCGCCGCGAGAGACTTTGTTCATAATTCGTCGGTAAGTCGCGCCGACGTTCTTCAAGCCAAAGGGCATTACATTGTAGTAATAGTTGCCCGACTCGGTCACGAAGGTCGTGTACTATTTATTGGCCTTCGCCGTATGGATTTAATTGTATCCCGAGTACGTGTCCATGAATGACAGCAATTTAAAACCTGCAGAATTATTAACCAGTTTGTCGATGTTAGGCAATGGGTATGCATCTTTCGAGTATGCCCGGTTAAGATCGGTGTAATCAATGCACATTATCCACTTTCCATATTCTTTTTAACAAGTACAACATTGGATAGCCAGGTTGTGTACTGGGCTTCCGAAATAAAGTTCGCCTCTAAGAGGTCTTTTAAAGCCTTTTCAGCAGCCTCCGCTTTCTCGGGAGACTTTCTACGCCTATGTTGTACTACAGCCCTAGCAGTCGGATCTATTGTGAGTTAGTGGTAGGCTACATTTGGGTCGAGGCTAGGCATCTCTGCAGCGCTTCACACGAATAGGTCAGCATTCTCCCAGAGACAGGCCTTCAGCTGTTTCCTCGCCAGGTCGGGGAGGCCCATGCCAATCTTCACGTTCCTGTCTGGGTCATCCCCGAGGGTGATGAGCTCGAAGTCTCCATCTGGAATAGGACGCATGGGGTGAAGAGGTTACCCGTTGCCTTCAGCTGGAGGAGTGTGATCTGCTGCCTCGTTCTGCTCCTATTTATTGGTGAAGCGGCTGTCGAGATGGACTGCGTTGACGCGCGGGAGTGGTTTCTGCTCTTCATCCAGGGCTGACTTACCCGCGATCTTAGACTTGATGTTGATCAAGTTCAAACCCTTAGTCGCAGCCTCGAAACATCTCCTGGCAGCCTAGCTATCCCCATGGAGGGCGACGACACGGCCCCCTGGTCGTGTAGTACTTTATCTTCAGGTGGACTGTAGATGGTACAACTGTGAGCTCAACTAGGTTCGACCTTTCCAGGATGCACTGGTATAGAGAGGGGCACTCCACTACCAGGAAGCAGAACTTAACTTGTCGGGTAGTATCGTCGTTTCCGAATATGACCATTAACTCGACGTAGCCCCACAGTTTGGTGGTGGTTGTAACACCCCCAATCTATACCCCGAGGAATTTAAGCGATAACAAATAATTAGAGTGTAATTAAAACATTCATGGCATAGACGGGAGCGTCACATCAAAGTAAATGAAATACAACGACTTGCTCAAATAGATATGCAACAATCATGTAGCAACATAAACAGAGGAACTCAGTTCCTAACACCCACAATTCAGGTACAGAATAAAAGCGGAAAATCTGCAATGGAAATCTCATATATATATGTAACATCAAAGTTTGTCTATCATATACAGAGTCATACAAGTACAATCCAAAAAGAACATATACATAAAGTCACATAACGATCTCCCCGACTACCCAGTGCTACATATCAGAGCCGTTCGACAAAAGAATGAAGACCTAAGCTTCACAAAAAGACCTCCAGCATCTAATCTGCAATGCCTCATAAAGCATTCAAAATAGCAGAAGGGTGAGAAACACAATTATAATATAGTTGCATACAATTATGTAACAACACAAAATACACAATGTAAAACATTCTCACCACAACTTACATCATAATGCACATACAAAACAACACAATTCATATCTCATACCCCCTTCACAAAGGCATAACAATCATGCTCAATACATTTATCACCAATATATATATATATATATATATATATATATATATACATATATATATATATATATATATATATATATATATATATCAACCTATCAATTCCATTCACAATTCTCACACATCATCAATCCATCCATGACTTATGCAGATGCAAAGAGACCGACACAACGACTCTATGTAAATGCAATGCGGTACCGTTCCATCCGCCATTCTCATTATTAATTCGCTCAGGAATTATTGGAATCATTGCTTGTTACTTAGTGTAACTCCCCGTCGGGCAAATGATGTTCCCCGTCTCTTTAGGTCCTCTTGGTATAAGGCTCACGACGTTTATGGATCGCTTTAGGTCCTCTTGGTATAAGGCTCACGATCCGATCGCTTTAGGTCCTCTTTGTATAAGGCTCACGATCGTCTATAACGTCGCTTTAGGTCCTCTTGGTATAAGGCTCACGACTGTTATAACAGATTCCCTCGGGAATCGTTTCGTCGCTCACACCCACTAGGGCACACGACATCACAAGAATGCATATCATGATGCTTGGCATACAATGACTCATGACAATCAAATGCATACACATATACAACCATGTGAACTATTTCAACATCCATAATCATGCATATATAATCAAACATAACACGATGCATTTCTTTACCCGTAGGCCACAAAACATCATCACAATATTTCATCACATGCATTCACATCATACAACAGCACACAAGCTATACGATATGAAATTCTTGTACCAGATGTGTAATGTTAAGTGCGATGTCACAACAACACACTCTGCAATGGACAATGCAATAACAAGCAGTAAAACAACACAAAGAATTGTTCACCCAGTTCGGTCTAACTACCTACGTCTGGGGGCTACCAAGCCAGGGATGAATTTCACTATCAGTAGTATTAATTTACAGACTCAACAACCCAGTTGACATCTCCTAAACTTAATCACTACTTAATGAACCTTCTACTTAAGAGACCACTTAAGTATAAGAACACTACTCAATCCCTAAATCACTTCAGTGATATAATTCAAAGATCACACACTTTGAAAAACACAACTTGATTCTGCTTCACAGCTTTGATCAAGAATAACTCAAAACAACAACACCAATTCACACTAGAATGGTTTACAAACACGAAGACTCAAACGACTCTCAGTCTTTAGCTCTCTTTCTTCGTTTCTTTTCCTTTAGGATTGTTGCGCTTTATATAGTTCTTTGAATTGGGCTTGGACCTGCTACAATATCTGACCTGATTTGTTATTTAAAACTGAATCTTCAAAACAGATTTTCTCTCTCAAAATCTTCTTAAATCTTCAGCCTTTAAACACTCCTACAAATCTGCATCAAATCTGTTTGTAACAGAAAATATCTCCTCCAAGATATTCGCATCCAACTACTCTGCCAGCTCTCCCAAATTCCAGCTAAAATGCAAACCCTAACAATATCACTAAACCTGATGTTATTATTCTTCTGTAGACCTGATGTCACAACATTGCATGTGACATCAGACATCCAACTTAAATTCTTAACATAAACCAATGTTAAGACTCAATGTTAAGACATCACCCATATGGCATCAACATTGAACACTTTGTTTTACCAAAATTCTAGCCAATCCAAGAACCAACAATCTTCCCCTTTGGCTAATTTTGGCTAAAACAATCTCTGCAACATCAGAGACTTCAGCAGCAGCGGATAAAAATTGAAATTGAACAATGTTAAAAACTCCTAGCAGCACTTCTTCAAAACAACTCCTACTTCAAAATGCTGCACATACTCCATCAACCCAGCAAAGGGTCAAGCTCCCCCTCAAAACCAGAACCATCTGTAAGCATACAGCTGCACAAACACTCTCCCCCTCAAGTTCTGTGCCACATCAAAAACAGGCAGAAACAGGATTCACAACCACCTTGGCTTGGCTAACTCTCCCCTTTTTTAGCTATAATTGGACAAACTCTGAACTGCAAACTCCCCCTCAGAACCAGCACCAGAAACACAATGTCATGACATATTGTCTGACATTAGACCTTCACCAGAGAAATTCTATCACAGACTGCTTGAAGCCACAGACAATCTTGATAAACAACTGCACTACTTCAACAAGAAACACTCCAAAAACACCAATGATATCCCATGACACAATCATGATCATATAGTAAGAAAGTGCCAGGATCACATCCAACAAACTCTAGGATAAAAACCAAAATCACCCTTGATCCCTCTTATCCAGAAACCATCCATACTTCTTCTGTCAACAATATCCACAGAAATGATCACAACTAACTCCTTGACCTATCCATACACAGTCTTCATCCATCCAGTCATGAATGCTTCACACAATCATCCACAAGTTCTGAAGCACACACACAATACCTTCCACTATTACATCCACCAGTAGTTGTTGACACTAGTGAAGTCTTCAAAATTAGTAGTCAGCTCTACTAGAAACAAGACCGGAATCTAATACATATAGTCAAAAGTACCTCTTCTGACACCACACGCACAATTTCAAACATCTTCCAAATCTCAGCAATCAAGATGCTATAACATCTCTTCTCATCACATTCAACAACATCTTTTGGGAAATCAGGTTCTCATTACCATTCAAAGGACTCATTTCACATAGAAGTCCTTCAAGAAGCTCCCAATAAAACACAGTCAGAGCAGCTTATCCAGGTTAACATACACACCTGAACACCATAAGCTCGCACACCCTCTTCCTAAGTAATTATTTATAATAGCTGGAGAAAACTCAGTGCATTTCCTTCTCATATACACTTTTCCAAAATCCCCACCTCTTTTATCAGCAATGTCAGCAGGAATGAATTCTTTGACAAATATCTCATAGCATTTGCAAAAACCAAAAACAGTTTTTATTAGCCCAACAAACTGAATCATTTCCATAACTTCTCTAATTTTCAGAGCATCTTTACTAAGATCTCTTTCCAAATCAAGCCTCCTTTGAAAAACATACATCCACCTTTGATCAGTGCATTTTGATGCACATTCTTCCATGTTTGTACTTAAGCATTTCCTTGGTTTGTTTTGCTTATTTTCATGTTTTATAATGTTTTTCTAATTTAGTTGATTTTTTCCTTTATTTAATTTTCGCACTTTATTTTTCAGCAATTGCAGCTTTTACGAATAAACTCATAACTGGAGCTACAGGAATCGGATTGAGGCATTCTACCAGTCGTTGAAAAGCTAAGAAAAAAATATGCAACTTTGATGTTGGACGAAGAACCTGATTCGGAGTGCATGGGTCTCGAATAATTCGTTGAAGTTTCTGACTGTAGAAATTAAGTTGTTTCGGGTCATTTTTATTGGGCCTGGTTTATGTTTCCGACCCGGTTGAGTTTGTAATGCAAAACCTTATTTTGTTTATAAGGTTTTTTGCCGTGCTACAGTAGTTCTCTCCTAGCTTTCACGAATTTTATTGTTGCTTTCACATATTTCATGGCGAACTAATCCCGAGGGGAAATCTGCCGGATTCGAATTCCGTAATTCTTTGAGGTTCTTATCAATTTCAATTTAATTTAGTTCCTTTCTAATTTGTTCTATAATTTTCGTTTGCTTAATTTGTTTCTTATATAATAGATTGGATTTAATTCGGTTGATGCATGTCCCTTACGTTAATCGCGTTTAACTTAGCTTTTTCGTTATTTCGCGCTATCTTTAACCGTTTGCTTAATTCGGTGAACTGTTTGCTTAATTCGGTGATTAGGGACATAACTCGTGTAATATTGTCGACGCTTGTTTGTTCAATATTGCAATCAAATAGGAATTATAACCACTTAGGGAATTGGAATTGTAATAACCGATGATAAGTTGGTAGTCGAACCGGGAGATTAACCTGTTTTAATCACTTATTTTAATAATCACTTATTTACTCTATTTATTTTCTTAATCGAATTTTAAAACAAAGAAAAAACCCCATAATCATTTTCAATTGGTTAATTCATCATCAAGAATCCTTGTGAATCGACATCTGAGTCATTGTCGCTTTACTACAGTTTTGAAAATCACTCGTTTTGATCCGTGCGCGACAGCGGATCAAATTAGCGCCGTTGTCAGGGATTCTTGTCGAATTAGCCAATTGTTTAGTTTTAGGTATTGTGTGTTTTGATATTTTTCAATTTTCTGTTATTTTTCTGAATTTTTCTGCGGTTTCGCACGTTTTCGCGTCCGGACGTCCCGTCTCGCGTCCCGCCTAGTCAAAAAAATCGGTTTTGAGAAAATTGTGTCCGATTGTAAAAAAATTTTGCCTACTGGGAACAGAAAAATCGTGCGATCAATTGTCCCGTACTCTAAAAGAGTTACGGGATTTCGGTCTCAAATCGCGAAATTCCTCTTTTTTCTATTTTTAATTAATTTTTTACTGTTTTCACAGTTTCAAAAAAATCCAAAAAAATTCTCAAAATTCTTATTTGTCTTAATTAGGTGAAATTTCGTGTTTTTGTATTTTTATGAATTTATTTTAATCATATTTCTTCTTTCGTGTCAAATAAAATCTAAAAAAAATGTGAGACTCATTGGATCAGTTGGCTTATCTTATTAATTTGATGGAAGCAAGAGAACAACAATCATGCTATCAAAATCATATTCCACTTGTGATTTGCAATATTTGTTCTTCAAATTTTCATGGTAATGATGCATGTCCTATGTTGTTAGATACTAATTTTTGTGGTGAGACCCAAATGGTAGGTGGTCTTCAAGGACAATACTCATATCTTGAAGAGCAGCCTATTTGGTCATATCAACAATTTCAACAAAGTGCATCATTGGAAGCTGACACACAATCATATTTGGAAGAAATTATCAAGCAAATGGCTGAAAATAATAAGCGGATGACTGAAAATAATTTGCAATTTCAACAACATATGCAATCTACGCTTCCAGTTATAAAAGTCCAAGTTGAACAAATAATCTCAAGCGTCCATCAAATTCAAGAGAACAAGATATTTCATGATGTTGTACAACCTATTGCATTATTAGAGGTAACACAATGTGATACCAGTCTTGATGAATTTCCAGGTGAGCCCATTAAAACAATGCTTGTTTCATCTGATGAACACATAGTAAGAAACAAAAATTCAAGTGAATGCGTGAAAGAGATTATACCGCAAAATTTCTTGAAATCTGATCTGGATGAATTATATACTTCTCTTGAAGTAGATAACTCTCTTGAAATTTTTGTTTGTGAATGTGGTGTTTATAATGTTTTTCATGAGATCAGTGCAGCCATTTTAGGTGAAGATAGTTTGATGCCGACAACCACTTGTGCATAAATTCTAGAAAATTCAACAACTCTTGAATTTGACACCAAAAATATAGATTTTTGTCATAAGCAACCATTGTCCATAGCAGAATATTTTTTGGTGGAAACTCTAATTAAGCCAAACAACATGGAGTTATCTTTCACCATTTGTGCATCTCTTCCAACTATTTTATCTGACTCACAAGCTAAATGTTGATTTTCTGTTTTTCATACTTTTGTTATTGCAGGTTTACCATATGTGCAAGCTATTCCTCCTAAGCCACCATATTTTTTACTAATATCCAAGTTCACTTGCTATTCACTTTTTCCTATTTCATATGTTCGTAGTGCAGAAAGGCCTCCACCAAAACCACCAGACATGAAAGCTACATTCCACCTTAATCCCTCGGGTGTGTTCTTTCCTTTCTCTCACTCTTATGCTATATTTATGTTCTTTAATTGAGGACAATATGTGTTTTAAGTGTGGGGGAGGGAACCATTTCTTTGTTTTTCTTTTTTCTTTATAAAATAAAAAAATGCATCTTTTTGAAAGTTTTAGGCTATAGATTAATCTGATGTTGGTTGTGGAGATTTGGGAAAAGTTCGCAAGATCGGTATCGTCTTAACACCGTAAGTCTCCTGCGTGTGGAAAATATTTTGAATACTTGTTATGACATAGCCTTGAATTCTCAATTTTTTTAACAGCTCTTGAGTAGTTTATTTCAGCAGTCAGCACCATCTCACACGCACTCTACGCAGGGAAGCCGATGAAAATAAGTGATTGATCCAAGTTTTATAAAAAAAAAAGAAAAAAAGAAAAGGAAATGCACCTTCTAAGTTTGGTGACCCTCACCCGGTCACTTAACCCAACGGTTGTGGAACCTTAAAAAAAAGTTTGATAAAAAAACTCGTTGTTAGTTGGATCAGAATCACTAACCGGCCGCCTTGCTATGAGTGTGTGGAGATAACGGGCTTAATGTGATTGGGCCAGAATGAAAAAGAGCAAAAGGATGAGTAAGATAGGCTTTGGCATAATAACATGATTCGGAATGGTTTGTATAGGAAGGAGGCTTATGACTACATAATTGCGGATTAGTGTTCTTACGATATCCTTAGTGTGCAAGATTAGTACCTATCGACGCAACCTTAACTGAAGAAGAGTTTGTAGCCTGGAATGAGTAACTGATGATGTTTTTGTGTTCTTGAGTTTTTATTTTATTTTGCTCGGAGTGCAAAATTCAAGTGTGGGGGAATTTGATCAGTGCATTTTGATGCACATTCTTCCATGTTTGTACTTAAGCATTTCCTTGGTTTGTTTTGCTTATTTTCATGTTTTATAATGTTTTTCTAATTTAGTTGATTTTTTCCTTTATTTAATTTTCGCACTTTATTTTTCAGCAATTGCAGCTTTTACGAATAAACTCATAACTGGAGCTACAGGAATCAGATTGAGGCGTTCTACCAGTAGTTGGAAAGCTAAGAAAAAAATATACAACTTTGATGTTGGACGAAGAACCTGATTCAGAGTGAATGGGTCTCGAATAATTCGTTGAAGTTTCTGACTGTAGAAACTAAGTTGTTTTGGGTCATTTTTATTGGCCCTGGTTTATGTTTCCGACCCGATTGAGTTTGTAATGCAAAACCTTATTTTGTTTATAAGGTTTGCTGTCGTGCTACAGTAGTTCTCTCCTAGCTTTCACGAATTTTATTGTTCCTTTCACATATTTCATGGCGAACTAATCCCGAGGGGAAATCTGTCGGATTCGAATTCCGTAATTCTTTGAGGTTCTTATCAATTTCAATTTAATTTAGTTCCTTTCTAATTTGTTCTATAATTTTCGTTTTCTTAATTCATTTCTTATATAATATATTGGATTTAATTCGGTTGATGCATGTCCCTTACGTTAATCGCGTTTAACTTAGCTTTTTCGTTATTTCGTGCTATCTTTAACCGTTTGCTTAATTCGGTGATTAGGGACATAACTCGTGTAATATTGTCGAAGCTTGTTTGTTCAATATTGCAATCGAATAGGAATTATAACCACTTAGGGAATTGGAATTGTAATAACCGATGATAAGTTGGTAGTCGAACCGGTAGATTAACCTGTTTTAATCACTTATTTTAATAATCACTTATTTACTCTGTTTATTTTCTTAATCGAATTTTAAAACAAAAAAAACCCATAATCATTTTCAATTGGTTAATTCATCATCAAGAATCCTTGTGAATCGACATCTGAGTCATTGTCGCTTTTCTACAGTTTTGAAAATCACTCGTTTTGATCCGTGCGCGACAGCGGATCAACCTTTTTACACTTTCCACAAAATAAATGTTATCTAGTGGAGCCTCAGGAATTTTCTCAGAAGTTCTAATCACCACAGCTCTCTTCTCACGAGTGATGTCCTGGACATTATCATCAGGATCAAACTCATCTCTGGTCTTCCTATTTCTGGAAGAGATGGACACTTTACTCCTGGATTTTGTAGTACCAACCACAAAGATCTTCTGCTTATCTGTTCTCACCTTTGGAGGTGACTCAATAGCTTTCCCTTTCCTTGATTTCAGTCTTTTAGCAACCCCAGGAACCACTTTTGCAATCAACTCCTTGTCAGATAGATCATCCACATCAACCACTTCAACATTCTTCTTTATTTTAGGGCTAGGAGAAGTTTCTACATTAGCTCCAACATCTGCATCTTCCAAAATAGAGATTGCCAACCTGTGATGGTTGTCTTGTGAGTCATCAGTCTGCTTATCATCTATCAGCTTCCAAAACTTCTTAATATCACCACTACCAGCGCCCATATCTTCAGAGAAATCGTCATTACTCTTCATATCTGAGTGATCATCCTCTATGACCTTAGGTTCCTCAAGATTTCCTGTGAACAATTGCATAACACTAGGTTGTTTGGTGATCCTTCTGATGTCACAGTCAGATGTCATAACATCATTCTCAACATCACTTGATGAGCTGAACTCTTGAGGTACCCATTGATAGCAATTATCTCTGGATCTGACTCCCTTCATAACTACCTCATTCTTCTCATTAGTCACCAAATACTCATCCTTAGTGTAGCTGAACTTGTGTCCTTCATCACAAAGATGACTTATGCTAATCAAATTAGCACTCAAACCTTTGACAAAAAGCACATTGTCAAGATCAGGTCCATCATGACACTTCACTTTTCCAACACCTTTCACCACCCCTTTCTCTCCATTTCCAAAGGTAACATCAATTGAGGCACAAGAATTGACTTCCACCAATTGGCTTTTGAATCCAGTCATGTGCTTTGAACAGCCACTGTCAAAGTACCATCCATCTTTAGCAGAGTGTCTATCTGAAAAGTGAGCCAATAGACATGTAACCTCAGCCTTAGGAACCCACTGTTTAACAACCTTGGGCATGTTCTCCTTCTGTCTGGGTTGAGGGTTAGACTTGGGATAACCATGTAGCTTGAAATAAGAAAACTGCATGTGTCCAAATCTGCCACAGTAAAAGCACCTAACTATGTCTTCTCTGAAGTGGTTAAACCTTCTGCCACCTTGATACTGCTGTGGCTGCCACCCATAATGTTGTCTTCTTCTCCCATAGTTTGCCTGTCTCCTGTAGTGAGGATTCTGCCTCTTAGGCTGTCTTCTATGGTGATGTGGCTTCCTTCTTCCATAATAATGAGGCACAACATTATTATATTCAAAGCCATACATGTTTCCTTGATGTTGAGACATCTGATAGAACATGTTCTGTTTGAACTTAGAAGCCTGCATGCTCTTATGATATTAGGGAGGCATATACTGACTAGCTCCAAAAACACGTGCCTTCCTTTGATGAGGACCATGAGCATGCCTCTTCCCAACATTTTGAGGTTGTGGATGAGCAACCTGCTTAGGTTTAGGATCTTGTCTCTTTGTGTGATGTTGAGACATTGGTTGAGTCATCTCCTTCTTGGTTCCTGAAGTGCTTGCTTCAGCCGATATCTTTTCCTCAACCACAAATCCTATGCCTGACCTATCTCCAGCAACCTTTTCTGTCTGAAGGATCTTATCAAGTGTGTATGTACCACTGTTCAGCATCCTAACAGATTTGGTCATATGATCAAGATGAGCTTTGACCAATAAGACTTCATTTTCCAAATCAGCTTTAGCAGTCTCAAGTTGAACAATCTGTTTCTTCTGTTTTTCACTTTCTTGACAGATTTATGCACTCTTCAGACAAAGCTCCTGATAAGTGGATGCTAACTCCTCAAAATTCAGCTCCTCATCACTTGAATCACCATCAGAAACAACTGTTCCAGTTAAAGCTTTGACATGTTTGGCTGACTCTCCTTCACTTTCACTGTCAGAGTCTGACCAAGAAACTGTCATGCCTTTCTTTTGCTTCTTCAGGAATGTGGGGCATTCTTTCTTAACATGTCCATAACCTTCACACTCAAAGCATTGAACACCCTTGTCTTGACCAGTCTTCTCTTCATCCTTCTCCTTAGACTTGCTGATGTCAGAAGCGATGTTCTTGACATTTGGCTTGAAGTTCTTGTTCATTCTTTTGAACACCTTGTTGAACTGCCTTCCCAACATAGCAATGGCCTGAGATAGATCCTCCTGGGATTCAGCACAATTCCCTTTCTCTTCTTGAGCATTTGAAACCAAGGCTATACTCTTTGGCTTCTTTTCAGGTTCTTCCTCATTCAACCCAAGCTCAAAAGTTTGAAGAGATCCAATGAGCTCATCAACCCTCATCTGGCTGATGTCTTGTGCTTCTTCAGTGGCAGTCACCTTCATCTTGTACCTCTTAGGAAGGGACCTAAGGATTTTCCTTACAAGCTTTTCTTCTGACATCTTTTCTCCAAGAGCACTGGATGCATTGGACAACTCAAGAATACTCATATGAAAGTCATGAATAGTTTCATCTTCCTTCATCTTTAGACTTTCAAACTTTGATGTCAGAAGCTAAAGTCTTGACATCTTAACCTTTGAAGTTCCTTCATGAGTAGTCTTCAAGATGTCCCAAGCTTCCTTAGCAACTTCACAGGTATTGATAAACCTGAATATGTTCTTATCCACTCCATTGAAAATAGAATTTAAAGCTTTGGAATTACCAAGGGCAAGCTCATCTTCTTCTTTGGTCAATTCTTCTTCAGGTTTCAGTTTTGCGCTGCCTTCTTTTTCTTTACCAACATCATCTTTCTCAACAACAACAGGTGTTTTCCATTCTTTTATGATAGCCTTCCAAGCCCTGCTGTCCAAGGATTTCAAAAAGGTAATCATCCTTGGCTTCCAATAATCATAATTAGAGCCATCCAAAATAGGGGGTCTGTTGACAAATCCTCCAACTTCTTTGTCCATCTTTACACCAGAAAGTAACTTCCCTAGATCTCACCCAGAGACAGACAGGATGCCTGCTCTGATACCAATTGAAATTCTGGTACCAGATGTGTGATGTTAAGTGCGATGTCACAACAACACACTCTGCAATGGACAATGCAATAACAAGCAGTAAAACAACACAAAGAATTGTTCACCCAGTTCGGTCTAACTACCTACGTCTGGGGGCTACCAAGCCAGGGATGAATTTCACTATCAGTAGTATTAATTTACAGACTCAACAACCCAGTTGACATCTCCTAAACTTAATCACTACTTAATAAACCTTCTACTTAAGATACCACTTAAGTATGAGAACACTACTCAATCCCTAAATCACTTCAGTGATATAATGATCACACACTTTGAAAAACACAACTTGATTCTGCTTCACAGCTTTGATCAAGAACAACTCAGAACAACAACACCAATTCACACTAGAATGGTTTACAAACACGAAGACTCAAACGACTCTCAGTCTTTAGCTCTCTTTCTTCGTTTCTTTTCCTTTAGGATTGTTGTGCTTTATATAGTTCTTTGAATTGGGCTTGGACCTGGTACAATATCTGACCTGATTTGTTATTTAAAACTGAATCTTCAAAACAGATTTTCTCTCTCAAAATCTTCTTAAATCTTCAGCCTTTAAACACTCCTACAAATCTGCATCAAATCTGTTTGTAACAGAAAATATCTCCTCCAAGATATTCGCATCCAATTACTCTGACAGCTCTCCCAAATTCCAGCTAAAATGCAAACCCTAACAATATCACTAAACCTGATGTTATTAATCTTCTGCATACCTGATGTCACAACATCGCATGTGACATCAGACATCCAACTTAAATTCTTAACATAAACCAATGTTAAGACATCACCCATATGACATCAACATTGAACACTTTGTTTTACCAAAATTCTAGCCAATCCAAGAACCAACACGATATATATTAAAAGCATACCACATGATAACACATCAATCGCACACAATTACAATGGTAAAAGTCGACAAAATGACACGTTTCCAAATTCTCTACATAATTAAATCGGCCACCAATCTCAAAAACCACTTTTATTAGAAAGAACATTTCATAAGCTTTCCAATGGTACAAAGAACGTCCTGATCCGAGTTACGGATCAAAAGTTACGGAATTTAGAAAACAGATTTAATTTTTGAAGTTCCAGGTCGCTCTAAACGGGCTCCTCCCCGCGCTGAGCGCGCTCAGTGAGGTTGCGAATTTTCAAGACCGCGCTAAGCGGGAGGCTGCGCGCTGAGCGCGCACTGCGAAATCCAGAAAAATGAACTCTTCGCAAATCCAACCCAAAAATCCTATTTTTCATCCCAAATCAATTCCAACAGCAAAATAAGCATCAGCAATTTTTCATAAACACAGTGCCATCATGCAACGCGATTTATATCGATTTCCGACCGTGAAAACATCGATTTTTACTCATTTATCTCATTTCGACCTATATTTGAAAAACTAGTAAACAATCCGACACACCCCTACATAATCATACACAAACATAGCATAATCGAGTTTCGCACCCTTACCCGATTAATTGCGCTTTGAAGTGTCGGTTGAATCGGTTCCTAAACTTTCAAGTTTTTCCTCTTTTTCCTCTTTTCTTTCTCTTCTCCTTCTTTTCTTTCTATTCTCTCTATTTTTCTCTCTATGTTTCTATTTAAAATGAAAAACAATATCTAACCAAGCCAAAAAGACCAATATACCCCTACACTCAATTTTCTCGCAAACGTTACCAAAACGCGATAAAACATAATAACCAGGAATAAAATAATATAAAGACCAAAAATAATTAAATCGACTCGATTAAATAAATCTAACAAAAACTGGGGCGTTACAACTCTCCCCCACTTAGAAATTTTCGTCCTCGAAAATAATACCTGAGACGAACAACTCAGGATACGATTCCCGCATCCGACTCTCCAACTCCCAAGTCAAATTGCCCTCAGCAGCTCCTCCCCACGCTACTTTCACAAGCGCAATATCCTTGCCTCTTAACTGCTTCAACTCGCGATCCAAAATTCTCACTGGTAATGCCTCAACCGTAAGGTTCTCCCTTACCTCAACTTCATCCATCGAAATCACATGTGACGGATCCGGAACATACTTCCGAAGCTGTGAAACATGGAACACATCATGCAAATTCAAAAGATTCGGTGGCAACGCCACCCGATAAGCCCCAGCACCCACTCTCTCGGAGATCTGATAAGGACCAATAAACCGAGAAGTAAGCTTCTTCGACTTCAATGCACGTCCAACACCCATTACCGGTGTAACTCTCAAAAATAAATGATCGCCTTCTTGAAACTCAAGATCTTTCCTCCTTCGATCATGATAACTCTTCTTCCTACTCTGAGAAGTCTTCATCTTCTCACGAATAAGTTTCACCTTTTCCGTAGTTTGTTGAATTAACTCCGGTCCAACCACCGAACTCTCACCAGATTCATGCCAACACAACGGTGTTCAACATCTTCTTCCATACAACGCTTCAAAAGGTGCCATTCCAATACTTGAATAGAAACTGTTGTTATACGTGAATTCAGCCAACGAAAGATAATTATACCAAGCACCACCTTGCTCAAGAACACAACCTCTCAGCAAATCTTCCAATGATTGAATATCTCTCTCGGTCTGACCATCCGTCTGAGGATGATAAGCAGAACTCAATCTCAACTTAGAACCTAATGCCTTTTGTAAACTTTCCCATAATCTGGAAGTAAACCTCGGATCTCGATCTGAAACAATACACAACAGAACACCATGTAGCTTCACAATCACGCGGATATAAATCTCAGCAAACCTCTCCAAAGAAAAACTGATGTCAATCGGAATGAAATGCGCCGATTTAGTCAGCCTGTCCACAACCACCCAAATGGCATTATGTCCCCTCGGAGTATTCGGAAACCCTGTCACAAAATCCATAGAAATACTATCCCATTTCCACTTGGGAATATCCAACGGTTGCAATAATCCACTAGGCTTATAATGTTCTACCTTCGACTTCTGACACGTCAAACACGCATAAACAAACTGAGCCACATCCCTCTTCAATCCGGACCACCAAAAGATCTTCTTCAAATCTTGGTACATTTTATTAGCTCCTGGATGTATACTCAAACTACTCCGGCGTCCTTCCTCTAAAATCATCTTTTTCAATTCCGAATCATCAGGAATACAAATTCTCCCACGGAATCTCAAAACACCCTTATCATCCACTTTAAAGTCACCATTCACACCTTTATCTCCAATCGTCATCAAATCAACAAATTTCACATCCAGCCTCTGTTTCTCGCTAACGGTCAACAGAAAATCATTAGTGACCCTTAACATTCCAAGCCTCATGCTGTCAGATGTCAATTCACACACCAAACTCAAATCTCTAAATGCTTCCAAAAGTTCCCACTCTTTAACCATCAAAGCAGACATATGCAAAGATTTCCGGCTTAACGCATCGGCAACCACATTAGCTTTACCAGGATGGTAATTCAAGCTAAAATCCTAGTCCTTCAAAAATTCCAACCATCTCCGTTGCCTCATATTCAACTCTTTCTGATCAAACAAGTATTTCAAACTCTTATGATCACTAAAGACTTTAAATCTTGCACCATAGAGATAACGCCTCCAAATTTTCAACACGAAAACCACCGCCGCTAATTCCAAATCATGCGTAGGGTAATTTTTCTCATGATCCCTTAATTGCCTCGAAGCATAAGCCACAACCTTACCTTCTTGCATCAACACTCCACCTAACCCAATCAAAGATGCATCGCAATACACCACATACGATTCACTAGGATTCGGTAAGATCAAAATCAGAGCTATAGTCAATCTTCTCTTCAGCTCACTAAAACTTTCCTCACACTGAATATCCCAAATAAACGCTTTACCTTTACAAGTCAGTTGGGTCAAAGGAAGTGCTAACTTGGAAAAGCCTTCAATGAATCTTCGATAATATCCAGCTAAACCCAAAAAGCTTCTAATTTCAATAACAGATCTAGGAGCCTCCCATTGTAGAACTGCATCTATTTTGGATGGATCCACAACAATACCATTACCCGAAATCACATGCCCAAGAAAACTCACTTCTGACAACCAGAACTCACACTTAGACAACTTGGCATAAAGTCTCTTTTCCTTCAAAATTTGCAATACAATATGTAAATGCTCCACATGTTCCTCCCGAGACTTAGAATAAATTAAGATGTCATCGATAAACACAACAACAAATTGATCCAAATGCTCATGGAAAATGCGATTCATATACTCCATAAATACACCCGGCGCATTAGAAACCCCGAACGGCATCACGGAATATTCGTAATGTCCGTATTGTGTCCTAAAAGCCATCTTCTGAATATCTTCCTCTTTCACTCTAATCTGATGATAACCTGACCTCAAATCAATTTTACTAAACACACACGCACCTACCAACTGGTCCATCAGATCATCAATTCTCGGAAGAGGATACTTGTTCTTAATCGTCACCTTATTCAGCTGGCGATAATCAATACACAATCGCATACTTCTGATGACATTAAATTATACTGTATTTTCGACTCTGATTTCACATGCATATTAGTTGTTTTTCTATTATTTTTGCTTTGTTATTGTTATGTTTCCCTTTGTTTTCAGGTTTTCAATAAAATCGAGGTCCCACACGAGAAAGGGTGCAAAAGGAGCAAGAATTCAAGTTTGGCAGCAATTTACCCTTGTCGCTTCTCTTGTCGCGGACGCCCCAGGGTAGGCGACGACGTGTCCCATGATCTCCACTGCTCAACTGCCACGTTCCCATGACCTTTGCCAGTTTCTTCTAGTCGCGGGCGCGGTAGGCCTGTCGCGGGCGCGACAAGGCAAAATCAGTTTCCAGCCTATTTTCAAGCCAAGGTCACTTTTGTCTTTGCACCTTGCCAACTTTGCCTATAAATACTCTCAGGACTCGAATTTTAGGATCATCCAATCTTAGTTTACTTCATCCTAGGCATAAATTTCACTCTTGTAAAGCAGTAATCTTCTCACATCGAGGAGTTATTGCACTGTGTGTGATCGAGTTTGTAATAAAGTCTTGGAGTGTCTGTAATCAAGTTGGAGCACTTTGGTAGAAATAATCCTGCCAGCATTTTATTTTCCGTGCATTGTACCAGATTTAAAGACTCCGCTTTGGAGCAGGTTTTATTTTAATCGCATTTACTTTCATCTATTTCTTGCACTTGCTTTATTTTGTTTATTTATTGTCTTGCCTTACTTTTCAAAACTTTACTTTTCAAAAGACTTAATTCCATACATGATAAGAATTAACATGACTGTTATAACTACCATGGCTGGCTAAGTTTTAGATAGGTAAGGATGTAAAGACCATAACCACCGTAATACGTCTATATGTTAACAAAAATACTTAAGGGCTGTTTTAATCTTTAACACAAGTTTTCTGTACTTAAAAGCAATGTTGGGTAAGATCGAAAGTCGTCCAACCATTTGTGAACTTGTTTAGTTCTCAACTGATCAAATACAGCGAAAGCGCTTTGCTCAGTTGAGTAGGGATTTTTAACACTTTAGAAAAGAGATTTTAAAACTATTTTCGGACGCGTTAGTGGGATTAGAATCTGGTTCATTTTGAACCTCTTTAGTTTAGAGATTTCAGGTCAAAATACTTTTCTGTTTAGTTTAGAATTTGCATTTCTTAAAAGTAAGTTTTCCATGACTCTAACGCAATGCACGCCTTTTTATAAGTGACAATAAAGGGGTTAGTTTAGAGGGTAAACTTGGTTCTGACTACGCGAAAGCGACAGTTCCTGCTAAATTGAATTCTTTTCTTAAAATAGAAGATATTGCCCGTAAGAGGTTCTGTTGATGAATATAGAAATATTATCGGTTATGAGAATTACATTCAAGCCTATTGTTTTGTCTGAATTTTATTACCTCGTCATTTACTTTTATTTATTTTCCTCTGCATTAGTAAACCCTGAATTGAACTGCCTTAGATAAGCACTGTAACAAACGGAAATCGTTAGATCGACATTTGGTCTCTGTGGATACGATAACTTTTTATATTACTCTGACGCGATTCGTGCACTTGCAAATACAACGCATCAAGTTTTTGGCGCCGTTGCCGGGGAGCAATTTCGCCGAATTTCAAATTTCATTTGTTATCACCGTTTAGACTAGGGCCGCACGAACTGGTCGATGCGAAGATCTCGCAGCTCCAGTAGTGTAATAGATCCTTTAGTGGAACCAGAACATTACGCTCGCGCACGACTTTGGCTTCGTCGAATTAAGCAAGCTATGGCCGAAGATTGTAACCAAAGACCCCTTAAGGAATCCGCTCAGCCTGCTGACGAAGAACCGAGCTCTAGTATAGTTAACCCTACCATACCTGCCAATAATTTTGAACTAAAACCGTCCCTATTACAACTAGTTCAACAAAACCAATTCGCAAGACTACCATCTGAAAACCCAAACCAACATCTAAAAGTCTTTATCCAGTTGTCAAACACCTTTAAGACCAATGGTGCTAGTCCGGAGGCGATTCGTTTAAGACTATTTCCCTTTTTCCTTAGAGACGAAGCCCTAACTTGGTTAGATTCCCTTCCAGCCAATTCTATAACAACATGGGAAGACCTTAGGAGAACATTCCTTGCTAGATACTTTCCCCCAAGCAAAACAGCCGTTCTTCGAAACCAAATAACAAGATTTACCCAAAACCAAGGAGAATCACTATTTGAAGCTTGGGAGAGGTATAAAGACCTTCTAAGGGCTTGTCCACACCACGGTTTGGAGCAATGGTTGATTATACATACCTTTTACCATGGACTTCATTATAACACAAAGATGTCCATCGACACTGCCGTTGGCGGTGCCCTGATGAACAAACCCTATCCTGACGCTTGTGGTCTCATTGAAGATATGGCTCAAAACCATCATTAATGGGGAAACGAAAGAGAAACAGTGGAAAAGAAAGAAGCCCAAGGAGGTAAACATGAGGTAAGCTCTATAGACATGATGCAAGCCAAAATGGATGCTATGGCCCTCAAGATCGATCAAATGTACGCACAACCAACCGCTGCAGTAGCGGTAGTGTCGGATTGCGAACTTTATGGTACTAAAGGTCATCAATCAGCTGACTGCCATCTGTTAAACGAGACTAACCCAGACCCAGTCAACTATGCCCAAGGGAACCCGTTCTCAAATACTTACAACCCTGGATGGAGAAATCACCCTAATTTTTCCTACAAAAACAATAACCCTACCCAAAACCAAGCACCTCCGAGATCAACCAACAATCAAGCACCTAGACAAAACCAACCTATGCAAGCAGTGCCACCTAAGCCAAATATTGAGAAAGTGCTAAATGATTTTATGACAGCACAAGCCCAGCAAAACAAAGAGTTCCTAAATCAGAATATTCATGTGAATGAGCTGCTTACCCAACTAGGAACCAAAATGGACCAAATGGCCACCCACAGCAAGATGCTTGAAACCCAGATCTCTCAGGTAGCCTTAAATCAAGCACCCCAAACTACTCCTGGAGGACAATTTCCTGGACAACCTCAACAGAACCCTCGAGGGCAAGCTAACGTTGTTACCTTACGAAGTGGAACCACTTATGAAGGGCCTAAAAACCCGACATTGAGTGACTCCGAAGTTTCCAAAAAGGATGCTACCCCTGAAGGTGAGGAACCCGTAGAAATTGAGAAACCAAAAGACAGAGATAAAGGAGAAGTTACGGACGAAGCTTCAACACCCCCTCAGCCATACAAACCACCAATTCCATATCCACAAAGACTTAAACAAACTAAGATCAATGACCAATTCCAAAAGTTTGTTAAAGTTATAGAAAAACTCCATGTAGAGATTCCTTTTACAGAAGCCATCACCCAAATACCATCTTATACTAAGTTCCTGAAGGACATCCTCACCAATAAACGTAGACTTGACGATCCAAAACCAGTGGAGTGTAATTCCATTTCCGAGACCAAACTTGCCAAAAAAGACAAAGATCCGGGAAATTTCTCCATACCTTGTATTTTGGGGAATCATGTCATAGATAAAGCCTTTCTGGACTTAGGAGCCAGTGTAAGCCTAATGCCCCTTGCAGTTTGTGAACGATTGAAACTAGGAGATTTGCAACCTACTAAGATGTCTCTCCTGTTAGCTGACAGATCCATAAAATACCCTGTAGGCGTATTAGAAGACATCCCAGTTAGAATAGGCAAGTTGTTCATTCCCACCGACTTCGTCGTAATGGACATCAAAGAAGATAAAGATATCCCAATCCTCCTAGGAAGACCCTTCCTATCAACTGCAGGAGCCATAATAGATGTCAAGAAAGGAAAATTGACTTTTGAGGTAGGTAACGAAAAAAATAGAGTTTGTCCTAGCAAAGTTTCTCGCGGCACCAGTAATAGGAGATGCATGTTATGCAGTTGATGTCATTGATGAATGTGTCCATGAACTTAACCAGGAAGAGCTGATAGAAAGAATAAAACTACCTTCAACGCCCATTGAGAAAGATGATGACAGTATGGAACCCTACATAGATGATAGCCTTTTTGAATGTCTATCCTTAACTCTAGATCCTATACAAAGCCCCAGCAAACCAACCTTAGAATTAAAAGAATTACCCAAGAATCTAAGATATGAGTTTTTAGACAAAGAAATGGACAGACCAGTTATAGTCAGCGCCGTTCTGAACCAAAATGAAACAAACCAACTCTTAGATGTCTTGCGAAGATATCCCTCAGCACTAGGGTACAACATCTCAGATCTTAAAGGAATAAGTCCATCCGTGTGCATGCACCAGATTTCACTTGAGGAAGATGCTAAACCTTCGAGAGAACACCAAAGAAGGATTAACCCTATAATGAGTGAGGTAGTTAAGAAGGAAGTTCTTAAGTTGTTGGAAGCAGGGATAATATATCAGATCTCGGACAGTAAATGGGTAAGCCTTGTGCATGTAGTACCTAAAAAGGGAGGCATCACCGTGGTTCAAAACGAAAAAGGTGAGCACGTTACAAAACGGATAGAAGGAGGTTGGCGTATGTGCATAGATTACAGAAAATTAAACAAAGCCACTAGGAAAGACCATTTCCCATTACCTTTTATAGATCAGATGTTGGAACGTCTAGCTAGATATTCCTACTTCTGTTACCTCGACGGATATTCAGGTTTTTTCCAAATTCCTATACACCCTGATGACCAAGAGAAAACAACCTTCACATACCCATATGGAACTTTTGCCTATAGACGTATGCATTTCGGACTCTGTAACGCCCCAGCAACTTTTCAGCGTTGCATGATGTCAATCTTCGCTGATTATCTTGATGGAATTATGGAAGTATTCATGGACAATTTCTCAGTCTGCGGATTTGATTTCAATAACTGTCTAGTCAACCTTGAAAAGATCTTGAAGAGATGTGTCGAAGTAAACCTGGTATTAAATTGGGAGAAATGTCACTTCATGGTCACTGAAGGTATTGTTCTAGGACATATCATTTCTGAAAAAGGCATTGAAGTTGATAAAGCTAAGATCGAGGTGATAGAGAATCTTAAACCACCCAAAACAATTAGAGAAGTTTGAAGTTTTCTCGGACATGCCAGATTTTACCGGCGTTTCATTAAAAACTTCTCTAAGATCACTAAACCTTTGACAGGTCTTCTGATGAAAGATGCCGAGTTCATTTTTGATGAAAAATGCAACGAAGCATTCAACCTTTTAAAACAAGCTTTAATCTCAGCACCCATTATGCAACCACCATATTGGACAAAACCTTTTGAAATCATGTGTGATGCTAGTGATTACGCTGTAGGAGAAGTGCTAGGACAAAGATCTGATAAGAAGTTACATGTGATTTACTACGCCAGTAGAACTCTAGATGCCGCTCAGCTAAACTATGCAACCACAGAAAAGGAACTCCTAGCCGTAGTTTTCGCCATAGACAAATTTAGATCCTATTTGGTGGGAGCCAAAATAATTGTTTACACTGATCATGCCGCCATCCGATACCTTTTGAATAAAAAGGATGCTAAACCTAGGTTACTCCGGTGGATACTTTTATTGCAAGAATTTGACCTTGATATCAGAGATAAGAAAGGCACCGAGAATGTAGTTGCCGATCACCTTTCCAGGCTTGAGTTCTTGAAACCTGATGTAGTACCCATAAATGATGACTTTGCTTATGACAGGTTAATCGCTAAGCTAGATGCCATTGGAGATGTAAGTTTAGAGACCCTAGAAGATTCTGAAAAATCCTTAGCGGTAAATAATGTACCTTGGTATGCAGATTTTGTTAACTATCTTGCTGTAGATATAATACCTCCTGACCTCAGTTATCAGCAGAAAAAGAAGTTCTTCAATGACGTTAAACATTTCTATTGGGATGAACCACTCCTTTTTAAGAGAGGCACTGACGGAATCTTTCGCCGGTGTGTTCCAGAGGAAGAAGTGCACCATATCATAAAACATTGTCACTCAGCACCCTACGGAGGACACGCAAGCACATCTAAGACTCACGCTAAAATCTTACAAGCTGGTCTTTATTGGCCAACTATATGGCGTGATGTTCATACATATATAACCAAGTTCGACCCGTGTCAACGCTCCGGAAACATCTCGAGGAGAAATGAAATGCCATTAAGAAACATTCAAGAAGTAGAACTTTTTGATGTTTGGGGAATCGACTTTATGGGACCTTTTCCATCATCTTTAGGGAACAAATATATTTTAGTCGCTGTCGATTACGTGTCCAAATGGATTGAAGTTATAGCTGCACCCACAAACGACACCCGAGTAGTGATTAAGATGTTCAAGCAGAATATATTCCCTAGATTCGGAGTTCCCAGACTGGTCATAAGTGATGGAGGATCACATTTTATATCTAGGATTTTTGACAAACTGTTGAGGAAGTATGGAGTTAAACATAGAGTAGCCACACCTTACCACCCGCAAACCAGTGGGCAAGTAGAAGTATCCAATAGAGAGATCAATCATATCTTAGAAAAAACTGTCTCGATATCCAGAAAGGATTGGTCACAGAAGCTTTCAGAAGCACTGTGGGCCTACAGGACAGCCTACAAGACTCCCATTGGAACAACCCCTTACCAACTAGTTTACGGAAAATCATGTCACTTACCCTTTGAATTGGAACACAAAGCATATTGGGCCATCAGAACCTTAAATTTTGACTACCTAGCAGCTGGTGAGAAATGCATCTTAGACATACATAAACTAGAAGAGCTCCGACAATCAGCCTATGAAAATGCCATCATATATAAAGAGAGAACCAAAGCATGGCATGACAAGAAGATCATCAAGAAAGACTTCAACATAGGTGACCCCGTTCTTCTATACAATTCTAGACTGCGACTTTTTCCAGGTAAGCTTCGATCTAGATGGACGGGCCCGTTCGAAGTTTCCAAAGTCCTAAAATCCGGGGCAGTGGAAATTAAGAACAAATCTTGCAGTCCGTTCGTTGTAAATGGACAAAGGCTTAAGCATTATGAAGGAGGTGACATTCCAGCATACTACTCCAGGTTCACGTTAACAGACCCACCTATCCTCACACCAGATACATGACTTGAACTCGTCGAGCTAACGACGTTAAACAAGCGCTGCATGGGAGGCAACCCATGGTTCTTTTCCTTTTCGTATTTATTTTTCTTTTATTTTGATTTACGTTTGTTTGCTTGTTTGTACATATATGTCTAACTTGTTTTGTGTTTTTGATTTCAGGGCCTGTTTTTCCTAACCTTTTCTTTCAGGATGCCACCAGTTGACGACATGCACGTGACATTTAGAGACGACGCTCAGAGAGAGTGTTATGCGATGCTTTCACTCAGACCCATGGCACCCACTCACTACCCAGACAGTGATTGCATGGAAGCTTTGGGCATAGAACCCAGTGTCCGATACTTGGCCCACCAGCTCAAATGGGACCAGTACGCTGATGATTTGCATCCCACCTATAGGAACCTCACTCTGGAGTTCCTCAGCTCTTTTTCCTATGATTCGTACTTGGGACCAGATGGCCACACTAGCTTCAGGTTATTTGGCACAGAGTATTCGTTCACCCATATTGAGTTCGGTGATCTTCTTGGATTTGAGATTGGAGTTGGCGCTATCCCTGAGTTGCCCATGGGTTACTTCATGAATAGAGACGTGGAGAAATTTTGGAGTGACATCTCTGGAGGTGGAGGCCCTGACCCTGATACTCGCATTTCACAGGTTATCCATAACCCAGCTCTCTGATACTTTCAGATGATCATTGCCCATACATTCTTTGGGAGAGCAGATACTAATGACCACGTTACTAAGGAGGACATATTTTTCATGTTTTGTGTGAATCAGTCACGTCGTTTAGCTTGTGGTAACTTTATGTTGTACTTTTTTAGTGGTGTTGCCACCTGGGCAGGAGGACCTATACATGTAGGAGGTAATGTGACTGAGATTGCTGCTGCTCTAGGCCTTGGCCGAAAGCTATTTCATTTGACTCCCTACTGCAGCCATACCACCATGGATGTTGATTTTTGTTTAGATCGGGGGCTGATGAGAAGGAACTCCTTTAATCCCTCTTAGTTCAGACTCTTGATCGATGGTGAGACCATACATCACTTCACTTTGCCAGATCCTGTTATGACCAGTGTCCATGACCCAACAAACTGTACATATGCCTTAGAAGGACACGGTGAGACGGTAGACGCACCACGACCCTGCCCAGAGCCAGAGTACGTTCCAGCTCCACCAGCTGACAGGACCACGGTATGGTCAAATAATCATTCATTAGGTACTCCAGATATGCAGACCCAGATGGCGATGATGCGCCAGGAGATAGCAGATCTCCGACAGACTCTTGTTGACCTACACCTGAGGATGGAAGTGTCAGAGCTGACCCACGCTACTGAGTACGATGTGCTGTATGAAGACATGGCGGAGCTCCGTCGTGAGATAGCGAGACTCCGTGGAGATGACCAGACATCTTGATTTCCATTTTCGTATTATTTACTATATTTCTCATGCATTGATTTACTTCCAGTATCACCCAGACATATTTCCTACTATTTGCATTTGATATATTTCCGATTTATATTTGAGTTTTTTATGTTTATATGCTAATATTTTTCTTTCGTTTTATTTTTCTTTGACAAAATATATAAAAATTTTATTATAAAAAAAAAAAAAATATATATATATATATATATATATATATATATATATATATATGCTTGTAAAAATTTTGTGCAAAACTACATTTTTAGGACATATGGAATGCTAAAAAGACCCCCCCGAGGCCAAAGGGAGGACAAAAAGCCCATTCAAAAAGACAAATTGAGGCCCATCAGCGAATTTACTCACGTCGCGCCCACGACCCACCTGTCGCGCCCGCGACATCGTCCCTGTAAATTCGGGACAGAACCTCCATTTCCACCATTTTTGAACCTCCAACCTCTTCAAACCCATTTTTTCCCTCCGAAAAATCCCTATAAAACCCCATTGAAACTCATATCTCTAGCATTCACCAATCATCTCTTAACTTTCCATTTCAATTTCCATCAACAAAAACCCATAAAAATCCAACCTTTATCATACCACTTTTCTTCCACCCTCTTCACCATCTTCATCAATGGAGTTTAATGGAATCATTCTTCGGGAAGGACAAGCCGGGAATAGGCTGAAGCGGCAACTTCAAAAGCTTCAGGATCGAGAAATTCTCTCGACGAGGTATGTCGACGATTCTTGCTTGCACGCTTTAGGGGTTCATCATAGCATTTTTCATTTGTTAGACTTTGTAGGTTTAGGCACTGTTTTCACCACAAAAGAACCCACCTATGAGAGGATGACGGTTGAGTTTTTGAGTTCATTGGTTTATACCGTTCGTCCCGACACTGCTAGCACAGTCGGTACAGTGCATTTTAGACTGTTTGCTGTTGAGTATGAGTACAGTACCGATGAACTAGCAGGTCTATTGGGATTCCCTCATGGGGAGGGTGCTGTTTGTGAGGCTCCTTCAGATGCTGAATGGTCAGTCGAGTTATTCGCCTTCTGGCGCAGGTTGTCAGATACTATTATTGATTCCTTTAAGGGAATACTCGCCTCGACCATTCATAACCCGGCCATAAGAATTTTCAGATATCTTTTGGCATGCTCTATTTTTGGCCGGGAGAATCAAAACAAAGTTAATAGCAAAGAACTTTTGTTCTTGCAAGGATGCCTCACAGATGTAAGAATCAATCCGGTTCCATTTATGATCGCCCACATGTGCTTAACGGTAAATAAGGGTGGACCGATAGTTTTTGGCGGATTGATTACGTCTATTGCTCGGGCACTAAATTTGAATGATGAGATAGCTACTTTAGAACCATTGCCCCCTCGCACAATTAATTTAAAATTTCTGAAAGACATGAAATTGTGCCGATCGAGGAGGGCTGGTGGTTATGAGTTGATGATTCACAGGGTAGCCATCGAATCAATTGTTATACCGTGCAGTAGACGTACAGATGTACGATTCGAGAGGAACTGGATCTATGACCTTACTGCCCCACCTTTTCTATGTCCAATTCCTCCTAATGACCATGACAATGAGGGGCCCGACACAGATGATGAGTATGACCATAGAGAGCGTGTGTCCCCTCCTCACCCTACATAATCACACACCGCACCATCTGCTTCTAACACTTTTGCAGGAGCTGCTCCCGGATTTTATATTACGGAGGAGATGTGGCGAGACCATATGGCTAGAGAAGCACGGCATGAAGACCTACTCTCTTCCATTCAGCAACAGATGGCGGACCAGATGAGCTTTATACAAGAGTCGCGACGGAGAGCAGACTAATCTTACGAGACCATCTCCCGTACTCTGCTTGCGATCACCAATGAGCAGTCCCGTCAACAGCAATATAATCATCAGCACTTTCAGTTTATGGAGGCCACTCAGGGTTCCATCTTAGGTAACCTTCGTGAGGTGAAAGCTGCTCAGGCAGAATTGCAGGCTAGGATAGACCAGCGAGACCGTCACCGTAGCAGATCCCGTCGTTCCGAGCATCCAACACAGGGCGGCGAGGGCACCAGCGGTCCTCACTAGTTTTGCCAGGTTCCTTTCTCCTTAGCTTACTTCGAAACATTGGGGACAATGTTCGATTTAAGTGTGAGAGGAGATTTTATCATTTTTATTTCCGTCATTTTAGTAGTTTATTTTTATTTCCCTTCAGTTATTTACTTTTGTTTCTGTTTTAGAAAATGCATGTGTTTGAAGAGTCATTAGTATAAGTATTTTTGGTTCACCTTCATTTTTTCCCACATTTTTAGCCCCCAAAAAAAAAAAATAATAAAATAAAAAATAAAAAATAATAATAATAAATTTTTCCTAGAAAAAAGTGTTGTTCTGAAAAAATTTTGGGCTTTAAGACAGGTTCGGGTTAGGATGCGGTGACTTGGGAGAACCTTCGAAACATCAGTATCGTCCTTACACCATGAACTTCGTAAATATAAGAATCACACCTGAAACCCTATGTACCATGGCCCTAATTTCATTTCAAAATCATCCTTAGTAGTTTATTTCAGCAATCAGCTCCGGCCTAAACATGTTCTAAGTAGGAGACCGACGAATATAAGTGACTGATCTGAGTGCATATTCAAAAAGGAAAAAAATAGGAAGAAAAAGGAAAAAAAAGTAATAAGATGTTTAACTTGCTCATTTTAGTTGGTTCAGAGGTATCTGGCACTGAACTCGGTAGGGCGGATTACGATCCGATCCCCCACAACTGCACTTGAGAAGAATAAAAGGATTTTACACAGCTCCCTGTGCCAGAAATCCGGTATGAAAAGATCAGAATCACTAACAGGTCACTCTACCATGAAGCATGTGCGGAAAATGGGCTTAATGTGATTGCGCTTGAATGAAAAGGACTCAAAAGAGATGGAAAAGGAAGGCCTAAGTATTGTGGGATATAATGGGTTGATTAGTATAGGAGTGAAGTTTATGTCCGTATTTGCAGATTAGTGTCATCACGATGCCCTTGGTTCACTCAGTTAGTACCAACCACTGCATCCAGACTCGGACTTAGAAGCCCTTTTCGCCCAAAAATCATCGATCGACACTGATTTTTCTGTGAGCTTTAAATGTTTTGCTTGAGGACAAGCAAAGGTCTAAGTGTGGGAGAATTTGATGACACTAAATTATACTGTATTTTCGACTCTGATTTCACAGGCATATTAGTTGTTTTTCTATTATTTTTGCTTTGTTATTGTTATGTTTCCCTTTGTTTTCAGGTTTTCAATAAAATCGAGGTCCCAGACGAGAAAGGGTGCAAAAGGAGCAAGAATTCAAGTTTGGCAGCAATTTACCCTTGTCGCTTCTCTTGTCGCGGACGCCCCAGGGTAGGCGACGACGTGTCCCATGATCTCCACTGCTCAACTGCTACGTTCCCACGACCTTTGCCAGTTTCTTCTAGTCGCGGCCGCGGTAGGCCTGTCGCGGGCGCGACAAGGCAAAAACAGTTTCCCGCCCATTTTTAAGCCAAGGTCACTTTTGTCTTTGCACCTTGCCAACTTTGCCTATAAATACTCTCAGGACTCGAATTTTAGGATCATCCAATCTTAGTTTACTTCATCCTAGGCATAAATTTCACTCTTGTAAAGCAGTAATCTTCTCACATCGAGGAGTTATTGCACTGTGTGTGATCGAGTTTGTAATCAAGTCTTGGAGTGTCTGTAATCAAGTTGGAGCACTTTGGTAGAAGTAATCCTGCCAGCATTTTATTTTCCGTGCATTGTACCAGATTTAAAGACTCTGCTTTAGAGCAGGTTTTATTTTAATCGCATTTACTTTCATCTATTTCTTGCACTTGCTTTATTTTGTTTATTTATTGTCTTGCCTTACTTTTCAAAACTTTACTTTTCAAAAGACTTAATTCCATACATGATAAGAATTAACATGACTGTTATAACTACCATGGTTGGCTAAGTTTTAGATAGGTAAGGATGTAAAGACCATAACCACCGTAATACGTCTATATGTTAACAAAAATACTTAAGGGCTGTTTTAATCTTTAACACAAGTTTTCTGTACTTAAAAGCAATGTTGGGTAAGATCGAAAGTCGTCCAACCATTTGTGAACTTGTTTAGTTCTCAACTGATCAAATACAGTGAAAGCGCTTTGCTCAGTTGAGTAGGGATTTTTAACACTTTAGAAAAGAGATTTTAAAACTATTTTAGGACGCGTTAGTGGGATTAGAATCTGGTTCATTTTGAACCTCTTTAGTTTAGAGATTTCAGGTCAAAATACTTTTCTGTTTAGTTTAGAATTTGCATTTCTTAAAAGTAAGTTTTCCATGACTCTAACGCAATGTGCGCCTTTTTATAAGTGACAATAAAGGGGTTAGTTTAGAGGGTAACCTTGGTTCTGACTACGCGAAAGCGACAGTTCCTGTTAAATTGAATTCTTTTCTTAAAATAGAAGATATTGCCCGTAAGTAGTTCTGTTGATGAATATAGAAATATTATCGGTTATGAGAATTACATTCAAGCCTATTGTTTTGTCTGAATTTTATTACCTCGTCATTTACTTTTATTTATTTTCCTCTGCATTAGTGAACCCTGAATTGAACTGCCTTAGATAAGCACTGTAACAAACGGAAATCGTTAGATCGACATTTGGTCTCTGTGGATACGATAACTTTTTATATTACTCTGACGCGATTCGTGCACTTGCGAATACAACGCATCAACTTCCATCTTTCTTTATCACCAACAAAACTGGAGCACCCCAAGGCGATACACTCGGCCTCACAAACCTCTTTTCTAATAATTCATTCAACTGCTTCTTCAACTCAACCAACTCAGATGCCGACATACGATTAGGTGCCATAGATACAGGTCTAGTACCAGGAACTAGATCTATAGAAAAGTCCACCTCTCTCTCTGGCGACACATCAGAAATATCCTCCGGAAACACCTCTGGAAAATCACACACCACTGGAACCACATCAATTGCAACTTGACTATCCACGGTCAACGATGCGAACAACCCGAACAACTGAGCTTCATCCGCAGTTTCTTCAACTCTTTGGTAGATAAGAAACTCGATTCCTCGTCTTCTTCAAGAGAAGGAAATCGTACCAACTTATGATAACAATCGATATGAACTCGATTTGAACGGAAACCAATTCATTCCCAGAACCACGTCCAAACCCTCCAACGGCAAACACACCAAATCCATCTCAAATTCCTTACCATAAATGGTCAAAGGACAACTTAAACAAACCAAAGAAGTAGTTACCGACCCATTGCTGGAGTATCGATAACCATCTCTCCATCCATCAAAGACAACAAAAGATTCAAACGTTGCACACACTCAGATGAAATAAACGAATGAGTCTCTCCAGTATCAATAATAGCAACTAAAGGCGTACTATTAATAAAACAAGTACCTCTGATCAGACGATCTGCACTAGTAGTCTGAGTTCCTGCCAATGCAAATACTTTCCCTCCAGCTTGAGCTTGCTTTGGTTTCGGACACTTCGTACTAATATGACCAGGTTCACCACAGTTGAAACACTTCACCACATTCTTCTTGCACTCAGCTGTTACATGTCCTATACCTCCACAATTTGAACACTTCCTCATATCCTTTCTACATTCAAACTGACGATGTCCTAAGTTACCACACCTAAAACATCTCAGAGGATTAGACATACCTCCCCCACTTGGCCTTTTATCAAAATTAGCCCTTTGCTTACCCTTGTCAGTTGGTGACACATAAGGACCACCACGAAATGGTTGCTTTCCTTTCCTTTCGTTCACACTCTTATAGTGAGTAGAACGAGCTTTGCTATCCTCCTCATAAATTCTACAACAATCCACCAAATATGAAAACCTCCTAATCCTTCGATAACCAACTGCCTGTTTGATCTCGACGCAACCCGTTCTCAAACTCACACATTTGGAAAACTCCGCAGTTGCTTCAGCATAATGTGGATAAAACTAAACAACCTCCACAAACTTAGCAGTGTAATCAATAACAGATATGTAACCCTATTTCAACTCCAAGAACTCTATCTCTTTCTTTCCTCTAACATCTTCAGGAAGATACTTCCTCAAAAACTCACTGCTAAACAAAGCCCAAGTGACAACTTCACCTGCAGCTTCCCACACATGACGCGTGTTAACCCACCAATCATCATCCTCCTCCTGCAACATGTGAGTACCTAGTCTCACCTTCTGTACCTCAGCACAGTCCATCACTCAAAAGATTCTTTCAATCTCCTTAAGCCATATCTGAGCACCATCAGGATCATATCTTCCTTTGAAGATAGGCGGTTTGTTCTTCCTGAACTCATCATTCCCACCAGCATTAGGTGCACCAAGCACAGCCTGAGCCATAGCTTGTATAGCAGCAGCAAGAGCAGCGTCATTCCTTCCAGCCATATTCTGTTCATATCCACTAACAGTAACTATGGTTAAACAATCAGCTCGCCAGAACACAACTGACGCACAACAAACAACTTGGTCAAAACGACCGACACGGACTAGTGCGGACTGACACAACTGGCTCTGATACCACTAAATGTAACACCTCCAATCTATACCCCGAGGAATTTAAGCGATAACAAATAATCAGAGTGTAATTAAAACATTCATGGCATAGACGGGAGCGTCACATCAAAGTAAATGAAATACAACGATCTGCTCAAATAGATATGCAACAATCAGGTAGCAACATAAATAGAGGAACTCAGTTCCTAACACCCACAATTCAGGTATAGAATAAAAGCGGAAAATCTGCAACTGAAATCTCATATATATATGTAACATCAAAGTTTGTCTGTCATATACAGAGTCATACAAGTACAATCCAAAAAGAACATATACATAAAGTCACATAACGATCTCCCTGACTACCCGGTGCTACATATCAGAGTCGACCGACAAAAGAATGAAGACCTAAGCTTCACAAAAAGACCTCCAGCATCTAATCTGCAATGCCTCATAAAGCATTCAAAATAGCAGAAGGGTGAGAAACACAATTATAATATAGTTGCATACAATTATGTAACAACACAAAATACACAATGTAAAACATTCTCACCACAACTTACATCATAATGCACATACAAAACAACACAATTCATATCTCATACCCCCTTCACAAAGGCATAACAATTATGCTCAATACATTTATCACCAACATATATATATCAACCCATCAATTCCATTCACAATTCTCACACATCATCAATCCATCCATGACTTATGCAGATGCAAAGAGACCGACACAATGACTATATGCAAATGCAATGCAGTACAGTTCCATCCACCATTCTCATCATTAATTCACTCAGGAATTATTGGAATCATCGCTTGTTACTTAGTGTAACTCCCTGTCGGGAAAACGATGTTCCCCGTCGCTTTAATTCCTCTTGGTATAAGGCTCACGACGTTTATGGATCACTTTAGGTCCTCTTCGTATAAGGCTCACGATCCGATCGCTTTAGGTCCTCTTTGTATAAGGCTTACGATCGTCTATAACATCGCTTTAGGTCCTCTCGGTATAAGTCTCACGACCGTTATAGCAGATTCCCTCGGGAATCGTTTCGTCGCTCACACTCACTAGGGCACACGACATCACAAGAATGCATATCATGATGCTTGGCATACAATGACTCATGACAATCAAATGCATACACATATACAACCATGTGAACCATTTCAACATCCATAATCATGCATATACAATCAAACATAACACAATGCATTTCTTTGCCCTTAGACCACAAAACATCATCACAACATTTCATCACATGCATTCACATCATACAATAGCACACAAGCTATACGGTATATATTAAAAGCATACCACATGATAACACTGTCGTACCTCGAAAAATACGATCCTCGCGATGGACGCGGAAAAAACTGTTCGAAACAGAGTCGCCACCGAATTTTATTCGTTCCATGGAAGGAATAGGAAAATATCGATAAAACCTTTGAAAGGGATAAGAAAATGGTCGTCGCAACCAAATTACGGGTTCGGGAGTCGGTTACGCAAAGGGAAGGTATTAGCACCCTCTACGTCCGTTGTATTCAACGGGAACCTCTTGATTCGATTCGAGAGAAAGGTTAGCTTGGTTTGTTTGTTTTCTTCTAAGGTAGGTATTGCTTTCTAAGGGGAAATAGGTGGTTTTTTATTAGTGTGCTCGGCAAGGATTAGAATCCTTGGGCCTACGTATTCCCTCGTGCAATGGGAAAGTCAGAGCATTCGTAGTTCGTGGGACTACGGTTGGTTTGTATTTTTTAGGCGAACGAGAGTTTAATTCGCATTCTAACTGCTAAACGTTGGCTTGTCTGCTCGTCATAGGAGGCTGAAGCACTAGTTTACATGTGCGGAAGAATGGACTAAACAATGTTCTTTTTTGTTGAAAGTTGTTTGAATAAGGATTAAGTGTATTAAAGATTTGATTGTAAAAAAGAGTTTGGATTTGCGTATGTATTTTTTAGGGTTTTGGTTGCGTAGGAAGCGTTTAGTTTGTTAAGTGTTTTGAGCGAGAATGACGATTATTCGATAAACGAGACGTCGGCCTCGCAACCGATTAATCGGGGCATGACTGAGATGCTAGATCTCAACGACACCTTTTTCATTCTATTAATTAGGAAATTGTATTTGTTGGACAATTGGCTTACTTGTCCATACAATTAGGGCGAATGTTTTGGGGACGAAAGATCGGAACAAACACAACCCAAAGCGTGCGCCTCAAGAGCGTTCATTCAAGGGCCCAAGAGGTGCTAGACCTCAAAAGTCCACTACTTTCGTAGTTTGATTAAGAAGAAGATTTGAATTTGATGTGTTTTAATAGACGGGTTTAATCGAATTAGGGTTTGAAGTTATTAAGGTTTTAAGGAGAATTAAGTGTTTTAAGGATGATTAAGTATTTTAGTCGGGTTGAAAGTTTTTAGGTTTAGGAATGGAAGATCGAAACGATCACAACTCAAGGCGTGCGCCCCAAGAGCGGTCGTTCAAGGACCCAAGGAGTGCTAGACCCCAAAAACCCACTTTTTCCATAGTTAATTAGGAAAAATGTTTAAGAAGATTGATTAAATATTTTATGAGAAAATATTAAGTATTAGAGCGTCGATTATGATCTTAAGAAAGTGTTTTAAAAGATTGAATGTTTTAATTGAATTGAATGTCTTAAGTATGAGAGTTTAAGCGAGTTAAGTTTTTTAGAATGAAAGATGGAACGATCACAACCTAAGGCGTGCGCCCCAAGAGCGATCGTTCAAGGACCCAAGGAGTGCTAGACTCCAAAAGCCCACTACTTCCATAATTTAATTGAGAAAATAGATTTTTGAATATTAAACTAAATATTTTATAATTTGATTTAAGAAAATAGTTAATGATTAGGCAAAGTTTTATGATTTAATTTGATTTGGAAAAAATATTAGGAATTTAACCAAGTGGATTTTAATTTGATTTAAGAGAATTATTTTTTATTAGGTGTTTTAATTTAAGAAAATATTGTGTTTTTAGGAGTTGAGTATTTTAAATATTTTAAGTATTTTTAAATGATTAGGAATTTTTAGATTATGATTTTTATCTTAATTAAGGATTAATTATATTTTGATTAAGTAAAGATTAATCGTTTTAAGTATTTTTTAATAAATGAAAGACGGAATGAACACAACTCGAAGCGTGCGCCTCAAGAGCATTCATCCAAGGACCCAAGGAGTGCTAGACCCCAAGAGCCCACTACTTTCATATTTAATTTAGAAAATAGTTTAATTTTTTTTTTAGAAATTGAATAATTAATTAAGTTTTAATTAAATAAATATTAAGTGTTTGATAAAAAGTATTTTTAATTACCTATCTAACACGGAATTAACTATTAATTAATCTATCAATAATAGAAACTCAGAAATTGACTTAAAACAAATTTTATTTAAAATCTAAGGATGATTATAATTTAGGATTAAACCCCCATTTTACTCTATTCTAAACCGCATGGGCCCATAGCTCTTGACCCAATATGGCTAAATGTTCCTACACCTAACACAGAGGTAGATGGCGAAACAAATTGATCAAACACTGCCTCGGGTTTGCTGAAACATCAATAAAGAGATAAAAATGGTGACACGTGTCTCTCCCCCAAGAATGGCATGGCAGACAGCAGTAAAGAATTATTAAAAAAAAAATGAAACACATGCCTCCAGGATTCAAATAACACGTCTCCATATTTTTATCATATGCCTCGCCTCACATATTCCCATTAATAATAATAATAAACCAATTAATCATGTAATGATTTAAAACAAATGAACAATGTGCAATTAAAATCTCACTAATCACCCTCATACTCTTCCGTCTCCCTCTCACTCGCCAACTTTCCTCTTTTCTTGTTCAAAACCCACCGTCTCTCTATCTCTCCACTTTTCAACTCAAAGGACCAAAAGGGCTTCCTCTCAAATTCAAACCCTTCTCTCTGTTCTTGTTCAAACTCTCCGTTTTTTCTCTCACCATCCATGAAAATCACAACGATCAAATCATCTAAAAAAAACCAAACCAAACCCTAGGTTTTCTTATGGAAATCACATCGAGTAGCAAATCAACAAACGATTTGAAGAACATTCAATCAAAGCAACTCAGATCAACATACGGCGAAGTTGGAATACGAAATGCAAAGGAAAAAAAAAATTCAAGCAGATTTACCCAAATCGTGGTGCTCCGGTGGTCAGGTTTTCGGTGCGGATTTGAGAGGCTTCGAAAACCTTCAGGTAGAGTGTCTTTCCCTTGAATCTTCTTCTCTCTTTGCTTCGTTTTGCTGAAGATGTTGCGTTTCTATGAATGTGAGTCAGTGGCTAAGCTCACTATCTTAGAGTTTCAGTGTGAAACTCTAAGAAGTTTTTTAGGATTCGAGCTTTAGTAAGGGTTAGGATTGGTTTTAGTAGAGCTTCGCTAGGGTTTTCTGGGTTGCTTCATGAGTGAATAGTAACAAATATTTATAGGCTCAGAAATGTGAAATGAAGAACGTGTGAGGTGAGATTTTTGGTACGTGTGAGAGAATATTTTCGTTAGGGAATGAGGAGGATTACCGATTTCGTGGGATTTGGGTGATAGTGAATCATTCTCTGTTTTTGTTTGTAGTGTGAGCTGTACTTCTTCTAGAATGTGGTTTTCTCTAATTTTTCACTGCGTGGATTTGTGTTTTTACTATTAAATTGTTATTTGTTACTGCTTGTAAAATACACCCTGACTTTATTGTTGATGTGGCTTATGTTGACTATTTGAATATCTAGAATGAATTGTTGTACAACTTGTTTTTGGTTTTCCTTGTATTTTTACTTCATATGTTGTGAAGGTCTTGGTATGATCATGTTATTGTCACCAATTTGTAATGTTAATGTTGATATTTGAATAAATTTAATATCTCTGAACTCAGCATCTGACTTGGTATCAATGTTTTGCATTGTTTGAAAGGTTAGCAATGGAATAAAGAGAAAGAGGCAAGGATGCGGCAATTTTCAAGTAGAACCAAAAGAACCTCCAAGTTCACCTATAACTTACACAGTGTTATGCAGCTGGTTTCATTTGACTCCAAAGTGTTTGCCAACTTTGTATGCTCTTTTCCATGATTCTAGTTTCTATACTAATGCAGCTTGCCGTTCATTTATTTCCTAAGACAAGAACAGATTTATCTATAATGTTCTGCAGGCTTTATCACTAGTGAGTGAGCAGGGCGAATTTCTAAGCACATGAAGAAGACTGCTCTGCATTTGACTTTTTCAATGTTCATGAGTTTCTTAAGGAAACCTTGGTGTGCATTGTATAACCTTTGCATTGTATCTAACCTTGCTTCATTTGTTTCATGTAGGTGAACTTGGAGGAGCTGTTTGGTATGGATATCCCATTTGAAGTTGGAGATGCATCATTGCTTGAGAATTGGTGTGAAATCACTGAGACTGTCAACCTGGAACAACACCATTACCTAAACAAGATCCTATAGTCCAAAGGCCTTTGGGTGCATCTTGGTACTGCAGGCTGCATTGATTGTGCATAAAGGTTTTGGGAGAGTTCATCTGTAACAGGTTATTATCATACTCTTTGTTGTTGTAGCAGTATGTAATGGTAGGTTTTGTATTGACTTATGAGGATGACATTCTGTGGCTTCACTTGACTAGTTGCATATTTCTATGAAAATTTGAACCTTCATAATGTACTTTGCTATTTTGTCCTTTCTGCATTGTTGTAGAATTAGGTGGTCCCATGTACTAACTTGTGATTTGTGCTTGTTTTGTACATTGTCCTAAAACCATATGCAACATGTACTCTTATGCCAACATTATGTGCCCTTGCATCTCATATATTGTGCGTTTGTTCATTAACATACCTGTTACCAAGGAAAAAATCGCATGGCTGCCATCGTGTATTCATATGACCTGTTATGTACTTTGTGCCTTGTAACCATGCTACTTTCTTGTATACTAATCATTTACATTAATTTCTTTTCATGCGCATTGGTTTGAACTTGGATGGGAGGCCTTGGCATTGTAAGTCGTTGGTGAGAGTGTTGGAACCACTGAAAGAGTTAAGGATCAATTGGCATACCTGACTGAAACTTGATACTTTTAACTGGTGTGAGTTTTGTTGAAAGCTGCTGATGAACAATAGAAAAGAGTGAATCAAGAGAGACGTGGCTTGTGTTGCAGGAGAAGTGGTGAAGTCTACAAAAGCAAGACTAATTGAAGAGGGTGAGTTTCTGTCAATCTTCTTGTGTATTCAAAATGATGAAGATGAGCTGAGGTTTTGTAACTTTGTGATTACTTTTCTTTCATGATCTATTTCGCAACGAATACTCTGATGTGGATTTTTGCTTTGCACTGTTATGCCTTTTTTTCTGCTGATGTTTTACTTCTTTTTGTCATGTATCTTCTTTGTCATGGATGAACTAAAAAAAACCTGTTAGAGAATGCCTTGGGAATTGCATAAAACTCGTGTCTTTATTTTTCGCTCGCAGGCTTGTGTATGTGGAGCAGTTTTGGTTTAGCGTCTCATATATGCTTTCAATTGACAACTGACTCTTGAGGTTGATACTCACTTTCCAGCTGCCCTGCACCACTTGAATCCAACATTTGACAGAATTTGGTGCCGACCATTACGGCGCAATCGCAAGCTTGATAAGTTTAATGGTTAGGTAGGATAGTACTTTGATGAGTATCAAGTATTGCTTGGAGCAGAACATTCCTTTTATGAATTTGTCTTGGATTTAACTTTGTTTAGATCTTGGAGTTTTGGTAATATTTGGACAATGATGATTATTCTAGACTATAATAATCTTATCATGTATCATGATTTGGACTGTGAATTGAATCATATCAAGTTGTTATTGCCATCTTAGTTGTATGTTGCGGCCTTTAACTTTATATCCTTGTTTTGTAAAAGCATGATTCCATGCATATAGCACTTATTCAGTCTTCTGGCCCATAGCTTTCATTCAACTGGCCATGAATTATCTCTTAGGCTCCATCACACTTTAAAATAAATTTTTAGTACAATTTGAAGGGTGTACTACAACCATGGCTTAGAAAAACTTGAACGTGGTGTGAAGCAACCACTCCTAAAAAATGCGTTATACCAATAGCCTTGCTCAAATTATTCAAGCTCATGATTCCAAAAGTAATTCACACACGGCTAAAAAAATAAGATCAATGTCCATGACGAACCATCCATGTCTAGAACATAACTTGTATTGTGGCTTTTGAACTTATGAGCATGAAATAAACTTAATCATATTTAATCAAGACATTAGAGATAACATGAAAATTGAATCATCACTACCATTTCTTGATATAATCTTCGGATAAGACCTTGGCTTGAATCGTGCATTTGGATCGCATAGTGAATATGCTATTTAATATGCTAATGTTTGACCAAATCATCCACCAATTTGAATCACTCCAAGCTAGGAAGAATGGCCACTCCTTATCTTATTTTAACCAAACAGCCTCAGTGTCACACTTGGAATATGGTTAAAAATCATTTTGAGATATATGATCATAGTTCAAAACTTCAAGCTTTCTCAAGCCTAGTCTTGAGGAAATGCATCCTAACCATTGTAATTGATCAACTAGAATCACCTTGGGCAATATCCTTAAATTAGCTTGAAACCGTATCTTGACTAATTGGTTATGAGAATGAGGATACATCTCACACTTGCAAGAGCCTCTAATTACAAAGAGTACAAACCAAATATCCATAGCCTAAACCATATGATGATCTTGAGAGAAGTCTATGAAGCAACAACATGTTTCTTATAAGAAAAATGATAGGGTAGGACAAATTTGGGGTATGAAAAACACATCAATCGCACACAATTACAACGGTAAAAGTCGACAAAACGACACGTTTCCAAATTCCTGACATAATTAAATCGGCCACCAATCTCAAAAACCACTTTTATAAGAAAGAACATTTCATAAGCTTTCCAATGGTACAAAGAACGTCCCGATCCGAGTTACGGATCAAAAGTTACGGAATTTAGAAAACAGATTTAATTTTTGAAGTTCCAGGTCGCGCTAAGCGGGCTCCTTTTCGCACTGAGCGCGCTCCTCACTGCCTGGTGAGGCTGCGGATTTTCAAGACCGCGCTAAGCGGGAGGCTACGCGCTGAGCGCGCACTACGAAATCCAGAAAAATGAACTCTTCGCAAATCCAACCCAAAAATCCTATTTTTCATCCCAAATCAATTCCAACAGCAAAATAAGCATCAGCAATTATTCATAAACACAGTGTGATCATGCAACGCGATTTATATCGATTTCTGACCGTGAAAACATCGATTTCTACTCGTTTATCTCATTTCGACCTATATTTGAAAAACTAGTAAACAATCCAACACACCCCTAGATAATCATACACAATCATAGCATAATCGAGTTTCGCACCCTTACCCGATTAATCGCGCTTCGAAGTGTCGGTTGAATCGGTTCCTAAACTTTCAAGTTTTTCCTATTTTTCCTCTTTTCTTTCTCTTCTCCTTCTTTTCTTTCTATTCTCTCTATTTTTCTCTCTATGTTTCTATTTAAAATGAAAAACAATATCTAACCAAGCCAAAAAGACCAATATACCCCTACACTCAATTTTCTCGCAAACGTTACCAAAACGCGATAAAACATGATAACCAAGAATAAAATAATACAAAGACCAAAAATAATTAAATCGACTCGATTAAATAAATCTAACAAAAACTGGGGCGTTACAGTGGTGCCATTGAAACCCTGCAGGTCTGAGCCAACGTACGGGGTCAGATGTGTCTCGTCGAGCTAGAGGGTAGTGAATAGGTGGGCATACATTATGTCCACCGAGCTCCCTTGGTCGACCAGGATGCGGCGGATGTCAAAGTTCGCCATCTATGCCCTGATCAGGAGGGGAATGTTGGAGTTAGGGGTGCCGCCCAACAATTCCTCGAGGTAGAAGGTGATGGGGTTCGACCTCCCCTGGACATTCTCAAAGGTGGCGTTCTACACCGAGCTCGCTTCTATCAACTCGTCGAACTTCCGCTTGATCGACCCCACCTAGACTTTGTTGAACCCTCTACTGGATATGACCATGGCGGTGGGGAAGCTTTCCCATGGGCTGCAAGCGGTTACAGGCGTCTCGGGCTCACAAGAGAAATAGAAGTCCTCTGGTTGGGTGACACACAGGGCGACTTGTAGTCCGTTATCGCCGGAGGACGGGGTCGCCTCCTTGACCCTTTTTGTCTCCCGGGTCTCTTATCGGGGGGCTTCGCTCCTCTTTGTGTACTGCTTGAGGTGCCCCTCTTTGAACAAGATTTCGATGGCATCCTTGAGGTGGATGCAATCCTCCGTGACATGCCCATGGCTCCTGTGGAATCGGAAATATTTGGATTTGTCGATTTTTGGTTTAGGGGGCGTCGGCTTCGGGAAGCGCACACCTCTTCTCTGGAATTCTGAGTTGATGCACTCAGCCAAGATGCGCTTGCGGGGAGCTATGAGCAGCGTTTACTCAATGAAATGGCCTACGGGTCCCCTCGGTTCTCGGGAGTCTTGGGGCCGGTCTTCTCTTCTTCTTTCCCCACCTCGTCGGGGAGCGGTGGAATCCTCGTGTCTGGGGATCTTGGCTCCCTCTTGATTCCGCGAATCGCGGGCGCAGTGGGCCACCTTTATCTCCTCATACTGGATGTATGCCTGGGCCTTGTGGAGGAGCGCGTCAAAAGAGTTAGTCCTTTCAATGCCAATGGCCTTGGCGAACTCGGCGCGAGGTCGCAGTCCTCGCTCGATCAAAAATCTCTTCATATTGTCCGAGGTGGATACCTGGACAGCTTCTTAGTTGAACCTCTCTATGTAATCCCGGAGAGATTCGTCTTTTCCCTGGATGATGGCTTCCAGGGATGCTTCCGTCTTCGGGTGACGTCGGGAAGCGGTGAAGTGCATGGAGAACTGCCTTTTTAGTTCCTTCCAGGATGTGATAGACTCGTGCGTGAGGCTCTTGTACCACGCTATAGCATTCTTTCTCAGGATAGTGGGAAAGAGCCTGCACTTGATGGATCCCCGGACGTTTTGGTAGTCGAGCATCGAATCGATGCTTTCAATGTGGTCTTCTGGGTCGGTCTTACCATCGTATCTCGCCAAGGGCGGGGGTTTTTCCATCCCTATGGACAATGGAGTCTTCCCGACGGGCAAGGGAGTCTACATGATGTCCCTGGATAGCGGCGTGCGCTGGTCGTCCTCGTTGCTCCTGACAGGTGATCGTGATAGAGATAGGTCACCTTGGTCATTTCTTCTCCGTCGGGAAGGGCTCCTTGGTCGGCTCTTTGGCTTCTCGACATACCCGTCAACTTTATTCTTCTTATGAGCAGGGGAACGTCGCTTCTTCCGGGGAGGGGACCGACCGCGCTTCTGGGTGACCAAGGGTTGAGGTCCTTCCAAGCGCGGGCGTCGCCTAGGCTTTTCGGGAGAAGGCTCCGAGAGTCATCATGTCGTGTCCTCTAAGAAGGAGGAGAGGGACTGCGAGAAACGGGGCAACAATGTCTCTGCGGGGGAGAGCGTGATTGTCGCTCCCTCTCGAGCACCTCTATTTGCTCATTCTATTGGAAGATCATCAGATTATCAGATTGATTGCCGTGAATAGAGCCACCGTGGTCAAGTCATTATTAGGTGGCATAGGGATTGGTTGGCAGACAGTTGGGCTATCAAAATGTCGGGTGGCATTGAAGGTCGCATCGTCCGATGAGGGAGAGACGGTGTGCCCATCCCTGGGGTCACCCTCTTCGACGTGAATGGTCACTTTGGGGTCGTGACTGTCACCGTTGGTGAACAAAGTGAAGGCGGTGTCTGAAGCATTGTCGTCAGTTCGTGGGATGGCCATGATCATCGGAGATTGATAACTGCTTTGCTTCTTAAGTTTCTACAGGAGGAAGAACGGGGAACCAAGGGTTCCCACAGACGGCGCCACAAATCTTACCAGATCAGAAATGGATCAACAGCCAGCAACACGTCGTGAGCTCCTTTATTCGCCGGTGGTGGTGAAGAGGTGGGGGTGTAACTGCAAGGTACTCTGATGCCAAAGTTAGAGATGGGGTAATCAGTGCAAGTACAGAGAAAAAGTCTAAAAAATAGAATACTTGACCCTCTAGTGAAATAGGGTATTTATAATGTGCCCCCCGCGCAGGGCCAACCGTTACTTTGCATTGGGTTAGATCGCAAGGCCCAATACGAGTAACTGTCAGGGCTTACGTGACGTAGGGAAGACTAGCACGTGGTCTTCACCCTGGATCAACTGCCTTATGATCTTCGGAAGGTGGGCTGACCAGTTCTTTCGAAAGTAGGTAGTTGTATGATGATGTGTCCCCGCGTGGGGGGCACGTGGAGTCCGTGGGGGAGACGTGTGAGAGCTCTTCGGGCGTGCAGATGGCTGAACATTAATTGGGCCCTCCTCGACGAAGACTTGGGTTGAGTCGTGCCGGATGGTGGGCCAGCCTTAGGCCCAGTCCAGAACAGTAACCAATGGACGTTTTCAGGGAATGTAACCTTAGCTAAAAGTTTGTTAGAAGCTCTTCCTATTTATACTATGATGATGGCTATGATTCCTAAGTATTGCATTGAAAAAATTCATAAGTTGCAGCGGAAATTCATCTTGGGTGGGAGGAATGATGAGAGAAAGTATCATGCGGGTAGGGTGTGATAATGTGGCAAAATCAAAAGAGGCTGGTAGACTAGACATTATGAATAAAGCTTGCATGTTAAAATCTGGGGTGGAAGCTTCAATCCGGGTGCTAAGAGTTGTGGGGCGAGCTGCCAGAGTTGGATTTTCATATAGCAAACACGAATTCTGTGTCAAATATGTACATGTTGCTTGCTGATTCCTAGTGAAAAGATGTAGGTGATTATTGGAACCCTGGTTTGTGCAGTAATTATGTGGAGGAGCTGAAGAGACTCTATGAAGGATTAATTTTTTTGCTAAAAGTTTGTGGTTGAAAGCTATTGAAAATTAATGTTGAATCACTTTTAGTTGTTAATGTTATTAAGAATAATAAAACATGGGTAGAGCTTTGATCATTATTTTTTTTTTGAAACGGCAAAGGAATATTATTAAAAACCAAGGCACAAGAGATGCCTTAATATACAGTTCATGCTGCTAAACGAAACAGGCTCCAAACACCAGTAGAAACAAAAACAAAATATAGCAATAGAACAACAACTTCTAAAGCCACAAACCACCAGACCAAAGGAAAAACAACACACCAGGCCCCAAAAAACACAGACAACAAATCAACCAAAATTTGACAAACAGTCCCACACTAAGAACTCACACAAGACGAATGAGAGAAATTTGCACCGAGCACACCAGACAAAAAACTGCAAGGCCACTGACCACCCAACACCAAAAAAGCAATCCCCAAAATGGACTAGCCGCAGAACAAAACGACTCTGCCCCAGTAGTCACAGCCTACCCGCCTTCCCAGCAACTGAGGGCTACAAAGATCCAGACCAAACTAGAAGTCTAACTCAAAATACGACACCACAATCAATAGGCTGGGCTGAGCAACACTAAATCTGAACCTCAGAGGACACTAAATTCTGCAGAAGGGCGACACTTCATTTATGAATACCTAAGCACACCCCTAGATTCAAAAACCATAAAGTTAATTCGTCTTTGATCAATTTTACTTTTGTCCTGAGCCAATTTCAAGCTAAGATCTTTGCTTCTTCTAATGTTCTTTCCAATTGGATGGCTTTGTTTCTGAATATCTTGTCGTTCCTGCTTTTCCATATGCTCCAAATACCTGCACACCAAATAGTCCGCAACTTCGAATTTCTCCTACAGCCACCACCTAGCAGATTTTCAAATTGTTCCATGTGTTGCCAGCCATCATTATGGAAGGTGGTCTTCACCACTAGCCACTTGCACAACTCGCTCCAAAGACCTAAAAAAACGAACACTAAAAAAAATGTGAAATTAACTCGACTACCCCACACCTTCTACTGCAACTACACCGATCTTCTGCAATAATCCCCATTTTAACTAAGTTATCCTTCGACGGGAGTCTATTTTGATGCACTCGCCAAATCAAGCACGAAACCTTTTTCGGTAATCCTTTAATCTAAATCTTCTCCCAATTATGACTTACGACTCGTTGAATCCTTTCCGCTATACTTTTGTACGCTTCTCTCACCGAGTATCTATTGGAATGGTTCAAGCTTCCAAACTATGTACCTTCTAAATCCTACTACCAAATAGACATTTTTATTGGTCTGCAACTGTCAGTCCCAATGTCTTCTCCATACTTATTTACTAATACTTTGTACCACAAGCCCCTTTATTCGTTAATGATTTTCCACTTCCATTTCCCTAATAATGCAAGGTTAAAATACCTGATTTCCTTAATGCCCAACCCCCTCCTTAATATTGCTACACTCCCGATCCCACTATACCCAATTAATTTTCCGCTTTTCCTCACACCTGCCCCAAATAAACTGTTTAAACAATGATTCAAGTTTAGAGATGATACCGACCGATGCTTTGAAGAAAGAGAGAAAATAGACTGGAAGAGCCGACAAAACTGATTTTATCACAACCACTCGTCCACCTATCGCCAAGTACATATTTCTCTATCTCGATAATCTCATTTTAACTGTTTCAATAACCGGCTGCCACATAGTTTTCCTTCTCGGATTATCTCCGATTAAAATTCCAAGATAGGTGAATGGTGTCACCCCAGTTCTACAGTGTAAAACTCTAGCAGCTTCCTCCAACCACTGTTGACACCCCAATCAATAAGCTCTTATGGAAGTTCACCTTTAAACCCAAAATGATCTCAAACAGCCTGAGAGACACCTTAATGGAACTGATATTTGTCCAGCTCCTTTCGTCCATAATTAGAGTGTCATCAGCATTTTGTAGATGGGTAAAGTTTTCACCTCATGCTCAAACTTATAGCCTTTAAATCTTTCTGCAGCCACCGATTTTTCCAACAGCACATTGTAACCTTCAGCTGCAATGAGGAAAAGGAATGGTGAGATAGGATCGCCTTGTCTAAGGCCTCTCTCCATTTTGAATTCTTTCGAAGGACTCCCGTTAACCAATACTGAAACATATGCGGTTCTTAGACACTCTGATATCCACTTTCTCTATGAAAGGCCATTTTTTTCATCACGAAATCAATATAATTCCAGTCAACCGAATCATAGGCTTTTTTAAAATCCACCTTAAACATCAATACCTCTTTCCTTCTCTTTCTAGCATCATCAACTATCTCATTCGCGATGAGTATCACGTCTGCTATTTGTCTTCCCGACACGAATGCTGATTGCGTTTCTGAAATAACCTTGCCAATTACTCCCTTTAACCTATTTTCTAACACCTTTGATAGCACCTTGTAAATACATCCAATTAGAGAAATTGGCCTAAAATCTGAAATTTTCAATGGGTTTGTCCTTTTTGGAATTAATGCCAAGAAAGAACTGTTTGCTCATTTAACAATCCTACCATATTTATGAAACTCAGCCATGTACCTCATGAAGTCTTCCTTTAAATCTTCCCAAAATTCTTTCACAAACCCAAAATTCACTCTGTCTGGTCCCGGGCTTTTATCATTATCGCAATCCCAAATCACAGATTTCACTTCGTCTTCTGAAAAATTCCTGGATAAGCTTTTCGTTGTCGCCTTCTTCAATGTTTTTAAATTCTAGATTTGTTAGAACTGGTCTCACTCCCTTCGCCACAAAATGTTCTCGAAAATGTTCCTCTATGACACCTTTAATCTCGTCCACTCCCGATACCTGTCTTTCTTCTTTTTCGATGCTTAAAATTTCATTTCCTTTTTTCCTTTTCTTGATGCATCCGTGAAAATACTTAGAATTTGCATCGCCCTCCTTTAGCCATCTTGCCCTTGATCTTTGCCACTTAATGCTGCAGTTCAATCTTGTCAATTTGTGCAGTTCTGTCGACGCCTCTTTCTTCAATTTGATTTCTTCTTCTGACAATCTATTATCCTCCTCTTTTTCATTAAGTTTATTTAGCTCAGATTTTACCGTCCTAATCTTCTCTTCCAAGTTCTGCGTGTTGTTCTTATGCCACTCCTTCAGATCACTTTTGATTAAATTTAGTTTCTCTTTAAGAACATACATTCCCCAATCGTCCACCTTCAGATTATGCCATCTTTCTTTAACTAATTGATGATACCCTTTCGTATCTCTCCAGCACCTTAACATACGGAACGGTGTAGGCCCCCAGTTTAATTTTATTTCGCTTAGCATTACAGGGAAATGGTTTGAAAGATATTTGTCAAGACCCCATTGTCGGCAGTCCATCCATGTACTCCCCCAATTTTCAGAAATAAGAAACCTATCTAGCCAACTCATAGCAGAATCATTCACTCTCGACCAAGTGAATCTCTTGCCATGAAGCAGTAGATCCATTAATTCTGAATCTATTATGAAATCATCGAAAGCTTCCATCTCCTCCTTCCTATTTCCATTGTTAACCCCTTTCCTTTTCGCTTATGTTCTAGCCGAGTTAAAATCTCCCATAATACACCATCTGACCTCGCTTCTTACCGGGATCATATCTAACAATTCATCCCATAATAATTTCTTTTTCCTCGCATCGCACGGAGCATACACGTTAACTATGATGATCAGAGTTTTTCCTTCTCCCTATTCACCTTCCAGAATCAGCATGTAGTCTCTACTTACACTCTTCTGTATCAAAAAAATGTTTATATCCCATATTGTATGCAATCCCTCCGACCTTTCCTCTGATGCCTTGAAAGCGAAATTGCAATCCGTTGATCCCCACAACATGGCGCAATGACTCCTATCCATGTTAAATGCCAAATTGTGCATATTTTAGATAGTATTTTATGGCCCTTTTCAATGGTTTCCTTGATGTTTTAGTAGTAAATATATTAGTTTTAGTGTAAATATGCAAGTTTCTGATTTTAATGTAAATAGTGTGAATATTGATCATATTGATTATTTTGATATTCTTTAACAGGTCTTATGGCTTATATTTGATGATAGGAACAATTGGTGAAGGAAAGAAGGCCTAAAAGTTGATTTTCGAGAGTTTGCATCGGTAACTCGCGCTTAGCGCACTTTTCAGCGCGGGTTCAGCGCATTTTTGATGAAGAGGCAGTAGCTAAGAACCCCTGACCGCGCTTAGCGTGAGAAGGACCACACTTAGCGCGCTCTAAGGCGTTTTAAATATATTTTAAATGAGATCGCGATGAGCGCGCTCTGAGGCCGCTTAGCGCTGTTTTAATAAATTTAATTCTTTCTAATTTTAATTCATCTCATCTTTGTAGGTATTCAAGCCTTGATTTCTATTCACTTTCATATAGAGCATTGAATAAGCTTTCCAACGCTTCTGACGGCGCGTAAATCGGAGTTGCGGTTCGAAAGTTATGAAGAAAACAAGATTTGAGATTCTGCTGATGGCGCTAAGCGCCCTCATAGCGCGCTTAGCGCGGTTCACATCTTTTCAGCCCCTATTTAAGTCACTTTTCAGCACTTTTAGGGTATGGTTTTGGGGATTTTTGCTCCCTTCTCCATCAAACTTCATTTTTCAGTATATTAGCTTAGAAAACAACATGGAAGCTTGCATACGGATGAACCGGGGTGGATTGATCATCGATCGACTCTGACAAACCTCGAGATGTTTGGTTTATTTCTCTTCTTCTTTGTGTTTTTCTTCTATGTTGGGTTGTTGTATATGTATCTACTATGAACTCATGTATATTTGTCGCCCATGGCTTTGTATAAAACTTGCTTCACAAATCTCTATTGGTGATTGTCTCTAATTTTTGCTTTACGCGCGGGGTTTGAGTTGCGTTAGAGATAATCCTCGCAAACTTCGATTAGGGATGATTATCTGTTAGTTTCTGGACTCTAGAGATAGATTTAAGAGCTAACAATCTTCAATAGGCGTCGAAGCTTAATACCTCCGTGTCTTGAGTCGCGTGCGAGAGTGTCGACGATGGTACCACGGTTGTTCTCTCAACTTTGCGTTAGACATAAGCTTTGTTGTGAGCGATGTTGGGTGATATTGAGGAGTATTGTAGGTTGAGTATAACTGGTCAGTAAGTTTAAGTTTGTAAGGAGTCGATTATGTGCATGCCTGATAAGTTTCTTCTCTCTGAAGAATGATTTCTCTTTTTGTTTAATGTTTACTTTTCTGTTTTTATCTTTCAACTAATTTAAACCTAAACTCATAAACGCGAGAGACTTTCGAACATTCTTTCCCTCGAACAGATCTCTGTGGACACGACATAAATCCCTGAGGGAATTCTTTCCGAAAATAAATATTTTTGCTGCTTCCCTATATTTTGCATTCAACAAAATGGCGTCGTTGCCAGGGATCAGTTTTGATATTGAATCGCATTGCGATGGTTTCTTTGTTTTTGAGTTTTGTATATATCGTATATATTGTCTATTTCCATTATGTTTGTTCAAGTGTTATATATGTTTTGTTCCCATAATGATTTTTCGAATGTTTGGTTAGGGCACTTGCTTTTGGTTTGCGCGGTGAGGCATCACCATGGCATGAAGGAAGGAAGTTGCTAGCTAAGCATTGTAAAGGCGTCGAGCTTACGACGTAAAACAAGCATGTTGTATTTTCTTTTGTTGTTGTTTAGTTTAGGTAGTGTGGTGAACTTTCATTAAACAAGTTGTACTCGGATTTTTCGTAAAATTCTCAAATCTTCACTTTACAACTTGTTTAATCCAATTTCACCCGATCTTTTAGTATGTTTATATTAATAATTCTTGAGTTTGTACAATTTTATGTCTAGTAGTATAGTTAATATAAAGTAAAAATGGATGGAGTGAATGAGAGAAAGAGCCAATTTTGAAAAACAAAATTTTCCTGCCCGCACTTAGCGCGCGTAGAGGGTGCTTAGCGCGCCTTGTTTTGCAAAGAAAAATTTCTCATTTTCCATCCGCTTTCACCAATTTTGGTCTTTGTGTTTAGTTAGTTTTAATTTAATTTTGTTAGGTTGTTAGAATAAAATTGTGTTTGCTCTCAAATTTGTTTTTGATTTGCTTAAGGATGCATTTTATGATTTTCCAAGTTTGATCGTTTCAACTTGCGAATGTATGGTGATGATATTGTTAAGTTTTGTACATGTCCAAGGTATGTGTTTATCGCTTTCTAGACTTTATCATATTCATGATACTTAGGCTTTTTACAAACTTCCGTGTCGTTCATTCTTTTGTATACTTGTTCTTGATGTGAATCACTTTAGTTCCCACCCTTTTTGTGAGGTAGATTTCCATTGTTCATATATGCGCGGAGTACCAACATTCTTGTTCTAACTGGATTTTATTATGTTTAATCTTTTGTTTGTGTTGATTATATGAAAGCATGAAAAGGATCAAGGCATTTTGTTTCATTTTGAGCACAACTACCAAGCCAAATGGTCATTCACCTTGTGAGCGTGTGATCATTCGTAACCCCTTTGAGATTTTTTATACATGTTTTATTTGAATTTAATGCTTGTCTATGAGTATTTAGTTCACTTATTTTTGAATGGATTTTGTTTTTTCTTGGACCCTCAACTCTTTGTGTTGTTGTATAAATTTTTACCTTGCCTTAGAAAGTAGGGAGTATTCACATGATGATGTGGTTGAATTCAAGTTGGGGAGAGAATGATTGTTTACTCATTGGTTGGTTTCTATGAGGTTGAAAAAGAAAAGAAAAAAGAGAAAAATATGAAAAAGAAAAGAAAAAAGAGAAAAACATGAAAAAGAAAAGAAAATAAAAAAAAAAGAAAAAAAATCCTTGAGAAAGGAAACAAAAAGAGTTCAAATAATTGTGCTAAATAAGTATTATGTTTTGTGTAACACTTGGGATTTTGGAAGAAGTTGATTGAAATTTTGTGCTTGAGTCTTTGTGAGTTGATCACTCCCTTAGGTTTATGCAAGTTTTTGTTTCAATTACCTTTAGAAATTGCCCCTTGTTTGTTTACCCGACCACGCTACAACCTTGAAAGTCCTTGTGATTCTTGCCTTTGTATGTTCAATATGATTTTTGGATGGTTGCATAATTTAGTCTATTGTTTGCATGATTGTTGTGTGAGTGATAAGTACCCCATTTTGTGTTTTTCATCTACTGATGATTATTTTTGCTAGGTGTGATTCACATTTGAACTTGTGTTGTTTTAGGATGTTTGGCATGATTTTTGTATTTTGCATTTGTTTCATGACTATGTTGTCGTCGTAGTTTAGTGGTAAGTATTTACTTTGTGTGTACCGTTTATCATTTGAACCATTCATTTGTCCATTTTTCAAAACCTGTTGATTCGTGATTCTTTGGTTATTGCTTTTGTGTTTTCAAGTTTGCTTGATTATTGTTTGAGGACAAACAAGTTTAAGTTGGGGAGAGTTGCTAAGTGCCAAATTGTGCATATTTTAGATAGTATTTTGTGGCCCTTTTCAATGGTTTCCTTGATGTTTTAGTAGTAAATATATTAGTTTTAGTGTAAATATGCAAGTTTCTGATTTTATTGTAAATAGTATGAATATTGATCATATTGATCATTTTGATGATCTTTGACAGGTCTTCTGGCTTATATTTGATGATAGGAACAATTGGTGAAGGAAAGAAGGCCTAAAAGTTGATTTTCGAGAGTTCGTGTCGGTAACTCGCGCTTAGCGCGCTTTTCAGCGCGGGTTCAGCGTATTTTTGAAGAAGAGGCAGTAGCAAAGAACCCATGGCCGCGCTTAGCGCAAGAAGGACTGCGCTTAGCGCGCTCTAAGGAGGTTTAAATATATTTCAAGTGAGATCGTGCTGAGTGCACTCTGAGGCCGCCTAGCGCGGTTTTAATAAGTTTTATTCTTTCTAATTTTAATTTATCTCATTTTTGTAGGTATTCAAGCCTTGATTTATATTCATTTTCATATAGAGCATTGAATAAGCTTTCCAACGCTTTTGACGGCGCGTCAATCGGAGTTGCGGTTCGAAAGTTATGAAGAAAATAAGATTTGAGATATTGCTGATGGCGCTAAGCGCCCTCATAGCGCGCTTAGCGCGGTTCGCGTCTTTTCAGCCCCTATTTAAGTCAATTTTCAGCATTTTTAGGGTATGGTTTTGGGGATTTTTTCTCCCAACTCCATCAAACTTCATTTTTCAGTAGATTAGCTTAGAAAACAACATGGAAGCTTGCATACGGATGAACCGGGGTGGATTGATCGTCGATCGGCTCTAACAAACCGTAAGATGTTTGGTTCATTTCTCTTCTTCTTTATGTTTTTCTTCTATGTTGGGTTGTTGTATATGTATCTACTATGAACTCATGTATATTTGTCGCCCATGGCGTTGTATAAAACTTGCTTTACAAATCTCTATTGGTGATTGTCTCTGATTTTTGCTCTATGCGCGGGATTTTAGTTGCGTTAGAGATAATCCTCGTAAACTTCGATTAGGGATGATTCTCTGTTAGTTTCTGGACTCTAGAGATAGATTTAAGAGCTAACAATCTTCAATAGGCGTCGAAGCTTAATGCCTCCGTGTCTTGAGTCGCGTGCGAGAGTGTCGGCGATGGTACCACGGTTGTTCTCTCAACTTTGCGTTAGACATTACCTTTGTTGTGAGCCATGTTGGGTGATATTGAGGAGTATTGTAGGTTGATTATAACTTGTCGGTAAGTTTAAGTTTGTGAGGAGTCGATTATGTGCACGCCTGATAAGTTTCTTCTCTCTGAAGAATGATTTCTCTTTTTGTTTAATGTTTACTTTTTTGTTTCTATCTTTCAACCAATTTAAGCCCAAACTCATAAACGCGAGAGACTGTCGAATGACATTCTTTCCCTCGAACCCATCTCTGTGGACACGACATAAATTCCGGAGGGAATTCTTTCCGAAAATAAATATTTTTGTTGCTTTCCTTATTCTGCATTCAACAATCCACCACTTCCATTTTTGTTTCTTGTAGACATAACAGATATACTTTCTCCTTCAAAACAAGATTCTTTATCTGATTCTTTTTTGCCAATCCCCCCAGACCCCTTACATTGTAGCTTATCACTATCATAATGAATAAATTTTATTGAACACCAAATCTGGGTTCCGGCCTTAGTATCCCTCGCCATCTCCCCCCTCAGTTACTTTCCTTCCGATATCATTCCCTATTATCAGTTCCTGCACTAGTTCTGCTTCTTCTCCTACATGCATTATTCCAAAATCTCTACCTAGATCCCAAACTCTTTTTTCTATTTGTTTAGCATCTCCTTGTAAAAATCTCCAGTTATTCCTTTCTAGCTTATTTCCTGGTAGGACTATTTTATGGCATAAGTTTACCTGTGAGTTGGATTGGCTCCTTTGGGTGCAAGTACACTTGTTTATTCTGTTCTTTCCTTTTCTCCAAGCTTTCCTTTTTTCTAGCATAATCTCCCGTTTCCTTCTTCTTCTTCTTTCTCTAAATACCTTGGGTTGCTCTACCTCCTCAATTAACGTTCCTTGTTTTTCTTTAGCAGATGATGATGCGAGTCTCCTTTCCTTTTCAGTCCTCTGTGTAAGTTCATGTACGCTCCTTTGGTACTCCTTTTCATACTCCTTGGCCTTATCCTCGTCGTAATGTTTTGCCACATGTTTATGGTTTTCTACTTCAGTGGGCTTGAGATTTAATTCTCCCACCGTTTGATTACACGGGCCAACAGCTTCCAAGATGGCCCAGCCCATTTTATTACAATTATGAGTCACTTCCTTTATGCAACTTCCCACTTATGCACCCATGCTGACTTTTTCGCTTTCTCCTAATTTCCCCGTCATCATAACCCCTGATTTTTGTATCCCAATATCAAAATCATTAATGCCAATATCACCATTTTCCATATGTTTGTCCCCATCCCCCTTTACTTCTTTTTTTTCCAGCGTCTTTTCACCTTTCAGCCTCCCTTCCATTATTTCTTTTTCTGACATACCTCCATTCCCAATATTCTCTTGCCCCTCCATAATCAATGCATTTGGTCTTCCCGACGTCATCATCAATTTCCTATAGTTTTCTTCGATTTCCTGTGGATTCGCTTCATCTTCCGTCGACGGCGCCATTGACGGTGGTATGAAGGATTCGTCGGAATCACTTGAGTCCTATTCTTCTGCAGTTTCTTCTTCCACACTCTCTGAATTTTCTTTCTGACTTAAACAATTACACATCTCCTCTGTTAATCTGATAATTAAATCTTCATTATTGACTTTGATTCTAAATACTTTATTGATGAATTCCACCATTGTTGTTCTTATCAAGACGCGCACCATATCTAATCTTTGTAGGTTTTCTGTCGTCTTATCCACTTCTACTAGTGTTCCAATCTTGACAACTAGTGTTGAAAACACCTTTCTTCTCCAAGCATGAGCTGGAATCCCGTAAATTCTAACCCATGTGAATCTATCTCCCCCTGAGTCTCTTGCTTCCCCCTCCCTTAGTCTTCTAAACCATTGTTGAAACAAGTCTTTATACTCTTTTGCTAACTCCTCCAAATCTTCCTCTTCATCCACCTTCAAGAAAACTTTATCACCTCCTAACGGAATCACTTTTATGGATGTGATACCAACTCCTGACATTATTTCCTGCAGTGAGCTGATTTGATGTACATTGTGGACAAAGCCAGTGTATCCTTCTTTAGCCCAGGCCATTTCCTCGTCATTAACTATTATCCTCATTCCTGGTTCATTTTTTCCATCCGCCTTGTGCTTTTCAATTTTGTCCTCCACCTTGTACTTTTCCTCTATGTGTTTTTATCTCCATTTCGTTGTCTCTTTTCCGGGTTGTTCTTCATTCTTACCCGTCATTACGTCTGCATACGATTCCCCTTCTCTTCTCATGCTTTGCAAATCGTCGTGCTTGTTCTTCCTTTGACTGATAACTCCATTTTCGTGCTGCTTGGTAAATGCTTTTTCTTCCTTCTTCCTGCTTCGATATTCCGTCTGAGGTTTTCTTCCTTCTTTCGAGAATTTGGAAATATTCACCATTGTTTTATAAGATCCAAACCAGATATCCTTCAGCTGTTCTTCGAGTCAAGATGCATCTTTAACACCCGTGTAACGTATGAAACTGAAGATTCGCCCCATCTTGTTCCTTTTCCTTGCTATATATACATCTATCACCTTTCCCCAACGTTCAAATGTTCTTTGCATTTCCTTTTCACTAATGTCATCAGGTAGATTATTTACGTAGCATGTTAGCCGGCTGAGTTTGTCGTTTTCCGATATGTGTTCTCTCCTTTTTCTTTGATGCACGACGGTCCACTCCTCACTTACTCTCTCACTTTTTCTCATTGTTTTTAAGAGATTTACACTAAAGTAGGTCGCGTAGTGAACTTCTTCACTACCATAAAAATTAATAATACAATAATAGTTGTTTTAATTTTGAAAGAGCATATGCTTAAACGGATTGAGTTTGGGTGACTTTAGATGACTTTCTCTCTATCGCTCTCCTATCTCTCACTCATCTACTTTTTCTTCCATTTTTTGACTTTCTTTCTCCTAAATCATAACCAAAAGTACCAAAGTTATGGAAAGCCAAATTCAGCTGATTCATTCTTTACTTAAACTAAATTTATTTGATATCACAATAATATGAAACATTTTTTCCATTTGAAACATACAAAAAAAAAATAAAAGAAACATACAAGACAAAATTAGATGTCACAAACATGAAAACTATAATTATATTTCAAAATCTATATATATACATCAAGTTAGCTTCAATTTGAAACACCAAGAAGCAACCTCAAATTACAAATAAAAACAAGTACGAAAACAAAATAATCTTTAAACAAGAGAAATTAAAAACCAAAACCACCACCAAAGCCACCATCAAAACCACCACCAAAGCCACCATCAAAGCCACCAGCATCAAAGCCACCATCAAAACCACCAGCATCAGACACCATATCACCGATCAACAACCCACCTAATGCACCTCCAAACAACCCTGCTCCCAAACCCATTCCAAATTTATTCTTCTTAGGCTTCTGTGACCCTTGATATCCATAACCCGGTTGTTGTTGTGGCGGATATCCATAACCCTGTTGTTGTGGTGGATAGCCGTATCCAGGTTGAGCCGCTGCTGCCGGTGGTGGATATCCATATCCAGCCCCTTGTTGCGGTGGAGGATACGGTGTACCGTACGGAACAGAACTAGACCCCGCCGCCACTCCGGGTGGGGGATATGCCAACACTGGTTCATCTTTCCCCATCTTCGTTTCATGTTTCCCTTTCACCTCTGACTTTGTCGCCGGAGCTCCGACATGTTCGCCAAATTTATAGGAGAGATTCAACGTCCCCTTGGATTTTCCTGAGGTTGTCCTAACCTGACAACTAACTTGCCTTAAAGAATCTCCGGAAGGGTTATCAAGAAGTTCCTTAAGAGGCATATGAACAGTACCGATCACGGTATTTCCAGCGACCATGCGATTTGAGATGAGTTTGACCTCAAGAGAGAGAAGATTCTGATTGACAAGAGATTCATTGACGGTGAATTTGATCGGGAAATTCCATGTAGGGCTTGTTCCACCGTTACGGTGGATATGAGTGGTTGCGGTTTGTGGATTTATAGGATCGCCGGAGATTGAAACTACAGCGTATACGTCCATTTTGGAGAAGAGATTAACATCTTTGAGATGTTTTGCAGAAATTATGTTGAGTTCTAGGGTTCTATATTCCATGGTCATCAACAGAAAGAGTGATTTTGATGAATGATTTGTGTGTATAATAAAGTTTTTGATATTCAGATGTTTATACGATGTAACATAAGATATTTATATTTGCGAAAATAATCATAGAAGAAACTTCCTGGTTCTGTTTCTCTTATTTACGCGTAAAACAACATTACTAACTTATTAGTTACTTCTAGTAACTATTTTTAAGTTTAGTTTGTTCTTTCTGGTGCTTATCACAGCGTCGGAATTTTAATCGGTTTCTTTGGAGCTGCGGTCTGTCCATCTCGGCAGTTTTCCCTGTGTGGCTTTGATTATGATCAGGGCCTGGTTTGGTGCTTACAGCTTGGAGTTTTTTAATCTTGATCTGTTCTTGTTTTTTTTTTTGGCTTGCGGTAGTGTTGTTATGTTGGTTCTGTTATTGGGTGTGCTCTGCTGTGTCTGGTTCTTCTTGTAGCAGCACCAGCAGTGGTTTTATTCAGTAAACTATTATTCTGTTTGGCATTTCTTATGCCTTATTCTGTTTGGTATTTCTTACGTTTCTTTGGGTGAGTGAGAGGCGGTTCTTTTTATATGAATTGAAATTTAGATGAATTGAAATTTAGATGAATTCATATGCTAATTATGATAAAAGTCAACTATACTTTAAATTTTTAAATTTTATTATTGTAAAGCAAAAGTTAAATACTCCTTCCGTCCTAAAATATAAGAGAAAAAATTAAAAACACACTCATTAAGAAAAGTAAAAAGTATAATATTTTGACTAAGATTTTGTTAAAAAAATTTATTTTGAAAGATATAAAAACAATTCTAATTGGTTGTTAGCTATAAAAAATATGAGAGAAATCAAATTAAATGCAACTTGCATTTAATTTTACCTTGACAAAGATGAAAGTTATTTTTAGCTCTTATATTTTAAGACAAGAAAAATGCACTTTTTTCTTTTATATTTTGAGACGGAGGAAGTATTTAAAACCAATGTTATTTAAATAACATAAAATTAGTCAATTAGTTATGCGACATCATATTTATCTATTTGATTTTAAATTTGTGACATTTAAATTGTTAAATTAAATAACTTAAATTGTTTAAACTGCTTAATTTGAAAAGTTCATCAAAAACATGAGTTCGGTAATTTGTTGCACTTAGAAATTTTTTATTGGAATCTTTAAATTGTTTAGAATATATGTTTACATAATAATATCTTGGGTTAAATAAGTTTTAAGTTCCTATAAATATAACGATTTTCAATTTTAGTCCCTCTAAAATTTTTCATTAAGAATGAGTCCCTATAAAATTTTCCGTTTAAATTATGAGTCCCTGACGTCAAATGGGACTAACGGAAGCTGATGTATCTGCCTTGATAGATTAAATAATTAACTTATTTTGGATTACATTAACTGATGTGGCATGATTTGTATAGAGACTCATAATTATTAAATTAATTATAATTTTAATTATATATTTTTAACTCAATTTAATTATTAAATTAATTAACAGAAATTTTAAACTAAAAACTATGAGCCAAGGGCCCAAGTCCCTAAAGCATATTCTCAATCCAATTGAATACAATATATGGGGTAGTTGTCACATATATAAACACCAACATTGTTTAAAAGAAAAACGATGTGGGACTTAATAGGACATTTCCTCCATTTCTTCCATCTTTGAAGTTCTAAAACTGGCATCATGCAACTTGAAATTTTTTCCTACTTTCTTGACAAATCAATCCACAATGTCCATTCTAGATTCATGGAAAAGTGCCAAATTGGATTTGGAAACTACAATGTCTTACAACTCTAAATATTTCTCACAATTTTCTCACTGATATGGAAGGACATATGCAAAATAGAACTTCCAATTGGAATCTTGTTGATATTCATAACAACCAATTGCATGGATCAATACCTGTTTTTCTTAAATCTGCTGATTATTTGAATTACTCAAACAACAAATTTTCGGTTATTCCCCGAGATATTGGTAACTACCTTTCGTCCACAGTTTATCTTTCTCTTTCAAATAATAATTTACATGGAAGCATTCCTCTTTCCATTTGCATGGCTTCAAATCTTAAAGTGCTTGATATTTCCTTCAACAACATGTATGGAACAATTTCCCCGTGTTTAATCACAATAACTAGTTCCCTGGAAGCATTAAATTTGCAAAAGAACAATCTCTATGGAGCTATTCCAGATATGTTTCAAACTTCTTGTGTTGTAAAGACTTTGAACTTCCATGGAAGTCACTTAGATGGAGAAATTCCAAAGTCACTCTCCCACTGCTTATCGTTAAAGGTATTGGACATTGGATCGAATCAAATTGTAGGCCGTTTTCCATGCTTCTTGAAAAACATAGCAACACTTAGTGTATTGGTTTTGCGAAACAACAAATTTCATGGTTCTTTAGAATGTTCGATTTCACTAAAAAAAGGCTTGGAAAATGATTCAAATTGTGGACCTTGCTTTCAACAATTTCAATGGAATACTTCCTGAAAAGTGTTTCACATGGGAAAGAATGACGCGTGAAGAAAGTAACGGTGCATTAGACTTCATCCACAGTCAGGAGAATGACAACTCGTATTATCAGGATAGCGTGACAGTTTTCAGTAAAGGTCAAGAGATGGAATTGGTTAAAATTCTTACCATCTTTACTGCCATTGATTTCTCATCCAATAATTTTGAAGGTCTAATACCAGAGGTGCTGATGAACTTCAAAGCACTGCATGTTCTAAACTTTTCAAACAACCGTCTCTCAGGTGTTGGAAGGGAGAAATTTTATATCACATGACTTCTAGATGTTAACCGAAAAAATACAGAGGTTCATCATGAGATCAACAAACACTCCTGGTATAGAATAGAAATATTCAGGAAGTGATTTGCTTGGTGTTAATGCAAAAGTTGTGGACATGTAACATCACTATATTGAAGTTCATCATGAGATCAACAAACACTCCTGGGAGAGCAAGTCCCACTGGTGAAATTAGATATATCAAAAGATGATTTTTTTTTTTGCATGTGTTTCATTAAGTCCCACATCGTTTTTCCTTTAAACAATGTTGGTGTTTATATATGTGACAACTACCCCAAATGTTATATTCAATTGGATTGGGAATATGCTTAAGGGACTTGAGCCCTTGGCTCATAGTTTTTAGTTTAAAATTTCTGTTAATTAATTTCATATATAATTAAAATTAATTAACAAAAATAATTAAATTGAGTTAAAAATATATAATTAAAATTATAATTAATTAATTTAATAATTAAATTGACACTACGCCAAAAATGATTTTAGTCAGCGCACCTTAGACAGCGCTTTTTTCCAAAAGCGCTGCTATAAGTTAAATAAAAAATAAAACACGGAAAGTATGTACGAAATTGTGTAAAAGCGCTGCTAAAAGGTCCACCTTAGACAACGCTATTCAAAAGCGCTGCTAAAAGGCCTACATTAGACAGCGCTGCTAAAAGTCCTACCTTAGACAGCGCTTCTTAAAAGCGCTGCTAAAGGCCCATGTACGAAGCGCTGCTAAAGGCCCATATTAGAAAGCGCTTTACTCAAAGCGCAGCTAAAGGCCCAACTACAAAGCGAAAGCGCTGCTAAAAGCACTCATTAGACAGCGCTTCACAAAAGCGCCGGCTAAAGTCGTTTAAAATTAAAATTAAAAAACAGATTCTATTCATTCTTTCTATTCTCAGAACTGTTTCTCTTCTCTCGCGAAAAACCCTAAACCCAGAAAAAATCTTCTCTTCTTCTCTCACGCACCTCCATCCTCTCACGCACCTCCGTCCTCTCCGGCGAGGCTCATGGGTTCCACAATCAGAGGAAGCTTTTTCACGGTATACTTTTTCTTTGATTGCTTCGGTTCTTAATTTCTATGCTTATTTTAGTGTTCATCAATTTAGGAACACGAATATAAAAAGAGAGATGCACTAATATCATTGTTGTTATTTTAACTTAGGAACAAAATACGAAAATTTGAAATAAGTAAATGTGTGGTGCAATTGTTAAAGGTGTAAAAAACATTTCTTTTACATTTGTTTCTAGTAAATTCATGCAATTGTTTAGTGTAAGAGTTTAATATCTTCTTATTAACAGAAGCTCAAGAACATGATGATATAAAACAGTAGCAAACATGTACATTTGAATACCATTTAATTTTTTAACTACATTCTGAAAAATATTACAAGAACTGTAATAAATCCTCTCAGCAAATATAGGAAATTCAAACAAACTCGTCTTGTAATTCATTACATTTCTTGAGTCTTCCTTACACAGCGAATTACTTTCTTTTTGAATTCATTTCTCTTATCTCTCCATTCTATCTGCAGCATGATCAACAACATAACAACATCACAACATATCTATATTAATTAACATATTTAATACTAATTAACAACGAACTGCCAATAGATAATAGAATTGTGAGAATATTGTGATATTGCATTATTTTGTAAATGAAATGTAACAAGTATATTTATACACTACATATTACAATCTCTGTTCTGTTCTGTTGATTGTGGAAAGAAAACAAAATGAAATAGTAGAACTCAATAAGAGTGTCGGCTAATTCATTGTTTCAGTAAAAATGTTTATGAGTTTTCGTTGGAATTATAACTATTACAATCTCTTATTACAGGTTAGATGGCTAGTAACGAGGATCACCCACATGATGATTCTATTCATGATGGAGATGAGACCGGTAATGCAGTGGAAAGGGAAATTAGACGAGGAATTATAATTATGAAGCGACTCATTCGTGATAGAGATCAAGGCATAAAACATGATGTGCATTGGAGTCAAGATAACCAACTAATTGAGCCTAACGGTTCAACATTGACAAGTTATCTTGGTTCAGTTGCAAGGAGAGAAGTTCCAATTACTTGTGATGATTGGAGAAACAAAGCGTTGAAAGACGCTAAAGACAAAATATGGATTGAGATACAGGTACCATATGTGATGTTATTTGTTTTTAATGACGATTATGTATTTAAATTACTTATACTAACGCACTCTGTGTATGATTTTCGTAGAGGTCTTTCAACATTGATGATACCAGAAAAGATTATATACTCGGATTGGCTGGAAAAATACATAGAGGGTTTAGATCTTTTTTATCAAACAAGTTTCTTAAGGATGCGGATAAAAAATTTATTGATGCAGAGCTTCCACAGAAATATGCAGATTTGATTACACCTCATGAATGGGAAACTTTTAAATCCAAACGAAAAACCCCAGAATTTGAGAGTGTAAGTGACATAAATCGGCAACGAGCATCAAGTCCCGCGTATCCATACAAAAAAGGGCGTATGGGATATGCACGCTTACAACAATCTATAGTAAGTATCTATAAATTGCAATGATATACTTGTTCATCATAAGTTATTTTTGATCATGTTATTTGGCTTAATGTGTAGTTAACAAAGGAGAAAAGTTCTGAAACATCTCTTCTGGACCATGTTTTATGGAAGGAAGCCCGTGTGGGTAAGGATGGAGTTGTTAAAGAAGATGTTCAACAAATTTTTGAGAAATGTGTAAGTATAACATTATTGCTTGAATTAAATCAAAAGTTTATTAACATATAATTAAGTCAAATTTTCGATATTCATATGAATTTCAGGAGACTCTATCTCAGTCTATATCTCCAGATGAAGACAATGATTGCAGGAGGCTACTTAGTCGAGCATTAGATGTTCGTGAGTATTCTGGTCGTGTGAGGGGTAAGGGATATGGGATCACTCCAACATCCTTGAAAGAACCAAAGAAAAAAACGGCTAGCAATAAAGAACTGCAGGCAAAGTTGGAAGCATTAGAATCTGAAGTTCGTGAATTGAAAAAGGAAAAAGAAAGAGATCAAGCTTCAGCTTTTAAAGATACTAGTGAGAAAGATAATATCAATTGTAATTTTCAACCGAATATTCCCGAGGTAATTATATATATTATTATGAAATTAAATTAGCTTAATTTATTTAATTGACATATATACACATTAACAATGTCATATTTATTATTGGTTTTAGGGCATTTCCCGTTGTCAACTCTATTTATCGTCACCGACTTATCGGATGGTTGGCAAGGGAAAAGTGCATAACACTTTGGGAGAAATGCTTCACCATAAACCGCTCCCCACTGGATTTTTGAAAGTATCGATTGATATTGTTTTAGAGGGGGATGCCTTATTACCACTACCTGACGATGTTTCGGATGCAACATTGTTGGGAGATGCAATAGGATCGTTTGTTGCATGGCCGTAAAGCCTCATTTGCCTAGATGATAAGGTAAGCTTAAAACCATTATGAACCTTTGGGTATTCAAATTTTTTACGGGCATTTTACGTACATTTTTTTTACATGGTAATGTTAGACTCCAACAAAATCCAAATCAAATGATAAGGGGATTATGCGGGAAACCGAGTCAGTTGCATCGAGAAAAGAGGTACAGCACAATTATATGATATTTATGCATGGAAAATGTTAATTCGTGATCTTATACTTCACCTAACTAATTATATGATATTTAGATTCAGGCTAAAGAGATTGAACAAGTCAGTAGGGGTAAGATGCCTGAAATTAGCAACATTCCCACACAAACAAAGGGTGTTGCTAAGAAGACCGCGGCTAGAAAAAAACCTACTTCTCAGTATAGGTCGTGCCTTCAGACATGTTTACTTATAACAGATATTCCGGATGGTGGTACTCGGGTTATACCTATGGAGGAAGGTATTTTTGGTTTTGAATATTCGGAAACAATTGGTAGAGAGGATATGGAGCAAGTTTTTAAACATTTGGAAATAGGCATCGGTGTTGTCGATACATACATTAGGTATACTCCGATCAACTTTGTTTAATTAATTGAACAATTTATTTACTCATTTCAAATGAATAGTCTAATATGTTAATGATGTTTTTATTTAAGGTTTCTGTATGACAAATTGATGCGCCCGCGTGGATTGGAACAAAGATTCGCTTTCTTATCTCCCATGACTATCAACTCATGGTTAATCATACAGAAACCAGATGAAGTCATACAATATGTACTCGGTTTATTTATGGCCAGCAAAGATATAGAAAAGTTGTTCTTTTTACCATATAATACTGGCAACGGGTTAGATTTTCATTCTAACTTCATATATTATAATTTTTTGTGTTTTGAAGTTGTGTAGAAAGTTTCCATCTAACCTTTGTTTAATCTTACAGTGGACATTGGTTGTTGGTGGCAATTAATCCGATAAGAGAAATTGTATATTATCTGGATTCTTTACACAATAATCAAGCAACATACCCAGATATGAAGAAGTTGATTGATACGTAAGTGAGATTGTTCTAAATATTCGTGTGTATATTTATTTATTTATGTGACATGTTCTAAATATTCGTTTATATTTTATTAGCGTTATACAAGTTTTTCGATCACAAAGAGATATTCAAGTTCCAAAGAGCAAAGCCAACAACATTACATGGATTAGAGTGGAGGTATATTTTCATAATTTTGATTATATTAGTGATGATACTTGATAAAACTAGTTAAGGGGTATATCCTGATATATATCCGTATTTTCTTTCCATGTGTAGTGTCCTCGTCAGCGTAATGGAATAGATTGCAGATATTTCATGTTGAGGTTTATGAAAGAAACTCTTCTTTTGGATCGAATAGATATTCCATCCAAGGTATGGATTTCTAACTTAGGAATTATTTTAATATTTATCACATATGTCTCATATAATTAAATAGTTTTAGCTAAATGATACTATGTTATATTATTATATAGTACTTTGATGAATTCAAATGTGCTCATTACTCAAAAGATCAATTGGATGAACTTAAGGAGGAATGGTGTCAATTCATTATTGAGCTGAGAGTTTTATAAGGTATATTGTCTTTCTTTCATTGATGAGAATTTTGAGTATATATAAGTTTGAGTTTTGATGAGATAATATGTCGTCATTAGTATATTAAATTGTGTTGCAATGTTGTTGTTGTTTGTTATAGAAGGTTGGAATTATAAATTGTGTTGGTGCTGCCAAATATTGATTGATATCTTGGCCATAGAAGGTTGGAATCATATACTGATTTTCATAGGCACTTGGCAATATTCAATAACTCATGATCATTTGTTGACATTTTTGGCAATGCTTGCAGCTTGAATATCAGATTTGGCAATGCTTGCATCTTGAATATCAGATAAGAACAATGCCTTCTTTGTTTTCTTCTATAATTTGTCTAATGTTGTTGTTGTTTTGTTTCAGGTTATATGTGTAGATGTAGAAGATAGAGCTAACAAGTTCATTGTTGTCGTTTTTTAGCTTGAATATCATATTTTTTGTAGCTAACAAGATATATGAATTGTTGTTGTTTTTTAGCTTGAATATCATCAATTTTTTGTATATATAAATTAGGGTTAATTGTGATTTACCCCCCTGACATATGAGAGTGTTTTGGTTTACCCCCCCCCCCCCCCCACCGTTGCCATAGGCAGGTTTTGGCAACGATTTTTTCAAAAAAACCGTTGCCTAAAGGCATGTAGGGGGGTAAATCAAAATTCGCTCATATGTCAGGGGGTAAATCACAATTAACCCTATAAATTATTGGATTAAAGATGTATATATAAATAGACAAATTTGGTGCATATTAATTGGATTGACTGTCTAATTTATGAAAATTTGGTGCAAATTCTAAATGCATAGTCTGGTGTAAAATGTGGTGAAAACCTGGTGCAAAATATGGTGATAATCTGGTAAATATTTATTGTATATATCAGACAGCGCTTTTTTTAAGTTTTATATATAAAAAATTTCGTGGACATTAGACAGCGCTTCAAAGAAAAAAGCGCTGCCTGAAGTGGAGATTAGACAACGCTTTAAATAAAAAGCGCGGCTTAAAGTAGAGAATAGACAGCGCTTTTAAAGAAAAGCGCCGTCTAAAGCAATGCCTAAAGATAACAAAAAGTGATGTCTAAAGTCAAAGCGCTGCCTAAAGGGGTTCTTTAGACAGCGCTTTTAAAGACAAAGCGCTGGTTAAAGTGACAAACAGAAAGCGCTTTCAAAGTAAAAGCGCTGGCTAAATCAGACATTTAGCAGCGCTTTCTCATTAACTAAAGCGCTGTCTTTACTTATAGCAGCGGTCGAATAGGCCGTGCTTTTAAACGCTGTCTAAGCTCAAAAAAAGCGCTGTCTAAACCCTTCTTTGGCATAGTGTGAGTTAAGAATATATAATTATAATTATAATTAATTTAATAATTATGAGTCCCTATACAAATCATGTCATATCAGTTAATGTAATCCAAAATAAGTTAATTATTTAATCCACCAAGGCATACACATCAGCTTCCGTTAGCCCCATTTGACGTCAGGGACTCATAATTGAGACGGAAAATTTTATAGGGACTAATTCTTAATGAAAAATTTTAGAGGGCTCAAAATTGAAAATTCCTATACTTGTAAGAACTTAAAACTTATTTAACCCTAATTTCTTTTCATTTGTTTTATAAAACATTCGATTTATTGCATGTCTTCCTCAAATGATACGAATGCGTCCTCCTTAAAGTGGAGATCTATATTATATAATAATTTATATTCACTAAAACATATTATTGTAGTCCTCTTCAATTATCATTTTTCATTAATATTTTTCGTTAATATTGATTTTTTATATTGAAAGATAAAATAAAACTATTAATTTGAGATATATTTTTAAAAATAATAAATATATTTAATAATTTGTATTTGAACTTACATTTAAGTTAGAGATGACAATTTGGCCAATCTCCAGTGGGTACCCACAAAATTACCCCAAACAGGTAGGGTAAAAACCCGCAAAAATGGATACGGGTACGGAATCGAGTAATTACCCACTTAAATAAGCGGGGATGGGTACCTTAGTACCTAGCCCGCCCCATACCCGCACAATATATATTTATATATTTTAATTTATATTATTATATAAAAATAAATGTTTATAAAATTTATAAAAAAAATCAATTTTAAACTACTACGTATTTAATATAAGTGATCATTTATTTCATAATTCAACAATACAAAATTTTAAAAACTTTTTAATATTTTTAAAAAGTTAAAATATTATGATATTTTATACTTGATATATTTATTTTTATTAGAAATGCGGGTAACGGGTACGGGTACGGGCACTTATATACCCATAGGGTACGGGGACGGGTGCCAATTTTGATACCCAAGCGGGTATGGACTCGAATACGGGGATTTTTTTCAATTGCGGGTATGAAGACGGGTACTATAGTACCCTACTCATACCCTGCCCATTGCCATCCATAATTTAAGTTCAACTTTTCAAGAAGATTATATAATAATAATAATAATAATAATAATAATAATAATAATAATAATAATTATTATTATTATTATTATTATTATTATTATTATATAATTTACATTCACCAATAAAATATAATAGTTTGTTTTAGTCTTCTCTAAATGAACAAAAGCTTATTTTTCAAAATATGATATTTTAAATTGTGGACCTTATCAATTTTTGTGAATATATCCTCTCTTTTTATAAAATAAAAAAAAAGTATTTTAGACTTATCAATTTTTATTAAATGTTTTCTATATTTATGTTCTTTAATAAACATTTTTTTGCAGAAATCTCCTTGAAGCTAGTCAGGTGATATCATAATCGTCCTGTTCGACATGAAATATGTTAGGGAGGGATCTGGTCACCATTGTTAGTGGTCCAAGATTTTCTCTGTTAGAATATTTTATAATTTAAATATTATTTAATTATTATATTCTAATAATTATTATGTGGACATATTTTAATTATATAAACTATATAACAAATAAAAAGCCTTAATAATATTAAGTGGTCAAATAAATTTAAAAGATTATTTAGATTTTTATTTAGTAATTAATTAATTAAGTAATTAATTGGATATGAGCTTAAATATGAGTGGATGTAAATGACTCATTCTAAAATAATGGGAACTCTAATTGGCCATCACACTATATATAGTCTATGGTCCTCACAATACCGTACACAAGCAATTTATCTCTTCTCCCCATCAAAAGAGTATTTAAGACATTATGAGTACCGATTGAGGAAGAACCACGAATCAACAAGTGTTAGTCACTATACATTTTTTGCATTTTAGGATTATCATTATCAGTGCCTACAAATCTTTCTTCTTGGATCCGTCCAGATATTCCTATACTCCGTAATAAATCAATATGTCGTAGATCCTAAGGTTATGTGTATGCATGCTTACATGTTTGTTTTTCTTTCGCCTTAAATCATGATTTTAGATGTGGTATTCATATTTAAGAATGCTTTGTATAAATTAATTCTAACAAGTGGTATCAGAGCGGATTTTTATATTTGATTTATTAAGATTGACTATAATGATTCATGTTTGATTTTTTATATATATTTTTTACAAATTCATAGATGAATTGATATATACTTGCGATGACTATAAGTTATTTAAATCTAGAAAAAATAAATATTAGTCTTTGCCTTTAAGAGATAGTATGTGATTTTTTTAATGATTGTTGAGAAAAAAGCAAAAACTCTACGGTTTTTTTTTTTTTTAACTTTTCGATGGTTGGTCGTAAGTTCATGAAACAAAGAAAAAAATTGTTATTTATTTTGTTTCATTTGTTTATATCTCTAAATGCCGGTAATTATTTATTTAATTTGATCATGATATTATAGAAGAAAAAATAAAAAGAAATTTAAATAGTAATAAAATTTTGAATTGAATATAAATATTATAGTATATTACAAATTTTAGATTTAATTTAAACATAGTTTTTTTTGAATGATATTAAAAATTTGAATGAAATAAAGTTTTTTTTATTAAATTTAAATTTGATAAAAATATTATTCAAAATTAATTTTAAATATAATTTTTGTGCAAGAAAGGAATTTATGAAAATTCTGATTTTTTTTTTTTCGGCGGGGGTGTGGGTGGAGGTTAAATATATTTGGAATCAAATATATGGTTATGATCAATGATGGAGAAACATAAAATATATTTTCTTTAAGATTTGTTTTTTCAACACTTCATTTGTGGCTATAGAGAATATATATTTAGAAATAAAAATTTATGTTAATTATTTGTTTGAGATAAATATTGAACTTAAATCTTATTTTGGTTATTTGATTGTTGGTTTTAAAGAAAAATATCATCAAATTTTTTTTTTTATATTTTTGATTTTTTGTTTTATCTTTCAATTTGATTCACATAAAATATGCATTTGAATTTATACTTTGAGAGATAAAATAAATACAAATTTATTTAATATATATTTAGTTATTATATATTATTTATAGAATTTTTTTGAATATTTTGAATTTCTCTAAAAAATTATAAAGTAAAATTAAATTTTTTATTTTTTATTTTTTAAATTTTAAATACTTTAGATTTTAAAACTTATTTTGTTGATTCTAAAATAATTTATTTAAAGAATTATTTGGTGTATATGTGAATTTATTTGACATTTATTCTAAATATATAAGTACTTAATATTTACCTTATTTGAAATTATGCATTTATCATGATTATGTTATTTGAATTTACTGTTATTAAATTTTATACAATAATATTAATTATTTTTTTACTATGCAATTTGTATAATTCCATAAAAATTTATGTTTTATTGTGAATGTTTTCAGTCAATTATTATTATTATTATTATTATTATTATTATTATTATTATTATTATTATTATTATTATTATTATTATTAAGAGCATCCTAAATAATCCGGCCTACATTTATGGGTAGTGCCTTGTATATTTAAGACTCTTTCCATTGAAATTATTAAAATATCTAGTAATTTTGATTGAGTTGATTGAAGCAACATGTTGCAAAAGTAACCAACCTTTGTTGTATAAATTTGATTCATGCGAGTTGTTATGGTCGGCCAAAAAGAAGACACAGTTTGGTCGAACATGTGATGGTAAATATGTAGTAATTATTAATTTTATCCATGTGGGTAATGATTGAGGTTAAAGACGTCAATTATATGAACGGTCTTATAACTAATGTTTGATCATTACGTAAGAGTATCGTATCTTGTTTGAGTCTTTTAATTTATAAGTAAAGATGAATGTCTATATAATAATTTATTGACATATCAGTAATGATGTTGTATGGGTGTAAATCTTTGAAGTGTTTATTTGATTGGACTCACACATATAAATTAAACATGTGACAAATGTAAGAATTTATTTTTTATAAATATTTATTGTCAGTGCTTGATTATTAAAAATAAATACTACAACCAATTGATTGTATTGCCTAAAGACTTAATATTAATGATGAATTTGGTATTTTGGTGAGTACATTTTATTATCTATAAACTAATATAGTTTATGTATTTGCAAAATAAGTTATATTTTGATTCTCAAAAGTTTTAACTTTTAGGAATAAAATATGAATATTGTGTTCTTTAATCTAGACCTTACATAATGATGGAGAAACTCAAATTCTCTCACAATTTAGTATATTTAAAGTGAGATTCAAGTTTTAAAAAAAGTGAGTTCACTCCAAATTACACAGGTCTATGATCTTAAAGCTTTGCAATTCAGATAAATACATTAGAGGTGTTATTTAAGAGGACATATATTTTGTCATATTATATTTGCTTAAATTCTAGTGTTTCTAAAGCAATACAGAGAAAGACAAACTCTCATTGGAGTGATGACTTTTCATTAAGATTATTAAACAAAAAAAATATCAGAAGTGCATTATAAAATTATTTAATCTTGCTAAAGCGCTATAGTTTCGTCAATTAGATGACTTTGTCGAAAATTTAGCATATGATATTCAGTTTGCATAATTAAATTTATAACTATTAAAGTTAGAAATTATTCTTTAATAAAATAATTTCATAAAGTATGCAATAAAAAAAAAAAGATTGAAGCAAGAGAAAATAAAATAGTGCTCATTCTGTAAATACCTCATAGGATAAGGGCACATAAAGAATAATAAGAAAATATGATTTGTGATCGTGAATGCTGGATCAGATCCTATAGAATCAGGCCGCCAAGTGCGTCAGGGATGATGGTCGTATGGAGAGGAGGGGGTGTACCTGCAAGGTACTCCAACGCTCAAGTAAGAAAGGGTCAGAGAAAAGCAGCAAGTACAAAGTATGAATTCGTAGGGTGAATATTGGATACTTGACCCTCTTAAGCGAGAGGGTTTATATAGAGTCCCCAGCGCGTGGCCAACGGTCCTATTTTCGGGGCGAAATAATCGTTTCCCCCAAAGAATAGGTAACTACCCAAACTAGCCGTTACGTCGGGCAGGGTGCCCGAAACTAGCCGTTGTGTCGGGCACGGGGATGGTTTCGGGTATTTGCCCTTGACTGTTCGAGGAAGCCGTGCGTGACGGGCAGTAATTCCGGGGAGGAACGTTGTATTCCTTGCCCGGTTGAAGGGGCAGAAAGGTAACTTTTGCCCCTCTGTGGATTGGACTTAGGCAACTTGGGCCGCTCTGGAGCAGAGGCAGATTGGGCCAATTTTAGTCATTGGTCCAGTCCAGAACAGGAGCCCCCTAAGTCGTTGCTCCCGAGCATGAGAGTGATGACTTAAGGACTGCTCGTTGCCCCGGGGAGCCAGTATGGAGTCGTCGTTTGAAGACGAAGAGGATTGTCTCAAAGTGCTCGTGACCCCAGATGTTCGTGAGATTCGTGGTCGTGACATTATTGCCCGGTATTCGGGAAGACTAATGGTCAGACAGAATTGGAAACGTTGGGTTGCCACGTGTGCCTCGAGCTTCGTGTAGCAGTTAATAGGCAATGATGGCTAGTGGGTAGTCATTATGGCCTACGAGCGCGTGTTTGCACATGCCTCTTTATATAAAAGGGCGAAAATCGTTCCATTTGGAACTTTTCCTTTCTGATTTCTCTTTGTTCTCTTCAAGCTTTTTCCCGACACTGTTTTCTGCTACTCCGACCACCGTTACAAGCTTCTGAGCAGCACCTTCTTCTACTCAAAACAAGTAAGTGTTCTGATCCTTTGCTTATTCTGCTTCTGTTAGTTGTTAATGGTAGATTGCATGCGGTTAGGGCTAGCTTTAGAGGACAAAATGAGTGAGTCTCCGGCGATTGTTGGTGGTGGACGGTGGCTATGCCATTTTTCTACTTCTAACATGTCACCGGAGTTGGTAGTATGTTTTGGTTGACGGCGTCGTCGCGATGGTGACGCTTGTGTAACCGTCGAGACTTTTTGTCTTCTGGGCGGATGATGAGTTTTTCGGTAGAACACTCCCAGATTCCGGTGAAGCTTTGCGATTTTCGGCGAAGCTTCAAACAGAAATTGGGTATGAGTGCGGGGAAGCTCCTTGCTGTGGGGATGATTCATTTCGAGCGTCTCCTCGCGGGGAGGTTTCAGCTCCATATTTGATGTTAGGGCTTAGGCCGGGGACCTTGTCCTCAGCCCTTTGCGCACCCTTTCACTTGACTTAGCGGTGGAAGGCTGGATTTGATTTGTTATCGAATTCACTTTCTCTTCTGCTTTTCAGGTGATCGACATGGCGACGGGGCCAGATAGAGAAGTTATTTTAGACACCTCTGAGGAGGACACAAGATCCTCGGACAACAGTAGCTCGACGGCTTCGAGCTCTCCAAGTGATGTCGGGGAAGAAGAGGTTCGGGAGGATATGGACGAGAATGTTGCTGATGATTCTGCGGAGGAATGGGAGGTGGCTGAGCCTGCTGAGCACGTGTCCAAGCTTGTGGGGGACGTCTTTACTGAAGTCGGGCTGGAGGGAGAGTAGAAGGTGCACTTCCCTTCCAAGGACGAGCGGATCTGCACAAACTTGGGGACCGCTTTACGATGTACAAATATGCCTTCAAGGAGCTGGGCTTGAGGCTGCCGTTCACCAATTTCCAGCAGTCAGTGTTCGAGCATTTGAGGTTGGCCCCCACGCAGCTGCATCCGAACTCTCTGGCCTTTATCCGGGCGTTTGAGTTGGTGTGCGAGCATCTTGCTATAGGGACCACTCTCCCTCTTTACTGTCTTCCATCTTCAGTGGCAACTGTCGGGGAGGAAATATGGTTGGGTTTCATTGAAGCAGCCCTGCAAGCTGTTCAAGCCTTTTTCGGAGTCAATAAGGACGTTCAAGGAACGTTATTATATCGTTAAACCCTTGTCCGAAGCTGCTCAGGACAGCACATACGTCTGGGAGATAGAGGTTGATGAGGACGGGAATGAGCTGCATGACGAGGAGGGGAGGTATATTGGGCGGAGACTTTACAAGTTCCCCATCCACTGGTCACCCGACCACTTCACCAAGGAGCCCAGTGATTATGTCTTCCAACCGAGCGAGCTGATCGGGCAGGACGTCGCGGCGTATGAGGCGCTGGTGAACTGGGTTAACTCCTTCCGGCTTGCTGAGTGCTGGACGAGCAAGGGCAGTCCGATCTTCGAGGAGGATGGGATCTAGAGAGTTGAGCGTAGATTCATCAATGTTAAGGCACTGCTGGAGTGCAAGACTCCCGCGGACACTGAGAAGCTGCTCGGTAGTCTTAGTTATTTATATTTTGTTCATGTCATTTATTTTCCTCATATCTAACGCGTTCGTGTTTTGTTTGTGCAGGTGAGATGCCTCAGGCTCATGATCGGGTTGTGAGGAATGCTCTGGCGAGGAACAAAGTTGGAACGGCTCCTCCGAAGTCTCGGTTTGCTGGTGCCCGTGTTCCTCCTCCGACGCAATCTGCTGCGGGGACCTCCACTTCTCCCACTCCTGCTTCCCAGGGATCTCCCCAGCCTTTAGCCGGGCGTCCCAAGCGGCCAAGGATAATTGATGTCGTAGACCTTACTCGGGTAGCGGAGAAAGGGAAGTTTGAGCTTCCTTCCTGCGTCCTCGATAGGAGGTTTTTCGAAGGTAATTCTTTAGTCATTCCCCGGGCGGAATCTCTTTGCTTGGAAGGTATGGATCGCCCGAGCAAGAGGGCGCTGGTGGCCCAAGATGCTTCTGCCTTGGTCAGGATGCTAGAGATGGCAGTTGTTTATGCTGAAGGGGACTCTGCAACTAAGTCCGAACTCAATGCTGCCCGTGCTTCTGTGGCATCCCTCAAGGAAGAGGTTAAGGGTGCTGGCAAGGCTCATTAGAAGGCTGAAGAGGAGGCGGCCAGGCTGAAGGAGGAGAACTCTACGCTGGCGGCGGAGAAAAAAGCTGTCGAGGAGCTGATCAGGGAGCTGAGGGCGGTCAATGCCCCGGGTGTCGACGAGCCGGAAGATGTGAGAAATTTGAAGACTAGATCCGAGCTGGTTGCTCGTATGCTGCTGGCCAAAGATGATGGCATAGCCATTGCGGAGGAGTCCTTCAGAAACGCTGTGGCTCAGCTGCGGGTGGTGAACCCTGGGCTTGAAATTATTGTCGAGGGTACTCACTACCTGGCGCATGTTGAGGATGGCCGTATCGTCGCGCCTGACGGTCTCCTTGGAAGTACTCCCGAGGATCAGCCCGCAGAGGATCAGGGACCCGAGCCAGAGCCTGCCGAGCATGCTGATGAGTGAGGAGGTTGTTATTTTGATGTTGTTGTATTTTGTCCGGTCTGCGTGGCGTGGAACCGTTATAATTTATTTTCTTTTTGGAGGGGGGGGGGGGCTTGGCCCCTATTTGATGTAATTAAGCACAATTGCGGCCCTCGTGGTCACCCATTATGTTAACCTATTATGTTTCTGGCTTTGTCCTCTGCATGATTTTACTTGCGTTTATTTTTGCTAAGTGTTATATGCGTGATCGCTGTGAATGTATGTCCGCCCGTGTTAGGGGGTATTTGACTAGTGCGAATATTCTGGGGGGATTGCTCATAATAGATGTGTTTGGCAGTGTGGAGAACTGGTCGAACGGCTGGGGAATATCCTGGCCGGGGAGCGGAGCTCAGGTCGTGTTTGAGGCCTGAGTTCACGGAGTAAACGTCCCATCGCGAGCTGGGGTTCTGCCAATCATGGTACTTTGACGACGGCGATGCTCGATCGAGGACTGTCGTCGAGCAGTTATCCGGCTCGTAACTGAGCGGGGTTCTGCTTTAATCGTATGCAACGCTTGTACCTAGACGCGTATAGTGGTCGGTAACTGATGTTCGTCTTTGCGACGGGTCAAACCGAGGATTTAGCTGTAATATTGTTTTAGCTTTTCAGCGTTCCATGGTCGAGCAAGTTCTTCCCCAGTGAGATGTTCTAGGTAATAGGCCCCATTTTTCGTCTTTGCCCGGACGCGATAAGGTCCTTTCCAATTGGCTGCTAGTTTGCCTTCGCGAGAGTCTTTGTGGTTTCTTCTTAGAACGAGGCTTCCCACGTCGAACTCTCGCCGTATCACCTTGGCGTTGTGCCTGATGGTAATTTTTTGTTTCAGTGAGGCTTCGCAGAGGGCTGCCCCAGTTCGGATTTCCTCGACGAGGTCGAGCTCTTCTCTTAAAGATTCGTTGTTCATCTCCTTGTCTAGGGGCGACTCTGTCCGCCTAGAGAGCACGTGAACTTCGACGGGAATTACAGCCTCGGTTCCATATGCTAGGCGGAAAGGTGTTTCCCCGGTCGTTGAGTGTGGAGTTGTACGGTACGTCCAGAGTACGCTATGTAGTTCCTCGACCCATGCCTTCTTTGTTTCGTCTAGCCTTCGCTTGAGGCCTCGAAGGATGACTCGGTTAGCTGCCTCAGCCTGCTCGTTTGTTTGGAGGTGCTCGACGGATGCGAAGTGTTGCTTCGTGCCCAGTTGGGCAACGAAGTCCTGAAACTTCCTATCTGTGAATTGCATCCCGTTGTCTGTTACTATCGCTTGGGGAATACCGAAACGTGCAAGGATGTTTCGTTTGTAGAAACGCAGGATGTTGAGGGCAGTTATTTTGGCTAGAGCTTCTGCTTCTATCCATTTTGTGAAATAGTCCACGCCCACTATGAGATATTTGTTCTGACTTGATCCTACCACGAAGGGTCCTAGGATGTCTAGGCCCCACCAGGCGAATGGCCACGGGGAGGACATAGCCTTGAGCTCGTTAGGCGGGGCCAGGTGCATGTCCCCGTGCCGTTGGCATTTGTCGCATTTCTTCACGTGCTCTTTCGCATCATTTTGCATGGTCGGCCAGTAGTATCCTGCTCGGAGGGCCTTTCGAGCAAGGGACCTTCCGCCGAGATGTTGGCGTTGATTCCTTCGTGGATTTCGTGCAGGATGTGTGCGACCATTTCCTCCTAGACACATTTGAGCAGCAGAATGGAGAATCCCCATCTGTATAGTTTATCTTCGACCAAGACGTAAGAGCAGGCTCTTCGCCTGACTATGCTGGCCTTCTTTGGGTCAGATGGGAGCTCGTCTATGGCGAGATAGTTGTAGACTGGGGTCATCCAGCAGTTGCTGTCGCCGATCACTTGCACGTCGAGTGTCGGGGAGGCCTTCTCGATGCTGGGTCGAGGAAGTACTTCCTGTATGACGGACTTATTTCCGCCTTTCTTCTTCATGCTGGCTAGTTTGGATAGCACGTCTGCTCGCACGTTATGTTCGCTGGGAACATGTTTCACTTCCACTGTTGTGAACTTCGCCATTTCCTTCTTTACCAGGGCCAAGTATTCGGTCAGGTTGTCGTTTTTGGCTTGGTATTCACCCCGGACCTGGAGGGCCACGAGTTGTGAGTCTGTGCAAATGACGACTTCTTGTGCGCCCAAGTCCTCGGCGAGGCGTAGCCCAGCGAGGAAGGATTCGTATTTCGCCTGGTTATTGGAGGTTGGGAAAGATAGTTTGAGTGATACCTCGACGATAATTCCCTCGTTGCTCTCCAGTATGATGTTCGCACCGCTTCCTGCCGAGCTAGAGGCACCTTCGACGAAGATGGTCCATTTACGTGCTTCGCTCGCGGGGGAGTCTACGAACGTCATCTCTGCGACGAAGTCGGCCAGAGCTTGGGCCTTGAGGGTTTTCCTGCCTTCGTATTGGATGTCAAATTCAGACAGCTCCAGCGACCATTTGAGCATTCGGATGACCATATCTGGTCGTTCGAGCAGCTGCTTTATGGGCTGATCTGTTCGAACCACAATCGTGTGAGCTAGGAAGTAATGTCTTAACCTTCTGGCTGCGTTGATGAGGGCCAGTGCCACCTTCTCTATCTGTTGGTATCTTAACTTTGGTCCTTGCAGCGCTTTGCTCGTGAAATAAATGGGCTTCTGCCTGTTAGGTGTCTCGCGAATGAGAGCGTCACTCACTGCTTCGGTTGCTACGGCCAGGTACAGGTACAACGTTTCACCATTGTCCGGTCGAGAGAGGACCGATGGCTCTGAGAGTGCCCATTTCAGATGGAGAAGGGCCTTGTCGCACTCCTCGGTCCATTCGAATGCTGCCTCTTTGCGGAGGAGTTTGAAGAATGGCAGGGCGTGCTGGGCGGACTTGGCCACAAAACGAGATAGTGACGCGAGCATCCCGTTGAGGGACTGAATGGATTTTTTGGACTTGGGCATATGAAACTCGGAGAACGCCCGACATTTGTCGGGATTGGCCTCGATTCCTCGTTCTGTTAAGTAGAAGCCGAGGAATTTGCCTGCTCGGACCCCGAACGTGCACTTCTCCGGATTAAAACGCATTTTGTATTTCCTGGCCTGGTCGAAGACTTTCCATAAATGGGCAGTATGATCGATTTCCTCGTGGGATTTTACGATCATGTCGTCCATGTAGACTTCGAGCATGTCGCCTATTTCTCCCCGAAACACTTTGTTCATCATTTGTTGGTACGTTGCTCCGGCGTTCTTCAGGCCGAAGGGCATTACGTTGTAGTAATAGTTGCCTGATTCGGTCATGAAGGCCGTGTATTTTTTGTCGGACATTGCCATTGGGATTTGATTGTAGCCCGAGTAGGTGTCCATGAACGATAAAAGTTTAAAACCAGCAGAATTATCAACAAGTTTATCAATATTGGGGAGGGGGTAGGCATCCTTCGGGCATGCCTTATTGAGATCGGTATAATCAATGCACATGCGCCAGTTTCCATTAGATTTTTTAACTAATACAACGTTGGACAGCTAAGTTGTGTACTTGCCTTCCGAAATAAATTTGTCCTCGAGGAGGTCCTTTACAGCTTTTTCAGCAGCCTCCGTTTTCTCCGGAGAGTGCGTCCTCCTATGTTGTGCTACGGCATTGACGGCCGGGTCGATGGTCAGCTGGTGACAAGCGACGGATGGATCCAAGCCGGGAATTTCCGCGACGCTCCATGCGAAGAGGTCAGCATTCTCTCGGAGGCATGCTTTGAGCTGCTTCCTTACGATGTCAGGCAGGTCTGCTCCGATCTTCACTCCTCGTTGGGGGTCTTCGTCGAACAGGACTATCTCGAAGTTGCCATCCGGGATTGGGCACATCGGATGGGAGCTGCTGCTGGACGACGTGGACGGGCCTGTTGAAGCTGCTCTTTCGTCCTGTTGGTCCTCGGGGAAGCGACTGTCGAGGTCGATAGAGTCGACTTGGGGCAGGGGCTTAGCCTCCTCGGAGCTGCTTGGCAGTGCTGGCTTGCTCGACGCTTTTGGTCTGGGCGCAATGGTGTTGAGCCCCTTTGTAGCTGCTTCGAAACACCGTCGGGCAACTTCTATATCTCCGTGGAGGGTGGCGACCATCCCTTTCGAAGTGTAGTACTTAATCTTCAGGTGGACGGTTGAGGGCACTGCTACCAACTCGGCTAGAGTTGGCCTTTCGAAAATGCATTGGTAGAGCGACGAGCAGTCGACTACCAGAAATTGCACCTTGATGGATCTGGCCGTTTCAGCTGAGCCGAAGGTCACGATCAGCTCGATGTATCCCCACGGCTTGGTTACAGATCCATTGAATCCCTGTAAATCGGACCCTACATACGGGGTAAGGTGCAATTCGTCCAGCTGGAGTGTTGAAAATAGCTGGGAGTACATGATGTCGACCGAGCTGCCCTGGTCGACGAGTATCCTGCGAACGTCGAAGTTCGCCATCCGGGCTCTAACGAGCAATGGTATGCTTGAGTTCGGGGAGCCGCCGAGGAGTTCCTCCCTATAGAAGGAGATGGGGATGGAGCCCTTCTGTGCCCGATCAAGCGTGGTCACTTTGTTGGAGCTTGTGTTGATCAGACGGTCGAACTTCCGTTTCACGGAGCCCACAGTGATTTGTTGAATCCCCCGCCAAAAATGACCATGGCGGAGGGAAACGTCTCCCACGGGCTGTGGGCCGTGAAATATACAGGGGCGCTGAGCCCGTCAGGGATGTTGAAGTCCTCGGGTCGCGATATGGACATAGCGACCTGTATGTTGGCATCTTCCGAGGAGGGTGCCTCCTCCTTGACCTTCTTGGACTCCTGGGCTTCCTGCCGAGGAGTGTCCATCTTCTTTGCGAACTGCTTCAGGTGGCTTTCCCTGATCAGTATTTCAATGGCATCCTTCAGATGGATGCAGTCCTCCGTAGTATGGCCGTGACTTTTGTGGAAATGGCAGTATTTTGACTTGCCCACGTTTGGTCTGTTCGGCAGCTGTTTGGGGAAGCGGACCCCAGCCTATTTAAACTCTGAATTGGCACATTCAGACAAGATATTTTCCCTGGAAACTATCAGGGGAGTGTAGTCATGGAACCGCCTGGAGGGGCCCTTGCTGTCACGGGAATCACGAGGATGGTCCTCGCGCCTTTGTTCACCTCGACGAGATGTCGAAGCTTCTTCTCCTCTGGACGCCCGAGCGTTCTCCTGATGGCGCGATGCTCGGACGTTGCTGGCCGCAACCTTCTCTTCATACTGAATGTGTGATTGGGGTTTGAGGAGGAGGGGTCTAAGTTCCTCGGTGGTGCGAGGCCAATGGCTTTAGAAAACTCGGAACCTGGGCGGAGCCCCTGCTCGAGCAAAAACTTCTTCATTTTGTCCGTCGTCGAGACCTGCACTTCTTCTTTGTTGAACCTCTCGATATATGCGCGGAGAGGTTCGTCTTTACCCTGGATTATGGCTCCAAGAGAGGCCTCCGTTTTGGGGTGGCGGCGAGATGCTGTAAAGTGCCGCGAGAACATCCTGCCCAGCTGTCTCCACGAGGTAATGGACTCCTCGGGCAGTTGCTTATACCATGTCATTGCTCCCTTCTGAAGCGTGGTCGGGAACAGTCTGTATTTTATGGCGCCCCATACGCTGCGGTAGTCTAATAGCGCGTCGATGTTCTCGATGTGCTCGTCGCGGTCGGTGGTCCCGTCGTATATGCCAAGTGACGGGGGTTTCTCCAAGCCTTTTGGGAGATGGGTGGCCAAGATCTCCTGGGACAACGGGCCGCGAGGCTCGTCGTCGCTGCTAGAACTGGTGTATGATGGGGACCGGACGGGATACTCGCTGGTCGCTCCTGAGGATTTGCATCCATGGTACAAACGCGAAAGTGGCGCGGAAACAGAGTCGCCAGCAATGTGTATTTATCCCACGAGAGGGAAAGGAAACACTGCGTAAACCTGAGGGAAAGGAAAAGCATGGTCTCACGACCAATAGAAACGGGTAAGGGAGTCAGTTACACGAAGGGAAGGTGTTAGCACCCCACGCGTCCATCGTATTCGATGGGATTCACGCTTGTTGTCTCGATCAAAGGGTGTCGCCATCTGGAGCTCCACTGCGACTGGAAAGGAAAAGGAACAGGGACGGAAAAGAAAGGAGAAACGAGGAAGAAAAGAAAAAGAAGTGACTCGATAGGACGTCCTAGGAGTCCTTGGCCTACGTATTCCCTCGGGAACGGGAAAATCAGAGTCAACGTAGTTCGAACACGAACTAAGGGGGAGGTTACTCGCCAAGACATCGCCGTCCTGTGCCTACGTATCCTCAATTAGACGAGAAAGAGGAAATCAGAGCAGTCTTAGTTCGACCTAACGAGGTCGGTTAGTGTTTTTTATGAGCGACGTTAGATTCGCGTCCGGCAGTTAGGGTCGATGTCTGTTTGCGACGAGACGGAAGTAACGTGCCCTTTTCTGAAAATAGGTTTGAAACTGAAGAATCCCGAAGGATGAAAAGGTTTGAATTTGTTTTGTGTTTTTTAAGACAGAAATGGTTTGAAGTTAGTTCATAACTTGCATTACACCCAAGTTTGTAACATAGGAACGAATACTTCGTGCATCGTCCCCAACAGGACGTACACTAAGCACCCTAGAAGAATGAAGGGAAACCCCCCATACTTCACTTCCCATATGTAAGGCTCATGCGCAATACATGTTAATCCTTTATTAAGTGTTTTAGGATTGTTATGAGATGAGAAGAGAAGATTCAAAGGAAAAAAAACACTAAGGGGAAACTAAATGATCCTAATGTTATCATGCAAAGGTGGCCCTATAGTTGAGTTTGAAAGGGGAAACATCTACCTAAGTTAGCATACATGGATTGAGAGCCTAATGTCTCTCCTATCTCCAGCTTAATCAGGAATTAAGTGGAGCTAGGAATCCTAAGGGAATCATGTGAACAAGCACAAGTAAACATTATCCAATTCAATCACAGATAAAATCAAGACTTAAACAAGTCTCAAGAAAAAGAGGAGAAAGAAAACTCAAATATGTATGAGTGTTCAAACATCAACATGTTGACACAAAAGAAGATTCAAAGCATTTAAGTACTAAACATGATGCGCAAACAGAGCCTACTTCGAGGTAGGGCTTCAGATGTACTCAATATGCTTCTAACAGGGATACAATCCTAGAATGAGGCATGAAAGATAAAACTGAGATTCTAGGGGTACCTAACGGAGAGGGTCCGTTGCCTCTTCAACGGGTGCAAAAAGCTCAAGGGGACTTGTAGAAGCTTCGCACGATCAATCCAATAAGCTCAAGTGTCCAACGTCACAAATCAACATCCAAGATCAACTGAGACAAAATCAAAAAGTGCTAACAAGAGAAACCAAAAGTTAGCAAAACTCAATAAAAGAAAGTCAATTAAAATTATAATCAAAATCAACTAAGAATCAACTAAAGTTCCAAGGTTCGATTAAAATTCAATTAGACATGAACAAAGGTTAATCGAAACTAAACATCAAAGTGAACTAAAACCTAGACTAAACAAAATTAATGATGAAAAACTAAGCATAATTAAATCTAACAAAAGCTAACTTTAATTAATCCAAGCTCAAATTCAGAATCTAAAATAATTCAAAAACAAATTAACCACGATTAATTAGATAGAAAATCTAAAATTAATTAAAACAATTTCACACTAAAACCCAATAATCTAAGAATCAAACTTCATTAAGGGTGCAGCATGGAATTTCTTGGGCTGAAGAGCAAGCCCAATGTCCCTGTATAAGGTGGTCCGGATCAACGAGTGGGTTATAAACCCAAACCGTAAAACAAAAATCCCTTTCTGCAAGAAATCAATACTACCCACATAACAAAGTGCATCACGGTTTAACACACCCTTACATCATATACCCTAAAAAAAAGTAATTGTTCCAACGCATCACTAAACGAACACACAAGAACACAGTCCACTTCAAAATCCACATGATCAACACCATATGAACATCAATAGCAACATCAATGAATCTTCTCCACGCCATGAACTACAACCACGAATCTCTCCATGCTTCGTCCTGGTTTCTTTTTACTTTGGCTTCGTGATTCAAGCTCGATTTCGATCCAGGTTTGTGGTTCGGTTCGTCTCAATTGCTCAGGTTTTTTGGATTCGTTCTCATCCTTTACGTTTCATCATTTTTTCGATCTGCTTCGCCTATGATTTTCTCTGACTCTTCCTTCATCTACTTCTCTTCTGTTGATTCAGTTTTCAAACCAATTTTGAGCTGGTTTGAATTTCTGGATCTGAGTTGATTTAAGGTTTGGTGAATAGATTTGGAATGTGAATGTTTTGATGACTGGGTTTGAAGAGAAGAGAGGTTTAGGTTGAAAACGGATTGAAGTCTTTGAGGTTTGTGAAGGTGTTGCGGTTTGTGAAGGTGTCGCGGTGGTGTGGAAGCTTTCACGGCAGAGGTTTGGAACAATGGTTGTAGAGGTTGAGGTATGAGTAGAATAAAGTTCAGTTGTTATTGTTTGAAAGTAGAAGGTTTAGAGGATGAAGGCGAGTTGAGGAAAAGTTGGAAAGGTTTTGTTATAGGTTGTTTGTTGAATATCAGAGATGGAGGCGGAAGTTCGTTTGCCGTGTGATTGAAGGGGAAGAACGATGAAGAGGTTATGAAGGTTTTAGGAGGTTGAAGGGTTGTTGAATGGAGGAAAGGTTCAGGTTGTTCGATTGAAGGGTGAATGATTTGTTTGAGGAGTGATTTTTACAGGGTGTCTTTGGCTGAGAAGAGCTTCATGAATGAGGGAGAACGAGGTCGCTTTTATAGCTGAATGGAAATCGTTGCCGTTTTGGAATTTTTGATGCGTTTTGGATGGTTTGTCATAGAATATTCGCATCGTACAGGTTGTATTTGGGAATCAGAATTTGCAAGGAATGTTGGTGATGGCTGCGTGAGAATTGTACGTTGCAGTGAGGTTGTGTGACTCACGATATGCAGGACGTGGCTTAGCAGCATTGTGGGGTCAAGTTGTTTTATGAAATCACAACTGTGTATTGTGTTATTCATTTTGGCTTTTGTGGATGAAAAATGTGTTGTTTTTTTTTCTATGCAGGTACAATTGGTTTTATGTATTAAAAGCTGATGATAGTATAGGGTGGCATAGTGTGTGAATGAAATGTTGTCTTGGTGCTTCGAATACGCGTTGGACAGGTCACGGCTTAGAGGCCTTTGAAAGTGGTAGCAAGGAGTGGTGTACGTGGCGGTACTATGTGATTCATGCTGTTGCGGATTGGTTTTCTCTGTGTTGAGCAATTGGTTGTTAAATGGGAAATGGATTAGAAATATGAATGGATTTAATAAAATGGATTTTGGAACAATTTGGATACTAAATGGGTATTTGTTTTTGAAAGTGGATAATTATGGACTAAAAATGGTTATTGAAAAAAAATGAATTATGAAAATGGGCTTAATGGATTTATGGTAGAAATTGGGTAAAAATGAAAATGGATATTAATTGGTAAATGGATATTGGTAAAAAAATGGTTTTGTAATGGATATAAAAATATGGATAAAAAAAAGATTAAATGGATAATATGGTTTTTTGGTGGAAATTGAATATGGATTATGGATTTGTACATGGACAAAGAAAACAAAACGGTTCTAAAAACGGACAACCACACTACACCAATTCCAAACTTTTCACAACATCACAATGACCCTTAACTTAGCTTTCAATTCCAACACCTTGAATAATCACCAATGACATCCATTAACACATCACACTGAATAACATGCAACTTTGACTTGAAAACAAATTCTTGAATTTCTGATCTTCTGGACCAAACCTCATATAAATCACTGCTTGATGACTTGATGAGTTGCATACACAACAATTTAACCTTGAATACACACTGATTGAGAGAGTCTACTGATATTGATAACTTGTGATTGAAGCAAAACTCTGATGATTTGACCAAGATGAGGTCAAACTTCCATCTAATCATAACTGAATAAACACTCCTGACTTGAAGCTATACATCTTAACCTGGACCCAATGCTCTTGAGCTGTTAAGAAGGGTTTGAACCTCAATTCACAGCCTTACCAATTAAAACCATGATGAAACCCTAGTCTCCTAATGCCTCTGAGAAATCTTGAAGCAAATGGACAATAAGAACTCAAACCTCTATTAAACTTGAATGAAAATATCTCAAGGTAAACAGGAAGCCTTGACTCAGAGAAACTCCTGATCCCATGCTAAGAACCAATGATATGCAAAGATGATAATGCAAGAATGAAATGAAACATAAGCCAGTTATAGGTTAAAATCATGAGGGCAAATTTTGAGGTGTTACACTCGCGTCGGCGGTTCCTTCGCGGAGAAGGTGAACGGTTCCTTCGAGGAGAAGGTGAACGGTTCCTTCGAGGAGAAGGTGAACGGTTCCTTCGCGGAGAAGGTGAGCGGGCCCGTCCTTTGGACTTGATCGGAGGAGATTGCTTGGTCCTCCGAGTCCTCTTGTGGTCATGAGCGTGCTGGTCACGCGGGGAGATCTAGTCGTGTTTTCGGGCTACGCGAGGATTAGGCTCTCGGCGCAGTCTTCGTTCGATTTCTCTCGGGGGCTGCGGGCTTCTTGATCGTCACTGGTTCCTCCGCGTAGGAGGGGATCTTGGACGGTGAGACTCTTCCAGTGCCCCGATCCTCTCGTTTTGTTGCAGGATCAGAGTGTTAGTTTTGTTGATCGCCTCCAGGAGGGCTGCCACGGCCGGGTCGGCGTTGGGCCGAATAGGAACGGGCTGGATGTCAAGTGATGGTTGATCGTTGTTGCGATCAACAGGGGTAGGGGAAGGAGAAGCAGTGGCTCCATCCCTGAGGAAACGGGCATCTCGGAGGAGAGATGACTGGCCATCAACGTCAGATTTGTTGACGGGGAGGATGGTGGTTTGGAGAGCATCCTTGGAGTGATCTTGGGAGGCCATGGTCGTGATGATGTTTGAGAACTATTTTGATCTTCGATTTCTGAGGAAAGAAAGACGGGGAGAACAAAGTTTCCCACAGACGGCGCCACTGATCGTGAATGCTGGATCAGATCCTATAGAATCAGGCCGCTAAGTGCGTCAGGGATCCTGGTCGTATGGAGAGGAGGGGGTGTACCTACAAGGTACTCCGACGCTCAAGTAAGAAAGGGTCAGAGAAAAGGAGCAAGTACAAAGTATGAATTCGTAGGGTGAATATTGGATACCTGACTCTCTCAAGCGATAGGGTTTATATAGAGCCCCCAGCGCGTGGCCAACGGTCCTATTTTCGGGGCGAAATAACCGTTTCCCCCAAAGAATAGTTAACTACCCAAACTAGCCGTTACGTCGGGCAGGGTGCCCGAAACTAGCCGTTGTGTCGGGCACAGGCATGGTTTCGGGCATCTGCCCTTGACTGTTCGAGGAAGCCGTACGTGACAGGCAGTAATTTCGGGGAGGAACGTTGTATTCCTTGCCCGGTTTGAGGGGCAGAAAGGTAACTTTTGCCCCTCTGTGGATTGGACTTAGGCAACTTAGGTCGCTCTGGAGCAGAGGCGGATTGGGCCAATTCTAGCCATTGGTCCAGTCCAGAACAATTTGAATTGACAAATTTTCAATGTTGTTGAAAGATACATCAATTTAATGGGGACAAATTTGGTGAAGATTGATATATTTTTTAAACTATTTTAGATTGTCATTATAATCTTAAATTTGTATTTAAAAGACTATTTGGTGAATGAATAAAGTTTTGTTTTAATATGATAACTATTTTTTTTTAATAATGAATTCAATTTGTCTTTTAAATTCAAATATTATTATAGTTAATTCAGTTATGATTTGTGACAATATAGAATTGTTGAAAAGTTTGAGAAATATAAACTTTAATCTCAAGTTAAAGAGTATTTTAAGACATATTTTGTAATGTGTCTTGGGAATATTGAGTTTGGGGGGAGAGATATGGTCAAAGAACAAAATTAAGTGGAAAAGAATTGATTCTGACTCAATTCATATAGTTGTTATTTATATAGCAAATTTAGACCCTTATACGTATATTATTGTTCTTTCTCTCAATTAAATTAAGAAATTAATTCTTGAAGATCAAACTCAACATCCTCAAGAACTAGAGCATCAAGTGTCATAAAGAATTGACTGAAAAGAGAAATTATATTCGGTATGCTTGAAAGATTCTATTATGATAGTTGTGACGCTTCTTACTTCTTATAATTTTGGAGCTTCATGAGATGGATATCAAGTTAGTGTTTCTTAATGGCGACATTAAGAAATACAATATGGTGCAACGGGAGAAAATTTTGTGTGAATAAATACAAAGTTTATGGTTTGCAAACAAATAAAATCCATTTATGAGTTAATGAAATTGTCCCATTAGTGATACCACAATATTTCATAAGATAATTGTCTCATATAATTTTGAGATGTCTATTATGAAAAATTATTGGGTTTTACAAGTTCAGTGGGAGTAAGTTTATGTTCCTAGTTTAATGTGTCAATTTTTTTTATTTAGTCAGCAATGATATATGATTGTTATGTGAAACTATGAAATATCTAACAAAAGTTTAGCGATGAAAGATCTTGCGCACATCTCTTTTGTATTAGGTATTTAGATACTTAGAAATTATTCTCAAGGTATCATTCGGTTATCACAAAAGATTTATGTATATATCAATAAAGTTGAAAATAAAACTGACATGAAAGACGATAAACTAGGGAATGTCTCAATTATCAAGAGAGACTATTAAGTAGCAATCATTGTCCAAAATAAAAGAATATGAAAATTTAGAAAATTAAGATTTTTATACTTCTTCGGTTTTGGGGAATCTTATGTCTTATCTTATGTATATGCTTTTGGAATAAGCGTATATATAATGAGATCATTTGGAAGATACGAAAATTCAAATTTTGAATTGTTGAAATGAGGCAACCATAAAGATTGTTATATAGAACAAAAAGACTTGTGCTCACATAGAGATCGAATGATTTGGCATGTTCGACTCTGATCCTTTTGGATGTCTATATATCACAGGAATCCTAACTCAAGAAATGACTAAATATTTATGTCACTTGGTTACATATAGTAAAAGGTTTTGAAAGATAAATCAAGCTATATTGTGACATAAGTCAGTTAGATAATGTTTCAACAACTGTTTTATAAAGTTCATTTACTTATAAGTTATTTGTTGGTGAAGGATATAACATATAGATAGAATTTTTATGCTAGTTGACTTACTAATCAAAGATTTGACATATAAGGTATTTCATATGATTGTTGTGACTAAGGATGTCCTAGATTAGTGGGAGTCACTCCTTCTTTATGTTTTATAATATTGTTTTAATATCGATACAGACTTTATGTTAATATTATCTGCAGAAATAAAGTTTATGAGGTTATTATCGTTATAACTATATCTGAATCGTTTATGCAAATATTGAATTTGCAAACTTCAGTTTGATCTCAATAAAGAATTTAGTTGGACCAGTTGAAAATAGGCATGATTCAGAGACCATATTACATGAAAATTCCATGTCACTCATCCATATCGATCTATGTCATCAAGTCATTTATGTGGTGGTTGTCGAAGTTCTGTCACGTTATAGGTCAGTGACAACAGCCGCGGTTGTCCCATTATTGATGTATGAGGTGAACCAGATTGTAAAGTTAAAATCAAAAGATAAATAGCATTGGGATGCACGCCCAAATAATTGTGATATAATTAAAAATATATTGCCCAAGTGGGAGATTGTTGAAATATTTTATAATTTAAATATTGTTTAATTATTATATTCCAATAATTATTATGTGGGCATATATATTTTAATTATATTAGTTATTTATCAAATTAAGGGCCTTAATAATATTAAGTGGTCAAATAAATTTAAAAGACTATTTAGATTTCTATTTAGTAATTAATTAATTAATTCGATATGAGCTCAAATATGAGTGGATGTCAGAATGACCAATTCCGGAATAATGGGAACCCTAATTGGTCATTACACTATATATAGGCTATGGTCCCCAATATACTGTACACAAGCAATTTATCTCTTCTCCCCATCTAAAGAGTATTCAAGGCATTAGAAGTACTGATTGAGGAAGAACCACAAGCCAACAAGTGTTAGTACTTGTCTCTACATTTTTCACTTTTTAAGATTATCATTATCAGTGCCTATAAATCTTTCTTCTTGGATCCGTCCAGGTATTTCTATACTCCTTAATAAATCAATAAGTCGTAAATCCTAAAGTTATGTGTATGCATGCTTATATGTCTGTTTTGCTTTCGCCTTAAATCATGATTTTAGATTTTATATTCATATTTAAGCATGCTTTGTATAAATTAACTCTAACATTCTTGTGTTTCTATTTCTTTTTGTGTTATTCATCGACCGACTTTCTTTTTTGGAATAGCCTAAAGTCCTTTTTATAGCCTATCCATGGATAATAAAATTGTCACCGATTCATCTTAATTACGTGTAACCATCATACTTATTAGTCACTTTGTAACGGTTCCGACTATTGGTATTTTAAAATTGACTCGACCGTTTGATTGTCCATCACGGCTCCGTTTTGGGTAGTCCTTCGAGAACTCAGGAAATTGAGTCTGAGACGTGCATAGAGCTCGCCATCGGACCTTATAAAAATTCTGGGATGTACATAAGCCCCCAAAGCACGAAGCTTGTAAGAGCACGAGGTCTGTAGGGGCAAAGTTTTTTGAATTTATCTCGGATTATGTAAACTTTCCTTAAATTTGTGGTTTCTATGATGAACCAATTTCTGAGGGATTCACTATGGCATATAATGGGAAATTTTACGTTGTCAATGAAGTCAAGAAAATAACTACAATTTTAACAAAGAAAACCGAAGAGTTCGAGTAAGTTTGCAATGTAGTGAAATCAGAGAGCCCTAGTGTATTCTCGACCTCTAGTCGTTTGCAGAACTTGGTAAGTTCTATACCTAGAGAAGTTGGGGAGCCTAAGTGGAATTCCGATCCATTGGCGTCGTAATACCTTGTAGGTTTTAAACATAGAGAAGTCAGAGGACCCTGGGAGGGTATCGACCTTTTATCGTCGTAGAACCCGATAGGTTCCGGACATGGAGAAGTCGGAGAACCCCAGTGATGTCTCGACACTTTGTCGCCATAGAATCCGATAGGTTCTAGACACAGAGAGGTTGGAGAACCCCAGTAAGGTCTTGACCTATTGAAGCTTTGTTCTAACCACTCCAATGTTTGGCCTTGTTCTTAGATTTGTAATACCTGTGTAGGTTTTGAGTATTATGGTAATCTAGGCTCTATTACAATACTATGATTAAATAAGATTTGGTCGGCCTCATACAACTGAAGTCGGGTTCATACACCATGGTCGTGATTTATGTAAGATAATAATTTTTTACGGATCTGGGATTTGTCTTAATTAGACTGTGGTGACTCTGTTTATACGCATGTATCATAACGCATCCTTGAAGGTCCTAAGTATATTATCTTGACCTGACCAGAGGTATATCGAAAAAGATCAGTGGTTTTATTTAACATATCTGACGTTTATAATGTTAATAGAAACGTGGTATTGGTCATAGGCTATCTGGCATGACTGATGTTCAGAGCCCTGTGGTGGTTGACGTCAAATGGATGTCAGAGACTTTTATTTGCATGAACGAGATTCAGAGCCCCATGGGGGTTAACGTCAAATGGAGCTCAAATGTTTTTATTTGCATGACTGACTTTTAGAGCCCCATGGGGGTTGGCGTCAAATGGAGATCAAAGGCTTTTATTTGCATGACCGACGTTCAGAGCCCCATAGGGGTTGACGTCAAATGGAGGTCAGAGGTTTTTATTTGCATGACCGACATTCAGAGTTTCATGGGGGTTGACATCAAATAGAGGTCAGAGGCTTTTATTTGCATGACCATGCCAAAGGTTTAATTTTACTTAGTCGATTTCATAGGTCAGAGGTTTTATTGAACTTAACCCGACCATAGGTTTAATGTTTACTTAGTCGATTTCATATGTCAGAGGTTTTATTGAACTTAACCTGGCAAGAGGTTTAATGTTTACTTAGCCGATTTTATAGGTCAGAGGCTTTTATTTGTAATACCTACATTCAGAGTCCAATGGGGGTTAACATCAAATGGAGGTCAGAGGCTTTTATTTGCATGACTGACGTTCAGGGCCCCATAGGGGTTGACGTCAAATGGAGGTCAGAGGCTTTTATTTGTATGACTCGACCAAAGGTTTAATGTTTATTTAGCTGATTTGCTCCTTGTGGAGGTCTTCTTCGTTCTTTTCTTTGGCTTCCGATTTGTTTAATTTGTGTGACATATTGATTTCCTTTTATCATAGTGTCCGATGTCTTTTTACTGAAAATTTGGGTTCTTCAACCACTACCCTGCGTAATTTGAAAAGTTTAGAAAAGATGAGGTGCCTCCCACTCTCGTAGGGAAAATGAGCGACACTTATTTCCCTAATGTAAGTTCTAAATAGATCCTTAATTACAAACAGTAGAGACATTGTTTCGTCTTTTCCAACAATAAATTAAAAAACATAAAGTTATATTTGTCTGGCCTATTTGTTTTACCGGCTGTATCGCCTGATAAATGCATGCTTCCAAGACTATTTCTGTCCACTAAAATTTTGATTTGTGGGCGACTTGATAACCCTTTGCACAACAACTCGGTTCTTTTCTCCTTCATTATTAATCCGACAATATAACCAACTTAACATCTTTGTTTACAAAATAAATAAATAAATCGTATTTATGGTCACAAGATATGCCAGCTATGTTTTCGACATGTATCGCCCTTTTACTCCTTCACCGTCATCATATACCGCTTGTGAGTATGGTGGTTTGGGGGCCTCAGGATTCCGACCTTGACGCCCGAGCAATAAGTGAATCCTTGTTCCAGCTTTTACTTCATCATATATAAGAAGTATTATAGGACTGAATCGACTCTAAATAAAGAAAATAAATCTGATAGTTAGAAATGTGAAACTCGAAGTTTAAACAATACATAATTCAGTATAAACGATCCAAATTGAGAGCTATAAAGCTGATTAGCAAGTAGACCAAGTAGCAGTCATGGATCTTTTATCAGCCACCAAGTATTTTGTCATGGAATGTTCATCCGACAAAAGATCAGATTGAAGTAGTAAAGAATATTAGTATATGTTGCTATATATGTATTGTACATAAAGACATATGCTTAACTTAAGATTGTTTGTCGTCAACATTGAAAAACACCAGAGAGATAGCATATAATAGCTTCAATATAGAAACCCGATAGCAGCATTCACCGCATATTGACTTGATATGTGTTTCAATCTTTTGAAGCTTGCGAGTGTCCACATAGGGGTGACATGAATATTGCTTTCATTCTCATTTGAATTAAACCACTAAATATCCTCCTCAGTAAAATCTAAACAGTTTAAAATGCATAATTTTGATGCAGTCACATAAACCTTTTTTCGAAGCGAACGTGCAACCTCCAAGAATAGCTTTTCTTTTCCAATTATACAGTCGTTTTAGTTCAACTGTGATAGGCTCGATAAGAAAGAATCAAGCAGACCATGAGAATCACATGATCTGAGGTAGTAAATGTTTCCTCTATATCTAACTGTCCTATTGTCTGCCCCAAAACACCGTATTTGGCCTCGCAAGTAAATCTATAATATATCAGTAGAAACTGCAATATGTTGAAAACCAGTTTTTGACATTTCAGTTGTGGTAACGATTACTAGATTTTTGTGTAACCGGTTACGAAGTTAAAAAAGGAAGAAGGATTGCTGATATCGGGCTCGTAATCGGTTACGGCATTTTGCGTAACCGGTTACGAAGACATATTTTGGTTTTTTCAGTGTTTTATTAGTTTTAGCTTATTTTATTAAGTTGTTTTGTTATTTCCAATCATTTTATACTTGTTGTATATAAGACCTTGTAAGCTCCCATTTATGGTTAATGCCAATTATTCTTCTCACCCTCAATTACTCTCTCTCTACTTGTCTCTCTCAATTTCTTAACTTCATCTTCTCCAAATTAACTCAATTATCCATTAACTCACCATTAGAGATTTTGTATATTCTAACATTTGGCATCAAGAGCACTGGTTCTGATCCATTTCCGATACGACAATGAGTATTGTTTCCAACGATAGAATTTCCACCAACCTTCTGATTCTTGATTCGAAGAATTATGACAAGTGGTCAAAGCAAATGAAAGTTTTGTTTGGGTATCAACAAGTTTTTGAGACCATAAACAATGGAGTTACACCACTTTGGGCTGAAGCTACAGATGCTCAAAAGGCTACATTCAAGGAAGAAAAGAAGAAAGATTACAAGGCACTCTTCTTGATTCATTCTTGTGTCGATGGTGACAACTTTGAGAAAGTTGGCGATTGCGAGTCGGCGAAACAAGCTTGGGAGATCTTGGAGAAAACTTATGCAAGGGATGTTAAAGCTAAGGTGGCGAGGTTACAAACTCACAAGAGTTAATTCGAGTTAATGCAAATGGAAGAGAAAGAGACAATCAACGATTATGTGATGCATATTACGCGTTTGGTGAATCACATCCACTACTACGAAAAACCCATTTAACAACGGTTGGAAATGACATATAATAACGCGGGCGAGGGCGTTGTTATGTATATTGTCGTTGTATATATGATACTTACAACCACAGACTAGTAGGCGTTGTAATAAACTGGATTGCGCGCTAGCTATCACAACGGATTTTACAATACACCGTTGTAATAAAAATAATTGTCCTCGGTTCGATTCCTTGCAGTGCAATTTTAATATTTATTTTTTCCTGGACAACGCGCCAGATATTATAAAGGTTATGAAATATAACCGTCGTTAAATTTTCTGCAAAATTAACAAATATGATCATGCTTTTATAATTAATCTCATTTTTACCTGTATTATTGTTCCCATATCACAGCACAACAGAAAAATACAATTCACATTTTGTGATAAAGTTTTCATAATAATATTAATCGTATCATATTCATAATATCACATATACCACATTACAGTTTATCATAACAAACAACCTACATAAAGAAAATATTACATATACCATATTACAGTTTACACACATTACATAACTTCACATAATTGTAACTTGGTGTATTGGTATCTTGTCTCTTGGTGTCTTGTCTCTTGGCCTGGTGTCTGGACTCAAAATACCTATGATTTCAAATAATTATACTTGTTAGTAAAAATACTTGTAAACTATAACATACAATTAATATATTATGAATAAATAATAAATTATGTACTTGTTAATTTTCCCATATGCCTTCTTCATGATCGAGTCGTATAGCATGCACGACATCTCCATCAACTTCATCATATGAGGTAGGAGCTTGTGTTGTGTAAGAAGGTGTGGATGGAATATCAAGACTTTCATCACTAAGAGGAATGTATTTTCCTTAGAGAACGATTGACCATTTCCCCGATATGTCCGATGGATCGGTAACATAGAAAACTTGTTTTGCTTGAGAAGCCACGATGAATGGTTCTGTATTAAATGATGCCTTGCCAAGGTCGACCCGGGTGAATCCTAAGTCATCAATGTCTACACCATTACTATTATTGGGAACCCAATTGCATTTAAATAAAGTCACTTTGAAAATAACATAATCAATCTCTCAAATCTCATCAATGACACCATAAAACGCGGTAGTTGCCAATACCGGATTCTTATCTTTCAAACTAGAGAAATACATCGATTCGGCTTCAACTATAACCCCACTATTTTGCATTGTACTACGATTATATTTTGATTTTGTATAAAAGGTATAATGACCAATGTCGTATGCACTCCAGGTAATGACACACAATTTTGGCTCGTACGACAACCATTTAAGTATCTCGGATGCACTACGATCATTAGATACACTTTTATTAAACCAATCCATGAATTTATTGTTATGCTCTATCAACAACAACTTGCCACTCATTCGGGAATATTTTTTCTTCAAAAGTCTTTTGTGAGTATCTATGTAAGGTTGAACCTCATCTATATTATTCAATATATAGAAATGTGATTGAATAACTACATCCCGAGCCATTGACCTAACATTTAGACCTTGAATACCTCTTCCGTCTGTGTCAGCATGACGAGACTTTGGAATTCCTATAGAATCTGCATTCGATAAATAGTTTGTACAAAACTCAACAGCTTCTTTTGTGATGTACCTTTCAACAATCGAAGCTTCCGGTCGGTGATGATTCTTCGTATATCCTTTAAAGATCTTCATATATCGCTCTATTGGATACATCCACCTTAAATAAACTGGACCACAAATTCTGATTTGTCTTACGAGATGAACAAGTAAGTGAACCATAATGTCAAAAAATGATGGCGGAAAATACATCTCCAATTGACACAAGATTATGGCAGCCTCATCTTCTAATTCATCCAATTTTTTGAAATCAAGAACTTTGATGCGTCCGAAAGTGCACGGATTTATCGAAGTAATATAAAAGATTGTCGAACCCACAGAGACCAATGTCAACCTACCGTTATCTATTGCTGCGATGTAAAGCTAAGATTAATGATATTCGATGAAAGGAAAACTAAGACTAGTGCTAAAATAAAACTAAGAAAATATGATAATAAAGAGAGGCCGGAATATGGATTCCGCGTTCCTAAAGGACTTTGTAGAATTCGGGTACTAATTACAACTATAACTTAGTTCCGTAGAATATACCGACTTAAAAACTCCGACTCACGCTCTCGCGGTATTAACTAAAGTCATGTTCCCTAATCCCAAGATTTTGCTCTCTCTCGCCCGGTAACTAGGAAATATATTTTGAAAGCCAATAATATCCTAAACGTATCTAAAGCGCTCTCGCTGTATTTAGATATGTTGCCTAATTTCCACTATCCGGTTCGACCCCATGCTCTCGCAGTGCAGGCTCTAACCTTAATTAATTTCTCACTCTCGTGACAAAATCGTGTTAAATAACCTCTCACTCTCGTGACAAAGCTATTTAAATTAGACTTGGAAATTAAAATCAAAACAGAATTTTAATCATAAGTTCGCACCTATTATTTTCTACTGAGTCCCGTCGGTAACTACGGTACTCGTACGCCGGACTCAAGAATATTTAGAAAGACATAGATAGGAAAACAAACATGTAGTTACGATAAATAAACTTAATACTAAACATGATCTAGCAAATAAAATAAGAAAGTAATGACAGTAAAATAAACGATAAAGGGAACCTGGAATTAAATAGATGCTAAATTGTAATATGCCTGAAAGCTTCGAATCAAAGTATAGAAATCGACTGACTAAAATAAATCCTAAAACTATATTGGGAATAGTCCCCCGATGTGGAGAACTATTCCTTTTACACGGTGACTGAAAACTGCTAAGAAAAATATTAAGAAACAAAATCTGACTAAGTGAGAAATCTCCCAAATGTGAAACTGTCTTCTCATATTTATACTCGGTTGTTGCGTGGAAGAAGTGTTGCGTGAGAAGCGGAGGACTCAGTTGAATCGGAGAAGTGGCAGAGAAAATTTAGGAAGTAGTGGAGAAAAGAGAGGAGGGAAAATAGTGGTGGCACTCGCCACCTTCCCCTATTTTCTAGTGTGGCAGGCACCACACTTTCCTCACTTCCTAGTGTGGTGGGTGCCACACCATAAGTGTATGGCAGGCACCACCTTAAGTGTGTGGTGGACCCACCCATTTTATTTTTATTTTTCTTTTCTTTATTCTCATTTTCTTTCCTCATTTCTTTTTCTACAATTCTTCCCTTTAATTCTTCTTTTCTCCAATTCTTCACATTTCTACTTTCTTATAATTAAATTCCAAGCTACCTGAAAAAGGAAATAAATATTGGCATAATAAAACATAAATCAAGGAAAATAAATAAAACAAAACTAAAATCCATGTGAATCGGGTCTAAAAATACGATACATTTTCGTGTTATCAAACTCCCCCACACTTAAACATTTGCTTGTCCTCAAGCAAACCATGACTCGCGAGAAAAATAGTGTATACGGATACTCATCCTAGGCTACCAACTCTACTTCGGTTAAGTTTGTGTCGATAGGTACTTGCACACACACACACTAAGGATATCGTAACAATACAATTTTGCTTTTGCGGTTATCAGCCTCCCTCCTATACAAACCAATCCGAATCATGTAATTATACCTAAGCCTAACTCACTCATCCTTCTTTTATCCCTTTTCATTCTGGCGCAATCACATTAAGTCCGTTATCCTTTCACACTCATGGTAGGATAGCCTGTTAGTGACTATGATCTCATTATCATCATTTTTTTTCTTTTTGGACATTGGCTTAAATATCAATAAAATAAAGAAGTTTGCACCGTTGGGCTAAATGATCGGGTGAGGATCACCTAACTTAGAAGGAGCATTCCTTTTCACTCATTCATTTTTTTCTTCTTAATTTACCTTTTAAGCCTGAGATCATACACTTATTTGCATCGGCTTCCTACTTAGTGTGTGCTTAGGATGGTGCTGACTGCTAAATAAACTACTTAGGGACTACTAAAGGGGTGAGAACTTAAGGCTACGACATAACAAGTACTCAAATTGATTTCCATAATTTAGAGGCTCACGGTGTTAAAACGATACCGATCTTGCGGATTTTTCCCAAGTCTCATAATCTAACCTTAATTTTGTCTGTAACCTAAGATTTTCAAAAGAAACACTATTTTTAACTCAAAAATTTTCAAAATATTTGGTATGGCTCTAGAGAATGGAGAAATCGATAAACAACATAAAATCACGCATAAAGACTCGACAACACATGCACAGACGCACGAAACATTAAAATAGAAATTTTTTTAAAATCATGCTAGAAAACAGTAAATCTAACTAGAAAGCGGTAAAATGAAAGCGGTAAATGTTCCTCCCCCACACTTAAACCAAACATTGTCCTCAATGTTTTGATAAAAGGTGGTAAAGGAAGGATAGAACCTGTATGAATGCCATGACCAAATTCGCTCTGATTCTTCCCATGTTGTCCCTGTCTTCGCTGGCCACTTCTACTCCAGCGTCTTGTACTACGAGTAACTGAATTTGCTGAAACTTCACTTTACTGAACCCGCTCATCATACTATTTGTTTCTGAAGGAAGTACCTGTAAAAAATATTAGAAAAATACGGTGCGGTGTGTGCTGGTGGAACCTGACCATGCAAAGAACAAGGAGGTGGTGAGTTACGAACGAGAGAGATATGCCCTCTCCTATCGTACTCATCATTGGTGTCACCACCAGCAGAGACACTTGTAGGAATGTCCGTGGGCACCAACTCATCTTAAGGGATTGTCATCTAGAGATCTTTCGCCTAAATGTAGCTGAGACGTGACAAGAAATATAATTCTTTATTTTTTGCAAACGCAAACAATAAAAGTAAAACATTAAATTAAAATCTCGTGGGTTGCCTCCCACGCAGGGCTTTGTTTAACGTTGATAGCTCGACGGCTAATAATTTTCGGTTTCCATGGCCACTTATCAAGCCATCTCACATATTCCTCACCTTTTCTTTTCTTCCTTCTGTGGGGTGGTTCATTCTTTTGAACTTGTGGTGGTGGTTTAGGATCTATCCTAACTATTAGTTTTTCAAGTTTGGGCTTATTTATTTCATCCATCACATCAAAGTTTAACCTTACCCTCTTAATATTAATGATATCCCTAGTTTCATGGTCCTCGAATTTTCTCTTTTTACGCGGGACCTCAGACAAAGGTGCATTGGTGTGGATATTTTCCAATACCTCCACATACGTTTTTGATTGGGAGTCTACCTTAGCCTCTACAAACCTTTGCGGGAAAGAAATTGGTGCAGTATAGGGAGGAAGAACGACATTAAATGCTTCTTTTTCTACTTCTTCAACAACCTCCCTTTCGGGTGGCGTTGGTGTATTTTTCTCTACGCTTTTCCCACCAGAACTCTCCTCAATTTCATTATCACTCTCCCAAGGATTTTCTATTTGTTCTTCACTATTGGTTGCTACAACATCCACATGTTACTCAGGGTAGGGTCCTATAGGTGTCTGTGCAAGCAGGGAGATTTGAGTCTCTAATGCCTCAGTGTGAGTCGCGGGGGATTCGACCATAGTGTTTATATGCCTAAGGGTTTCATAAGTATCGAGATGTTGTCTTCTAAGCTCTTCATTCTGGAGAGTTTGTCTCTCCACAAAGTGCTCCATCATGGTTTCTAGCCTAGAATTTGTTGTTGTTTCAATGAAATCCTCCATTAATGTTTCGAGGTTGGAATTAACGGATTCTTGTGGTTCCTCAAAATATTGGGAGAGGTAATCATAGAGAAAAGTTGGGTGAGGTTCCTCAAAATACTTGGAGTCTGGCGGTTGGTAATCGTAGAGAAAATTTGTGTGCGGATCCTCAAAATTTTGGGAGTAGTCATTGTAGAAGAAATTTGGGTGACACATAGTAATTTAGAGATACGAGTGCCTTGGTCTATACGGTGCAACAACAGAATCACAATATTGACTCTTGGTCCCCGGCTACGGCGCCAAAAACTTGATGCGTCCACAAATGCACAGATTTATCGAAGTAATATAAAAGATTGTCGAACCCACAGAGACCAATGTCAACCTACCATTATCTATTGCTGCGATGTAAAGCTAAGGCTAATGATATTCGATGAAAGGAAAACTAAGACTAGTGCTAAAATAAAACTAAGAAAATATGATAATAAAGAGAGGCCGGAATATGCGTTCCGCGTTCCTAAAGGACTTTGTAGAATTCGGGTACTAATTACAACTATAACTTAGTTCCGTAAAATATACCGACTTAAAAACTCCGCCTCACGCTCTCGCGGTATTAACTAAAGTCATGTTCCCTAATCCCAAGATTTTGCTCTCGCTCGCCCGGTAACTAGGAAATATATTTTGAAAGCCAATAATATCCTAAACGTATCTAAAGCGCTCTCGCTGTATTTAGATATGTTGCCTAATTTCCACTATCCGGTTCGACCCCATGCTCTCGTAGTGCCGGCTCTAACCTTAATTAATTTCTCACTCTCGTGACAAAATCATGTTAAATAACCTCTCACTCTCGTGACAAAGCTATTTAAATTAGACTTAGAAATTAAAACCAAAACAAAATTTTAATCATAAGTTCGCACCTATTATTTTCTATCGAGTCCTGTCGGTAACGACGGTACTTGTACGCCGGACTCAAGAATATTTAGAAAGACATAGATAGGAAAACAAACACGTAGTTACGATAAATAAACTTAATACTAAACATGATTTAGCAAATAAAATAAGAAAGTAATGACAGTAAAATAAACGATAAAGGGAACCTGGAATTAAATAGATGCTGAATTGTAATATGCCTGAAAGCTTCGAGTCAAAGTACAGAAATCGACTGACAAAAATAAATCCTAAAACTATGTTGGGAATAGTCCCCCGATGTGGAGAACTATTCCTTTTACATGGTGAATGAAAACTGCTAAAAAAATATTAAGAAACAAAATCTGACTAAGTGAGAAATCTCCCCAAATGTGAAACCGTCTTCTCATATTTATACTCGGTTGTTGCATGGAAGAAGTGTTGCGTGAGAAGCGGAGGACTCAGTTGAATCAGAGAAGTGGCAGAGGAAATTTAGGAAGTAGTGGAGAAAAGAGAGGAGGGAAAATAGTGGTGGCACTCGCCACCTTCCCCTATTTTCTAGTCTGGCAGGCGCCACACTTTCCTCACTTCCTAGTGTGGTGGGCGCCACACCTTAAGTGTGTGGCAGGCGCCACCTTAAGTGTGTGGTGGGCCCACCCCTTTTATTTTTTTTTCTATTCTTTCTTCTCATTTTCTTTCGTTCTCATTTTCTTTCGTTCTCATTTTCTTTCTTCATTTCTTTTTCTTCAATTCTTCCCTTTAATTCTTCTTTTCTCCAATTCTTCACATTTCTTCTTTCTTATAATTAAATCCCAAGCTACCTAATAAATACCGGCATAATAAAACATAAATCAAGGAAAATAAATAAAACGAAACTAAAATTCATGTGAATGAGGTCTAAAAATACGATACATTTTCGTGTTATCAAACTTTATTACATATGGCATTGAAGAATAAACACAGTCTCGTTATAGTTACTCTCACATTTTTTGGAAGGATCCCACGGATAGCCACTGGTAGAAGTTGTTGCATCAATACATGACAATCATGAGATTTTAAACCAGTTAACTTGAGATCTTTCATTGATACAAGTTTCTTAATGTTTGATGAGTAACCTTGCGGAACTTTAATACCTCGCAAACACTCGCAGAACATCTTTTTTTTTTAGATAGAGTGTGACATGCTGGAGGCAGATAAGTTCTTTTTCCTTTCTCTATTGGAGCCAACTGTTTTCATATACCCATCTTCTCCATATCAAGACGGGAAGTCTTACTATCTTTAGTCTTGCTCGGAATGTTTATAAGTGTGCCAATTAAACTATCACACACATTTTGATCCACGTGCATCACATCAAGACAATGTCTAATATCAAGACTTGACCAATATGAAAGATCAAAGAAGATTGACCCCCTTTTTCCATATATTTTTCGCAACTTCCCCTTTTTCTTTTCCTCTCTTCCCACCTTTTTCTTTTTCTCTCTTCCCACCTTTTTATTTTTCTCTCTTCCCAAAGACAACATTAATGTGTTCCAGCCGTTGATAAACTTCATCCCCGGTTAAAGGTTTAGGACCCTCACCAAACTCTTGCTCTCCATTAAAATTTTTCGCAATCTACAATAAGGATGACCCGGTTTTAGAAATTTTCGATGCCCAAGGTAAACGATCTTTTTTCCAAACTCAAGTTGGTGATAACAAGTATCATCTTCACATATAGGACACGCTTTATGTCCTTTGACACTGTATCCAACCAAATTACCATAAGCCAGAAAGTCGTTAATTGTGCAAAACAACATTGCACGCATATTAAACTTTTCCCCAGAATATGCATCATCAACTTCAACCCCTTCATCCCACAAGAGTCGTAAATAATCAATTAATGGACTTAGATAAACATCTATGCGTTACCAGGTTGTCGTGGTCCAGAAATCATCATACTTAACAGTATATACTTGCGCTTCATGCACAACCAAGGAGATAGGTTGTAAATAGTGAGAAGAACAGGCCACGCAGTATGATTAGTGCTCAGATTACCAAAGGGGTTCATTTCATCGGTGGCAAGCCCAAGCCTAAGGTTTCTTGGCTCGACTCCAAAATCTGGAAACAACGAATCAATTTTCTTCCATTGCAACGAATCAGCTACATGGCGAATGTTTCCATCACGAATCATTTCATCTGCATGCCATCTAAGATTCTTTGGGTCATTCGAATTAGCAAAAAGTCTCTTTAACCGTGAAACTATTGGCAAGTACCATAACACTTTAGTAGGAGGATGCTTCCTACTAACATTGTCATAGTGATCATTGTCATCACCATTGTTAGCCTTCAGCTTGTAACGCGACACACCACATTTCGGACATTGAAACAAGTCTTCATATACTCTTTCCGGTATAATATACAATCATTAGGGGAAGCATGTATCTTGATATACTCCAGACCCAGTGGACACAATATCTTCTTGGCCTCATAGCAACGATCCAACAATTTATTATCTTCTGGTAACATTTGCTGTAGCAATTCAAGTAATTCCGTGAAACTTTTATCCGACCATCCTTTTTTTGCCTTCAGATTAAACAACTTTAACACCCCCGACAATCGTGTGAACTCTGTGCATCCCTTATATAAAGAGGTGTCTTTATCACTACATAAATTATCATAAATATGAACATTCATAAAAGAAGATTCCCCAATATCATGAAACATATCCTCTAGTTGATCTTCCATATATTCATCTTCCTCCACTCTTTGACTTTGTGACGCCCGACTTTCCTTATTATCCACCTCACCATGCCATGTCTATATTATATAATTTTGACATATACCATCACAACAAAGGTGATTGTGTATTTCTTTCTTTGTACCCTTTTTGATATTTGCGCAAACAACACAAGGACAATAAAAAATACCATTATTGTTGGGAAAATGTTTATCAGCGTATTCAAGGAATTCACGAACTCCGTTCTCATAAACCAGACCTAATCTATTGGCTTTCATCCAACTACGATCCATTACAACTTCTGAAATTTATACATGTATAATAATGTGAATGACACACCAAAATCTAATCCAAAAACTCAAGCATATGCATATACAATATGAACAAAGAAAAAATCAATGAAGATGTACTCTCATACTAAACGTAAAGCATATGAAACATCTCATTCTGACTTGAGCATATACAACATGAACAAAGAAAAAAGGAATGAAGATATTGAAGAATACCGTACTTCGAAGCTGTAATCAAATGAACGTAAGGAATAAAGATGTTGAAGAGTACCGTACGTCGAAGCTGAAGAATCAAATGAACGAAGACGGTCAATATTTGAGCATAAACCAAGAAAAAGGGAATGAAGATGTTGAAGAGTACTTTACTTCGAAGCTGAAGAAGCAAATGAATGAAGACGGTCAATACTTAAGCATAAACCAAGAAAAAAGGAATGAAGATATTGAAGAGTACCTTACTTCGAAGCTGAAGAAGCAAATGAATGAAGACGGTCAATATTTGAGCATAAACCAAGAAAAAAAGAATGAAGATGTTGAAGAGTACCTTACTTCGAAGCTGAAGAAGCAAATGAATGAAGACGATCAATATTTGAGCTCCAAATGAATGGATACGAAGAGGGTAAAGGTTAGGGCGTCTCTGGATCACTTGTTCGATTAGGGCGTCTTATGAAAGAAATACAGAATAAGATTTGTTTTAATTTATCATTAAAGCTTTTAATCTCGGTTGGAGAAACAAACTGTAGTGGAATCTTAAGTGACACACGCTAAATGTATCCTAAAAAATGGAAAAAAATGTGTTGTAGGGAATCGAAGCTTGTTACATTTCATTTATTACTACGGTTGTTCATATTAGCCATTGTAAAATAATTTACAATTTATTTTTTAAATAATGGACTTAAGTGACACACGCTAAATGTACTCTAAAAAATGGAAAAAATGTAGTTGCATGAAATCGAAGCTTGCTACATTTTATTTATTACTATAGTGGTTTAAGTCAACCGTCATTAAATGACCCAGATTTTGCCTGGGCGCGAAATTGTTAACCTATTACAACGACGTAAAAGGATGCATTGTAAGCATGGCGTTGTAGTTTTAGCGTTTTGTAGTAATGATCAAGTCTTGTGGAGAAACTGTTTTGGAGCAGAATGTTGTGTCGAAGATTTTGCGTTCTTTAACGTCAAGATTCAACAACATTGTAGTGGCTATCAAAGAGTCGAAGAACCTTCCGATGTTGAGAAAAGATGCACTTCAAAGCACTCTTGAGGATCATGAGAGAAGAATGGATGAGAGAGGAAGCGATAAAGCTAAAGTGGAGATTGCTTTGCAAGCATGACTTAACGAGAAAAGTAGAAGATTGAAAGGAAAATGGGCTTCAAAGGGGAAGCAAAATTCTCAGAATTTGGGTGGAAATGATCCACAAAATTCGAAGGTTTCGATGGTGCAAAAGGGTGAGAGCATCTCCAAAGATAGTTGTCATGGAAACAACTTCAAGAAGTTTGACAAGAGTAGATCGAAGTGTTACAATTGTCATAAACTCGGCCATTTCGTAAGAGATTGTTGTGCGAGACCTAGGGAGAATCAAAGTGATGAAGCTAAGGTTATGAGGCAAGAGATAGATGATGAAAATACACTCTTAGTTAAGATCACAGAGGATAATTATGGCATTAAAGAGGTGCTGAGCAGCAGCAGTAGCAGCTGCAAGTTGCAGGACAGCAGCTGCAGCAATTCGAAATATGTTGCAGAAATGCTTTCGGAGCAAAACGTACTGATTACGGTTCGAGATGGAGTCCAAGGTATCAATGAATGGTACTTGGATTTCGGTTATTCAATACATATGATGAGAAGAAAGGATTGATTTGTTCAAATCAGTCAAGTCGTGAAAAGTAGAGTAAAATTCGCGGATGATACCACTCTTGCGGCCGAAGGTGTCGGTGATGTTTTCATCAAGAAGAAGAATGGTGGACATTCTATGATCAAGGATGTTTTGTATATTCCGTTAATTAAGTGTAATCTCTTGAGTATTGGCCAATTGCTTGAGGGGTTACAAAATTCGCTTGGAAGACAAGATCTTGCGCGTTGTGGATGCAAATGGTGTTTTGATCCTTAAGGCTCCTATGACTGCCAATAGGACTTTCAAAGTGGAGTTAAAAGTGACGGAGCATAGGTGTTTAGGTACAGTGGCAAGTCGAGAAGAGTGGTTATGGCACTACCATCTTTGACATCTCAATTTTCGTGATCTTGACGCGTTACAAAGGGATGGTATGGTAACCGGGTTGCCAAGAATCAACATTCCAGCTGAGATATGTGAAGAGTGTATACAAGGGAAGATGCACAAGAGTAATTTTAGCAAGGATGCGGGTCATAGGACCAAACATCACCTTAAGGTGGTGTATTCCGATGTGTGTGGTCCAATTCAAGTCGATTCGTATGGTGGCAATAGGTATTTTGTCACATTTATCGATAATTTTAGTAGGAAACTATGGATATACCTAATCAAGAGGAATGATGAGGTATTTGATGTGTTCAAACGATTCAAGTCCATGGTTAAGTGGCAATGTGGTCACAAGCTCAAAATTCTCAAAACGGATGGTGGAGGTGAGTATACCTCGAATGAGTTTGGGAATATTGTGATGAAAAGGGGATAGTGCGTGAGATTGTGCCACCTTATACGCCACAACAGAATGGTAATGCCGAGAGGAAAAATTGTTCGATAATGAACATTGTTTGAAGCGTGATAAAGGGTAAAGACTTGCCGAAGGAACTATGGGGTGAAGTCGTTTCTACAGTCGCCTATTTGTTGAATAGGTGCCCTACAAAGAAGCTTGATAAGGTGACTCCAGAAGAGGTGTGGTCTGGATTTAAACCAAGCTTAAGTAATTTGAAAGTTTTCGGTTCGGTAGCATTTCGACACGTTCCGGGTTAGCTCCGAAAGAAGTTGGACGACAAGGGTGAGATGATGTTACTTGTTGGTTATCATCCTACTTGAGGTTATAAGTTGTTTGATGTTGCAAACAAGAGTATTGTGATTAGCCGAGATGTTATGGTCGACGAGCTGCGAAAGTTTGACAGCAGCAGAAAAATTGCTGATGTAGACCCCGTAACAGGTTACACTAAAAGTTGTATCCGGTTACCATGTGAATTTTTGAGTTCTGAAGCTACTGGAACAGGTTTTGCTGAAGGTGTAACCGGTAACGAGAATCCTGTAACTGGTTACGGGCTGGAAAATCAGAATTTTCAGAATCCTGGAAGTGCAGAACAACAACATGTCGAAGCCGAAAACGGAGGAAATGTTAGACAACCAACAAGGCAAAGAGTTTTGCCTCAAAGACTCCAAGAATGTGAAGTATTCCGGGATAACGAAATCAATGATGATGGTGATTTCATTCACTTTGCGCTTGTGGCCGGACCTAAACCGGTGAACACAAAAGAGGTTTTAAGCGATCCAAAGTGGATTATTGAAATGAAGGAGGAGCTGGAATCTATTGAAAAAATGGTACTTGGGAGTTGGTTGATTTCCTGCTTGGAAAGAAGCCAATTGGTGTGCGACGGATCTATAAAGTGATGGCAAATCCCAAAGGCGATGTGATCAAGCATAAGGCTCGATTGGTAGCAGGGACGGATCCAGAAATCTTGATCAATGGGGGCAAAATATATATACTATTATAAATATTTATATGAAAAATATATCAATGTGAAACTATATATCATTGTGTAAAAGTGTTAAAACTATCAAAACTTTATTATTCTATATTAAAAAAAAATCAAAGATACTTAAACATATAATTTTTTTTACAGATAATTCTATTTTGAAATTATTGAATAATTTTTCTTTTGTTTTTATTTTTAATATCTAACAAAACAACAGTTAATTATTTAAGAATATTTAGTTCTTAAAGTACACAAATACTGATTTTTTTAGTGGGGGCATTACTTGTGTTTCATCATGTGAAAAACAAATGTTTTGAATTAATTTATAATAGCACAAGTAACCTAGTGGGGGCAGTTCCCCCAATGCCATGCATGTAGATCTGTGTCTGATTGGTAGAGAATGGATTTTTGCAACGTGAAGGTATAGACTTTGAGGAAGTGTTTGCACATGTGGCTAGGCTTGAAACCATCCGATTAATTGTTGGCATTATGAATAACAACGATTGGATGATATATCAAACGGATGTCAAATCTAAATTTTTGAACGGTCCACTTGATAAAGAGGTTTATGTTGAGCAACCCTTTGGATTTGTAGTAAAGAATCAAGAGATGAAGTTCTACAAATTACATAAAGCTTTATATGGTTTGAAACAAACTCCAAGATCTTGGAACAAACGCATTGATAGCTTTCTTGTTGATATTAGTTTCAAGCGGTGTGTGTCCGAACACGGAGTTTATGTGAGATTGGATGCAAATGATGGTGTGATCATTCTTTTCTTATATGTGGATGATCTATTGATTATCGGCAGCTGTGAAAAGAGTATCTTTAAGTTCGAGAGTGAACTTATGGATGAGTTTGAGATGACGGACCTTGGAATTATGACGTATTTCCTTGGCATAGAGCTCCATAAGTAAAAAATGGGACTGCTCATGCATCAAAGGAGATATGCTCTTGAGATCTTGAAGAGGTGTGAAATGGAGCATTGAAATGCTGCCATTACACCATGTGAGGCAAGGTTGCAGTTGTCCAAAAGTGAGAATGAGTAAGATGTGGATCCAGCGCAATATAGAAGATTGATTGGATTATTGCGGTATTTGTGCAATACGTGGCCGGACTTGGCATTTAGTATCGGTAAGGGTAGGAATAGGCCAGGCCAACTAACAGGGGCCTACGGCCTAGCCTACCTAGGCCTAGGCTTTTTTATAAGTCTATTTAGCTAAAAAGGCTAGGCCACTGGCTGTAAGAAAAACCTTTTAAGCATATCAGGCCGGCCTAGTTAAAAAAACTCAACAAATTTATTATTATTATTATATTGTATTTTGTAGCTTGAATTAAAATACGAAAATAAAACTTAGTTATCTTGAAGAACTTATGAAAATAAGTTGAAAAAACATTATAAACAATGTTATAAGTTGTTGTCATAAGTTCTCTCCAACAAATAATATCACCAAACTTATGCTAATAGGTAAACTTGAATAAGACAATAAAAACAAACATTTAGTCTCATTGATATTTTAATTTGTTAGTATATTTAACATTAGTTGGATTTCTTATTTACAAATGTTCAAATGAAGTAAGCTTTTAAATAGGCTAGTAGGCCAATTAGGCCTTCAAAAAGGCTAGGCACAGGCCTAAAAATAAGCCTATTATAGGCTACAGGTCAGGCTTAGGCTTTGAATTTTTTAGTAGGCTAGGCTCAAGCTTAGCAAAGCCTAGCTCGGCCCAGCCTATTTCCACCCCTAAGTGTCGATATTACTAGTAGATTCATGGAGAGACCGAAGGTTTCTCACTTGACAGCAGTCAAGAGAATCCTTAGATACATAAAAGGAACTCTTGGTTGTGGAATTCTCTTTCCCACATCAGATACGGGCCGAAAATGTGATTTACATTATTTCATCGATTCCAATTGGTGTGGTGATAAGGATGATAGAAAGTCAACGGCTGGATACATCTTTATGCTTGGTAGGACACCAATCTCTTGGTGTTCAAAGAAGGAACTAGTGGTAGCACTCTCGTCTTGTGAGGCCGAGTACATTGTGGTTTCGTTGTGTGTGTGTCAAGCTATGTGGCTCATGAATCTATTGAAGAAGCTGGGTAGCAATGAGGGTGAGGCTACTACAATTCTGGTTGATAATTTTTCTGCAATAAACCTTGCGAAGAATCCGATTGCACACGGAAGAAGCAAGCACTTAGAGATGTAGTTTCATTATTGAGAGAGCTAGTGAGTGAAGGCAAGTTACGATTGGGATATTGTCGAAGCGAAGACCAAGTTGCATATTTGTTGACCAAGGGGGGAACAAATGAGGTGTTAAAAAGGTTGAAGAAAAGTTTGAGCATGTTGGACTTGGAACAACTGAAATGAGGTGGTGTGTTGAAAATTAATTTTTGACATTTCAGTTGTGGTAATAGGTTACGAATTTTTGAGTAACCGATTACGGAGTTAAAAAAGGCTGAAGGATTCCTGGTATTGGGCTCGTAATCGGTTACGGCATTTTGCGTAACAAGTTACGAAGGCGTATTTTGGTTTTTTCAGTTTTTTGCTAGTTTCAGCTTATTTTGTTAAGTTGTTTTGTCATTTCCAATCATTTTGTACTTGTTGTATATAAGACCTTGTAAGCTCCCATTTGTGGTTAATGCTCTCTCTCTCTCTCTCTCTCTCTCTCTCTCTCTCCCTCCCTCCATCCTCTCTCTCTCTCTCTCTCTCTCTCTCTCAATTTCTTAACTTCATCTTTTTCAAATTAACTCAATTCTCCATTAATTCATCTTTAGAGATTTTGCATGTTCTAACACAATAAACTCTCTAGCCTTCAAAGCTTGGCCTTTTTATATAAACTGAACAATGTGAATCAAACTGAACACGTGCTTGTGTTATCTTAATGTTCGACATTGCTTCAATTGAAGATCGTGAGGCGGGGGGCGGATCACCACGCCCATTTGTATTGATTCATTCCATTAGTTCATCGGGTCCATGATCCATGAAGTAGCCACCAAAATTAACATTCCTAGGATTTCCTCTCGAGTTAGGCACTTGATTATGTACAAACTGCAAAATTGCACCTGCAGGAACATCAACATCGACTTGATGGATGCCCTTTAAGAATCATTGCAGATATTCAAAGTATTATTCCTTCAATGCTACCACTTAGATTTGCAAAAGTAACAACATTGCCATTCTTATCAATGGTTCTATGGTTAGTCTTGCACAGGAACATAACTATCCATCCTAGAAAAGAATATCATCATAAATGAACATCATTAAAAATAAATACAAGGCTCCATATACGCTTTCCATAATCAATAATAAATTCAGCAGTGCCACTGCTACTAAAATCAGCATCATATATGCTACTTAAGCAACCTTAACAATTTTGAAAACCAAATCAAAACCCTTGAGAACAGTCTCAAGATCGATTTTGAGAATCAAGTTATCATAAATATTAAAACCAAATATAATAAGACGAGAACTTATCTGAGCCTAAGTTGTCGCAACTAGTGTCCAAGCCAGACCATGCCATGAGTGTTGCTGAATCACAAATGTATTTCAAATTGCATGTTCCGACTTTTATTTTAGAGAAAGAAAATAAAATTTGACAGAGATATTAAGTCAAACATGTATAAAGCACTTTCATTGACATAGCAAAACTGATTTCCAACCGAACTATAATCAACTTCAATGAGTTGCAGAAAATAGAATTGAATAGCAAGCAATGTTATGTGACATTTTTCCGAAGTTCGAAGTTCTTTCCCAACGATCTATGAAGCACGGACACCTCTAAAAGTAGGCGTGTCGCGGTGTCCGACACGCGTCGGTGTTCGACACTTGTATGACACCCGTACGACACGTGTCGAAAAAGTCAAAGAAGTGTCGGAAAAGTCAGACAAGTGTCCACTAAAAAATGTTTTTTTTCTTTGTCTCGACACTCTTCAAATCAATGGTCGGCACTTATACGACACTTATAGCACATATGTTTGACAATTCAGTCAAGTGTTTTAAAATAAAATTTGTTTTTTTCTTATCTTCAACACACTTTTATACATATTTTGGATAAATCTCACATAAATTTAAAAATTTTAACATGTCTTATTAAAGACATTAATTCTTATTAGAATGTTTTCAACTTATTTAATCATAGATGGATAAATAAAGCTTAAATACTCTCTTATATATAGCGGTGTCGGTGTCCTATGTTTTAATATTATCGGTGTTGGAGTGTCCGTGTCGTGTCGTGTCCCGGTGTCCGTGTCAGAATCCGTGCTTCATAGCCATCGATTGCATAATTAACCAGTTTCCCGTGATGTCTGAAGCATTGTCAGTGACGCTTACTCGTATCACACCCTCCAAAATTGACCTATCATCCTTTTCGTTGCCATTGTTGCCATTTTGTATCGGGACTGCTGTCAAATTCGGATTCAATCGATGCTTCCAAGGGCTTCGATTTGTTCTCCTCCTTGTATCATCAAAGTTTACATTTGGTAAAAACTTAAATACATTTCAATAAATTTTAATGAGGCTAAATAAACATATTTTATTGGACAATGAACTCACTTAAAACATGCATGTATATTTTTGGATATACAACATCAAAACAAATACGTTAATTTTATTAATTATAAATCGTGATTCATCTTTGGATGATCTATATATGCCTCATAATAATAAATATCATTGAACTCAAACATGTTATTCACATACCATCCGAACCAAGTTCAATTGCATAATTTATAATCATAAACTTTAATTACTTTGACCACTTTGTTAATTAACAAATTTATAACTAAAATAATTTCAAACTATACGGTACACTTTTGACTTCAAAATTAAATAATAAATTGAAGTTCATAATCATAATTCAATCGTAAACTTTTATAAATTTGACCACTTTGGTGATTAACAAATTCCATATCCATGAATTAGTATAATTATAATAGTAAATTACACAATTGAATTTGTATATAATTTAAAATTACACACTTTAATAAATTTGACTACTTTGGTAATCAATATATTCATACTTTAAAATTTCAAATTTTCAATTTCAGTTTATCTTTTATCGATTTACTTAGCACGACGCAATTATTTTCTTTTATGCAAATTGATTTTTAAAATAAACAAAAGAAATAAAACTTTATAATCAAACCGTTGGTATAACAAAATAATTATGAAAATTGATTATATTTCAATTTTGTTCATGCTTTATTTGTATAACAAAATAATATATAAATCAGACTAACCATTATATGCATGTAATATAGTAGATTTGAAAATGATTTGAAAGTCGAGTGATATATATCACCTATAATATTTGGTATCGTCATGCTCTATAATTAATACTATACATAATAATGACTTTTGTTGTTTATATAATATACATATTCTACTGTTATTTATTTGGGTATTTGCAATAACACAAATTCATCAACCATAAAATATATATGTAACGAGTTTGACACTATTACGTCACTATAATGCACCAACGTAAAGGTGTCATTTCATTGCCAGTGATAGTACCGTTGATCCATTACAGTGTCATTTCATTGCCAATTATTTACATTTAAAAACTTCATCATTATGTATGAAGAATCATGTATTACCAAAAGATTTCAGTTTTCACATTATAAAAGAATAGTTAATGAATCACAATAATATGCTATAAACACACACGCATATTCCTTTTTGAATTAAGAATCTATTAAAATTACTATTTTCAATTTTGAAATGAAACAGTTGGCACCATATGAATCAATATAAGAGGCTTTTGGAAACTATATGTAAAACACAATATATATCATAATAATAATTATCGAAAAATCACAATATCGGCAATCGAAACTCTGATATCAACTGTTAGAAAATTTTATGATTTAGGATCTTGATATCATGATTTTCACACTATTCCAATTTCTATGAAAAAATGGTAAAAACATACTCGAATCCTTGACGCCGATTCTTTTTCGGTTCTCGATCTTGTTTCCAATTTTTTGGTTCTTAATCTTTGATTTGAATGGTTTTCTCCTCTCTTCCTTCTTCTTTTCTGTATCTTTGATGATTAAGATATTTTTATTTCTTTATTTATGGGATAACCAAAAAGAATGAGAATTGTTATTGTTGCTTTCTTAATGATGCCTATTTATAAGCATCTTATTCCAACAGTCATATCATATCCCAACAGTCGTGTCCCAATAGCCATGAAGAGAGAAGAGGGATTTAAGTTTTATTGTGAAATTCAAAATAAAAATCCCATTGACTTAATTATCCATCAACCTAAACAATCATCGTATTAAGGTGTCTTTTATTTAAGTCAATCTTTAATTAACATGAGTAATTTTTAATGGATTAATAAATTAATCCTATAGCCGACTCGTATCACACCCTCCAAAATTGACCTATCATCCTTTGATTTGTTCCATTGGTGTGCCTTCTGCAAACTCTTTTTTGTTGCCATTTTATTTCGGGACTGCTGTCAAATTCAGATTCAATCGATGCTTCCAAGGGCTTCGATTTGCTCTCCTCCTTGGGTTGCTTTGCTGCTCAAATAAAGTGACTTCAATCATTGACATGTAATCTATAGTTTAGTCAATATTTTTCTACAAATTATGTTCCTTTATATAGAACTTTGAATTGAAAGTAAGTATCCGTAAGCTATACGTTAAGGAACCAAATAGTTATCTTTTATTGACGATGTTCCTTCATTTCGATGATACGCACTCAACGATGTTGTCAACAGGATGACTCGACAAGTTTATCGACGATGATATCATTAGTTCCCGACGATGGTGATTTTTATCCCTGACATCGAAGTGGTCGAACCATCTCCGTCATTAATGCTGACATCTTTAACATCTCCACTATCCACCGTCCACCATCAGCTCTTCCTGACGAGAGCCAATTGAAAACAATACTTGATAGTTGATCTCATTTCCATCATCGGAAACATTAGTGACATCCTTTTCAGGCGTTTGAGTCATCTCGACGAGGCATGTGATTTAGTAAACCCTAAACTTATCTGTCTCTTGGTAGAAGTTAATTAATCCATGGGGTATTTCGCCTGTGTTTCCCCCTTGTAAGAATAAAAAATGAGTCATGGATGCCTTACATGTGCTGGATCCATGATGAACCTTATAGAGAGGTTCATAGGGAAGTGTTTATTGGGAGAACATGGGTTTGGAAAAATTACTGACTAGTATACTCATGTGACATAATCGTCTGCGGATGGGGCATGCAAAATAAAATTCTCTAACCTCCATTTAACGTCAACACTCATGGGCTCTGAACGTCGGTCAAGCAAAGTTAACATAACATATCTCTGACTTTAGGTAATTTGGTTAAACTTATCATTGGCCAAATATCTGACATGATCTATTTAGAATTGGCCGGTCTGTGTTTGAGATTAACAAAACCCCTCAAAACATTAAGGCCCGCCTCGTTAGGGCTTCAAACCTATAAAGTACTAACTTCAGCTAAAAGATAAGTTGACGCGCTTAGAGCCGGTCATTTTATTTGATTCTATTAGAGTGTGGTTTGTATCTAGGCCTGCTTGTAATGTAACTGACATCTGTCAGTCATCAAAGCTGGTAACCTATTGTAACCAGTCACCTTGTTACTCTATAAGTAACAAGGTGCAACCTTTTTGTAACTAACTTTGAATCATAACAGAATTCTATTACAGAAATGAAATCGTCAATTCTCTCTAGTATAGTTTCTAACATGGTATCAATTTAAGCCTCTAATCCATCGCTGCAATGATGAATCCACCATCTCTGAAGTCCTCTTCGGTGGCCTCTGTTCATCTCTCCAGTGCGAACATGCTGGAAATGGCGAAATCTACTAACGATGTGCATCGTTTTCAATTTGCGCTCAAGATCGCACACAAATTGGATGAGAAGAACTTCCATTTGTGGCGCAAACAAATCGAATCGTACATCAACACTCACAATCTCACCGAGTTCGTCGTTTTCTCGCGCATTCCACCTTAGTTCGTTGATGATGAAGCTCGTAATTCAGGTACCGTTAATCCTTCTTAGACTCGCTGGTTGCAAAAGGACTAGATGTTGTTATCGTGGTTGCAATCCACGTTATCGAGCGAAATCCTCTCACGTGTTCTTGGTTACTCACATGCGCATGAACTCTGGGACCGTCTCTTCAACTATTTTAAAAAATAAACTCGTGCCAGAGCTACACAACTCCGTGTTGAACTTCGTGCCCTAACTCTTGAAAATTCCACTATGCACGTGTATTTGCTCAAGATTCGCAATATTGTGGATGCTCTTGCCTCAATTAGTGATCCGATTCCTGTTTTGCATCACATTTATGTCATCTTAGAAGATTTACCAACTGAATATGCTCAAGTTGTTCTGTTATTGAGAGTAAGTTTGGTGCAATGGATCTTGATGAAGTGGAGATCCTTCTTCTTGCTCATGAACTGCGTCATAACTGTAACACCCCCAATTTATAACCCGAGTAATTAAAGCGATAACAAATAATCAGAGTAGAATTAAAACATTCATGGCATAGACGGAGCGTCACATCACGATGATGAAATATAATAACCTGCTCATAAAGATATGCAACAATCAGGTAGCAACATAAACAGAGGAACTCAGTTCCTAACACCCATAATTTAGATACATAATAAAAGTGGAAAATCTGCAACTGAATCTCATATATATAAACATAGAAGTTTGTCTGTCATATACAGAGTCATACATGTGAAATAAAAAAAAAGATATATATACATAATGTCACATAACGATCTGCACTAAAAGTCTGAGTTCCTGCCAATGTAAATACTTTCCCTTCTGCTTGAGCTTGCTTTGGTTTCGTACACTTCGTACTAATATGACCAGGTTCACCACAGTTGAAACATTTCACCACATTCCTCTTGCACTCAGCTATTATATGTCCTATACCTCCACAATTGGAACACTTCCTTATATCCTTTCTACATTCAAACTGACGATGCCCTAAGTCACCACACCTAAAACATCTCATAGGATTATATATACCTCCTAAACTTGGCCTTTTATCAAACTTAGCCCTTTGCTTACCCTTGTCAGCTGGTGACACATAAGGACCCCCACGAAACAGTTGTTTTCCTTTCCTTTCATTCACACTCTTATAGTGAGTAGAACGAGCTTTGATATCCTCCTCATAAATTCTACAACAATCCACCAAATCCGAAAACCTCATAATTCTTTGATAACCAATTGCCTGCTTGATCTCGGGATGCAACCCGTTCTCAAACTTTGCACATTTGGAAAACTCCGCAGTTGCTTCAGCATAATGTGGATAAAACTGAACAAGCTCCACAAACTTAGCAGTGTAATCAGTAACAGACATGTAACCCTGTTTCAACTCCAAGAACTCTATTTCCTTCTTTCCTCTAACATCTTCAGGAAAATACTTCCTCAAAAACTCCCTGCTAAACAAAGCCCAAGTGACCTCTTCACCTGTAGCTTCCCACACATGACGCGCACTAATCCACCAATCATCAGCCTCCTCCTGCAACATGTGAGTACCCAATCTCACCATATGTTCCTCAGCACAGTCCATCACTCGAAAGATTCTTTCAATCTCCTTAAGCCAAATCTGAGCACCATCAGGATCATGTCTTCCTTTGAAGATAGGCGGTTTGATCTTCCTGAACTCATCATTCCCACCTGCATTAGGTGCACCCCGCACAGCCTGAGCCATAGCTTGCATAGCAGCAGCAAGAGCAGCGTTATTCCTTCCAGCCATATTCTATTCATATCCAATAACAGTAAATATGGTTAAACAATCAGCTCGCCAGAACACAACTGACGCACAACAAACAACTTGGTCAAAACGACCGGCACGGACTGGCACAAACTGGCTTTGATACCACTTAATGTAACACCCTTAATCTATAACCCGAGTAATTAAAGCGATAACAAATAATCAGAGTAGAATTAAAACATTCATGGCATAGACGGAGCGTCACATCACGATGATGAAATATAATAACCTGCTCATAAAGATATGCAACAATCAGATAACAACATAAACAGAGGAACTCAGTTCCTAACACCCATAATTCAGATACAGAAAAAATGTGGAAAATCTGCAACAGAATCTCATATATATAAACATAGAAGTTTGTCTGTCATATATAGAGTCATACATGTGAAATAATAAAAAAAGATATATATACATAATGTCACATAACGATCTCCCCGACTACCCGGTGCTACATATCAGAGCCGACCGACAAAAGAATAAAGATATAATCTTCACAAAAGACCTCCAGCATCTAATCTGCAATGCCTCATAGTGCATTCAAAACAGCAGAAGGGTGAGAAAAACAATTATAATATAGTTGCATACAATTATGTAACAACACAAAATACACAATGTAAAACATTCTCACCACAACTTACATCATAATTCAAATACAAAACAACATAATTCATATCTCATACATCCTTCACAAAGGCATATCAATCATGCTCAATACATTTATCACCAACATATATATATATATATCAACTCATCAATTCCATTCATAATTCTCACACATAATCAATCCATTCATGACTTATGCAAATGCACAGAGACCGACACAACGACTCTATGCAATGCAATGTGGTACCGTTCCATCCATCATTCTCATCATTAATTCACTCAAGAATTATTGGAATCATCGCTTGTTACTTAGTGTAACTCCCCGTTGGGCAAACGATGTTCCCCGTCGCTTTAGGTCCTCTTGGTATAAGGCTCACGACGTTTATGGATCGCTTTAGGTCCTCTTTGTATAAGGCTCATGATCCGATCGCTTTAGGTCCTCTTTGTATAAGGCTCACGATCGTCTATAACGTCGCTTTAGGTCCTCTTTGTATAAGGCTCACGACCGTTATAGCATATTCCCTCGGGAATCATTTCGTCGCTCACACCCACTAGGGCACACGACATCACAAGAATGCATATCATGATGCTTGGCATACAATGACTCATGACAATTAAATGCATAACATACATAACCATGTGAACCATCTCAACATCAATAATCATGCATTGAAATCAAACCCAAAACAATGCATTTATTTGCCATAAGGCCACAAACCATCATCACAACATTTCATCACATAAATTCACACCATATAACAGCACACAAGCTATACATTATATATCAAAAGCGTATCGCATGTTAACACATCAATTACACACAATTACGACGGTAAAAATCGACAAAACGACATATTTCCAATTACCGACATAATTAAATCGGCCACTAGCCCCAAAACCATTTTATAAGAAAGAATATTTTATTAGCTTTCCAATGCATCCAACCGCGCCTCAATCCGACTTACGACCCAAAAGTTATGACAAGAACAAAATGGAAAACCTGTCATGTTCGCTTTCCTATTCGCAATGTGAACCCCCAGTGAACCATGGCAGAGAAAAAACAGCATAAAGTTCGCAATGCGAACACCCAGTGAACCTTCACTTTCCCCTTCGCAATGTGAATTCCCTGCGAACCGTGGCAGGGAAAAAATAGCAGAAAGTTCGCAATGCGAACCTCCCGCGAACCTTCGCTTTCCCTTTGATGCCCTATTCGCAGTGCGAACCTGCGAACCCAAAAAATCTCAGCAGCGCTGTTGTTCACTCCAACACAATATTTCCTCCACCAAAACACTTCCAAACCATAACATATCAACCAGAACATATCCCAATCATAGTAACAAGTATTCTACAACATGTATACCGCATTTCAACCGCGAAAACATCAATTTCTATCGTTTTCTCTCATTCGACCTAGAATTGAAAAGCTAGGAAAAAACCAGTAAACATTCCAACATACACATCCACAATCATACACAAGCATAGCATAACCGAGTTTCGCACCCTTACCCGATTAATCGCGCTTCGAAGTGTCGGTTGAATCAGTTTCTTACACTCCAAGTTTTCCTCTTTTTCTTCTTCTCCTTCCCTATTTCTCTTAACTTATTTTTCTCTCTTTTTCTTTCTATGTTTCTATTTTAATGAAAAACAATATCTAACCAAGCCAAAAAGACCAAAATACCCCTACACTCAATTTTCTCGCCAACGTTCCCAAAATGCGATAAAACATAATAACGATAAACATAACACATTTACCAAATAAAAACAAGGAATAAAATAATATAAAGACAAAAATAATTAAATCGACTTGATTAAATAAATCTAACAAAAACCGAGGCGTTACAATAACAAGTTCAAGAAGCAGTCACTTTCAAATCTAGTGTCTTTCAATCTCACACATGCTGCTTCTACTGGTTCCAACCCCGAGGATACAACTTCTATTGCACCAAAATTAGTTCCTCCACCAGCTGCTCAGAATTCTGAAACTGATTCTCATCAGTTTCGTGGTGGTAGCGCTCCAAGAGGTGGTCGTTCAGGTCGTGGAAGAGGTGGTATATTTTCCTCTGTGCAGTGCCAAGTGTGCTCTAAAGTTGGACTCTTCTCTCAATTGATGGCATAGATTCTATCAGTAGTTTCAGCCTACTACCAACTTTGTACAAGCTTATCCACCTTAACCTTAGATTGCTTCTCCTACTCCCTATGCTCTGCAAGCAGCCAATGTATGGACCCGACTTTCCTCCACCAGTAGAGCAATTCCTTAGCTTGCTTTACCTAGTGTCTTGGTTGCTAACTCTCAGCAATCTCCCTCTCCAAGTGCATCCCAGTATGTTAGATGATGACGACTTTTCAAGGGGGTGGGTGAATAGACACCCAAGCCAAGATCACCAAATAAAATTTGGGTTTTAAAACTATTTGAAAAAGAGTGCACGCGGAAGGTTTTGGTATGGATCAACAAAAGTCGTCTATACGAACCTAGTTATTGGAACTCAGATATGCAAAGCCAATTATGGAATGACAAACACAATAATCGAATTTAACTTTTGATCGAGTATCACGTTGTTACTCGTTTAAACTAATGAACTTAGTAATGTTATTTCCAATGATAATAAGCAAAAATATTGAACTATGCAATTTATCAAATACTTGGTGTGCGAACGAATTTTCAGAATTTCCTTTGTGTTGTTATTGATATGAAAAACACTAATAATAAAAAATGATTATAAGCTCATCAACAATCAAGTTACAACAAAAAGATCACAGGAAAATTCTTACGAATCGATCGATTGATCAATACTATTTGACAAATTGCGTAATGAAAAATAAAGCGAGTAAAGAGATAATAGAGAGATCGACACGAGGATTTGTTTATGCAGTTCCCCACTTTCAACCTTGTGTGTGGGTACGTCTGCGCCTAGTTTCCAATGTGGAATTAGGATACTTTCTTACTATGCAAAAAGTCGATATACAAGAAAAGTGTTCAAGAGCAACCATACAAACACTACTGGTTCTGATGTTGATTCAACCTATTTTTTTCTTTTGATCTTGAGTAAGACCAAGACAACAATGGATGCCAATTGACTTGTCGATATTGCTACTCCTTTGCATTCTTTATCTCCAAAGCTTTCGCGCATGATCAATTGCACCGATTGTTCCACACGACTTCAATTCGATTCGTTGTTCTCAGTTACTTCCTTTGTGTTTTTTATCTCCAAATGGTCCTTTGCGTGCTTTATTTCCAAAGGCTTTCACAATGTCGCAATGCTCTCTTGAACATCTTGCATGAAAACCCCCAAATCTATACACGATCTTGGAGGACAAACCTACGGTTTTTCCGGATGAAGACCCCTACAAATCTCAACCCAATATCTCGGCTACACAAGAACTCAATTGGACCTTATCAAGCATTCGCCTAGCTGGCCCCCCAACAAAAGATTATTAAGTGTGATTTGTCAGTGTGTAGACATAGGACCGAGGTTGAAGATAATGAGCAGAAGCAAGCTAATTTTATGGTATCACCAGGTTGGAATGAAGCATGAAAGATGTATTTATTGTTTTGGAAGATTGGTGGCAAAGAGGTATTTTTCAGAGTAAAAAATGAACAAAATTGACCAACTTAAACATCATGTGTCGGCCTGAACGTTGGATGTGCCAGCACATACTGTAAAAAATAACAGTATGTGCCAACCTAAAAGGACCTTTGTGTCGACCCAAATGAAACAGAACCTACAACCTTATTTAGGACAGTAGATGTGCAGGCCTAAAGCATGTATGTGCCGACCCAAATGAAACAGAGACTACAACCTTATTTAGGACAATAGATGTGTCGGCCAGAAGCATGTATGTGCCAGCACATAATGTTGAAACTTAAAGTATGTGGCGACCGAGATAGCCATGTGTCGACCCAACCAAGTCAGAGCCTACAGGCTTTAATATTGAGTTAAATGTGTTAGCCTGAATGTGTATGTGCCAACACATATAGTGCATTTTTGTGCAGAAATATGTTTTTCATGTATTTGGTCAAGTTCAAGGTGATTTTTAATATTCCTAAGACCTCTAATGTAAGGGAAACACACATACTCAGAGATGTTGTCCAATATACCAAAATGTGAAGGAGTTTCAATGTTTTGACATCATACAAAACATCTCATGGTGAAGTTGCACTCACATACTCCCCCTTTTTATGATGGCAAAACTTACGATGATGCATTTCATGTTGTTATTGAAGGCTTCCCCTGACGTTGTGCTTCCCAACTTCATCTCGCACATGCTTCTCCCCCTTTGACAAAATTAAAAAGAAAGATAGCTAATCGTGAGAAGTATCATATTCCAAGTACAAATTCAAATATATCATTCAGAGGCAACTTTGCATAGAATAGCAACGATCACATATCCCCATATATATGTAATGATGCAGAATTGATATATAACCCACATTACAAATCAAGTAACACAAAGTAGAATTAAATAAATAAAGCAATGCAAGAGCAAACTCATCAAGTTGCTACAATTGCATCACGTATATCAAACATATCATAAAGGAACTCCCGATGCCGCACACGCATGTGCCTAGCATAGCGACAAGAACATGTCACTACTCAATCCAAGATGAAAAACTTTATCAAAACACGAGACACACAACAATAATAACATTTTATGCAATTAGCAAGCTTAAATACAATAAACAAAACAAGCCACATACTTATACACTTAAGAACAAACTTATAAAAATGTGAAGGAGTTAATACATGAAGTCACTATAAGTATATACATTGAGAACACACAATGGTTATCAATCAAAATTTCTGGAAATGAACATTCATGGTCTTTATCATTTGAAAGAATATCAAATATTTTTAACCAACAAATAACATGCTTTAAGAAAAGTCTTACTTTCAAGGAGAAATTGAAACAATATTTCCTCACACTTGATGGGATGAACGATGCACTCACATGATGTTAAAAACTCAAAATGAAACATTATAGCCATAGAATAAAGTGCAAGCCACAAGATAGAATTTCAAACGACATTAGAGATATCAATGATCCCCAATTCTCCACGAATGTTGAAAAAAATTCTTTTGCAAGAGGTTTTGTGAAAATATCAGCAAGTTGATTTTTACTATCAACATGTTCAAAAACAAAGTCCCCTTTTTCAACATGATCGCAAAGAAAGTGATGTTGAATCTCGATATGTTTAGTGCGAGAATGCAGTACCGGATTCTTGGTTAGATTGATTGCACTAGTGTTGTCGCACTGTAGACATATATTTTCGACACCATGTCTTGGAAGGCAAAATGATGTTCCTTGACTAGAGATGATAACTACAGGAAAAGGAGGAAGAGAGTGAAGGTATCCAGAAGACACTTCGACAAGATAAGAATTTCGACACTTCGACAGAAATATGAGGAAGTCTTCGTCAGACAGGTTTGAGGGACATTTATCATTTTTTGACAATTCGACAAGTCTGAAAGGACGCGTTTGTTCGACATAACTTGAAGATTCAAATTCAAGAGAATTATAACGTTTGGCAGAAGACGCGTGGAAGTATCTGGCGAAAGGAAGACATGCAGAAGGCCAGATGTCGAAATTTTAGGATTTAGTCGTTAATAGCAGTTATTTTGTTTATCTATAAATAGGATAGTTGTTATTAGAATTCAGTGTGTGAAAAAACTTGTACAAAACTTCCTGCAATTACTCAAAGTACCCGTGTGAGAGAAAAGAGTTATTTGGAAAAATGTACGTGTAAACACCATCTTTTAATTTCTTTATCAATCAAAGTCTTTTTACCAATTCCTTTACATTTACCAGCATCTTTATGTTTTCTTCGTCATTTTATTTTAAAGTTCTTTCTTCGTCATTTTACTTTAAAAGTTCTTTTCAAAGTCATTTTCTTTTATCTCAGACTTTCCTTTAAAGTTAGTTGAAATCCTTTATTCCAAAAGACTTAAATACATAAAACCAAGAACCAAGATATCACCCTTAATTTAAATTTATCACGTTGATCTAAGTTTTCGCCCGACGTCCTAGGATTTGTTTGGTTAATCCTGCAAGTAACCCAGATTTCACCATTCTGGTAAACCAGAGGTTGTTCGCCAAGATCAACAGCGAACAAATTGGCACGCCCAGTGGGACCAGTGCAATATAAAACTTAAATAAAATTTAAAAATTAAGGCTTTTTCTTCGTTGTATGATATTAAGAAGCGGTAAATTAGCCGTATCTGACGTAGAGAGACCCAAAAGAACTAGAGTAAGGAAAATGGCGAATCAGTCAAATAATCCAAACCCCAATTCAAATTCAAATGAAAATATTCCAGTTTCCAACCCTATACCTTCGGCAGGGGGAAATGTGGATTCAAACCCTGTTCTGGAGGAGATTATGCCTTCGTCAACAGGATTTACACCAGCGGTTTCGCTCTCCCAAAGTATGCCTAGTTCCTCCACAATGGGACATTCAAGGCCTTTGGGGACGCCTCCCCCGGGAGGACAAAATTTTAGGCCATTCCAGACAAATTTTTCCATGCCTATGTTCGGAAGAGAACAACCATATGGAATGCCAACGTCAGTGATGGCAAATTTGCAAAGTGCACCACCCTTGTATTCTGACGCCATGGTCCACATGTCTTCGCCATTGCAAGGATCAGGATACGGTGGAAATATGAGTAGATTGAACCAATCCCTACCAAATTTCCAAATGCCAGCAATTACCAATAATTCTGCGCAAGTAATTCGACAACAAATGGACTAAAGTAATCATGATATGGTCCAAATGTTGACTCAACAAATGGGGGCAGTGTTTAACCCTTTAATACAAAACACTACCCAAACCAACCAAGTGTTGGCTGCGCAAATGACCCGCATTGCTGACTTTTTTGGTGTTCCTCAAACACGACAAAGAGAACAAGTGATTCAAAACCAAGTAGTAAATGTCGAAGAGGAACCCACGATAAATCAAAGGCCTTTAGAGAATCCTCAGGCAAACCCTAGAAACCAAGAGGCAGGGGTCGAGCAGCCTCGTGTCGAAATCCCCGTGCAACAAGAACCTAGGAGGGTAATAGTCCAGAGAGGCCAAGATGCTGATGATGTGTTGCAACAGCGAATACGATATAATAACTTTCCTGTCGAAAATAACATAACAGCCATGGTCGAAAGGATAATGGCCCAAAACGGTGTAAATATAGGTTTGCAAAGGCCTACTTATACTTCCCCATTGTCAGAACACATTCTGCAAGAGGAACTACCCCCAAGATGGAAAGTTCCTAAGTTTACTAAGTTTTCAGGAGATACTAGTGAATCTACTATAGAGCACGTAACGCGTTATCTAATAGAAGCGGGAGAAATAGTCAATAACGAAAATTTGAAAATGAAGTACTTTCCAAGTTCCTTGACAAAAAATGCATTCACCTGGTTTACATCCTTGCCCGCGAACTCTATATTCACATGGACCCAATTAGAAAGATTGTTCCATGAACAATTCTATATGGGTCAGACTAAGATAAGTTTGAAGGAATTAGCCAGTGTTAAGAGGAAATTTTCAGAACCTATAGATGATTACCTAAACAGGTTCAGGTTGCTTAAGGCAAGATGTTTCACACAAGTGCCAGAACGGGAGTTAGTCGAAATGGCTGCAGGGGGTCTAGATTATTCTATAAGGAAAAAATTAGACACTCAATATTTAAGAGATATGGCACAATTAGCAGATAGGGTAAGACAGATTGAGAGGCTAAAAGCTGAGAAATTCAGATCAAATAAAAATAAAAAGGAAAGAGTGGCCTATGTAGGAGTATGCCAGGATGATGATGGTGACGAAAATGAACTAATTTTGTTCGACGAGCAAGAAATTGATCTGGCAGAACTAAAGTCAGGCCCTCCATACGCCTGTAAAGTACTAGCTCCGTCGAATGGAAAAAATCCAGTCGAACCTGAAAAGAATGATAAGTTTCCCAAACGAACTTATACGTTCGACGTCACCAAGTGTGACGAAATTTTTGATTTATTGGTCAAAGATGGTCAGTTAATAAAGCCGCCAGGCGCCAAAGAACCGCCTGTCGAACAGCAGAAAAAGAGGGGTTTTTGTAAGTACCATAACTTTTTGGGTCATAAAACATCTCAATGTTTTCTTTTCAGGGATCTAGTTCAAAATGCTATCCGTGACGGAAGGCTGAAGTTCGGCGAGAAGCCAAAACAACAAATGGGGATTGATTCGAATCCCATGCAGGTTGTCGAAGCACACTATGCTGAACCATCCACTGTGAATATGGTGGAGATTGAAGTTGCTTCTGATGGCAGTTTCGAGATGGTGGAGGCTATGGAAGGTTTCGACACCAGTATCAACATGGTCGAGATCACTGAAGATCTTGCAGGCCAGAACGAAGTCGAGGGTACTGAAGCGTTCGACAACGATAATGAAGTCAAAGTCACTGAAGATCTTGACAACAAAAACACAGTTGAAGTCACTGAGGACTTCGACGATGAAGGTAAGGTCGAAGCTACTGAAAGCTTTGAAAATCAGAAAACTACAGAGGGGTCCAACGAGAAGAACGATGACAGTGTTGCTGAAGACGTGGTGGTTCGACCGGGAGAAATCTGGGATTGCTTGGGACAGCCAAGTGGAAAATTCGACTACCTGGTGAAGTACACTATTCCTGCAACTTATCGCACCGACATCAGTGAAATCCGACCAACTGGTTGGGGAAGCGATTTTGATGACGATGGTGATTCCCCTATCGCCAAGGAAGAAGTTACTGAGGACTTCGTTGCTGAAAACAAGGCTACTGAAGGCCTTGATCTTGACAACATGAAGGAGGCCGATGTTGCAAATTACTGCATCAACATCATGGGACCTTTCGACAAGGAAGTCACAGAAATGAAAGAAAAAGCTGTACATGGCCGTGGGAAATCTGGGACTTATGGGATCCTACGAAGAATAAAAGAGGATCCTAAAGAAAAGTCAAACAAGTGTTGCTGCAAGCGTGCTCCTAGGAACATATCCTGGTGTTGCTGCCCAGAAGGGAAGTTCGACTTGACGAAAAAGAAGGACAGAGTCGAAGAGGAAAAGCTCATTGAAAAGATGAACAGACTAACCATTGCTGACAAGCAAAACGTGGGAATCAATATGGTAGAAGTTTCGCAGAAAACTCAGGCAGCAGTAGATGAAGATCAACGTCGAGAGGAGTACCAAAAGCTGGCGTACCCCAAAGAAGATGAGAGTTTGGTCGAATTCATCAAAAGGTGCCAGAGAAGGAAGAGTGACGTGATGCTATGCCCTCGTTGCAGTTCCATTTTCGACAGAAAGGCTGCCACCCACTTGGAGGCAATAGATCAAGCAAGAAGGAAGGCGAATGAGGGAGCGACAAGATACGATCCAAGAAGGAGTGAGCACCACAAATGGAGGCGCGGAGACAGACACTATGGCACTTACAAGCCATCAAACAAAGTGATAGATGACAAATGGGTTCAACCCATCAGAGATGCCCAAGGCCAGAAGAAGTGGAAGAATTTCGATGTGCAGAGAGGCACTTCAATGGAAAACAAGAAGGAGTTGGAGAAATATAAACCTAGGCCATATCCTTCAGAGAATTATAAAGGGAAGAACCCCATGTCGAGATCCCAGTGGAGGAGGTTCCAAAGGCAAAAGAGGTTTGAGAAGGAAGCTGCTGAAAAAGGTATGATGAGAAAAGTGGCTGGAAACAAGGATGAAGCAGAATGTAGCAACAACGCTCAAATGGCGAACAAGAAGAAGCCTCTCCAGCAAATCAAACCAAACAGCGTGGCAGCGCAAAGTGTGCCCAAAGAGAAGAAGATGGAGGATGACGAGATGACAGATGATTTCAAGTCAGATTCGGAGGCATCCTTCGACGTTGGCTGTAATGTGGTCTCGGTCCTTCCCAGAGACTATGATAGGATCATGGAAGTCGAAGACGAAGAGGATGGGATGGAAGAGGAAACGATGGTGCACAAGCCCGTGTGTTACTACGTAATGAATAATGGTTGTGTCGAAGAGCAAAATGCTTTCTTCGAAAGACCAGACGATTCCATGAAGGCGCACTTGAAGCCTTTGTTTATCAAAGGAAAGATTGAGAGTGTCGGTGTGAACAAGATCCTAGTGGATGGGGGTGCCGCTGTGAATTTAATGCCCCATTTCATGCTGAAAAAGATTGGCAAAGATGACTCGGATGCAAAGCCCCACAACATGGTTCTGTCAAATTACGAAGGAAAGGTAGGAACAACCATGGGAGTTATTCAAGTGGATCTGACAGTTGGTACTATAACAAGGCCAACAATGTTTATAGTTATTGCTTCTAGGGCAAACTACAACTTGCTGTTGGGAAGAGAATGGATCCATGGTATAGGTGCTGTTCCCTCGTCGATGCACCAGAGAATAGTTATTTGGAGGCCAGATGGAATCGTCGAGAACATAGAAGCAGACCAAAGTTACTTCATGTCCGAAGTTAACAATATAAGCGATCGAAGTTTCGACAAAAACTTAGCCCACATACCCCCTTGCAGTCCGGCGAAATTCGACTTGAAGGCAACGGACAACGCGTACTGTTCCATGTATCTCCATCCTACACATGGTTTTCAGTGGGATAAGGAAGTCATTGGTGACTCCAACTACATGTGGGGGACTACCAACGTAGCACCGACAGGATGGGGGAATGAGTTCGACAATGATGATGAGTGAACAAGCAGTGCTCGACAAAATTACGGCTTACATAGCCGAAAACAAATTCAAAGCGGCTCTGGAGGCCGAAGTAAAATACATGGCTATCGAAGCCAATCATGAAGATTCAAATGAACAGTGTCTCCAAAAATACGTTGAGGAAAATAATAACAACAACCAAATAGACGAATGGCAAAACCAGAAACTTGACGCCATTTATGACGATGAACCTTTGGGGTTCGAAAAAGATCCAGTGTCGAACAACTTGAAGATGGTGGCGCAGGATCCTTTAGAAGAAATCAACTTGGGGCTGGGGGCAGAAAAAAGACCAACCTACATAAGTGCAAGGATGAATCCTCAGTTCAGAGTCGAAATAATCCAGTTGTTGAAGGAGTTCAAAGATTGCTTTGCATGGGATTATGACGAAATGCCGGGTTTGGACAGAAGTTTGGTCGAATTGAAGCTGCCAATCATAGAAGGGAAGAAGCCAGTCAAGCAAACTCCAAGGCGCTTTGCACCAGAAGTTCTGTCGAAAATAAAAGAAGAGGTCGAAAGACTTCTAAAATGCAACTTCATCCGCACTACCAGGTATGTTGATTGGATTGCAAATATAGTTCCGGTTATTAAGAAAAATGGCAAACTTAGGGTATGCATTGATTTTAGAGATTTAAATTCTGCTACCCCAAAGGACGAATATCCTATGCCAGTCGCAGAAATGCTTATAGATTCTGCAGCAGGTCACGAGTATCTAAGCATGTTGGATGGGTACTCTGGCTATAACCAAATTTTTATTGCTGAAGAAGATGTTTCTAAGACAGCTTTTCGTTGTCCTGGAGCAATTGGAACTTATGAATGGGTAGTGATGCCTTTTGGGTTAAAGAATGCTGGGGCCACTTACCAAAGGGCTATGAATTCAATTTTCCATGATTTTATTGAGACGTTTATGCAGATTTACATTGATGATATTGTAATCAAGTCTGTTTCAGGAGAAGATCATATAGACCATCTTCGACAATCCTTTGAGAGGATGAGAAAGTTTGGTCTAAAGATGAATCCCCTTAAATGTGCTTTTGGTGTGCAGGCGGGTGATTTTTTAGGTTTTGTGGTCCACAAGAAAGGGATCGAAATAAATGAAAACAAAGCCAAAGCTATAATGGAAGCAAAAGCGCCATCAACGAAAAAGGGATTGCAATCTCTACTAGGGAAGATCAATTTTCTAAGAAGATTCATCTCCAACCTCAGTGGAAAAACATAACCCTTTTCTCCTCTACTTCGACTAAAGAAAGAAGAATTCACCTGGGGGCAAGAGCAACAAGTGGCTTTCGACAAAATCAAAGAGTACTTGGCTAGTCCTCCGATCTTGATGTCCCCTTGTAGGAAAAGAAGCATGAGACTGTATATCTCTGCATCAGACAAGACATTAGGAAGTATGTTGTGTCAAGAGGATGAGAATGGCGTCGAAAGGGCCATCTATTATCTCAGCAGAGTCTTAAATGATGCTGAAACTAGATATAGTGCTATAGAAAAACTATGTTTATGTGTATATTTCTCTTGTATGAAATTGAAGCATTATATAAAGCCTGTTGATGTATATGTATCTTCTCATTTCGACGTAATAAAACATATGTTGTCTAAGTCTATTTTACATAGTCGAATTGGAAAGTGGGCTTTGGCTCTAACAGAATACTCCTTAAAATATTTGCCTTTAAAGGCTATGAAAGGACAGGTGGTGGCTGATTTTATAGCTGACCACTCTATAGTCGAAACTATAGAATACGTCGAACAAGCACCTTGGAAACTGTATTTCGACGGTTCCAGGCATAAGAATGGACTTGGTATTGGGATGGTGATTATTTCTCCTGACAAAATTCCAACAAAGTTCAAGTACAAAGTCGAAGGGCTGTGTTCGAACAATGAAGTCGAATATGAAGCTTTGATTGCTGGACTTGAAATTTTGTTGGAATTGGGGGCAACAAGAGTCGAAATAATGGGTGACTCTGAGTTGGTAATAAAGCAGTTGACTAAGGAGTACAAATGTGTGAAAGAGAATCTAATAATGTACTTCGTGATAGCAAGTAGACTTCTCAAGAAGTTCGACAATGTGGTTTTTAGGCACATTCCCAGGATGGAGAATCAAGAGGCGAATGATCTGGCTCAACTGGCATCAGGATACAAAGTGTCGGAGGAGAAGTTAGAAAAAGCCATTGAAGTCAGAGGAAGAGTCATATCTGTAGGTTTGTCCCCATCAGATTTAGAGACAATAAAATTGGGATATGGTGACGAAGAGAATTATGAGATTTGCAACGTAGATGATGCAGGAGTCGAAGACTGGAGAAAACCCATCAAAGAATATTTGCAAGATCCAAGTCAAAAAGTCGAACGAAAGGTAAAATATAGAGCTTTGAGTTATGTACTTTTTGGCAATGAATTGTTCAAGAAGACTGCGGAAGGAGTCTTGTTGAAATGCTTAGGCGAAAATGAAGCATACATAGCATTGTCAAATGTGCATAGTGGAGCGTGTGGCGCACACCAAGCAGGCCACAAAATGAAGTGGTTATTGTTTCGACAAGGAATGTATTGGCCAGCAATGCTAAAGGATTGTGTCGAATTTGCAAAAGGGTGTCAAGAGTGCCAAGTACATGCAGGCATACCACATGTTCCTGCAAGTGAGTTACATTCGATTGTAAAGCCTTGGCCGTTCAGAGGTTGGGCGTTAGATTTAATCGGTAAAATTCGACCAGCTTCTTCAAAAGGGCAAAGGTACATTTTAGTTGGAGTAGATTATTTTACTAAGTGGATTGAAGCCATACCATTGGTGAATGTAGATCAAGAAGCGGTTATGGATTTTATCCAAAAGCATATAATCTACAGATTTGGGATACCGGAAACAATAACAACAGATCAAGGATCTGTGTTTACCGGTCGAAAAATGCAGAAGTTTGCACAAGATACAGGTTTTAAGCTCCTTACTTCGACACCTTATTATGCTCAGGCTAATGGACAAGTCGAAGCAGCTAACAAGGTAGTGATAAATTTGATCAAAAAACATGTAGGTGGAAAGCCAAAAAATTGGCACAATACCTTAGATCAAATTTTATGGGCTTGTCGAACATCTCCTAAAGAAGCAACCAATTCGACTCCATTTAAATTAACTTATGGGCATGATGCAGTTTTGCCAGCCGAGTTGTATTTGCAATCAGTTAGGGTTCAAAGGCATCATCAGATCCCATCAGAGACATACTGGAATATGATGATGGATGAATTGGTTGATTTAGACGAAGAAAGGCTACGTGCCTTAGATCTCATAAAGAGACAAAAAGAGAGAGTCGAAAAGTTCTACAATAGAAAAGTAAAATTTAAGACTTTTTCAATTGGTGATTATGTGTGGAAGGTAATTCTTCCTATGGATCGAAAAGACAGAGTTATGGGAAAATGGTCTCCCAAATGGGAAGGACCTTTCAAAGTTTTGAAAATATTTTCTAATGGCGCATATGAGGTCGAAGAAATAGGGAAAGACGAAAGGATATTAAAAATAAATGGCAAATATTTGAAAAAGTATAAACCAATATTGCAGGAAATAAAGATAGCAGTCGAATAAAATTGAAATTGAAAGTAAATAGTGTGCTGCCAAACAGATGGCGTTAAATCATTACAAATAAAGCCTCAAAGGGCTAGAAATTGACAGGAAAATTCGACTAAAGCTGAAGGTTTGCAAACTGTGCCTTCAAAGCGGTAAATTTGTCTTTCTGAAATTGAAGTCGACGATCACAGAGGTTCCTGTGAATATGGGCAACTTCAATCTCTTGGTTGATCTTTTGAGCGGTCTCTGCGTGTTGAATGCCAACCTTCAACTCTTCATCAATCTCGCTTTGCCTAGGCTGCTGAATAGAAGCTATGAGTTCCTCCTCTTTGGAAATTTTCTCTTGGAGAACTGCTATTTGTTTCTTCCATGTTTGAATGTGGTTATGGAAAGTAGCAATCTTCTTGACAGAGGCTTCAGAAAGCTCTTGTAGTTTCGAAACCTTATTTGTCGAAACAGAAACAGAGTTCCATTTAGCAGCTTGTTGGTCCATTTTTTTCTTGATTTGTTGACATAAGTCCCTTCGACGGTGAAGATCTGCGCTGGATAAGTCAATCACAGTTGTCAGCTCTATCACAAAATTGCAGACTTCGACAGAAGCATCCAAGACGTTAACTTGCTTCAACAGTTTCTTCAACTCCATTGGAGCAATGGCATTTTCCTCTAGAACTTGGAACAAGTCAACATCAAGGATCTTTGCCTTGATCTGAGTCATGATATTGGGTAGAGACTGCACTTCAGAAGTGGCTCCAGAAGTAGTCGAACTGCTGTAGGAAGAGTCTTTAAAATTGAATCTGGTGCTAAGTATGGCTTTCAGGTAGTCCAGGGGTTTCTGCACTTTGAGACTTTCAAGCTCTTCATGAGAAAGACTAGTCGAACCAGTTGTTTGGGAACTCCTTTGAGTTTGGTCAAGAGTAGGCTGGTTGCTATGCTCTGAAGTTCGCCTAGCTTCCTGTTGCTTCGACAGATCTTCTTCGTCAGCAGTCTTCTCTTCAGGATCTCCTTTGACAGCAGTGTCTGCTTCAGCATCATCATCTTTTTGTTGCTTAGCGTGTAATCCAGGATGAGAAGGAGAGTTGTTATCAGAATCAGCTCCCACGGTAGTGTTGAATGCTTCGACCGTTTGTCTCTCAAGTTCTTTGATGGGAGTGTCCTCCTCTCGAACGACCTCTTCCTGGATTGTCTCAGGCTGTTTGTCGACGACCTTTGGCTTCTATCAAAAGGAAAAATTTCTAAGTTAGAAATGAAATAAAATAAATGAGAAGGGTCGAGATTGAAATTTACCTTAGAAGTCTCAGTTTTGGAGCTAGACTTTCCACTCCCCGTATCCTTCGGCTGATGTTTTGTAGCAGGACTGCTAGAAGATTCCCTTTTAGAAGATTTGACAATGGATTTTTGTGAGGCGATTTTTTGCAGTCTTTTCTTCTTTAGAGGAGGGGGATTTGGAGATGGAGACTCATCACTGGACTCTTCGACAGGGATTATCTCTGGTATTTTCTTTCTTTTTTGGAATGTAGAGGTTTTTTGACTTACCTGATCATATAAATCAAAATAGTGAGTGTCTTAAAGAGATAAAAGAATAGATCAAAAGAGGAAGAGATTTATACCTTAGTCGAAGGTGTCTGGGCGGCACTTTGTGGAGTTTCGACGGAAGCTTTCTTGGCAGGCACTTTCACAGCTAAAAAAAAAAAATAGAAAAAGGGGAAAGTTAGGCAGTGAGAAATACGTGATAATAAAATGATAAAATTCGTGTTGTTGTTAACACCTTCAAGAATGGGATCTTCCACGCGAACGTGTTCTATTCCAATATGAAGGTGCCCTGGGTAGTTATCCAGATGATACTTAGTCGCAACCACGCGTTTAGCAGGTTTTTTATAACTTTCACGAAGAATTTTCATATGATTCCCACATGTGAACCAATCTGGGAATGGAGGACTTAAAGCCACACCAAATTCAGCAGATGGTAAAGGTGGAAATTTAGGAGGGTAATAGCTGAAAGCCAAGTTGTAACGCACTTCTGGTCGAATGTTTGGAGGCAGTGTCAACTTCTCCAACTTCTCCGTGAATTTTTCTTTTAAAGTAACCGCTGCTTCGCGTATGGTTCGACTAAGATCATCAGGTCTGTAAACGGTTTCAAAGTATTTTTGAAATTTTTGTATTTCTTGGATATGTCTTTGTGTACCTTTTTTAGTCCGTTCCTGCACAAGAGCAAAAGCATTCGTCAGATGGGTGGTGAAAGCTTTTACGTCGAAAAATTTGGTAGCATAGTATTCCCTCCACCATGCGTCGAACTCAGGAGTGCAAAGGAATGATGGTTGAAAAACCACCGGTCGAATATCCAAAGATTCGTCAGTCAGCTTTTTCAACAATTCCCTGCTGGTGGCTTCGTCGTAGAAGGAGTTGTAGAAAATGATGGCCCCTTTTTTAGGGAAAAGAGGTCGAGGCATGATTTGAATTAGGCCAAATTGCCTGGCGACCAAGTTAGGTTGATAAACTATTAAGGCAATCTGGGGTTTCGTAGTACTGCGGTGGGAGAACAGGAGCCTAGGGGTCAAAAAGGATTCCCAGACATTTAGGAAGATATTTTCATCTTTTTTGGTTTGCAAGGGGAATTGTCGTGAAAACCATTCCGGTCCAATTGTTCTGTCAGCAAATGGAGCCATAGTCGAAGTAAAATGATGTCTCTCAGCAAACATCATTACGTAGCTAGTAAAGGCCCGCCGAAGGCTAATTGCTTCATCAGTTGGTGTCAATTGCACCAATCTAGGCCATTCGACACTCCTGTTTTTGAATTCCCCTTCATTTATGTCATGCTTCACAGGAATAAAGGCTTCGAAAGTGGCATTCAGCCATAGTTGCAAGAGCCAAAAGGGGCCTGCCAAATTAAGCTTCCCTTTGTCCTTCAATGTCTTCAAAGAAAGCACGCTTTCACTCAAGGACTCATACAGGTTCGCCAAGATTACCTCACTCAAGCATAATTTGATCCCAGCGTGGAGTTGGTTCGCCATAGTGATGAACCTCTTAGCCACTTGAAGTGAGCGGGAGCAAAAGACGAATTTGGTCAGCCACAAGGTTAGAAAAGCTATGTGCTCTTTGTCAGAAACTTCTTGGTCATTTTCGCCATGGTAGTGAGACATAAAAAGGGAGTATGGGGCGAAACTAGTGTCGAAATCTATGGAGTCCTCGTTCAGGTGAGTGGGGTCGAAGTCAATGCCAACTGGACTAAGGCCAACTATGGCGGCTATGTCGAACAGCGTAGGGGTAACCATCCCGCAGGGGAGGTGGAAGGTGTTATACGTACTATCCCAAAAGTAAAGGGAGGCTAGCAGCATGTTAGGGCAAACATTGGGTCCTGCTCTTGATAATTGTATCAAGTCAAAAATTCCTATTTCTTTCCAAAATTTTTCTTTAACGTTTTCAACTCTGTTCAACCAAGACAAGTAGTCTGAAAGGTCTTTCGACCAAGGGCAAGTTCTAAAAATCCTAGTATAATTCAGATAAGTTAAATTTATTGCTTCCTCATCTTTTTCGCTTGACCCTTGAGGTTCAGTTTGTTCTACTGGTTTCTCTAGAGTGGGGGGTTTCACCCCAGCACCTATGGGTTTTGTGTGAGAATAAGTAGGAAAGAACTCTTGTAAACGCTCAGGTTTAATGTCTGGGTTAGGGAGTGGTCCTAACATAGCATAGTGATTACCAGAAATAATAACAAGGATGAGTACCTGGGATTTAAAAATGCAGTCTTTTTCCCTCGCATTTGGAGGCTCAGGAATGTATTGTTGATCCCCAATCAGTGTTGGTTCATCCAACCTATGCGCAGGAGGGATGATGGAAGGTTGCTCACTTTTGGAAGGTTTGCTGCTTGATAATTTTTGAAAAGCCATTGTTGAATCAGAAAGTTTTAGAAAGAAGATGAAGATTTGAAGCAGTTGTGAAGAAGAAGAGTTCAAACGCGTAAAAAAGAAAGAGAAATAATGGTTCAGGTATTTATAAGAGATTATCAAAAGCCCTTTAGGTTTAGTGGTGATCATGGAGGGCACGTGGCATCATCTTAACGGTGATGATAAAAAGTGGAAGTTGAAAAAAGCATGGCTAGCTAGGTTTTAGGGGTATGGACATCATGTCTGAACGTGGGATTTGATGGAACGTTTTTCAGAGAAATGCAATGATGAATTTTCTTGGGACTGAACAAAGGTCACGTCTTGAAAACCAGCATCATTAATGCAGGTAACATGGCGTCGAAATAGCTTCGACAGCAAATGATGGTTTCTCCAGAAATAAGTCGAAACATCTTTGCCGGGGGGCAATTTGTAGACATATATTTTCGACACCATGTCTTGGAAGGCAAAATGATGTTCCTTGACTAGAGATGATAACTACAGGAAAATGAGGAAGAGAGTGAAGGTATCCAGAAGACACTTCGACAAGATAAGAATTTCGACACTTCGACAGAAATATGAGGAAGTCTTCGTCAGACAGGTTTGAGGGACATTTATCATTTTTTGACAATTCGACAAGTCTGAAAGGACGCGTTTGTTCGACATAACTTGAAAATTCAAATTCAAGAGAATTATAACGTTTGGCAGAAGACGCGTGGAAGTATCTGGCGAAAGGAAGACATGCAGAAGGCCAGATGTCGAAATTTTAGGATTTAGTCGTTAATAGCAGTTATTTTGTTTATCTATAAATAGGATAGTTGTTATTAGAATTCAGTGTGTGAAAAAACTTGTACAAAACTTCCTGCAATTACTCAAAGTGCCCGTGTGAGAGAAAAGAGTTATTTGGAAAAATGTACGTGTAAACACCATCTTTTAATTTCTTTATCAATCAAAGTCTTTTTACCAATTCCTTTACATTTACCAGCATCTTTATGTTTTCTTCGTCATTTTATTTTAAAGTTCTTTCTTCGTCATTTTACTTTAAAAGTTCTTTTCAAAGTCATTTTCTTTTATCTCAGACTTTCCTTTAAAGTTAGTTGAAATCCTTTATTCCAAAAGACTTAAATACATAAAACCAAGAACCAAGATATCACCCTTAATTTAAATTTATCACGTTGATCTAAGTTTTCGCCCGACGTCCTAGGATTTGTTTGGTTAATCCTGCAAGTAACCCATATTTCACCATTCTGGTAAACCAGAGGTTGTTCGCCAAGATCAACAGCGAACACGCACATGATAGGAATATGTGAAAGTTTGATGTCAAAATCTAGCAATTGTTTCTTAAGCCACAAAATTTGTGCGCAACAACTACCGGCGGCCACATATTCCGCTTCGGCAGTTGACAAAGCTACAGATACTTAATTTTTACTATGCCAACTAACCAAAGATTTTGAAAACACGTGACAAGTGTCACTAGTGCTTTTCCTATCCAATTTACAAGCAACAAAGTCGGAATCGGAATAACCAACCAAACTACAATCGCTTCCCTTGGAATACTGTCATACACCAAATTTGTCCTACCCTCTCATTTTTTCTTATACCAAGCATGTGTGTTGCTTCATGATCTCTCTCAAGATAATCGTCTGGCCTTTAGTCTTGATCCTCTAAAATTTAGGTTATGGAGGTTTTGTTGGTGATTATTGTGATTATAGTCCCTTACAAGTTGTGTGGAAATAAAAAAAAAGGAGTGGGTCCTCATGCTCATAGTCATGCTTTTGTTCCAAGTCATGCTTCAATATTGATCTCAAAGTTATGTGATTGATCAAGTCAATTTTTGGCTAGATTTGTTGCAAATTTGTCTCAAGAGGATTTCAGGCCATGTTCCAAGATTATTTTCAATGTTTCAAGTGGTTCAAATCATGGTTAAAGGATTTGTTTCAAGCACCATCTTGATGGGTTTCAAAGTTCTATTCACAAGCCATGATTTAAATTGCTTCAAGATTGGCATTAAGCCACATGGTCATTCATTTTCAAGTCATGAGTGTATTAAGGCATAAGGAACGCACTATGAATGATGTTAAAAGTCATAATTAATTTCTCAAGTGTTTTCAAAATCATGTTTGGATTGATTGAATTGCTTAAACCTTTAAACCATGCTCTTACAACTCAAGGTTACGTTCAAAAGCAAGTTTTGCCCAAGATGTGCTACATGGTAAGATTGTCTTATAGGTTATTCTAGTGTCATCAAGCAAAGAGTTTTTCTTCAAATCCATTTCATGATACACGTTGCAGTTACAAAAAGAAGAGGATTAGTATTTAAGATTCAAAAGTAACACTTTACAATGGCTACAAGGTTTAAGTTACAAAGGTTCAATGTGATTCAAAGACTACATTCCAATGACAATTAATCCAAATATTCTTGTTAAATCCTAGACCAAGGTACTATATCAATTTGAATTCAAATTTTACAAGGCATACAAGTTCATTTACAAGTTTGAAATCAAAGGACACCTAATGCCTAAGTCATACAATCTCGTTACAAAGGCTCCACAACAGTATGTTGAAGTTGCTTCATGCTTCCCATGCTTGGAACTTCAGGATTAAGCTTATGCCCACGAGTGCTTGGTCCATGTCACCTTCATCTTGACCTTTTCTTGCCTCGAGCCAATGCATCATGGAAAGAATTGGAACAAGTTAGAACCAACATTGAATACAAAACAAATTCATGTATAATACAAGTACAAACCTTAATAAATGATGTTAGGCAAAGTGTACAAAGATATAACAGTGGCAGAAAGCTCAGGGCATTTTCAAATTAAAAAAATCATGTGCCATAAAAGTAGTAACAAGAGTATATGCGGCACATAAGAATTCTCAGGATTTTCAAGACAAAGTTATTCCAAACACCAAGTAGCAACAAGAAGAAAATTCAAATGTATCACCATTTTGCTCCCATGCAAAGACTGTTTCCATGCCAAGATTACTTCTACGCTTAGCTTCACAATTCATCCAAACCCATGCCAAACATCCCTTAGTACTACTTTTCCTCACCACCAAGCTTTCCTTATGCCAAATCCAAGCTGCCACGCTCCATTTATGCCAAGGTCATCACCATCAATACATGAAACAAAAGATAGAAAGTAGAAGAACCAAGTGAATCATATGCCAAATTGAGTTCAAGAAGATAGAAAGGGTATAATGTTAAATGAGAAGTGAAAAGGTATGGATAAAGAAGAACTTTCTACCTTGAGTATAACTCGAGTGAAAATTTCCAAAGCATGCTCAAATTCTTGTCATCATTGGTAAGATTGGCCGTGGTGAAAAAAGTGGTTGTTGGTGAAAATAAATGACATTTCTAACTCTCAAAACCATGGTTCATGATCCACTCATCTCCAAAGCTCACGAAACACACTTGAAAAAGAGAAAGAGAAGAAATATTAACAGGCTGTAGTAGTACAGAAGAGCAGCACATGAAAACATAAGGCCAAAAGATACAACAAGTCATAACAGTGGAAAAATGTCAATAGAGCGTTAACTACAACATTGCCAAACATGGTTAACAAGCAAATGCAACCGTAGGAGGAATCATACCAGCCAAGATTATGCATCCTAGACCTACTTCTTTTACTCAGGTGCTTCAACTTCCACCAAGCATCTGTATGTCCGAGCTACCTTGAAGCATATGATAACAAGGATCACGAAGTAACCTTCAAATGTGAATACCGCTCTGTTTAATACTATTCTTATCCTGTAATCAAGGAACAGTATTGAATTAAAAAGCTGGAATAAATTGGTTATTTCAAAGGGAGAGCCAAGTAGTTGGTTTAATGGTAGTAATAAATACTGATTGATTTTTGAATCTTTGCCAAGAAGCTTTTAAGTCAAGTTATGAAATCTTCTTGATCCAATTCCACCAGCCACTCCCAGAGTGGTAACCTGCATCAGTTCAATCCAAGATTAGGAAAGCTGTCAAGACACTTTCAAGTATTAAAAAGCATATCAGAAGTGGAAATGATGTCTTCAGCAGAGTAAAGAAAAGCAGGATAACCACAAAGTCAATTCAAAACAAAAATGCATCAATGCTATTCAATTTCAAACAAGATTCAAGAGGTTTATCAAAAGGGCTTTCAAGTTTTGACAACAGAATAGCTCATCAGAAAATTGAAAAAAACAGGAAGAGTCAACTTGAGTCAAAAGAGCCACATCATCAAAAACTAGTAGCAGTAAAAAATAGTGAAAATCATAAACAACACACAGTGAAAAATTAGAAGGCAAGTTCCAGGCACTACAGACAAATTTCTTTCCAAGGGAACAATTTCTGCAAAATCGTACCATTACACATTCCACCCAAATTGCAGGTTTCGTACTATTGTACCCTATCATTCTTCAGCAAGTTTTCACGAAAAAAACCCTAAATCTGAGCCTATAAATAAACACTACTGTTCATCATCAAGAGGAGGAAAAGAAAAGGTAGTCGTTTCTGCAAAAATTCCTAACCCAGAAATCACCAAAGCTCTAAAAATAAAAAATTACTCAGAGTTTCACATTGAAACTCTGAGCTAATTTGAGCTAAACCTCATATCACCTCAATAAAAAGCTCACGCATAGAGATCGAAGAAGAAGAAAGAAGTAGAAGGAGAAGAACGAGTATACAAAGGAAATGAGCGAAAGTACCTGAGCGTTTATCAACTGATTCTTCAAGAGGTAATGTAATACCCTAATTTTTGCCCCTAAGATCCCACATATCATTTGCATTCTATGTGTTTCTCCTGAGTATCTGTATATTATTCTTACTTGTTTCTGTTTACTAACCTCTAACCAAATACCAAAAATATTTTGCAATTTTTGCTTGTTTCCTCTTCTCTGTGTGGTTAGGGTTTTGCAAGAAGGTTGATGGCAAAAAGTATGGCTTGGAATCAAGGGTGGCTATTCTATTATGGTTAAGGCCAGATGGATGTTTGACCTAATTTTGGTCAAACTATCAAGCAATTGTTTCAAGTGCCAGTTATCTGTTTCAGTGAGCTATTCCTCAAAGCAGTGACTGTCAAGTTGTTGTGTGGTGATATTCATCAGGTTCATCTGAGTTCATCAATAAAGACTGTGTTTATCTGTGGATTTATTTTCCAAGATAATTGATTCAGATGAATTTTGAAGTGATTCAGAACTTATTCAAATGGTCGTTGCTCAGTTGTGGCTTGTTCAGTGGTAGCTGTGCTTTATCAGAGGCTTGTGAAAAAATTCAAGTTTGGTTTTGGGCTAAAAAAAAATAGAGTTTGTTGATCCATTTTCATATCCACTTTTTGCTATCCATCATTCTGAACCATTAAACCATTTATTCATTTTATTCATTTTTCTAAATCCAATTCCAAAATCCAATTATCCATTTTTCTAAATCAAGTTCATATCCAAATTTCCATTTTTTTATTCAAATTCAATTCATTAGATCCATATCCAATTCCCTTATTCAAATTCCAAATATCCAATGTAAATCCAATACTTTTTTTACCCATTTTGACCATTCGTTATCCATTTTCAAATTCTAAAACCATTTTCTATTTTACTCATCATTCAATTTATTTTTATCCATACCCCAAATTTTATTTCCAATATTTAAATTATCCTAATCCATATCATTCACAAAATTTAAGAAAAAAAAAGGAGTCCATCACAAAAGGACATAATCTCACTACGGCCCATTTTCTATTTTTACATGCCAGTTGCTTCTATCAATATCAATCTCACACAGCTGCTACACAAAATGAAGTCACCAACAAGCCGTGACCCTCCAAGTTTCATGCCACTACTAGCTTCCAAGCCAAAACCGTGAATCTGCAAGATTCCTACACCAAGCCGTAAGCCAATTTCCAGCTCATGCTACACAATCAAACCGTCAAAACGCACTGCAACAACAAGTCAAACGCAGCCAGTTTTGACACAAAAAATCTCACGCAAAAAGCTACGAAATTGAAACGCATAATACACAATCAAAAACGACAGCAGCAAGTGCACATCAATTTCACAAGCTCAAAACGCAGAAAAATAAACGCAAACGGCAGCAGAGTTTTTCCAATTCAAATTCACAACTCACCTTCCAATTTCTCTATAAATAAGAAGCTCCTCCTTTCATTTTTCTCAAGCTTTGAGAGCCACTAAACCCCTGCACAAATTTCTTCCAACCCTCAATTCAAAGCTTCAAACAACAAACTATCTTCAATCAATTCTTCACAGAAAATTCTGCAAAAATCACTCGCCACCTCTCAACGTGAACCGCAGATTTTTCTACAATTCAAAAATCAATTCCACATCTCATTTTTCTTCGCATCGCAACTCAACAACATCAACATCCGTAAGCAACAACAACAAGAAATTCACGATTCAGAGAAGAAAAGAGAAGAAGATATACTTGTTACTTACCGGATTTGAAGGTAATTATAAGTTTTCGCCGGAATCTTTATGACTTGATTGCGAGATTATGTTTGGATGAACTGTGGAATCGAAACTGTATTTGGAATCTACTCTTCGTTTTGATCACAACCGCGTGAAATATTCGTCCCGTCGCTCTGTCGTGGATGAGTTCCGATCGCCCCTCCGTCGTGTGAACCATTCCTGCCGTGTATGGAAGAGGAAGAAGATAGAATGGCTTTTGTTCTTTTTTTTACTTCATTTGGTTCTTTTCTTTTTTTAATGGTTTTTCAAGAGTTTGGGCCTTGGCCCGCGTAGAAATCATTTTCACCACCACCATCATGTTTCAGCACGCCTCCCCCTCTTTTTTTTTTCTTTTGCTTTTTTTTTTCATTTTTTCTTCCTTATTTTTCTTAATGATTTCTAAAAAATATATCTGAATTTTTTAATTCTGGTGTTATCATTTGTATTTTTTTTAATGTAAAAATTCTTGAAAATGATTTGAATATTTTGTTCTTGATTTTATTTTCCTTTTGATTTTGGCTTTGGATCACACTTTTAAAGGCCTTATTTCTCTTTAAATTCATTGGACTTAGGGTGTAGATGAAGTTAGATAAATGTTCACTGATTCAAATCTATCTTTAAAGTGAATTATTTAATTCACTTTAGGTGCTTTGAGTTAATGATATGTTTAGCACTTTAATCCACCAAAATGAGTGAATGAACTTAAAGATGGAATTGTCTTGAATTTGTAATTCAATTTGGTTTCCTCTTTTCTTCATCTCTTTTCTTTTTGATCAATGAAAGTCAAAGATATTGGAATTCTTTTGTTGAATTTCGATCGAGACGAGATCGCTACCTTTTTTTCTTTTCGTGCGGTATCGCTTTCGGATGACGATCTATATATCGTCATCTAGCGTACATTAGCACATAAAGTTATTGACCGGCCTCATTTGTAGGGTAATTACTCCGTAAATTACTCGGCGATTGCTTAACATAGCGCAATATTTGTCCTGAATCAGAAAACTATCAAGAATGATTGATTATTTGTCTTATGGTTCACAACTCATGAAACTTGTTGTTAGGAGGCTTTGGTCTTATCAATCCTCTAATGAGTTTCATCAACCTTGACCTAAGTGCAATTATTCAATTGTTATTGATCACTAACACTAACAACTAATCACTAACTTACTAAGAATTTGATTATTTTAATTTTGTTTATGTTTCCTTCTCGCTCCTTATCTCTTTTATTTCTTTTATGCTTCATTATTATCATTCCATATCATGTTTATGTTTCCGCAATTTTTCCTTTGTCCATTGGACATATGTTTATGTTTCCGCAATTTTTCCTTTGTCCGTTGGACATATGTTTATGCTTACGCCATTTTTCTCTTTGTCCACTTGGACTTAAAATATTAATAAAGGATTAAACCATAAAAAACTTAATTCTCCTCATTTTGGACTATTGGTTACTATCCTATGCTTTAGAGTGATCTCTTTATGGACCTCCTTTGAAGTAATATTGGACTTATAGACCTAGAATTAGGACTTCTTATCCCTTTGCTTGGAGTATGGATTGAAGACTTGCCTTTATTTGGCCAATTTGCTTAAGGATGGAATTCTTTTAATATTGCTTTGAAGTGGCTCCATTTTGGTTAGATCCTTCTTTTCCCTAGCTTTTATTTTATGCTTTAGGATAGTCACTTCTTCTCCACCCCTTCTTAAATTTTCAAAACCTTCTCCCTTTTTCAAAACCTTCTTATTTTCAAACTTAAAACCGCTTTCATAATAAAACCTTGACTTTGGTCAAGTGATTTTTCAAACTTTGTCTTCATAAATAAATGTCAATCAATGTTAATCATGCTTTGACCATTTCAAAAAGACATAAAAAAACACAAAAACTCATCCAAATTTTTTGTGCTTTGTGCACCTTTTTCTTTTAAACTTTTCAAAAAGAATTAGACATGAGTCATTTTTTTTATGAGATGTAAAACTCCTAACCATGGTATTCTGTTGAAAGCATGGTCATTTTCCACTTAGATGTTGAAGTGATTAGTCTTGTTGATGTTAATCCAAGCAAATCCTCCATCTTAATGTGAAGCAAATGCCTCTTTCCCATACCTATGGGTAATTAGTTGAGTATTCTCTCTTGAGAATGACAGGTTGTCTTTTTCAAGATAAAATAAACCACAACCAATAATTTTCATTCTTTGTACCACGAACTACGGGGTTTTGATCCTACTTTGCACATCGTGGGTACGTAGGCATGAGACGATAAGTCTCTCCAAACAAAAATCTTAAAAAAAACATTTCTCCTCTCATCTCCTCAATCTCTTTCAAGCAAACCATTTTCAGACCAAAGGCATGAATACATCAAAGGGCTCCTATAGAGTACTATAGATGTATTGGGTGCGTAAAACCTTCCCTTTACATAACCAACCCCCCTTACCCTTATCTCTTTAGGTTTTGTTCGCTCTTTTTTCCTTTCCTTCATGGATAAAAATAAAAGTGCGGTGGCGACTCTTGCTTATTTTTGAGTTGATTTAATTAATAGCTTATACTCACAAATTTTGCCGTTACAGCAAAGTGGCGACTCTGCTGGGGACAGATTGACCTCTTGCTGGTCCATCCCTTGAGGGGTTTAGCCGACTTTGATTTATTTACTGCTTTTTGTCTGTTTTGTGCTGGCTGGATTTTCTGTTTGTAGGGTGGGTTGGATTCATGAGAGAAAAGCCCAATACCCAGGCTTGAGCATACACCTATGATTAGCGTGGAAAGTAATGTGACTTGTTTGGCATTTGGCCAGACGAAGTATACATGAAAACTCCACATCCAGACGAGGTTTTCTTGGTAATATTCTATCCTGTTCATTTGGGGCAGACGATGGAATATAACCTGGAAAACTGTCGACTCTGGCGACCGTTTCCCGAGGACTCAGTTGCGGCACTCCTCCCGAGATGTGACATCGACAGACCAGAAATGGCAAACCCGGTGCACATTCTCGACCCGAGAACCCAATGCTGGGAACTTGCCATAGGATCTTTTTTTTTTGAAAGTGAATCAGCGGACGACCTCTTTGATTGGCGATAGCATTGTATCCTTTGGGCTGAATGTGCTATTGCTTCTCAAACCTCTGAAGCTGAGGACCTTTCGTTTTGGAGAATCAGTTAAGGCCTCCTCGATTGATGATGATGCCAAACCAGAAATGGTGAACGTATCATCATTTCTCGACCTGAGAGCCCGGGATACTGAACATCCTAGTACCCACATGTGAGAATGGGCGGGTGTTTGCAGGTTTGCAGGAAACCCTGACCTCCAACGTACCCGGTACTTCAAAGCGAACCTCTGTCGTCGACAACAGTTATTCCGGATTTGTGGAAGTTTTGACCCCTTGTTTGTTGCATTCATATTGCATTGCATTTGCATCAAGCATCATTCTGCATTGTTTCTTGCCTTTCCCAGGTGTCTTATTTACTTCCTTTTCTTGGTCTTCGTTCAGCCAAGCTGTCGCACCAGTATAGTACTTACGCTAATCAGAGAAAGAAGAGGATTTAGCTGATTTTTTGGCATTCATACCAAGTTTGAGGTAGTTACTGAAGGAACATGGAGAGAACAAAAGATGATGATCTCATGTCAGGCTTTATAGTGATGACCAATCCGATGTATAATTCTCCTCTGGACGATGATGTTCCACAAGTGGATGTTCCTACTCGATCCCGACCTGTGCAAAATGATCTGGTTGGTCAAGTTGTTGAAAAAGATTCTCAATTTTCGAGGTATATGCCAAATCCTCAGAATGTCCACCCTGTGACAGAGATGATTGATCTTAAAGTTGTGGAGATGAAAGAAGGACTTCGTGATCTCAGTGAGGAATTGAAAATGTTGACAAGACCCAATGCATCTAGTTTTAAGGCTCATGAATCGTGCCTGGTTCCGGATGTGGTTATCCCTCCGAAGTTCAAAATGCCTGTCTTTGAATTATACAAGGGTATTAGCTGTCCAAGGCACCATTTGACGATGTTCTGTCGAAAGATGACCGCTCATGTCGACAACGATAAGTTGATGATTCACTGCTTTCAAGAAAGTTTATATGGGGGATCCTTGATGTGGTATATGAAACTAAAAAATGACCATATTCAGTCTTGGGAAGACCTAGCTGATGCCTTTGTAAAACAATATGACTACAATTTGGACATGGCTCCAAATAGTGATGAATTGATGAGTATGAGTCAGAAGGACAGCGAATCCTTCAGAGAGTATGCACAAAGGTGGAAAGAGTTAGCAGCTCAAGTTCATCCACCACTCTTAGAGAAGGAATTATCCAAAATGTTTCTAAGAACACTGTCCGACTCTTATTATGTCAGGATGGTAGGCGTTGTGCCTCTAGATTTCTCCAAAATTGTGGAAGTCGGAGTAAACATCGAAAATGCATTCAAAAGTGGAAGAATCCAAGATGGTTTGAATGACCAAGCTAGTAAAGAAAATGTTGAAGTTGATACGATTCAGGATTCTCCTCAGTTCCAGAAGCAGCAGAGACCTCTGAATAATTCAGAAAGAGAGACTCGCTTGTTTGATCCAATCCCAATGACTTATAGTCAATTGTGGTCTTATTTTTCCTGAAACTCGGTGATGACACCCAGAAAGACCAGAGCCATGAAGTCTCGTCCTCCTTGGTACAACCAAAATACCAGTTGTGAATTTCATGATGGAGTAATGGGGCATCCAATTGAGGAGTGCAAGGTTTTCCAGGAAAAGGTTCAAGAGATGATCGACAATGAGGTGTTGACCTTCAAGGAAGAAAGCGCATTTGTGAATGGAATGCCTTTATGCTGATATTAGAGTCACCCGCAGTGGTTATATGTTTGCTTCTGTGTCTCCCAAGAAAGTCGATAATGTTCTTTCAAGCTCAAGCTGACACAGTTTCCTCAGATCTTTAGTTCTTTTACTGTGTTTTCATTTGTAATCTTTTATGATTGTTATTGCTTTGTTTACATGTAGAACTTGTTTGTTTTGAATATTAATCATAATGCAATGAGTATGTTTGTCTTGAAGTGATCCATTCGCATTCGCTCATAAATTGTTTTTCCTGCATTTGCAATACCAACTTCTTGTTTAAACTCTTGGAGGGAGGATGATGAAGTGAAAACGCAAAATTTATGGTTGTGTGCTTTTGAATAAGACCCTGCTGACGATGTAAGGTATTGTTTCAAATTCTCAAACACCGGAGATATAAGGAAGATAATCCCTTGTTAACCCCTTTGAGCCTTGAAGTAGGAGTTTCTTTTCTAAATGAAAAAACCCTTACATTTAACCTGGGGCAGGGTAGTCTTCAGTTAATTTGACCAAGTGTCCAAATTTCAAAAGGAGTGTGTATCTAGGGACCAACCACAATGGTTATCCCTCATTCCAAAGGGAAGAGGCGGTCACAACCCTTTTAATATGTCAAATAAGGCAATGTCACATGATTTGTTCAAAAAAAAAAGAAAGAAAGAAATCAAAAGAAAAATAAAAGCCCGCTAAGTCGAAAAAATGCAAAAAACAAGTGACTTAGGCAAAAATTGGGGCATCCCGCTGGACATCAAAAATTCAAAAAAAATCAGTCCAGGCAAAAGTTAGGGAAAAATAAAAGAATGAAAAGCGCGAAAAGCGAAAAGAAAGGATTACAAAGAAAAATCCTGAACAAGTCTTTGTGGCTACAAACCCAAAAGACAAAACGGCTACAAACCATCAGTTTTATCCTTTTGAGAGATGAACATTTGTGTCAATTAGCTGAATATAGGACTAAAGAACATCACGGAGAATGGGTGGGTACAAATAAATTTTGAGCCTAAAAATCCTTTTTTTTGAAAACCGTGAACCAGGCCAAGTTATAACCCTCAAAAGGCCTAATTTAAGTAAGGTATATTTTGAGAGCATACTCCAAACGAGATAGCGTTCCTGACTCCCATGAGTTATGCTAAAAGATCTTTGTTGGTATTGCATGTGCATTCAAAAATCAATGTCGTATCTAAACTAGTGATTCATTCACAAGGTTTTGCGACATCTTTTTAGTAAAAACTTCAAGATTAACATGTATGTTGCATTAGAATTATCATTCTCAGAATTAACATTTTCTGCTTGCATACATTTGTTTGACATCATGGAAGTTTACATTTGAGCATCAGTGATGAGCTTAATCTTTTGACGCCTGAAACTCTGATGGGTAATTGGAAAATCATTTCAAGAATGATCATATCCAGGGGCATGTTGCCTGAAGGCTTTGTGGAGTATCAGCAAACTTGTTTTCCCAGTTGATGCTTTCACATGGGGCAAAGCTGGAAGACTCTATTGATTGAAGAATGTGCCAAGTTCAGTTAATCTGGGGAAGTTACGTCGAGATTCGACGAATCTCTCCAAGAGTTTGAAGACACTGGGATAGATTATCTCAAGTCGTTATGGTACAAAGTTTCCTTTTGGTGTAAAATCCTTTGTAGACCATGCAGTTTGGGGAAAAAGTTAAATTGTGAACTCAACACTCTCATAAGCAGATTTGTTCTTGTAGATGTAATCAAATTATTAATCAGATGATGGATTGTTATGAGGTGTTGGACTCTTGAAATCTATTATTCCCCAATTGAGCGCCATTTTGGGTATTTCCCGTCCAAGTACTATTTTGGGTATTCCTCCGGCTAAGTCTTGATTTAGATTGCCCCAGCTGAGTATGATTCTATTCTCCATCTAGGTTATGACCAAGCATTTGTGAAGCTTTGGGGTGATGTTTCCCCTTGATGTGAAATCCTCGCATAGAGTTTTACCTCTCGTTGTGATTGCTTTGATCACTCCCCAAGCAAAGAGTAATGTTGACTTCTTATTCCCCCAATTGGTTGATATCTCCATTAGGTTTTGCTTTGTGTGTACTCCTTGACAGGACATCTTTTGGTATCCCTATCTTGTTGAGATTAGTCGAGTATTCAGTGGTGTTGTGATGTTTATTCACCCTCTGTTTATCCTTATGTCTGTTTTGTCAGCATATTCATACTCATAAGCATTGCATGCGCATTCATTTGTTGCGCATAGCATGTTGTTGTTCCTTTGTGCATTTTGCATTTGTGTTGGTGCTTCCCGGCTCTCTGATGTGGTTTCTTCCGCAGTGTGTGTGCGTGTCCTCTCTCCATTAGAGTGTTTACCCTAAGCAGAAAGCGTTTATCCTTTCTAATTCCCCACTGAGTTCATTCCTCGTGGAAAGTTTTGCTTCAGTTTTCCTTTCCAGTTCATTTATCTGGATGGAACCAATCCCCAGTTGAGTTATTTCCTCCTTGGGATAAGTCTTGTTTGACCGTCTCCGGCGGTGACTACTTTGAAGCTCTCTAGGTTGTGCAACCTAGATTACTGAGAGTGCATTTATTTTTCACCTTAGAAGATTTTGTATTACTCAGCAGATGATCTTTTTATGGTTACCATTAGAAGATGAAGATTTTGTTTCCTCCAACAGGGTTGTGACAACACTCTTTTGGAATTTATTACGTGACAACAAGTGGTACTCTCTTTATTTGAGAAACTTGTGGGTCCCAGTTATCAAACTGTGTCTTTTCCATCAAATGGTATCTCTCAGGTTGTGCCTGTCAGAGAAGTTTGTTGTGAATTTCCAACAGATGGTTGTCTCTTTATTTGAGAAGTCTGTTGGTTGATCTAACTTAGCCATATCTCCTGTGAAGATCCCTGGTAGAGTTATTGATTCCTAGTTCCTAGCAAATCTCGACAGAAGATTTCCATCAAACCTCGGCAGAAGGTGGCTTTATTTCAGATCTCGGCAGTAGATTCTCCAGTGAGTTTTAAAATAAAACTTGCAGCAAGCCTCGACAGAAGGTATTTTCTTTCCAAGAATCTCGGCAGTAGATTTCTCGGATAATTTCAAAATTTTATTATAGCAACCTCGACAGAAGGTATTTTCTTTTTAGGATCTCGGCAGTAGAATCCTTAAAAGATCTTTCAGTAAAGCCTCGGCAGCAGGCATGTTTTTTATTATTCCTCGGCAGTAGGAATTACATATAAAATCTCGGCAGAATGTGTTTCATTTGAAGGTTCTCTGGTTAATCTTGGCAATAGATTCCCCAGTAAATTTTTGATGGTTGACACATTTCCCAAAAAAAATATTGGTAGAAAGTATTCCAATGAATGGTAAGTCTCTTCGATTTGATGGGACAGTTCATTGTTGAGAATTTGGTACTCCGATGAATGGTAAGTCTCTTCGGTTTGACGAGACAGTTCGTTGTTGAGATTTTGTGACTCCAATGAATGGTAAGTCTCTTCGGTTTGACGGGATAGTTCGTTGTTGAGATTTTGTGGCTCCAATGAATGGTAAGTCTCTTCGGTTTGACGGGACAGTTTGTTGTTGAGATTTGTGACTCCGATGAATGGTAAGTCTCTTCGGTTTGACGGGACAGTTCGTTGTTGAGATTTTGTGACTCCAATGAATGGTAAGTCTCTTCGGTTTGACGGGACAATTCATTGTTGAGATTTTGTGCCTCCAATGAATGGTAAGTCTCTTCGGTTTGACGGGACAGTTCGTTGTTGAGATTTGTGACTCCGATGAATGGTAAGTCTCTTCGGTTTGACGGGACAGTTCGTTGTTGAGATTTGTGACTCCAATGAATGGTAAGTCTCTTCGGTTAGACGAGACAGTTCGTTGTTGAGGTTTTCTACTCAGATGGATGGTTAGTCTCCTCGGTTAGACGAGACAATTCATTATTGAGGTATTGATTTTCTCCAGTGGAATCTTGTTGTGCTAAGTCTTCCCTGTTGAGTTATATCCTTGTCGTGTTGTGGTTTATTTCCATATACGGTTATCCCCAGTTTGAATCTTTTCCTCAGCTGATTCCCAGTAGTTGTGCGGTATGTTCCCTGGCTAGTTGGTGGTCTCATGTGTTGTGTTTCCCCGGTGGAGTTTCTTTCTCCCGTTCTTCTTTTTGTTGATCTCCTGTGGCATATTCTCCCCACAGTGGTCTTGTGTCTGCATATCATCTGCATAATCATATCATTTTGTGGTCTCTTAGGGCCAAAAATTGGGTTTATTGTTATATTTAAGTCTCTTGTATCTCGTCGAGACAAAGATGTCAATCTTCTTATCTCCGGATAGAAGAAACTTAAATAGGGGCAGTTGTAATACCCTAATTTTTGCCCATAAGATCCCATATATCATTTGCATTCTATGTGTTTCTCCTGAGTATCTGTATATTATTCTTACTTGTTTCTGTTTACTAACCTCTAACCAAATACCAAAAATATTTTGCAATTTTTGCTTGTTTCCTCTTCTCTGTGTGGTTAGGGTTTTGCAAGAAGGTTGATGGCAAAAAGTATGGCTTGGAATCAAGGGTGGCTATTCTATTGTGGTTAAGGCCAGATGGATGTTTGACCTAATCTTGGTCAAACTATCAAGCAATTGTTTCAAGTGCCAGTTATCTGTTTCAGTGAGCTATTCCTCAAAGCAGTGACTGTCAAGTTGTTGTGTGGTGACATTCATCAGGTTCATCTGAGTTCATCAATCAAGACTGTGTTTATCTGTGGATTTATTTTCCAAGATAATTGATTCAGATGAATTTTGAAGTGATTCAGAACTTATTCAAATGGTCGTTGCTCAGTTGTGGCTTGTTCAGTGGTAGTTGTGCTTTATCAGAGGCTTGTGAAAAAATTCAAGTTTGGTTTTGGGCTAAAAAAAAATAGAGTTTGTTGATCCATTTTCATATCCACTTTTTGCTATCCATCATTCTGAACCATTAAACCATTTATTCATTTTATTCACTTTTCCTAAATCAATTTCAAAATCCAATTATCCATTTTTTTAAATCAAGTTTATATCCAAATTTCATTTTTTAATTTCCATTTTTTATTCAAATTCAATTCATTAGATCCATATCCAATTCCCTTATTCAAATTTCAAATATCCAATGTAAATCCAATACTTTTTGTTTTACCCATTTTGACCATTCGTTATCCATTTTCAAATTCTAAAACCATTTTCTATTTTAATCATCATTCAATTTATTTTTATCCATACCCCAAATTTTATTTCCAATATTTCAATTATCCTAATCCATATCATTCACAAAATTTAAGGAAAAAAAGGAGTCCATCACAAAAGGACATAATCTCACTACGGCCCATTTTCTATTTTTACATGCCAGCTGCTTCTATCAATATCAATCTCACACAGCTGCTACACAAAATGAAGTCACCAATAAGCCGTGACCCTCCAAGTTTCATGCCACTACTAGCTTCCAAGCCAAAACCGTGAATCTGCAAGATTCCTACACCAAGCCGTAAGCCAATTTCCAGCTCATGCTACACAATCAAACCGTCAAAACGCACTGCAACAACAAGTCAAACGCAGCCAGTTTCGACACAAAAAACCTCACGCAAAAAGCTACGAAATTGAAACGCATAATACACAATCAAAAACGACAGCAGCAAGTGCACATCAATTTCACAAGCTCAAAACGCAGAAAAATAAACGCAAACGGCAGCAGAGTTTTTCCAATTCAAATTCACAACTCACCTTCCAATTTCTCTATAAATAAGAAGCTCCTCCTTTCATTTTTCTCAAGCTTTGAGAGCCACTAAACCCCTGCACAAATTTCTTCCAACCCTCAATTCAAAGCTTCAAACAACAAACTATCTTCATTTAATTCTTCACAGAAAATTCTGCAAAAATCACTCGCCACCTCTCAACGTGAACCGCAGATTTTTCTACAATTCAAAAATCAATTCCACATCTCATTTTTCTTCGCATCGCAACTCAACAACATCAACATCCACAAGCAACAACAACAAGAAATTCACGATTCAGAGAAGAAAAGAGAAGAAGAAATACTTGTTACTTACCGGATTTGAAGGTAATTAGAAGTTTTCGCCGAAATCTTTACGACTTGATTGCGAGATTATGTTTGGATGAACTGTGGAATCGAAATCATATTTGGAATCTACTCTTCGTTTCGATCACAACCGCGTGAAATATTCGTCCCGTCGCTCTGTTGTGGATGAGTTCCGATCGCCCCTCCGCCGTGTGAACCATTCCGGCCGTGTATGGAAGAGGAAGAAGATAGAATGGCCTCTGTTCTTTTTTTTACTTCATTTGGTTCTTTTCTTTTTTTAATGGTTTTTCAAGAGTTTGGGCCTTGGCCCGCGTAGAAATCATTTTCACCACCACCATCATGTTTCAGCACGCCTCCCCCTCTTTTTTTTCTTTTGCTTTTTATTTTCATTTTTTCTTCCTTATTTTTCTTAATGATTTCTAAAAAAATAGATCTGAATTTTTTAATTCTGGTGTTATCATTTGTATTTTTTTTAATGTAAAAATTCTTGAAAATGATTTGAATATTTTGTTCTTGATTTTATTTTCCTTTTGATTTTGGCTTTGGATCACACTTTTAAAGGCCTTATTTCTCTTTAAATTCATTGGACTTAGGGTGTATATGAAGTTAGATAAATATTCACTAATTCAAATCTATCTTTAAAGTGAATTATTTAATTCACTTTAGGTGCTTTGAGTTAATGATATGTTTAGCACTTTAATCCACCAAAATGAGTGAATGAACTTAAAGATGGAATTGTCTTGAACTTGTAATTCAATTTGGTTTCCTCTTTTCTTCATCTATTTTCTTTTTGATCAATGAAAGTCAAAGATATTGGAATTCTTTTGTTGAGTTTCGATCGAGACGAGATCGCTACCTTTTTTACTTTTCGTGCGGTATCGCTTTCGAATGACGATCTATATATCGTCATCTAGCGTACATTAGCACATAGAGTTATTGACCGGCCTCATTTGTAGGGTAATTACTCTGTAAATTACTCGGCGATTGCTTAACATAGCGCAATATTTGTCCCGAATCGGAAAACTATCAAAAATGATTGATTATTTGTCTTATGGTTCACAACTCATGAAACTTGTTGTTAGGAGGCTTTGGTCTTATCAATCCTCTAATGAGTTTCATCAACCTTGACCTAAGTGCAATTATTCGATTGTTATTAATCACTAACACTAACAACTAATCACTAACTTACTAACAATTTTATTATTTTAATTTTGTTTATGTTTCCTTCTCGCTCCTTATCTCTTTTATTTCTTTTATGCTTCATTATTATCATTCCATATCATGTTTATGTTTCCGCAATTTTTCCTTTGTCCATTGGACATATGTTTATGTTTCCGCAATTTTTCCTTTGTCTGTTGGACATATGTTTATGCTTACGCCATTTTTCTCTTTGTCCACTTGGACTTAAAACATTAATAAAGGATTAAACCATAAAAAACTTAATTCTCCTCATTTTGGACTATTGGTTACTATCCTATGCTTTGGAGTGATCTTTTTATGGACCTCCTTTGAAGTAATATTAGACTTATAGACCTAGAATTAGGACTTCTTATCCCTTTGCTTGGAGTATGGATTGAAGACTTGCCTTTATTTGGCCAATTTGCTTAAGGATGGAATTCTTTTAATATTGCTTTGAAGTGGCTCCATTTTGGTTAGATCCTTCTTTTCCCTAGCTTTTATTTTATGCTTTAGGATAGTCACTTCTTCTCCACCCCTTCTTAAATTTTCAAAACCTTCTCCCTTTTTCAAAAACTTCTTATTTTCAAACTTAAAACCGCTTTCATAATAAAACCTTGACTTTGGTCAAGTGATTTTTCAAACTTTGTCTTCATAAATAAATGTCAATCAATGTTAATCATGCTTTGACCATTTCAAAAAGACATAAAAAAACACAAAAACTCATCCAAATTTTTGTGCTTTGTGCACCTTTTTCTTTTAAACTTTTCAAAAAGAATTAGACATGAGTCATTTTTTTTATGAGATGTAAAACTCCTAACCATGGTATTTTGTTGAAAGTATGGTCATTTTCCACTTAGATGTTGAAGTGATTAGTCTTGTTGATGTTAATCCAAGCAAATCCTCCATCTTAATGTGAAGCAAATGCCTTTTTCCCATACCTTTAGGTAATTAGTTAAGTATTCTCTCTTGAGAATGACAGGCTGTCTTTTTCAAGATAAAATAAACCACAACCAATAATTTTCATTCTTTGTACCACGAACTACGGGGTTTTGATCCTACATTGCACATCGTGGGTACGTAGGCATGAGGCGATAAGTCCCTCCAAACAAAAATCTTAAAAAAAACATTTCTCCTCTCATCTCCTCAATCTCTTTCAAGCAAACCATTTTCAGACCAAAAGCATGAATACATCAAAGGGCTCCTATAGAGTACTATAGATGTATTGGGTGCGTAAAACCTTTCCTTTACATAACCAACCCCCTTACCCTTATCTCTTTAGGTTTTGTTCGCTCTTTTTTCCTTTCCTTCATGGATAAAAATAAAAGTGCGGTGGCGACTCTTGCTTATTTTTGAGTTGAGTTAATTAATAGCTTATACTCATAAATTTTACCGCTACAGGTAAGCCTCGTCCTTCCTTTTCTCCTCAAATCTAAGCCTCTTTGATGGAATCATTGTGGTTGTATGCTCTAACTACCTTCCCATGTTTTGATTTGCTTGCTCATTGCTTGATTTTGCCTATTTTTGTTAATTTTAGAAATTAGGGTTTAGTTGGGATTATCTGCGATCTGAGAGTTTGGGGTCTTTTTAACAAAATTTGGTCTCATATTTAAAGAGAGGGAAGGAAAATAGTTAGGGTTTGTGTTGAGTGTTTGAGGTTTTGTGGTGGTGTCGCCGGAGAAGACGTTGGCGGTCGCCGCGCGCCGCCGCTTCTCCGGCCAAAAATAGGGTTCCGGCGAGAGAGTTTTTGTGTAGAGGGAGATAGAGAGAGGCGAGAGTGGGAGGTTGGTGAGAGAGAGGATCTGATTAAATGAGTTGAGTTTATCTTTTTTTTTCCTTTTTTTTCCTTCCTGCCACGCTTGCATGATAATGATGATGTTGGCCATTTCCACCGGTGACAAGTGTCACCGGTCATTCCCTTTCCATGATTCCACGCATGACCTTATCATGTCCCTACCGTGTGCATTCGTTTTCCACCCTTTGATCTGGAGTCAGGATTGACTCATTAACTGCTGGACGCCCCAGATGTGTTGAGGGTCTACGGTAGACCCCTCAGCGTGTGGGCTCTTTCTAAGTTGGGCCTGGGGGAAATTCCTTTTCACACCCCCAATTTCTTTACTAACCAGCCTGGTCCTTTTACTTTTTTTTATTTGTTTTTTTTTTATTTTAGGGTTTATATTTTGTTATATTATTTTTAGTATATTTTAAAAAATCTAAAAAACGTCATTTAATTAATTTCTTTTTAAAGAAAAAACATTGAAATATTTTATCTTCATTTTGTTAATCAATCATTTTTAGTTTATTTAGGTAAGTTTAATCACTCACCTTTTCCTTAATTCTAAGAAATAAAAAAAAAATACTTTTTAATTAATTCATAAACCTTTTTGTTAACCAATTCTCAATTAATTCTATTAAATCATTTTATGTAATATTAATTAACTTTAATAGTTAATTTTATTAAATATTTTAGTTTAATTTAATAAATTATTTGAGTTTTCTTTTCATTCTAAAAAATCTAAAAGATAATCATTTTGTAAGTTTAGAATTTCTCTTCTTTAGATTAACCTTAAAATTAGGTTGCTAACTTCACTAACATGTTTGATTATACTTCTCCCCCATTTTATTTGTGATTTTTATGTGAGGTTTATCTTTTTCCATGTGGATTAATTTCATGCTCTAATTATATGTATGTCATTCATAATATGCTTGTCTAAACCAAACTCTTTTCAAACTAATACCTTGACTTAATGTCAAGCCCTTTTAATATCTTATAAGTCGATTGTTTTCACGATCGCAATCAACCTCACATAGCCTCCTCTTGGGCTTTATACAACGATACTTATTGCACATTTCACTTTGGTTTGTATGCGTATGCGTGATTGACTCACTTTAATTATGGCTCGATTATTCCCACTTAAGTAATTGTATCCCTCTCCCATAAGATTAAAATCAACATTTTTCAAAAGAATAAACAAGCTTGATCCAACGTCAAGCATTTTTCAAAACAAATTCAATTAACCACCAATTCATCCTCAAGCACACTTGATCCACATATCAAGTCCCATTACCCCTCTTGTAAGTCGAGTGCTTTTGCCTCGCCATCGACCTTACCTTGAACCACTAGGACCTCCTTTCCATTAGTTCAGTCATTTAACCATTTCGCATGCAAATTCAAACCTCGATTCATATCGAGCATTTTTCTCAAGTTAAACCAATACACTTAACTATACTTAAACACTATTTCTTGAAAGGTGAAAAGTGAGGGGGATCGAGTCTTTGATCTTCCTCCTCAATTGTTTGGGTGCGTGTTTTCTTACTCGTGTGTGGACAATTGACGCCTCTAAAACACTTGTAACTCGACTACATTCAAACTTTTTTCCAAGCAATTATTAAAACACTTAATCCCTATTTAAACACATTTTACTAAAGGTAAAGTGAGGGTGGTTGAGTCTTTGGCCCTTATCCTCAATTGTTTGGGTGCGAGTTCTCTTACTCGTGTGTGAACAATTGTCACCTCTAAAATATCTAAAACTCCTTTTCTCGCCCCGTGCGATCGAAACCCTAAAACACATACAAATCAAATCCTCTTTTCTTAATCAAACTCTTTACCACACTTAATCATATATTCAAACAACTTTCTAAAAGGTAATGTGAGGGGGGCCAAGTCTTTGACCTTTTTCCTCAATTGTTTGGGTGCGAGTTCTCTTACTCGTGTGTGGACAATTGGTGCCTATAAAAAAACACTAACTAAACAACCGTAGTCCCACGAACTACGAATGCTCTAACTTTCCCATTACACGAGGGAATACGTAGGCACAAGGGTTTTAATCCTTGCCGAGCACCCTAATAATAAAACCACTCCTTTTCCCTTTTAAAAAAAACTAATCCTTTAGAAGATAACAAACAAGCCTAACTAACTTTCTCACGAATCGAATCAAGAGGTTCTCATTGAGTACAACGGACGTAGAGGCTGCTAATACCTTCCCTCTTGCGTAACCGACTCCCGAACCCAAATTTGGTTGCGACGACCATGTTCTTATCTCCCTTTAAAGGTTTTATCGATATTTTCCTTTCCCTAACTTGGGATAAATAAAGTTCGGTGGCGACTCTGTTTCGAACAGTTTTTTCCGCGTCCATCACGAGGATTGTATTTTTCGAGGTACGATAGATGGCGACTCTGCTGGGGAATCTAATAGCCCTATGTTAGAGAGAGTCAAGCCTAACTTGACTCGATTTGTGAGTGTTAGATTCTCTTGTTTATTTATCTTCCCTTGCTTGTTTGCTTGCTTGTCTGATTATATGTTATCTACTTGCTTGCTTATTTCTATTATATCCTATTATTATCTCTTATGACACTGTGGGGGTTCTCTGATCATTGGTGCTCTGTGAGATGGCTTTATACCCGAGTTCGAGTATAACCCTAGGATTAGGATGGTGGTTGTGTATTGGAGGCTTGTGTGGTCTCTTCCGCGTGAGCCAAAGCAAAGACCCTGCTTAGAGTAGATTCCTTTGGATTTAGAAAGAAGTTGTATCCAATCATGGAAAGACTTGTCCAATGCTTTCCTAAAGCAATATGAGTATAATTTGGACATGGCTCCCAGTCGCACGCAGCTGCAAACCCTATCTCAAAGGAGCAGTGAATCTGTTAAGGATTATGCACAACGGTGGAGAGAGTTGGCAGCTAGGGTACAACCACCACTCTTGGTTAAAGAATTGATTGACATGTTCTTGGACACTCTGCATGCCACCTATCTTGAAAGAATGACTGGCAGTTCATTCTCAAGTTTCTTTGACCTTATAATAGTAGGAGAACGCATCGAGAGTTACCTCAAAGCTAAACAGGTCCAAGACGTCTCGAGTAATCAAGCTGGTGAGACTGAATCCTTCAGCAATCCCCAAGAGGAAGAGGATAATGAAATTGATGCAGTCATAGCAAATGCTGAGTATTCTCAAGGTACACCAGCAAGACTTTATGGCCCTTCAGCTTCTCGGCAGTTATCGTTATCAGCGCCATATCATCCTTATGGGCAACCTGTCAATCCTAGGGTGTTATACCAGAAACCCATGATTTCTCCTCGTGGAAATCAACGAGCCCATGGTCGGGGATATCAAAATCATCATCAGAATCAGCATAGGCCTCGAAACAACTTAGAAAGAAGGACTGCTCCTCTTCACCTAGTTCCTATGTCGTACAGTCAGCTATTGCTGCATCTGGTTCGAAACTCACTGGTAGAGCCCAAAGCTATCAAGCCATTGCCAAAACCATACCCGCCTGGATACGACCCCAATGCGCATTGTGAATATCATGCTGGATCCATGGGGCATTCAACTGAGGATTGCAAAGCTTTTCAAGCTAAGGTGCAACAGTTGATTGAAAAAAAGCACATATCATTCCCAGAAGGAAACTTGGTTGTTCACGTTAGCTTCTCCCCCAAATGAGTTCCAAGACTTCAAGAGGCATCCCCTAAAGCCAGTGGTTCAGACATGAAGACTTCCTCAGATACTGGAAACCATTGGACATTTATCATTTGCATTTGTAATTTCGTTATGTTAAATGCTACTTGTTTTTTAATGTTGTTGTTTTAAATGGTAATATTAATGATGTGATCATGCATTTTCTGAATTAATCATGTCGTATTCGCTCATTTTTCTTTACTTATATATAAAAAAATAAAAATAAAAAACAAAAACAACATATTTCTTCCATATACTCCTTGTCCACTCTCTTTATCAAACTTTTGTTTAGCAAAGATTAGTGGGAGGATGACGAAAATGAAGTACCCATAATTGCTGATGGTATGCTTTCAGATAGAATCCTGCCAAGGATGTACAGGCATTGTTTCAAATCCCCAAACACTGGAGAGATAAGGAGCTAATCCCTAGTTAACCACTTTGAGCCGTGAAGTAGAAGTTTCCTTTGGATTTCTAAACCCTTACGCTTAACCTGGGGCAGGGTAGTGTTCAGTTAATCTGACTCCGCGTTCCCACACATCCGGACGTGTCGAAGGAACCATGCAAAATTCAGAAGTTATGACGGTTATTCTTTAATGACCAATGATTTGGCAGTCACAAGCATTTAAAAAAAAAAGAGAAAAATAGAAAAAAGCCTGCTAAGTCGAATACCGCAAAAGAACGACTTAGGTAAAAATTAAGGCATTCCCTGTGGACCAAGAGCTTCAAAAAGCGGTCCAGGAAAAAGTTAGGGATCAAAATAAAAATCAAAAGCAAAAGAGGTTGTTAAATCCTCAACAAAAATAAGGTCAAGTGGCCACCATGTCAAATCAAAGGGTCACGGACATCATGACAAAGTAAAATCAGTTCGCAAGCATCTTGGCCAATCCTCCTTCAAAGTCGACAGTATTCCTCTAAAAAGATTTGATACCCCGCACGTGCTCAAGGAATTCTATTCCCCAACAAGTCATTCTTCAACCATGTAATTGATAATGACAACCCTCAACAGCTGCTGTCAGTGCACCCCAAGCAGAGGATATTCTAGAAAGTTTCTTGTGAGCTTTCCCTTGCAAAGCCAGCACATTTTCTCCGACAGAAATCTTGCTCAACTATTCCCCTAGAAAATTTGTTCAGAGATACTGCTTTGGTATCATTGGAGAACCTTAATGGATAAGGGACTGCTTCGACGACCCAGAGAATCATCTGCCTTCAGAGATACTGCTTTGGTATCATCGGGGAACCTTAATGGATAAGGGACTGCTTCGACGACCTAGAGAATCGTCTGCCTTTAGAGATACTGCTTTGGTATCATCGAGGAACCTTAATGGATAAGGGACTGCTTCGACGACCCAGAGAATCGTCTGCCTTCAGAGATACTGCTTTGGTATCATCGAGGAACCTTAATGGATAAGGGACTGCTTCGACCACCCAAAGGATCTCAAGTTATTTTGTTCAATTTGGACGCTGCTGCCTCATTCTATTAGCTTTTGCTCTATATCATTTTACCTTTTGTCAGACAAATTTCAGGGTCTTCTTGTATCTAATTGACTTCTACCCTAAAAATGAACGCCATGCAGCAATTCATTTTCTCGGGTTCAAGACAATTAGATAGGGGCATCTGTCATACCCCAAATTTGTCCTACCTTCTCATTTTTTCTTATACCAAGCATGTGTGTTGCTTCATGATCTCTCTCAAGATAATCGTCTGGAATTTAGTCTTGATCCTTTGAAATTTAGGTTATGGAGGTTTTGTTGGTGATTGTTGTGATTATAGTCCCTTGCAAGTTGTGTGGAAATAAAAAAAAAGGAATGGGTCCTCATGCTCATAGTCATGCTTTTGTTCCAAGTCATGCTTCAATATTGATCTCAAAGTTATGTGATTGATCAAGTCAATTTTTGGCTAGATTTGTTGCAAATTTGTCTCAAGAGGATTTCAGGCCATGTTCCAAGATTATTTTCAATGTTTCAAGTGGTTCAAATCATGGTTAAAGGATTTGTTTCAAGCACCATCTTGATGGGTTTCAAAGTTCTATTCACAAGCCATTATTTAAATTGATTCAAGATTGGCTTTAAGCCACATGGTCATTCATTTTCAAGTCATGAGTGTATTAAGTAATAAGGAATGCACTATGAATGATGTTAAAAGTCATAATTAATTTCTCAAGTGTTTTCAAAATCATGTTTGGATTGATTGAATTGCTTAAACCTTTGAACCATGCTCTTACAACTCAAGGTTACGTTCAAAAGCAAGTTTTGCCCAAGATGTGCTACATGGTAAGATTGTCTTGTTGGTTATTCTAGTGTCATCAAGCAAAGAGTTTTTCTTCAAATCCATTTCATGATACACGTTGCAGTTACAAAAGGAAGAGGATTAGTATTTAAGATTCAAAAGTAACACTTTACAAGTGCTACAAGGTTTAAGTTACAAAGGTTCAATGTGATTCAAAGACTACATTCCAATGACAATTAATCCAAATATTCTTGTTAAATCCTAGACCAAGGTACTATATCAATTTGAATTCAAATTTTACAAGGCATACAAGTTCATTTACAAGTTTGAAATCAAAGGACACCTAATGCCTAAGTCATACAATCTCGATACAAAGGCTCCACAACAGTATATTGAAGTTGCTTCATGCTTCCCATGCTTGGAACTTCAGGATTAAGCTTATGCCCACGAGTGCTTGCTCCATGTCACCTTCATCTTGACCTTTTCTTGCCTCGAGCCAATGCATCATGGAAAGAATTGGAACAAGTCAGAACTAGCATTGAATACAAAACAAATTCATGTATAATGCAAGTACAAACCATAATAAATGTTGTCAGGCAAAGTGTGCAAAGATATAACAGTGGCAGAAAGCTCAGGGCATTTTCAAATTAAAAAAATCATGTTCCATAAAAGTAGTAACAAGAGTATATGCGACACATAGGAATTCTCAGGATTTACAAGACAAAGTTATTCCAAACACCCAGTAGCAACAAGAAGAAAATTCAAATGTATCACCATTTTGCTCCCATGCAAAGACTGTTTCCATGCCAAGATTACTTCCACGCTTAGCTTCACAATTCATCCAAACCCGTGTCAAACATCCCTTAGTGCTACTTTTCCTCACCACCAAGCTTTCCTTATGCCAAATCCAAGCTGCCACGCTCCATTTATGCCAAGGTCATCACCATCAATACATGAAACAAAAGATAGAAAGTAGAAGAACCAAGTGAATCATATGCCAAATTGAGTTCAAGAAGATAGAAAGGGTATAATGTTAAATGATAAGTGAAAAGGTATGGACAAAGAAGAACTTTCTACCTTGAGAATAACTCGAGTGAAAATTTTCAAAGCATGCTCAAATTCTTGTCATCATTGGTAAGATTGGTCGTGGTGAAAAAAGTGGTTCTTGGTGAAAACAAATGACATTTCTAACTCTCAAAACCATGGTTCATGATCCACTCATCTCCAAAGCTCATGAAACACACATGAAAAAGAGAAAGAGAAGAAATATTAACAGGCTGTAGTAGTACAGAAGAGCAGCACATGAAAACATAAGGCCAAAAGATACAACAAGTCATAACAGTGGTAAAATGTCAATAGAGCGTTAACTACAACATTGCCAAACATGGTCAACAAGCAAATGCAACCGTAGGAGGAATCATACCAGCCAAGATTATGCATCCTAGACCTACTTCTTTTACTCAGGTGCTTCAACTTCCACCAAGCATCTATATGTCCGAGCTACCTTGAAGCATATGATAACAAGGATCACGAAGTAACCTTCAAATGTGAATACCGCTCTGTTTAATACTATTCTTATCCTGTAATCAAGGAACAGTATTGAATTAAAAAGCTGGAATAAATTGGTTATTTCAAAGGGAGAGCCAAGTAGCTGGTTTAATGGTAGTAATAAATACTGATTGATTTTTGAATCTTTACCAAGAAGATTTTAAGTCAAGTTATGAAATCTTCTTGATCCAATTCCACCAGCCACTCCCAAAGTGGTAACCTGCATCAGTTCAATCCAAGATTAGGAAAGTTGTCAAGACACTTTCAAGTATTAAAAAGCATATCAGAAGTGGAAATGATGTCTTCAGCAGAGTAAAGAAAAGTAGGATAGCCACAAAGTCAATTCAAAACAAAAATGCATCAATGCTATTCAATTTCAAACAAGATTCAAGAGGTTTATCAAAAGTGCTTTCAAGTTTTGACAACAGAATAGCTCATCAGAAAATTGAAAAAAACAGGAAGAGTCAACTTGAGTCAAAAGAGCCACATCATCAAAAACTAGTAGCAGTAAAAAATAGTGAAAATCGTAAATAACACACAGTGAAAAATTAGAAGGCAAGTTCCAGGCACTACAGACAAATTTCTTTCCAAGGGAACAATTTCTGCAAAATCATACCATTACACATTCCACCCAAATTGCAGGTTTCGTACTATTGTACCCTATCCTTCTTCAGCAAGTTTTCACGAAAAAAACCCTAAATCTGAGCCTATAAATAAACACTACTGTTCATCATCAAGAGGAGGAAAATAAAAGGTGGCCGTTTCTGCAAAAATTCCTAACCCAGAAATCACCAAAGCTCTAAAAATAAAAAATTACTCAAGTTTCACATTGAAACTCTGAGCTAATTTGAGCTAAACCTCATATCACCTCAATAAAAAGCTCACGCACAGAGATCGAAGAAGAAGAAAGAAGTAGAAGGAGAAGAACGAGTATACAAAGGAAATGAGCGAAAGTACCTGAGCGTTTATCAACTGATTCTTCAAGAGGTAAGCCTCGTCCTTCCTTTTCTCCTCAAATCTAAGCCTCTTTGATGGAATCGTTGTGGTTGTATGCTCTAACTACCTTCCCATGTTTTGATTTGCTTGCTCCTTGCTTGATTTTGCCTATTTTTGTTGATTTTAGAAATTAGGGTTTAGTTGGGATTATCTGCGATCTGAGAGCTTGGGGTCTTTTTAACAAAATCTGGTCTCATATTTGAAGAGTGGGAAGGAAAATAGTTAGGGTTTGTGTTGAGTGTTTGAGTTTTTGTGGTAGTGTCGTCGGAGAAGACGGTGGCGGCCGCCGCACGCCGCCACTTCTCCGACCAAAAATAGGGTTCCGGCGAGAGAGGTTTTGTGTAAAGGGAGATAGAGAGAGGTGAGAATGGGGGGTTGGTGAGAGAGAGGATCTGATTGAATGAGTTGAGTTTATATTTTTTTTCCTTTTTATTTCTTCCTGCCACGCTTGCATGATAGTGATGATGTTGACCATTTCCACCGGTGACAAGTGTCACCGGTCATTCCCTTTCCATGATTCCACGCATGACCTTATCATGTCCCTACCGTGTGCATTCGTTTTCCACCCTTTGATCTGGAGTCAGGATTGACTCATTAACTGCTAGACGCCCCAGATGTGTTGAGGGTCTACGGTAGACCCCTCAGTGTGTGGGCTCTTTCTAAGTTGGGCCTGGGGGAAATTCCTTTTCACACCCCCAATTTCTTTACTAACCAGCCTGGTCCTTTTACTTTTTTTTATTTGTTTTTTTTTTATTTTAGGTTTTATATTTTGTTATATTATTTTAGTATATTTTAAAAAATCTAAAAAACGTCATTTAATTAATTTCTTTTTAAAGAAAAAACATTGAAATATTTTATCTTCATTTTGTTAATCAATCATTTTTAGTTTATTTAGGTAAGTTTAATCACCCACCTTTTCCTTAATTCTAAGAAATAAAAAAAATACTTTTTAATTAATTCATAAACCTTTTTGTTAACCAATTCTCAATTAATTCTATTAAACCATTTTATGTAATATTAATTAACTTTAATAGTTAATTTTATTAAATATTTTAATTTAATTTAATAAATTATTTGAGTTTTCTTTTCATTCTAAAAAATCTAAAAGATAATCATTTTGTAAGTTTAGAATTTCTCTTCTTTAGATTAACCTTAAAATTAGGTTGCTAACTTCACTAACATGTTTGATTATACTTCTCCCCCATTTTATTTGTGATTTTTATGTGAGGTTTATCTTTTTCCATGTGGATTAATTTCATGCTCTAATTATATGTATGCCATTCATAATATGCTTGTCCAAACCAAACTCTTTTCAAACTAATACCTTGACTTAATGTCAAGCCCTTTTAATATCTTATAAGTCGATTGTTTTCACGATCGCAATCAACCTCACATAGCCTCCTCTTGGGCTTTATACAACGATACTTATTGCACATTTCACTTTGGTTTGTATGCGTATGCGTGATTGACTCACTTTAATTATGGCTCGATTATTCCCACTTAAGTAATTGTATCCCTCTCCCATAAGATTAAAATCAACATTTTTCAAAAGAATAAACAAGCTTGATCCAACGTCAAGCATTTTTCAAAACAAATTCAATTAACCACCAATTCATCCTCAAGCACACTTGATCCACATATAAAGTCCCATTACCCCTCTTGTAAGTCGAGTGTTTTTGCCTCGCATCGACCTTACCTTGAACCACTAGGACCTCCTTTCCATTAGTTCAGTCATTTAACCATTTCACACGCAAATTCAAACCTCGATTCATATCGAGCATTTTTCTCAAGTTAAACCAATACACTTAACTATACTTAAACATTATTTCTTGAAAGGTGAAAAGTGAGGGGGATCGAATCTTTGATCTTCCTCCTCAATTTTTGGGTGCGAGTTTTCTTACTCGTGTGTGGACAATTGACGCCTCTAAAACACTTGTAACTCGACTACATTCAAACTTTTTTCCAAGCAATTATTAAAACACTTAATACATATTTAAACATATTTTACTAAAGGTGAAGTGAGGGTGGTCGAGTCTTTGGCCCTTCTCCTCAATTGTTTGGGTGCGAGTTCTCTTACTCGTGTGTGAACAATTGTCACCTCTAAAATATCTAAAACTCCTTTTCTCGCCCCCGTGTGATCGAAACCCTAAAACACATACAAATCAAATCCTCTTTTCTTAATCAAACTCTTTAACACACTTAATCATATATTCAAACAACTTTCTAAAAGGTGATGTGAGGGGGGCCAAGTCTTTGACCTTTTTCCTCAATTTTTTGGGTACGGGTTGTCTTACTCGTGTGTGGATAATTGGCGCCTATAAAAAAACACTAACCAAACAACCGTAGTCCCACGAACTACGAATGCTCTGACTTTCCCATTGCAAGAGGGAATACGTAGGCACAAGGGTTTTAATCCTTGCCGAGCACCCTAATAATAAAACCACCCCTTTTCCCTTTAAAAAAAAACTAATCCTTTAGAAGATAACAAACAAACCTAACTGACTTTCTCACGAATCGAATCAAGAGGTTCCCGTTGAGTACAACGGACGTAGAGGGTACTAATACCTTCCCTCTTGCGTAACCGACTCCCGAACCCGAATTTGGTTGCGAAGGCCATGTTCTTATCTCCGTTTAAAGGTTTTATCGATATTTTCCTTTCCCTAACTTGGGATAAATAAAGTTCGGTGGCGACTCTGTTTCGAACAGTGTTTTTCGTGTCCATCGCGAGGATCGTATTTTTCGAGGTACGACAAATACCAAAGCCTAAACTTAGAAGTACCAATAAGGTATCTAAGAATATACTTAACTGCTTTTAAGTGTGATTCCTTGGGAGCCGATTGATATCGAGCACACATGAAAACGCTAAACATAATATCGGGTCTAGACGCTGTAAGATATAGAAGTGATCTGATCATACCTCTATACTTCTTTACAACAACATCCTTACCATTTTCATCTCTATCCAGGTTTCCGTTTGTTGCCATAGGTGTGTCAATATCCTTTGCACTGTCTATTCTAAGTCTTTTCAGTAGCTCGAGACAATAATTGGTTTGACAAACGAATGTTCCATTCGAGAGTTGTTTAATTTGAAGTCCATAGAAGTAGTTTAGTGCCCCCATAAGACTCATTTCAAACTCTCCCGGCATAAGCTTAGAGAACTCCTTGACAAGATGCATGTTAGTTGATCAAAAAATAATATCATCAACATATATTTGAACAAGTAAATTATGTTTTCCTTGATGTTTAATAAAGAGAGTGGTGTCCACCTTAACTACTCGACCTTAACGACAGAAAAAAGGATGGGTCAAATTTTAGTGAGTCTTACTAATAGTGATGAGTTATCAAAGAATACTATAGATGTATTGGGTGCGTAAAACCTTCCCTTTACAAAACCAACCCCCCTTACCCTTATCTCTTTAGGTTTTGTTCGCTCTTTTTTCCTTTCCTTCATGGATAAAAATAAAAGTGCAGTGGCGACTCTTGCTTATTTTTGAGTTGAGTTAATTAATAGCTTATACTCACAAATTTTACCGCTACAGCAAAGTGGCGACTCTGCTGGGGACAGATTAACCTCTTGCTGGTCCATCCCTTGAGGGGTTTAGCCTACTTTGATTTATTTACTGCTTTTTGTCTATTTTGTGCTGGCTGGATTTTTTGTTTGTAGGGTGGGTTGGATTCATGAGAGAAAAGCCCAATACCCAGGCTTGAGCATACACCTATGATTAGCGTGGAAAGTAATGTGACTTGTTTGGCATTTGGCCAGACGAAGTATACATGAAAACTCCACATCCAGACGAGGTTTTCTTGGTAATATTCTATCCTGTTCATTTGGGGCAGACGATGGAACATAACCTGGAAAACTGTCGACTCTGGCGACCGTTTCCCGAGGACTCAGTTGCGGCACTCCTCCCGAGATGTGACATAGGCAGACCAGAAATGGCAAACCCGGTGCACATTCTCGACCCGGGGACCCAATGCTGGGAACTTGCCATAGGATCTTTTTTTTAAAGTGAATCAGCGGACGACCTCTTTGATTGGCGATAGCATTGTATCCTTCGGGCTGAATGTGCTATTGATTCTCAAACCTCTGAAGCTGAGGACCTTTCGTTTTGGAGAATCAGTTGAGGCCTCCTCGATTGATGATGATGCCAAACCAGAAATGGTGAACGTATCATCATTTCTCAACCTGAGAGCCCGGGATACTGAACATCTTAGTACCCACATGTGAGAATGGGCGGGTGTTTACAGGTTTGCAGGAAACCCTAACCTCCAACGTACCCGGTACTTCAAAGTGAACCTCTGTCGTCAGCAACAGTTATTCCGGATCTGTGGAAGTTTTGACCCCTTGTTTGTTGCATTCATATTGCATTGCATTTGCATCAAACATCATTCTGCATTGTTTCTTGCCTTTCCCAGGTGTCTTATTTGCTTCCTTTTCTTGGTCTTCGTTCAGCCAAGCTGTCGCACCAGTATAGTACTTACGCTAATCAGAGAAAGAAGAGGATTTAGCTGATTTTCTGGCATTCGTACCAAGTTTGAGGTAGTTACTGAAGGAACATGGAGAGAACAAAAGATGATGATCTCATGTCAGGCTTTACAGTGATGATCAATCTGATGTATAATTCTCCTCTGGACGACGATGTTCCACAAGTGGATGTTCCTACTCGATCCCGACCTGTGCAAAATGATCTGGTTGGTCAAGTTGTTGAAAAAGATTCTCGATTTTTGAGGTATATGCCAAATCCTCAGAATGTCCACCCTGTGACAGAGATGATTGATCTTAAAGTTGTGGAGATGAAAGAAGGACTTCGTGATCTCAGTGAGGAATTGAAAATGTTGACAAGACCCAATGCATCTAGTTTTAAGGCTCATGAATTGTGCCTGGTTCCGGATGTGGTTATCCCTCCGAAGTTCAAAATTCCTGTCTTTGAATTATACAAGGGTATTAGCTGTCCAAGGCACCATTTGACGATGTTCTGTCGAAAGATGACCGCTCATGTCGACAACGATAAGTTGATGATTCACTGCTTTCAAGAAAGTGTATATGGGGGATCCTTGATGTGGTATATGAAACTAAAAAAGGACCATATTCACTCTTGGGAAGACCTAGCTGATGCCTTTGTAAAACAATATGACTACAATTTGGACATGGCTCCAAATAGTGATGAATTGATGAGTATGAGTCAGAAGGACAGCGAATCCTTCAGAGAGTATGCACAAAGGTGGAAAGAGTTAGCAACTCAAGTTCATCCACCACTCTTAGAGAAGGAATTATCCAAAATGTTTCTAAGAACACTATCCGACTCTTATTATGTCAGGATGGTAGGCGTTGTGCCTCTAGATTTCTCCAAAATTGTGGAAGTCGGAGTAAACATCGAAAATGCATTCAAAAGTGGAAGAATCCAAGATGGTTTGAATGGCCAAGCTAGTAAAGAAAATGTTGAAGTTGATGCGATTCAGGATTCTCCTCAGTTCCAGAAGCAGCAGAGACCTCTGAATAATTCAGAAAGAGAGACTCGCCTGTTTGATCCAATCCCAATGACTTATAGTCAATTGTGGTCTTGTTTTGCCCGAAACTCGGTGATGACACCCAGAAAGACCAGAGCCATGAAGTCTCGTCCTCCTTGGTACAACCCAAATACCAGTTATGAATTTCATGATGGAGTAATGGGGCATCCAATTGAGGAGTGCAAGGTTTTCCAGGAAAAGGTTCAAGAGATGATCGACAATGAGGTGTTGACCTTCAAGGAAGAAAGCGCATTTGTGAATGGAACGCCTTTATGCTGATATTAGAGTGACCCGCAGTGGTTATATGTTTGCTTCTGTGTCTCCCAAGAAAGTCGATAATGTTCTTTCAAGCTCAAGCTGACACAGTTTCCTCAGATCTTTAGTTCTTTTACTGTGTTCTCATTTGTAATCTTTTATGATTGTTATTGCTTTGTTTACATGTAGAACTTGTTTGTTTTGAATATTAATCATAATGCAATGAGTATGTTTGTCTTGAAGTGATCCATTCGCATTCGCTCATAAATTGTTTGTCTTGAAGTGATCCATTCGCATTCGCTCATAAATTGTTTTTCCTAAAAGAAAAAACCCTTACATTTAACCTTGGGCAGGGTAGTCTTCAGTTAATTTGACCAAGTGTCCAAATTTCAAAAAGAGTGTGTATCTAGGGACCAACCACAATGGTTATCCCTCATTCCAAAGGGAAGAGGCGGTCACAACCCTTTTAATATGTCAAATAAGGCAATGTCACATGATTTGTTCAAAAAAAAAAAGAAAGAAAGAAATCAAAAGAAAAATAAAAGCCCGCTAAGTCGAAAAAATGGAAAAATAAGTGACTTAGGCAAAAATTGGGGCATCCCGCTGGACATCAAAAATTCAAAAAAAATCAGTCCAGGCAAAAGTTAGGGAAAAATAAAAGAATGAAAAGCGCGAAAAGCGAAAAGAAAGGATTACAAAGAAAAATCCTGAACAAGTCTATGTGGCTACAAACCCAAAAGACAAAAGGGTGACTGTTATTCCCCGAGAAGTCTCATTGATTCTTAAACCATCAGTTTTATCCTTTTGAGAGATGAAAATTTGTGTCAATTAGCTGAATATAGGACTGAAGAACATCACGGAGAATGGGTGGGTACAAATAAATTTTGAGCCTAAAAATCCTTTTTTTTGAAAACCGTGAACCAGGCCAAGTTATAACCCTCAAAAGGCCTAATTGAAATAAGGTATATTTTGAGAGCATACTCCAAACGAGATAGCGTTCCTGACTCCCATGAGTTATGCTAAAAGATCTTTGTTGGTATTGCATGTGCATTCAAAAATCAATGTCGTATCTAAACTAGTGATTCATTCACAAGGTTTTGCGACATCTTTTTAGTAAAAACTTCAAGATTAACATGTATGTTGCATTAGAATTATCATTCTCAGAATTAACATTTTCTGCTTGCATACATTTGTTTGACATCATGGAAGTTTACATTTGAGCATCTGTGATGAGCTTAATCTTTTGATACCTGAAACTCTGATGGGTAATTGGCAAATCATTTCAAGAATGATCATATCCAGAGGCATGTTGCCTGAAGGCTTTGTGGAGTATGAGCAAACTTGTTTTCCCAGTTGATGCTTTCACATGGGGCAAAGCTGGAAGACTCTATTGATTGAAGAATGTGCCAAGTTCAGTTAATCTGGGGAAGTTACGTCGAGATTCGACGAATCTCTCCAAGAGTTTGAAGACACTGGGATAGATTATCTCAAGTCGTTATGATACAGAGTTTCCTTTTGGTGTAAAATCCTTTGTAGACCATGCAGTTTGGGGCAAAAGTTAAATTGTGAACTCAACACTCTCATAAACAGATTTGTTCTTGTAGATGTAATTAAATTTTTAATCAGATGATGGATTGTTATGAGGTGTTGGACTCTTGAAATCCATTATTCCACAATTGAGCGTCATTTTGGGTATTTCCCGTCCAAGTACTATTTTGGGTATTCCTCCGGCTAAGTCTTGATTCAGATTGCCCCAGCTGAGTATGATTCTATTCTCCATCCAGGTTATGACCAATCATTTGTGAAGCTTTGGGGTGATGTTTCCCCTTGATGTGAAATCCTCGCACAGAGTTTTACCTCTCGTTGTGATTGCTTTGATCACTCCCCAAGCAAAGAGTAATGTTGACTTCTTATTCCCCCAATTGGTTGATATCTCCATTAGGTTTTGCTTTGTGTGTACTCCTTGACAGGACCTCTTTTGGTATCCCTATCTTGTTAAGATTAGTCGAGTATTCAGTGGTGTTGTGATGTTTATTCACCCTCTGTTTATCCTTATGTCTGTTTTGTCAGCATATTCATACTCATAAGCATTGCATGCGCATTCATTTGTTGCGCATAGCATGTTGTTGTTCCTTTGTGCATTTTGCATTTATGTTGGTGCTTCCCGTCTCTCTGATGTGGTTTCCTTTGCAGTGTGTGTACGTGTCCTCTCTCCATTAGAGTGTTTACCCTAAGCAGAAAGCGTTTATCCTTTCTAATTCCCCACTGAGTTCATTCCTCGTGGAAAGTTTTGCTTCTGTTTTCCTTTCCAGTTCATTTATCTGGATGGAACCAATCCCCAGTTGAGTTATTTTCTCCTTGGGATGAGTCTTGTTTGACCGTCTCCGACGGTGACTACTTTGAAGCTCTCTAGGTTGTGCAACCTAGATGACTGAGAGTGCATTTATTTTGCACCTTATAAGATTTTGTATTACTCAGCAGATGATCTTTTTATGGTTACCATTAGAAGATGAAGATTTTGTTTCCTCCAGCAGGGTTGTGACAACACTCTTTTGGAATTTATTACGTGACAACAAGTGGTACTCTCTTTATTTGAGAAACTTGTGGGTCCCGGTTATCAAACTGTGTCTTTTCCATCAAATGGTATCTCTCAGGTTGTGCCTGTCAGAGAAGTTTGTTGTGAATTTCCAACAGATGGTTGTCTCTTTATTTGAGAAGTCTGTTAGTTGATCTAACTTAGCCATATCTCCTGTGAAGATCCCTGGTAGAGTTATTGATTCCTAGTTCCTAGCAAATCTCGGCAGAAGATTTCCATCAAACCTCGATAGAAGGTGGCTTTATTTCAGATCTCGGCAGTAGATTCTCCAGTGAGTTTTAAAATAAAACTTGCAGCAAGCCTCGGCAGAAGGTATTTTCTTTCCAAGAATCTCGGTAGTAGATTTCTCGGATAATTTCTAAATTTTATTATAGCAACCTCGATAGAAGGTATTTTCTTTTTAGGATCTCGGCAGTAGAATCCTTAAAAGATCTTTCAGTAAAGCCTCGGCACCAGGCATGTTTTTTATTATTCCTCGGCAGTAGGAGTTACATATAAAATCTCGGCAGAAGGTGTTTCATTTGAAGGTTCTCTGGTTAATCTTGGCAATAGATTCCCCAGTAAATTTTTGATGGTTGACACATTTCCCAAAAAAAATATTGGTAGAAAGTATTCCAATGAATGGTAAGTCTCTTCGATTTGATGGGACAGTTCGTTATTGAGAATTTGGTACTCCGATGAATGGTAAGTCTCTTCGGTTTGACGGGACAGTTCGTTGTTGAGATTTTGTGACTCCAATGAATGGTAAGTCTCTTCGGTTTAACGAGACAGTTCGTTGTTGAGATTTTGTGGCTCCAATGAATGGTAAGTCTCTTCGGTTTGACGGGACAGTTCGTTGTTGAGATTTGTGACTCCGATGAATGGTAAGTCTCTTCGGTTTGATGGGACAGTTCGTTGTTGAGATTTTGTGACTCCAATGAATGGTAAGTCTCTTCGGTTTGACGGGACAGTTCGTTGTTGAGATTTTGTGCCTCCAATGAATGGTAAGTCTCTTCGGTTTGACGGGACAGTTCGTTGTTGAGATTTGTGACTCCGATGAATGGTAAGTCTCTTCGGTTTGACGGGACAGTTCGTTGTTGAGATTTGTGACTCCGATGAATGGTAAGTCTCTTCGGTTAGACGAGACAGTTCGTTGTTGAGGTTTTCTACTCAGATGGATGGTTAGTCTCCTCGGTTAGACGAGACAGTTCATTGTTGAGGTATTGATTTTCTCCAGTGGAATCTTGTTGTGCTAAGTCTTCCCTGTTGAGTTATATCCTTGTTGTGTTGTGGTTTATTTCCATATACGATTATCCCCAGTTTGAATCTTTTCCTCAGCTGATTCCCAGTAGTTGTGCGGTATGTTCCCTGGCTAGTTGGTGGTCTCATGTGTTGTGTTTCCCCGGTGGAATTTCTTTCTCCCGTTCTTCTTTTTGTTGATCTCCTGTGGCATATTCTCCCCACAGTGGTCTTGTGTCTGCATATCATCTGCATAATCATATCATTTTGTGGTCTCTTAGGGCCAAAAATTGGGTTTATTGTTATATTTAAGTTTCTTCTATCTCGTCGAGACAAAGATGTCAATCTTCTTATCTCCGGATAGAAGAAACTTAAATAGGGGCAGCTGTAATACCCTAATTTTTGCCCCTAAGATCCCACATATCATTTGCATTCTATGTGTTTCTCCTGAGTATCTGTATATTATTCTTACTTGTTTCTGTTTACTAACCTCTAACCAAATACCAAAAATATTTTGCAATTTTTGCTTGTTTCTTCTTCTCTATGTGGTTAGGGTTTTGCAAGAAGGTTGATGGCAAAAAGTATGGCTTGGAATCAAGGGTGGCTATTCTATTGTGGTTAAGGCCAGATGGATGTTTGACCTAATCTTGGTCAAACTATCAAGCAATTGTTTCAAGTGTCAGTTATCTATTTCAGTGAGCTATTCCTCAAAGCAGTGACTGTCAAGTTGTTGTGTGGTGATATTCATCGGGTTCATCTGAGTTCATCAATCAAGACTGTGTTTATCTGTGGATTTATTTTCCAAGATAATTAATTCATATGAATTTTGAAGTGATTCAGAACTTATTGAAATGGTCGTTGCTCAGTTGTGGCTTGTTCAGTGGTAGTTGTGCTTTATCAGAGGCTTGTGAAAAAATTCAAGTTTGGTTTTGGGCTAAAAAAAATAGAGTTTGTTGATCCATTTCCATATCTGTAACACCCCCTTTCTATACCCCCAAATAATCACATAAATCATTTAGGCACATAAAAAAAATTCGCCAGAGTACGATTAAAACATAGTATAAAAGAGGCATGTCACATCATACACGCATTTAATACATACAACACCTGCTCACAAAGATATGCAACAGTGGGGTAACTTTCAAACAACAAAGGATCTCAGTCCTTATACCAACATCTCAATATTTAGAATAAAAGCGGAAACATCTAAAATATTGAATAACAACCACATATATACATCAACATATATATACATCATCCAGTATGAATCACAAGCAACATCATGTTTATATACACAAATTCATCAGCAAGATACATATGCAAATGTATCACAAAAAGATCAAAACGTCCTAGCTACCCGATGCTACATATCAGAGCCAACCGACCAACAAGGAAAATGAAGACACGCTTCACAAATTTACCGCCAGATACCTAATCTGCAATGCCTCATAGAGCATCATAAAATAGCAGAAGGGTGAGAAATATTATCATAATAACAATGCATATAATTATGTACTACAACATAAACATATAACACGTATTCTCACCACAACTCATCATATATCACAATATAGATATATCATCAAGCATATTCATTATGCATACATTCACCATTATCATCATTCCACATGAACACACACATACTTGTTCATTCAACAATGCATCATTATAAGATACAGTTTATATCACTTCCCATAAACATACATATATCAATGTTTATTCATCAATGCACAAATACAAAGATGATCAATGCAACTCATAGAGACCGACTCTCGACTCTATGCAGATGCATGCGGTACCGACTCATCACCCGAGCTCAATTGAAGAACTCAATGGAAATATCCTCCCTGCTGGGCCTATGATATTTCCCCATCGCTCATACCATCATGGCATCCGATGTTTCTGGATTGTTCACGCAGACACAATCCGATTGCTCAAACCCCACAAGGGTACACAATCATTCTGAAGATTCCCACAGAATCAAGTGTAACTCATCGCAACGATTACACCAATTTTCTTCAAATCTTGATACATTTTGTTCGCTCCCGGATGAATACTTAAATTACTTCGGTGCCCTTCTTCCAATATCATCTTTTTCAACTCCACATCATCGGGAATACAAATACGACCACGGAATCTCAAAACTCCAAAATTATCAACCTTGAAATCCTCATTCTCATTCAACATCAAATCAACGAATTTTAAGTCCAACTTTTGCTTTTCACTAACCGTTGCAAGAAAATCATTCGTAACATGTAACATACCAAGTCTCACACTTCGCGGCGTCATTTCACAAACCAAACTCAAATCTCTGAAATCCTCCAAAAGTTCCCATTCTTTCATCATCAATGCGGACATATGTAACAACCTCCGACTTAAGGCATCGGCCACCACGTTTGCCTTACCCGGATGGTAATTCAAACCAAAATCATAATCCTTCAAAAGTTCTAGCCACCTCCTTTGTCTCATGTTCAACTCTTTTTGATCAAATAAATATTTCAAGCTCTTGTGATCACTAAAAACTTCAAATCTTGCACCATAAAGGTAATGCCTCCAAATTTTCAAAACAAACACCACGACCGCTAACTCCAAGTCATGCGTAGGATAATTCTTTTCATGCACTCTCAATTGTCTAGAAGCATATGCCACAACTTTTCCATCTTGCATCAAAACACCACCTAAACCTGTCAATGAAGCATCACAATACATAACAAATGGTTCATTAGGATTAGGCAAAATCAAGATCGGAGTCGTTGTCAACCTTCTCTTTAGCTCATTGAAACTCTCTTCACAATGAATATCCCAAATGAAAGCCTTTCCTTTACAAGTCAATTGCGTTAAAGGAAGTGCCAACTTCGAAAATCCTTCAATAAACCTCCGATAATAACCCGCCAAGCCTAAAAAGCTTCGAATCTCCGTAACCGACCTAGGAGCCTCCCATTGCATCACCGCATCTATCTTGGATGGATCAACACTAATACCACTACCGGAAATAACATGTCCAAGGAAACTTACTTCCGACAACCAAAATTCACATTTTGACAACTTAGCATACAATTGTTTCTCTTTCAAAATTTGCAACACAATTCTCAAATGCTCTTCATGCTCCTCTTGAGACTTAGAGTAAATCAAAATATCATCGATGAACACAACCACAAAACGATCCAACTGTTCATGAAAAATACGATTCATGTATTCCATAAACACACCCGGCGCGTTAGAAACCCCGAATGGCATCACGGAGTATTCGTAATGACCATACCGTGTCCTAAATGCCGTCTTTTGAATATCCTCTCCTTTCACACGAATCTGGTGGTATCCTGATCTCAAATCAATCTTGCTAAAAACATTCGCACTAACCAATTGGTCCATCAAATCATCGATCCTGGGAAGCGGATACTTGTTCTTAATTGTCACTTTGTTCAACTGTCGATAATCAATACATAACCGCATACTCCCGTCCTTCTTCTTTACCAACAATACCGGAGCACCCCAAGGAGAAACACTTGGCCTTACAAATTTCTTGTCCAACAAGTCATTCAACTTCTTTTTCAATTCTACCAATTCCGACGCCGACATACGATACGGTGCCATCGAAATTGGTCTAGTACCCGGAACTAGATCAATAGAAAATTCAACTTCTCTTTCCGGCAGTACATCCATAATATCTTCTGGAAACACTTCTGGAAATTCACACACCACTGGGAACACATCAAGCTCAACTTGACTCTCCACCGATAATGATGCAAACAAACCAAACAATTGAGCTTCGTCCGCTAAGAGTTTCTTCAACTCTTTAGTGGATAGGAAACTCTCATCTTCATCATCTTCTAAAGAAGGAAACCTTACCAACTTATGATAGCAATCTATATGAACTCGATTAAATTGCAACCAGTTCATACCCAAGATTACATCCAATCCCTCCAACGGCAAACACACTAAATCCATAATGAAGTCTTTACCATAAATGGTCAAAGGACAACTTACACACACTAAAGACGTAGTTACCGACCTTGAAGCAGGAGTCTCAATAACCATCTCAGCACCCATCAAAGACAAAGCAATATTCAAACGCTTCGCGCACTCAGACGAAATAAATGAATGAGTCGCTCCCATATCAATAACAGCAACTAAAGGTGTACTATTAATAAAGCATGTACCTTTAATCAAACGGTCTGCATTCGTAGTTTGAGTCCCCGCCAATGCAAACACCTTTCCGCCCGCTTGAGCTTGTTTCGGCTTAGTACACTTAGTACTAATGTGACCCACTTCTCCACAATTATAGCACTTCACTACATTCCTTCTACACTCAGTAGTAGCATGCCCTACTCCTCCACAGTTAGAACATTTCACCACAGTCTTCCCACACTCAAATGACTTATGACCCATTCCACCACACTTATAACACCTAACAACACCGAAACCTCCTCCTCCAGATCTCCTATCAAAGCTTCCCCTATGCTTGCCCTTATCAACGGGTGTCACATAAGGTCCACTTCTAGCTTGTTGCTTCCCCTTCCTCTCATTCAAACTTTTGTAATGTGTAGAACGAGCCTTACTATCTTCTTCGAAGATTCTACAACATTCCGTCAAATCCGAAAACCTCCTTATCCTTTGATATCCCACAGCTTGCTTAATCTCAGGACGTAAACCATTCTCATATTTAATACACTTTGAGAACTCAGCAGTAATCGCAGCATAATGAGGATGGAATTGAACCAACTCCACAAATTTAGCAGTATAGTCCACCACAGACATACTACCTTGTTTCAGTTCAAGAAACTCCATCTCCTTCTTTCCCTTCACACTCTCAGGGTAATACTTCCTCAAGAATTCAGTACGAAATAAATTCCAAGTTACCTCTTCATCATCCACCTCAAGAACTTCACGTATACCGACCCACCAATCATCGGCTTCTTCCCTCAGCATGTGAGATCCAAGCCTCACCTTATTCTCCTCCGCACAGTCCATAACTCTGAAGATTCTTTCAATCTCTTTCAACCAATTTTGAGCTCCATCGGGATCAAATTTTCCTTTGAAAACCGGTGGTTGATTCTTCCTGAACTCGTCATTAGCATTCACGTTCGGCGCACCTTGCACCCCCTAGCCATTGATTCCAAAGCCGCAGCCATCGCATTGTCGTTTCTACCCGACATATTCTGATTATTCCCAAAAATAACAACAAGGTTAAACAACAGTTCAACCAACACAACAACAAGACAGACACAACTGACTCAACTCTGGCTCTGATACCACTTAATGTAACACCCCCTTTCTATACCCCCAAATAATCACATAAATCATTTAGGCACATAAAAAAAATTCGCTAGAGTACGATTAAAACATAGTATAAAAGAGGCATGTCACATCATACACGCATTTAATACATACAACACCTGCTCACAAAGATATGCAACAGTGGGGTAACTTTCAAACAACAAAGGATCTCAGTCCTTATACCCACATCTCAATATTTAGAATAAAAGCGGAAACATCTAAAATATTGAATAACAACCACATATATACATCAACATATATATACATCATCCAGTATGAATCACAAGCAACATCATGTTTATATACACAAATTCATCAGCAAGATACATATGCAAATGTATCACAAAAAGATCAAAACGTCCTAGCTACCCGGTGCTACATATCAGAGCCAACCGACCAACAAGGAAAATGAAGACACGCTTCACAAATTTACCGCCAGATACCTAATCTGCAATGCCTCATAGAGCATCATAAAATAGCAGAAGGGTGAGAAATATTATCATAATAACAATGCATATAATTATGTACTACAACATAAACATATAACACGTATTCTCACCACAACTCATCATATATCACAATATAGATATATCATCAAGCATATTCATTATGCATACATTCACCATTATCATTATTCCACATGAACACACACATACTTGTTCATTTAACAATGCATCATTATAAGATACAGTTTATATCACTTCCCATAAACATACATATATCAATGTTTATTCATCAATGCACAAATACAAAGATGATCAATGCAACTCATAGAGACCGACTCTCGACTCTAGCAGATGCATGCGGTACCGACTCATCACCCGAGCTCAATTGAAGAACTCAATGGAAATATCCTCCCTGCCGGGCCTACGATATTTCCCCATCGCTCATACCATCATGGCATCCGATGTTTCTGGATTGTTCACGCAGACACAATCCGATTGCTCAAACCCCACAAGGGCACACAATCATTCTGAAGATTCCCACGGAATCAAGTGTAACTCATCGCAACGATTACACCCATTGACTACGCAATGTTCAGAGGATCCTCAAATGATCATTTGTGTAATCAATCACTCACACCCAACAGGGACGCGATATTACACCCGATTCTCCAAGAATCGCGACACATGAATGCATGTCATGATGTTTCTCATACAAAATGACCACATACACTTATGCAATGCACACATATTTCACAATATAGTCATGCATTCATCACATATAATCCACATACATTCACATCAATTGTATAACAACACACACAATTATCCAAACAATTCAATTTACGGTTCACCGTAAAAGTCAGTTAAAAGTCGGCTAAAAATAATATTTTCCATCATCATCAAAAAGTACTCATCCACAGCTTCGATTCAATATAAAGAACACTTAAATCCAATAAACAACGAAGAAGATATGTATATTTCAAAATAACACAAAAACATAAACCGGAGGTCCGACACTACGAAACGGTTCCAAAATACTGTTCCAACTGGACCAGGTTTAGACCTCAAGACCATTTTTCCTAGAAATAACATCTCGTTAGCTTCCCAACGCTTCGAACGGGGGTCAAAACCGACTTACGGTTCAAGAGATATGAATTTCCGAAGTTTTCCGAAAACCAGAATTTTTTCTGCTACAGCCCTGCGGGTTTATGGTGTTTTTTCTGCTACAGCCCTGCGGGTTTATGGTATTTCGTCCGAAAATCCAACCGATTCAATTATTTTCTTCGAAACAAACACATACTCATTCAAACCAAACATATAGTAGTGATTTGGAACCATTAAACGTGAATTCTACGACTTTCGATTTCACTCCGAATCTTAAACTCTCAATTCTCCAAAAATGCAAAAACTTACAAACTCAACCAAAATCGATAAAACAAGCATACCCGATCACGGCCTAACATTACTCGACACATCTACATAATTTATTCCGACTTTCGTCCGTGAAAACATCGATTTCTAATCAATTTATCATTTTCAACCTAAAAGAAAAAACTATGGAAAACAAGAAAAACATCCAAGCAAACACATACATAATGATATACATTGATGAGATAATAAGATTTCACACCCTTACCCGGATTCCAAATGATCTAGCTCTTGTTCTTGATGATTTCCACTCTTTTTCCTCTTTTCTTCTCTTTTTCCCTCTTCCTCTTTCTTTCTCTCTTTTTCTCTTATGTTTTCTTTTCTTTACTAACTTTCTCACTTCTAACTTATTATATCTTTTCTTTTCTATTTCTTTTCTTAAAATATCTCATATATAATAATTAACCAAAATATCTCACAAATATCTAATAATACATTTTCTCACTTAAAAATATCTAACTTATCATTTTCTCACATAATTTCTAACTTATGATTAATTGAGAAAAGCCTAAAATACCCTCCATTCTAATTTCCCCGAAAACTCTCGAAAACGGTAAAATAACATTTAACACACCAATTTAACAAATCAAATAATTTATCACCCAATTAAAATAAAAGACTCAAGAATAATGGAATAATCAAAATCGGGGCGTTACAACTCTCCCCCACTTTAGAAATTTTCGTCCTCGAAAATAATATCTGATCCAAACAATTCCGGATACGACTCTCGCATCCCACTCTCTAGTTCCCAAGTCATATTGCCTTCCGCAGCGCCTCCCCACGCTACTTTCACAAGCGCAATATCCTTGCCTCTTAGTTTCTTAACTTCGCGGTCCAAAATCCTAACCGGTAAAGCTTCCACCGTAAGGTTATCTCTCACTTCAACCTCGTCCATAGGAATAACATGTGACGAATCCGGAACATACTTCCGAAATTGCGAAACATGGAATACGTCATGCAAATTCGAAAGGTTCGGAGGCAACGCCACACGGTAAGCCACAACACCAACTCGTGAAGTAATCTGATACGGACCAATAAAACGAGAAGTCAACTTCTTCGACTTCAAAGCACGACCCACACCCGTAACTGGTGTAACTCTCAAAAACACATGGTCGCCTTCTTGAAACTCAAGATCTTTCCTTCTCTTGTCATGATAGCTCTTTTGTCTACTTTGAGAAGCTTTCATCTTCTCCCGAATAAACTTCACTTTCTCCGTCGTTTGTTGTACCATTTTCGGTCCAACTATCGTCCTCTCGCCGGTTTCATGCCAACACAAAGGTGTTCGACATCTCTGACCATACAAAGCCTCAAATGGTGCCATACTTATACTCGAATGAAAACTGTTATTGTAAGTGAATTCAATCAACGCCAAATAACCATCCCAAGCACCACCTTGCTCGAGTACACAAGCACGCAACAAATCCTCCAACGATTGAATCGTCCTCTCGGTTTGACCATCTGTTTGCGGATGGTAAGCCGAACTCAATCTTAACTTAGAACCCAAAGCCTCTTGTAAACTCACCCAAAATCTCGATGTAAATCTCGGATCTCGATCCGATACAATACTCTTAGGAACTCCATGTAACTTCACCACCACAATAACATAAATCTCAGCTAACTTCTCCAAAGGATAACTAATATCAATTGGAATAAAGTGAGCAGATTTAGTAAGCCTATCAACAATTACCCAAATAGCATTATGACCTCTTTGCGTATTCGGCAATCCCGTAACAAAATCCATCGATATACTATCCCATTTCCATTCCAGAATATCCAACGGTTGCATAAATCCACTCGGTTTTTGATGTTCCACCTTAGACTTTTGACAAGTTAAGCATGCATACACAAATTAAGCAACATCCCTCTTTAATCCAGACCACCAAAAGATTTTCTTCAAATCTTGATACATTTTGTTCGCTCCCGGATGAATACTTAAATTACTTCGGTGCCCTTCTTCCAATATCATCTTTTTCAACTCCACATCATCGGGAATACAAATACGACCACGGAATCTCAAAACTCCAAAATTATCAACCTTGAAATCCTTATTCTCATTCAACATCAAATCAACGAATTTCAAGTCCAACTTTTGCTTTTCACTAACCGTTGCAAGAAAATCATTCGTAACATGTAACATACCAAGTCTCACACTTCGCGGCGTCATTTCACAAACCAAACTCAAATCTCTGAAATCCTCCAAAAGTTCCCATTCTTTCATCATCAATGCGGACATATGTAACAACCTCCGACTTAAGGCATCGGCCACCACGTTTGCCTTACCCGGATGGTAATTCAAACCAAAATCATAATCCTTCAAAAGTTCTAGCCACCTCCTTTGTCTCATGTTCAACTCTTTTTGATCAAATAAATATTTCAAGCTCTTGTGATCACTAAAAACTTCAAATCTTGCACCATAAAGGTAATGCCTCCAAATTTTCAAAACAAACACCACGGCCGCTAACTCCAAGTCATGCGTAGGATAATTCTTTTCATGCACTCTCAATTGTCTAGAAGCATATGCCACAACTTTTCCATCTTGCATCAAAACACCACCTAAACCTGTCAATGAAGCATCACAATACATAACAAATGGTTCATTAGGATTAGGAAAAATCAAGATCGGAGTCGTTGTCAACCTTCTCTTTAGCTCATTGAAACTCTCTTCACAATGAATATCCCAAATGAAAGCCTTTCCTTTACAAGTCAATTGCTTTAAAGGAAGTGCCAACTTCGAAAATCCTTCAATAAACCTCCGATAATAACCCGCCAAGCCTAAAAAGCTTCGAATCTCCGTAACCGACCTAGGAGCCTCCCATTGCATCACCGCATCTATCTTGGATGGATCAACACTAATACCACTACCGGAAATAACATGTCCAAGGAAACTTACTTCCGACAACCAAAATTCACATTTTGACAACTTAGCATACAATTGTTTCTCTTTCAAAATTTGCAACACAATTCTCAAATGCTCTTCATGCTCCTCTTGAGACTTAGAGTAAATCAAAATATCATCGATGAACACAACCACAAAATGATCCAACTGTTCATGAAAAATACGATTCATGTATTCCATAAACACACCCGGCGCGTTAGAAACCCTGAATGGCATCACGGAGTATTCGTAATGACCATACCGTGTCCTAAATGCCGTCTTTTGAATATCCTCTCCTTTCACACGAATCTGGTGGTATCCTGATCTCAAATCAATCTTGCTAAAAACATTCGCACCAACCAATTGGTCCATCAAATCATCGATCCTGGGAAGCGGATACTTGTTCTTAATTGTCACTTTGTTCAACTGTCGATAATCAATACATAACCGCATACTCCCGTCCTTCTTCTTTACCAACAATACCAGAGCACCCCAAGGAGAAACACTTGGCCTTACAAATTTCTTGTCCAACAAGTCATTCAATTGCTTTTTCAATTCTACCAATTCCGACGCCGACATACGATACGGTGCCATCGAAATCGGTCTAGTACCCAGAACTAGATCAATAGAAAATTCAACTTCTCTTTCCGGCAGTACATCCGTAATATCTTCCGGAAACACTTCTGGAAATTCACACACCACTGGGAACACATCAAGCTCAACTTGACTCTCCACCGATAATGATGCAAACAAACCAAACAATTGAGCTTCGTCCGCTAAGAGTTTCTTCAACTCTTTAGTGGATAGGAAACTCTCATCTTCATCATCTTCTAAAGAAGGAAACCTTACCAACTTATGATAGCAATCTATATGAACTCGATTAAATTGCAACCAGTTCATACCCAAGATTACATCCAATCCCTCCAACGGCAAACACACTAAATCCATAATGAAGTCTTTACCATAAATGGTCAAAGGACAACTTACACACACCAAAGACGTAGTTACCGACCCTGAAGCAGGAGTCTCAATAACCATCTCAGCACCCATCAAAGACAAAGCAAGATTCAAACGCTTCGCGCACTCAGACGAAATAAACGAATGAGTCGCTCTCGTATCAATAACAGTAACTAAAGGTGTACTATTAATAAAGCATGTACCTTTAATCAAACGGTCTGCTTTCGTAGTTTGAGTCCCCGCCAATGCAAACACCTTTCCGCCCGCTTGAGCTTGTTTCGGCTTTGTACACTTAGTACTAATGTGACCCACTTCTCCACAATTATAGCACTTCACTACATTCCTTCTACACTCAGTAGTAGCATGCCCTACTCCTCCACAGTTAGAACATTTCACCACAGTCTTCCCACACTCAAATGACTTATGACCCATTCCACCACACTTGTAACACCTAACAACACCGAAACCTCCTCCTCCAGATCTCCTATCAAAGCTTCCCCTATGCTTGCCCTTATCAACGGGTGTCACATAAGGTCCACTTCTAGCTTGTTGCTTCCCCTTCCTCTCATTCAAACTTTTGTAATGTGTAGAACGAGCCTTACTATCTTCTTCGAAGATTCTACAACATTCCGTCAAATCCGAAAACCTCCTTATCCTTTGATATCCCACAGCTTGCTTAATCTCAGGACGTAAACCATTCTCATATTTAATACACTTTGAGAACTCAGCAGTAATCGCAGCATAATGAGGATGGAATTGAACCAACTCCACAAATTTAGCAGTATAGTCCACCACAGACATACTACCTTGTTTCAGTTCAAGAAACTCCATCTCCTTCTTTCCCTTCACACTCTCAGGGTAATACTTCCTCAAGAATTCAGTACGAAATAAATTCCAAGTTACCTCTTCATCATCCACCTCAAGAATTTCACGTATACCGACCCACCAATCATCGGCTTCTTCCCTCAGCATGTGAGATCCAAGCCTCACCTTATTCTCCTCTGCACAGTCCATAACTCTGAAGATTCTTTCAATCTCTTTCAACCAATTTTGAGCTCCATCGGGATCAAATTTTCCTTTAAAAACCGGTGGTTGATTCTTCCTGAACTCGTCATTAGCATTCACGTTCGGCGCACCTTGCACCGCCCTAGCCATTGATTCCAAAGCCGCAGCCATCGCATTGTCGTTTCTACCCGACATATTCTGATTATTCCCAAAAATAACAACAAGGTTAAACAACAGTTCAACCAACACAACAACAAGACATACACAACTGACTCAACTCTGGCTCTGATACCACTTAATGTAACACCCCCTTTCTATACCCCCAAATAATAACATAAATCATTTAGGCACATAAAAAAAATTCTCCAGAGTACGATTAAAACATAGTATAAAAGAGGCATGTCACATCATACACGCATTTAATACATACAACACCTGCTCACAAAGATATGCAACAGTGGGGTAACTTTCAAACAACAAAGGATCTCAGTCCTTATACCCACATCTCAATATTTAGAATAAAAGCGGAAACATCTAAAATATTGAATAACAACCACATATATACATCAACATATATATACATCATCCAGTATGAATCACAAGCAACATCATGTTTATATACACAAATTCATCAGCAAGATACATATGCAAATGTATCACAAAAAGATCAAAACGTCCTAGCTACCCGGTGCTACATATCAGAGCCAACCAACCAACAAGGAAAATGAAGACACGCTTCACAAATTTACCGCCAGATACCTAATCTGCAATGCCTCATAGAGCATCATAAAACAGCAGAAGGGTGAGAAATATTATCATAATAACAATGCATATAATTATGTACTACAACATAAACATATAACACGTATTTTCACCACAACTCATCATATATCACAATATAGATATATCATCAAGCATATTCATTATGCATACATTCACCATTATCATCATTCCACATGAACACACACATACTTGTTCATTCAACAATGCATCATTATAAGATACAGTTTATATCACTTCCCATAAACATACATATATCAATGTTTATTCATCAATGCACAAATATAAAGATGATCAATGCAACTCATAGAGACCGACTCTCGACTCTATGCAGATGCATGCGGTACCGACTCATCACCCGAGCTCAATTGAAGAACTCAATGGAAATATCCTCCCTGCCGGGCCTACGATATTTCCCCATCGCTCATACCATCATGGCATCCGATGTTTCTGGATTGTTCACGCAGACACAATCCGATTGCTCAAACCCCACAAGGGCACACAATCATTCTGAAGATTCCCACGGAATCAAGTGTAACTCATCGCAACGATTACACCCATTGACTACGCAATGTTCAGAGGATCCTCAAATGATCATTTGTGTAATCAATCACTCACACCCAACAGGGACGCGATATTACACCCGATTCTCCAAGAATCGCGACACATGAATGCATGTCATGATGTTTCTCTTACAAAATGACCACATACACTTATGCAATGCACACATATTTCACAATATAGTCATGCATTCATCACATATAATCCACATACATTCACATCAATTGTATAACAACACACACAATTATCCAAACAATTTAATTTACGGTTCACCGTAAAAGTCAGTTAAAAGTCGGCTAAAAATAATATTTTCCATCATCATCAAAAAGTACTCATCCACAGCTTCGATTCGATATAAATAACACTTAAATCCAATAAACAACGAAGAAGATATGTATATTTCAAAATAACACAAAAACATAAACCGGAGGCCCGACACTACGAAACGGTTCCAAAATACTGTTCCAACTGGACCAGGTTTAGACCTCAAGACCATTTTTCCTAGAAAGAACATCTCGTTAGCTTCCCAACGCTTCGAACGGGGGTCAAAACCGACTTACGGTTCAAGAGATATGAATTTCCGAAGTTTTCCGAAAACCAGAATTTTTTCTGCTACAGCCCTGCGGGTTTATGGTGTTTTTTCTGCTACAGCCCTGCGGGTTTATGGTATTTCGTCCGAAAATCCAACCGATTCAATTATTTTCTTCGAAACAAACACATACTCATTCAAACCAAACATATAGTAGTGATTTGGAACCATTAAACGTGAATTCTACGACTTTCGATTTCACTCCGAATCTTAAACTCTCAATTCTCCAAAAATGCAAAAACTTACAAACTCAACCAAAATCGATAAAACAAGCATACCCGATCACGGCCTAACATTACTCGACACATCTACACAATTTATTCCGACTTTCGTCCGTGAAAACATCGATTTCTAATCAATTTATCATTTTCAACCTAAAAGAGAAAACTATGGAAAACAAGAAAAACATCCAAGCAAACACATACATAATGATATACATTGATGAGATAATAAGATTTCACACCCTTACCCGGATTCCAAATGATCTAGCTCTTGTTCTTGATGATTTCCACTCTTTTTCCTCTTTTCTTCTCTTTTTCCCTCTTCCTCTTTCTTTCTCTCTTTTTCTCTTATGTTTTCTTTTCTTTACTAACTTTCTCACTTCTAACTTATTATATCTTTTCTTTTCTATTTCTTTTCTTAAAATATCTCATATATAATAATTAACCAAAATATCTCACAAATATCTAATAATACATTTTCTCACTTAAAAATATCTAACTTATCATTTTCTCACATAATTTCTAACTTATGATTAATTGAGAAAAGCCTAAAATACCCTCCATTCTAATTTCCCCGAAAACTCTCGAAAACGGTAAAATAACATTTAACACACCAATTTAACAAATAAAATAATTTATCAACCAATTAAAATAAAAGACTCAAGAATAATGGAATAATCAAAATCGGGGCGTTACAATATCCACTTTTTGCTATCCATCATTCTGAACCATTAAACCATTTATTCATTTTATTCACTTTTCCTAAATCAATTTCAAAATCCAATTATCCATTTTTTTAAATCAAGTTTATATCCAAATTTCATTTTTTAATTTCCATTTTTTATTCAAATTCAATTCATTAGATCCATATCCAATTCCCTTATTCAAATTCCAAATATCCAATGTAAATCCAATACTTTTTTTTTACCCATTTTGACCATTCGTTATCCATTTTCAAATTCTAAAACCATTTTCTATTTTACTCATCATTCAATTTATTTTTATCCATACCCCAAATTTTATTTCCAATATTTCAATTATCCTAATCCATATCATTCACAAAATTTAAGAAAAAAAAAGGAGTCCATCACAAAAGGACATAATCGCACTACGACCCATTTTCTATTTTTACATGCTAGCTGCTTCTATCAAATATCAATCTCACACAGCTGCTACACAAAATGAAGTCACCAACAAGCCGTGACCCTCCAAGTTTCATGCCACTACTAGCTTCCAAGCCAAAACCGTGAATCTGCAAGATTCCTACACCAAGCCGTAAGCCAATTTCCAGCTCATGCTACACAATCAAACCGTCAAAACGCACTACAACAACAAGTCAAACGCAGCCAGTTTCGACACAAAAAACCTCACGCAAAAAGCTACAAAATTGAAACGCATAATACGCAATCAAAAACGACAGCAGCAAGTGCACATCAATTTCACAAGCTCAAAACGCAGAAAAATAAACGCAAACGGCAGCAGAGTTTTTCCAATTCAAATTCACAACTCACCTTCCAATTTCTCTATAAATAAGAAGCTCCTCCTTTCATTTTTCTCAAGCTTTGAGAGCCACTAAACCCCTGCACAAATTTCTTCCAACCCTCAATTCAAAGCTTCAAACAACAAACTATCTTCAATAAATTCTTCACAGAAAATTCTGCAAAAATCACTCGCCACCTCTCAACGTGAACAGCAGATTTTTCTACAATTCAAAAATCAATTCCACATCTCATTTTTCTTCGCATCGCAACTCAACAACATCAACATCCGCAAGCAACAACAACAAGAAATTCACGATTCAGAGAAGAAAAGAGAAGAAGAAATACTTGTTACTTACCGGATTTGAAGGTAATTAGAAGTTTTCGCCGGAATCTTTACGACTTGATTGCGAGATTATGTTTGGATGAACTGTGGAATCGAAATCGTATTTGGAATCTACTCTTCGTTTCGATCACAACCGAGTGAAATATTCGTCCCGTCGCTCTGTCGTGGATGAGTTCCGATCGCCCCTCCGCCGTGTGAGCCATTCCGGCCGTGTATGGAAGAGGAAGAAGATAGAATGGCCTCTGTTCTTTTTTTTACTTCATTTGGTTCTTTTCTTTTTTAATGGTTTTTCAAGAGTTTGGGCCTTGGCCCGCGTAGAAATCATTTTCACCACCACCATCATGTTTCAGCACGCCTCCCCCTCTTTTTTTTTCTTTTTTTTTTCTTTTGCTTTTTATTTTCATTTTTTCTTCCTTATTTTTCTTAATGATTTCTAAAAAAATAGATCTGAATTTTTTAATTCTGGTGTTATCATTTGTATTTTTTTTAATGTAAAAATTCTTGAAAATGATTTGAATATTTTGTTCTTGATTTTATTTTCCTTTTGATTTTGGCTTTAGATCACACTTTTAAAGGCCTTATTTCTCTTTAAATTCATTGGACTTAGGGTGTAGATGAAGTTAGATAAATGTTCACTAATTCAAATCTATCTTTAAAGTGAATTATTTAATTCACTTTAGGTGCTTTGAGTTAATGATATGTTTAGCACTTTAATCCACCAAAATGAGTGAATGAACTTAAAGATGGAATTGTCTTGAATTTGTAATTCAATTTGGTTTCCTCTTTTCTTCATCTCTTTTCTTTTTGATCAATGAAAGTCAAAGATATTGGAATTCTTTTGTTGAATTTCGATCGAGACGAGATCGCTACCTTTTTTTCTTTTCGTGCGGTATCGCTTTCGGATGACGATCTATATATCGTCATCTAGCGTACATTAGCACATAGAGTTATTGACCGGCCTCATTTGTAGGGTAATTACTCCGTAAATTACTCGGCGATTGCTTAACATAGCGCAATATTTTTCCCGAATCGGAAAACTATCAAGAATGATTGATTATTTGTCTTATGGTTCACAACTCATGAAACTTGTTGTTAGGAGGCTTTGGTCTTATCAATCCTCTAATGAGTTTCATCAACCTTGACCTAAGTGCAATTATTCAATTGTTATTAATCACTAACACTAACAACTAATCACTAACTTACTAACAATTTTATTATTTTAATTTTGTTTATGTTTCCTTCTCGCTCCTTATCTCTTTTATTTCTTTTATGCTTCATTATTATCATTCCATATCATGTTTATGTTTCCGCAATTTTTCCTTTGTCCATTGGACATATGTTTATGTTTCCGCAATTTTTCCTTTGTCCGTTGGACATATGTTTATGCTTACGCCATTTTTCTCTTTGTCCACTTGGACTTAAAACATTAATAAAGGATTAAACCATAAAAAACTTAATTCTCCTCATTTTGGACTATTGGTTACTATCCTATGCTTTGGAGTGATCTCTTTATGGACCTCCTTTGAAGTAATATTGGACTTATAGACCTAGAATTAGGACTTCTTATCCCTTTGCTTGGAGTATGGATTGAAGACTTGCCTTTATTTGGCCAATTTGCTTAAGGATGGAATTCTTTTAATATTGCTTTGAAGTGGCTCCATTTTGGTTAGATCCTTCTTTTCCCTAGCTTTTATTTTATGCTTTAGGATAGTCACTTCTTCTCCACCCCTTCTTAAATTTTCAAAACCTTCTTATTTTCAAACTTAAAACCGCTTTCATAATAAAACCTTGACTTTGGTCAAGTGATTTTTCAAACTTTGACTTCATAAATAAATGTCAATCAATGTTAATCATGCTTTGACCATTTCAAAAAGACATAAAAAAACACAAAAACTCGTCCAAATTTTTGTGCTTTGTGCACCTTTTTCTTTTAAACTTTTCAAAAAGAATTAGACATGAGTCATTTATTTTTATGAGATGTAAAACTCCTAACCATGGTATTTTGTTGAAAGTAAGGTCATTTTCCACTTAGATGTTGAAGTGATTAGTCTTGTTGATGTTAATCCAAGCAAATCCTCCATCTTAATGTGAAGCAAATGCCTCTTTCCCATACCTTTGGGTAATTAGTTGAGTATTCTCTCTTGAGAATGACAGGTTGTCTTTTTCAAGATAAAATAAACCACAACCAATAATTTTCATTCTTTGTACCACGAACTACGGGGTTTTGATCCTACATTGCACATCGTGGGTACGTAGGCATGAGGCGATAAGTCTTTCCAAACAAAAATCTTAAAAAAAAACATTTCTCCTCTCATCTCCTCAATCTCTTTCAAGCAAACCATTTTCAGACCAAAAGCATGAATACATCAAAGGGCTCCTATAGAGTACTATAGATGTATTGGGTGCGTAAAACCTACCCTTTACATAACCAACCCCCCTTACCCTTATCTCTTTAGGTTTTGTTCGCTCTTTTTTCCTTTCCTTCATGGATAAAAATAAAAGTGCGGTGGCGACTCTTGCTTATTTTTGAGTTGAATTAATTAATAGCTTATACTCATAAATTTTACCGCTACAGGTAAGCCTTGTCCTTCCTTTTTTCCTCAAATCTAAGCCTCTTTGATGGAATCGTTGTGGTTGTATGCTCTAACTACCTTCCCATGTTTTGATTTGCTTGCCCATTGCTTGATTTTGCCTATTTTTGTTGATTTTGGAAATTAGGGTTTAGTTGGGATTATCTGCGATCTGAGAGTTTGGGGTCTTTTTAACAAAATCTGGTCTCATATTTGAAGAGAGGGAAGGAAAATAGTTAGGGTTTGTGTTGAGTGTTTGAGGTTTTGTGGTGGTGTAGCCGGAGAAGACGGTGGCGGTCGCAGCGCGCCGCCGCTTCTCCGGCCAAAAATAGGGTTCCGGCGAGAGAGGTTTTGTGTAGAGGGGGATAGAGAGAGGTGAGAATGGGGGGTTGGTGAGAGAGAGGATCTGATTGAATGAGTTGAGTTTATATTTTTTTTCCTTTTTATTTCTTCCTGCCATGCTTGCATGATAGTGATGATGTTGGCCATTTCCACCGGTGACAAGTGTCACCGGTCATTCCCTTTCCATGATTCCACACATGACCTTATCATGTCCCTACCATGTGCATTCGTTTTCCACCCTTTGATCTGGAGTCAGGATTGACTCATTAACTGCTAGACGCCCCAGATGTGTTGAGGGTCTACGGTAGACCCCTCAGTGTGTGGGCTCTTTCTAAGTTGGGCCTGGGGGAAATTCCTTTTCACACCCCCAATTTCTTTACTAACCAGCCTGATCCTTTTACTTTTTTTTATTTATTTTTTTTTTATTTTAGGGTTTATATTTTGTTATATTATTTTAGTATATTTTAAAAAATCTAAAAAACGTCATTTAATTAATTTCTTTTTAAAGAAAAAACATTGAAATATTTTATCTTCATTTTGTTAATCAATCATTTTTAGTTTATTTAGGTAAGTTTAATCACCCACCTTTTCCTTAATTCTAAGAAATAAAAAAAATACTTTTTAATTAATTCATAAACCTTTTTGTTAACCAATTCTCAATTAATTCTATTAAACCATTTTATGTAATATTAATTAACTTTAATAGTTAATTTTATTAAATATTTTAATTTAATTTAATAAATTATTTGAGTTTTCTTTTCATTCTAAAAAATCTAAAAGATAATCATTTTGTAAGTTTAGAATTTCTCTTCTTTAGATTAACCTTAAAATTAGGTTGCTAACTTCACTAACATGTTTGATTATACTTCTCCCCCATTTTATTTGTGATTTTTATGTGAGGTTTATCTTTTTCCATGTGGATTAATTTCATGCTCTAATTATATGTATGCCATTCATAATATGCTTGTCCAAACCAAACTCTTTTCAAACTAATACCTTGACTTAATGTCAAACCCTTTTAATACCTTATAAGTCGATTGTTTTCACGATCGCAATCAACCTCACATAGCCTCCTCTTGGGCTTTATACAACGTACTTATTACACATTTCACTTTGGTTTGTATGCGTATGCGTGATTGACTCACTTTAATTATGGCTCGATTATTCCCACTAAGTAATTGTATCCCTCTCCCATAAGATTAAAATCAACATTTTTCAAAAGAATAAACAAGCTTGATCCAACGTCAAGCATTTTTCAAAACAAATTCAATTAACCACTAATTCATCCTCAAGCACACTTGATCCACATATCAAGTCCCATTACCCCTCTTGTAAGTCAAGTGCTTTTGCCTCGCCATCGACCTTACCTTGAACCACTAGGACCTCCTTTCCATTAGTTCAGTCATTTAACCATTTCGCACGCAAATTCAAACCTCGATTCATATCGAGCATTTTTCTCAAGTTAAACCAATACACTTAACTATACTTAAACATTATTTCTTGAAAGGTGAAAAGTGAGGGGGATCGAGTCTTTGATCTTCCTCCTCAATTTTTGGGTGCGAGTTTTCTTACTCGTGTGTGGACAATTGACGCCTCTAAAACACTTGTAACTCGACTACATTCAAACTTTTTTCCAAGCAATTATTAAAACACTTAATCCCTATTTAAACATATTTTACTAAAGGTGAAGTGAGGGTGGTCGAGTCTTTGGCCCTTCTCCTCAATTGTTTGGGTGCGAGTTCTCTTACTCGTGTGTGAACAATTGTCACCTCTAAAATATCTAAAACTCCTTTTCTCGCCTCCGTGCGATCGAAATCCTAAAACACATACAAATCAAATCCTCTTTTCTTAATCAAACTCTTTAACACACTTAATCATATATTCAAACAACTTTCTAAAAGGTGATATGAGGGGGGCCAAGTCTTTGACCTTTTTCCTCAATTGTTTGGGTGCGGGTTCTCTTACTCGTGTGTGGACAATTGGCGCCTAGAAAAAAACACTAACCAAACAACCGTAGTCCCACGAACTACGAATGCTCTAACTTTCCCATTGCACGAGGGAATACGTAGGCACAAGGGTTTTAATCCTTGCCGAGCACCCTAATAATAAAACCACCCCTTTTCCCTTTTAAAAAAAACTAATCCTTTAGAAGATAACAAACAAGCCAAACTAACTTTCTCATGAATCGAATCAAGAGGTTCCCGTTGAGTACAATGGACGTAGAGGGTACTAATACCTTCCCTCTTGCGTAACCGACTCCCGAACCCGAATTTGGTTGCGACGGCCATGTTCTTATCTCCGTTTAAAGGTTTTATCGATATTTTCCTTTCCCTAACTTGGGATAAATAAAGTTCGGTGGCGACTCTGTTTCGAACAGTTTTTTTCCCGTCCATCGCGAGGATCGTATTTTTCGAGGTACGACAAATACCAAAGCCTAAACTTAGAAGTACCAATAAGGTATCTAAGAATATACTTAACTGCTTTTAAGTGTGATTCCTTGGGAGCCGATTCATATCGAGCACACATGAAAACGCTAAACATAATATCGGGTCTAGACGCTGTAAGATATAGAAGTGATCTGATCATACCTCTATACTTCTTTACAACAACATCCTTACCATTTTCATCTCTATCCAGGTTTCCGTTTGTTGCCATAGGTGTGTCAATATCCTTTGCACTGTCTATTCCAAGTCTTTTCAGTAGCTTGAGACAATACTTGGTTTGACAAATGAATTTTCCATTCGAGAGTTGTTTAATTTGAAGTCCATAGAAGTAGTTTAGCGCCCCTATAAGACTCATTTCAAACTCTCCCGGCATAAGCTTAGAGAACTCCTTGACAAGATGCATGTTAGTTGATCAAAAAATAATATCATCAACATATATTTGAACAAGTAAATTATGTTTTCCTTGATGTTTAATAAAGAGAGTGGTGTCCACCTTTCCTCTTGAATATCCTTGCTCAAGCAAGAACTTGCTAAGATGGTCATACCATGCCTGAGGGGCTTGTTTAAGACCATACAACACACATTTTAGCTTAAATACATGATTAGGATACTCAAAATTTTCAAAACCGGGAGGTTGTGATACATACACCTCTTCATTTATGTGGCCGTTAAGGAACACACTTTTTACGTCCATTTGATATAACTTGAAGTTCTTAGCAAAAGCATAAGAGAGTAGTATCCGGATAGCCTCGAGTCGGGCTATGGGAGCATAAGTCTCCCCGTAGTCAATACCTTCCTCTTGATTATACCCTTGAGCTACTAGTCGGGCCTTATTTCGTGTTATCACACCATGCTCGTCAAGTTTGTTCCTAAATACCCATCGTGTGCCAATGACTTGATGATGTTGTGGACGTGGGACAAGGTCCCAAACATCGTTTCTTTCAAATTGATTCAATTCTTCTTGCATTGCTAAAAGCCAATGCTCATCAAGTAAGACAGCCTTAACATTTTTAGGTTCAACTTGTGAAACAAAAGCATGGTGACAACAGGAATTACTTATCTTAGAGCACATTGTTACCCCTTTTGAGATGTCACGGATAATGTTGTCAATAGGATGATCCTTGGAGGTTCTCCACTCCAATGGAAGACCATCATTTTCTTGTTGACTTTCATCATCTTCCTTTTCATGGTTGTCATATTACTCCTTCTCAATGTACACCGCTTTAGGTTGATCATTCCCTTTTTCGATTTCATTGAGCATGTTTTCCGTAGATGCACCTACATCAAGAAAAGAAATACCTTTCCCAATAATATTTAGGCAAGTCTCATCAAAGGTAACATGAACGGACTCCTCAACACTAAGTAATCTCTTATTATAGACTTTATATGCTTTACTTGATTATGAGTATCCAAGAAAGATACCTTCATCGGCTTTCGCGTCAAATTTTCCAAGATTATCTTTTCCATTATTCAAAACAAAACACTTACATCAGAATACATGAAGGTGTGATAAATTTGGTTTTCTACCCTTTAATAATTCATTTTGGGTTTTGTCAAGAATAGGACGGATAAGTATCCTATTCAACACATAACATGCCGTGCTCGCGGCATCGGCCCAAAAGTATTTTGGTAGACCACAATCATTGAGCATTCTTCTTTCCAACTCCCCTAAAACGCGATTTTTGTGCTCCACAACTCCATTTTGTTGTGGAGTTCGGGGAGCTGAAAATTTATGTTCAATACCAAGTTTATCACAATATTTTTCAAAGAGATGATTTTCAAATTCACCTCTATAATCACTTCGGATAGAAACTATTTTGGGATTTAATTTATTTTGAGATAACTTGGCAAAACGTACGAAAGCCGAGAAGGTTTCATCTTTACAACGTAAGAAAAAAGTCCAGCAAAATCTTGAGTAATCGTCTACAATTACCAAACCGTAATAATTCCCACCTAGGCTTTTGGGCCGTGAAGGGCCAAATAAACCCATGTGAAGAAGCTCAAGGGGTCTCGATGTTGAAACAATGTTTTTAGATTTAAATGAGATCCTTGATTGTTTGCCCTTTTGACATGGATCACATAGGTGATATTTTGAAAACTTTATCTTTGGTAGACCAATTACTAAATCTTTTGCAACTAGTATATTAAGTAGATCAAAGTTAACGTGTGCTAAAAGTCGATGCCAAAACCATGAATATTCACTCACGGTAACAAGACATTTGGAATTATTCACGGATACGCTTCTTAAGTCTAGCATATAGATATTGTCTACCCTCACACCATTAAACATACAATCCTTCTTTTCATTATGTGCAATTATACATCACTCTTTGGTAAAAGTTACCTTGTATCCATTGTCACATAATTGACTAATGCTAAGAAGGCTATGTTTAAGGCCTTCAACTAACATAAAATTTGAGATAATAATAGTTGAGGGATTACCTATACTACCTCTTCCAAGTATGGCACCTTGTTGTTATCACAGTAAGACACATATCATTTCTTCTTTGCCACAAAGTCGGAGAATAGAGAAATGTCTCCCGTCATGTGTCTTGAGCATCCACTATCATGAATCCATTTTCCCGTCATAGAGTCAAGACATTCAACCTACATAAAATCAAACAAAGGTGGTAGGTACCCAATTCTCATTGGATCCTTGGGAGTAAGTGAAATAATTGTTGCATTTGGGTAACTATTGAAAAGTTCCATTTGGTACTAGAAAGCACCTAAATTTTCATTTTTCTATGGTATGACCTTTCTTGCAGCAATAGTGACAAAACAATCTATGATGAGCTTTACTTTTCCTATTTGAATCCTTCTTAATCAAATTGTAATTTTATGAGGCTTTTCAACCTTTGAGGATCTTATAGCAAGAGTATCACATGGTTGTGAAGCCTTGTGCACTTTGGTTTCAAGAGGACTCACTTCTTGTTGCCAAATTTGTCAAGTTTCACAACCGGACTGACATGGTTCCTCATCCCCATTTTTATATTTTTGAGCATTTACAATAGATTGCTTTAATGCTTCAAATTTCTTTTCGGTTCCTTCAACCTTTGCTTCCAAGCATGTCAAAACTTTTTCATTGGAAGCTAATTTCTTATAAGCATGAATCACTTCCTTTTGTAGATTTTCAATAACATTTTTCAAATCAATAAAAGACAACTTGTCAACGTTAGAGTATTTAGAATGACTTACATTTTTTTCTTGCCTTGTCGTTGATTAGCCATGAAACAATAATTTGCTTCTTCATCGCTCTCACTTTAGCTTTTCTCCCTTGAGTCATCACTTTCGCTATCCCAAGCAACATAAGCCTTTCTAGGCTTCCTAGAATTGTTTTGTTGGCTTTTTCCTTTCTTACTAACAAGAGATGGACAATCCGGTCTAAAATGACCCGACTTTCCGCATTCATAGCATTTACCCTTTCCCTTGTCCTTTTTGTTGTCTTCATCTTTGGAGGGTGTAGATTGTCGCTTAAATTTCACAAGATTTTTGTCGGAGTGTTTGATACCATTCTTTAGAATGTATCGATTGTATCTCCTAATAAAAAGTCCCATTTGCTCATCATCCGAGTTTTCTTCATCACACGAGTCACTATCATTAGTGTGCTCTTCCTTTGAGGATCTAGGATTTGAATCCCTAAGAGCTTTAGACTTCATTCCTTCCTCCTTGAAGATGGCTGGAAATCTACTTGAGTGAATCACACACTCAAAGATACAATAGAGTCGCCACCGAACTTTATTTAGTCCCAAAGGACAGGAAAAATATCGATAAAACCCAAGGGGAAGAGAAACGGGAACGGGGGGTCGGTTATGCGAAAGTAAGGTATTAGCACCTAACGCATCCGTCGTACTCGACGGGAACCATTTCGCTTGCTTCTAGGCTTGGATGGGTTATCTATCTAAAGGCTTCTAGCTAAAAGAAAAAGGAGAGGGAGAGAAAGGGGAAAAAGAAAAGAAAAGAAGGAAAGTGCTCGCGGAGGAACAAAGTCCTTGTGCCTATGTACCCTCATAGTGCAATGAGGAAGTCAGAGCGCCGTAGTTCATGGAACCAGGGGATAGAAAGGAAGAAAGAAGGGAGACGGAAGAAAGGTGGAAGTGTGCTCACCAAGACATTGCATCTCGTGCCTACGTATCATACATTCAAAAGAATGCAGAATCAGGGCTTCCGTAGTTCGGGGAACTGAACGGAAAACAAAACAAGAAAGAACAGGGGGACGAAAGAGGTGGTGTCGAAACCAAGAGCAAGAGAAACTCTACTTGGGAAGACCACACAGTAAGAGTGACCGCACAAGAAGCTAGGAAAAGAATGGTGTCAAAACCGAGAATGAGAGAAACTCCGCTGGGGATAGCAAAGGGAATTGGTGTCGAAACCAAGAAAGTAAGAGCAAGGGGAATAAAAAGGACTCCGCCGGGGATCCACATAAAAGGGATGGTGTCAAAACCAAGAGAACAAAGAGACTCAGTATATTAACTGGCTGGCAGTGGTTAACCGAAGAAAAGAGAGTAAGACCCTGTCGGTAAAAGAGGCTGGTGTCAACGGACAGACTGTGATGAACTAAGAGAGAGAGTGCTGAACCGAGAGAAGGTGTTTGACTCTGAAGGGGCCTCGGTATATTAACTGATGAATAGTGGTTAACCGAAGAAAGAAAGGACTGCAGCTCTGTGGGATAGAGAAGCATTGGTTTTAGCAAAGAAAACTGCGATTAACCAGAAAAGCGGGAGTAGGACCGAATAAAGATCATAACCCAAAGGACGGGTATAGGATCGAGCAAAGGTCGTGACCCAAAGGGGTTCGGTAAACTGACTGAACAAACAGTACTCAACTGAAGAAAGGGTATTTGAACCAAAGAAAGGTTACTAACCCAAGGGTGCAAGTATTCGAACCAAGAGGAGGTTGCCAACTGCGGGGGATTCGGTGTTTACAGACGGACTGTGATTAACCGAAGAGAAAAGCGAGTGATTGACCAGAAGAAGGTGATTAACTCGAAAGGGTTCAGTATTTTAACAGACGGACTGTGGTTAACTGAAGAGACGGGTGATTAACCAAGAGGAGGTGATTAACCCAAGAGGTGCTCAGTGATTAACAGACGGACTGGGATTAACTGAAGAAAAGGGTGCAAACATTGGTGTTTTAACTGACAGGCAGTGATTAACCAAACAAAGGAGAAGAACCAAGAGAAGGTTGCGAACTCCAGGGGAAAAATGGTCATGACAGGAAAACTGTGTTGGACCAAAGAGAGAGAATTGAGACTCTTCAGAGGAATCAAAAACAATGATTGATTACAAGAAGAAAGGAGTGACGGAACAAAGAGAGATTGCTAGCGCAAGAATAATGATCTCAACCAAGGAGGATGGTGATTGATCAAAAGGAGAGATTGAAAGAGATAGGAATGATCGAGGATCGAAAGGGATCATAAAGAGAGAAGAGTGATCAAGGATCGAAACTCGACTGGGGAAAGAAAGCACATTACCTCCTGGAGATAGAGATGACTAGGCCAAGCACAGGGTCATTCGTCCCCTACCTGAAGTAGTCAGAATGAGAGTAGGAATTCTCCCTTCTCATTCCTTCTCTAACACAAAGGGTGTAATGCGGAAGTTGAAACAGACGGCCCAACAACTCCAAGTTGTACAGTGCTCCTGCGTAGAGAAACGGACAGCATAACGGCGTCAATTTGTACAGTGCTCCGATGCAAGGCGCAACACGAAACTCCAACTCCACGGGGGGATGAGAGAGAAAGCTCTAAAGGAGATCTAAAGAGAGGAAAAGGGAAGATCGATTAATCGAAACAAAGTTTTGATCAATTAATCAAGGGAGAAACATGCTAACAACTTTTCAAAGAGGATGAAAAGTCATTAAAGCAAAAAGGAGTGAATTATTGATTATACAAGATTAAGTTTATCCATGAAGAATAAACTTAATGCAAACTGAAATGGAAGGTGCAAAACAGTGCCAAATGATCATCAAAATGCCACACAAAATCATGTATCATGTGAACAAAGATAGTGCAAGAATTGCTATGTTCATACAATGCTAAGAACATGAAACAAATGAATAATCAAAAATGTGCATCGAAAGTTCATGAACATGTTTCAACCAGAAGTGAAATGACACTAAAAATATCCATAAAACCAAGCATGACAATCAATGGAAGTTAAAATGAAGAAAGCATGGCAAACAAACTTGAAAATGCAAGAAAATGGCATTATGTACAGTGGTAACCGGTTACAGCATATGTGCTAACCGGTTACATGCTTGAAAATACGTGTTTTGGGGAAAATTGCACTGTGTAACCGGTTACAGCATATCTGCTAATCGGTTACCACTGTAACAGAGGCAAAAATAACAGTAAAAACAGCTTTTCAAAATTAGTTTTCAACACATAATCACTTATGCTAACCACCACATGCTAGGAAATGAAATTTGTGCACGAAAAATGAACTTGAAAACAACAAATAAACAGAGATAGAATCAACTAACTCAATTGGATCATGGATCAAACAAATGCAAAACCAAATCACACACAATAATTATCGACTACATTGCGAGCGATACAAAAATGCGCGAAACGGTAAAATTAGTTAGATCCACTAACCTACAAGCCAGAGATTTGGCTTGGTAAGTGTTACAAAGAGATCTTGATGCAGAAAATCAACGAAAACCAGAGAATCCTTGATTTGTAGACGAAACGCGTCGAAACCGATCAAAAACGCGAAAACGCACCGAAATCAAACTTGCACCAAAATAAATGGTTTGAAACCCTTGAATTGAAGTAGGATGAGATGTAATTCCAGAAATCCAACCAAAGAATGCCAAACGATGGAGGTTAAGCTCAAGAATTAATCACTTTCAATGTGAAAAGTGATTATCCTTCTAGAATAAGAGCTTTTGGTGAGGTTTGATGGAGAAGATGAAGAGGAATGTGTAGAAGTTGCAGAAAAATGCAGAGGAGAATGAGAGAATTGAGAGTGAAGAAAGTGTGAAATTGTGTGAATGATTGTGGAGGAGTGTGGGAAATGATGGAGAGAATGAAAAGTGAGTGAAGGTGAGTTTATATAGACTTTAGGTTTAGAGTATGGGAGCTTTGGACTTGGATTTGGGAGGTTTGGAGTTAGGTTTGGAGTTAGTTACACTTGACTCACTGAGTCAAGGCAGTTAACTCGGTTAGTTAGGATCAACTCGGTATCAATCCCAATGCAAGCTTCCACATCCAAAGGTTGTCATGCTTGTAAATTAAGTAACATGGTGCTCTTAATTTAAAGTGATGCATTGAATAAATGAAAGGGAAATGTCTTGAATGGTCTTGAATAGTCTAGAATGTTCCACATGCTGCTAGAACAATGTAGAAACAAAGACCAAAGAGAGTGCATAGCTGTTGTCCCAAAAATGCAGCAGAATCTGCAACTTTGTACAGAGTAACCGGTTACAGCATATCTGTTAACCGGTTACATGCTTGAAAACTTGCGTAAATTTGTGAAAAATACACTGAGTAACCGGTTATCAGTTATGCTGTAACCGCTTACTTCAGCCAAACTTTCCCAAATTTGCTTGGAAAATGATGCTGAAGTCCTGGTTTTGGTTTTCCATCTCTTGTCTTAATAAATAAACATGGAAACCTTTATTTTGAGCTTGTCTTGATGATGAAATAAACTTGAGAGGATGTGATTAATCGGGCTTGGAAAACCTGAAGATCCTGCAACAAGAAACACATAGAGAAAAATGCGAATGCGTATACCAACGATGTGAGTGCTTATGCTTATGCAAAAGGCGAAAGAGGGAGGTCAAATTTTGGGTTACGACAGCTGCCCCTATTTAATCCGCTTGGACCTGAATGTACTAATTGCGCCAGCTTTTCGACGATTCGAGGTAAAAGGGGATTAAATAAAAGAGTGGCTCGAGAATTTGGCTGACGGTGATAAACAGAGCGGTGCAAGGTAGAATAGATAAGTGCAAGGTTTGGCTGAAAATTTGCTGGGAGATAAGTCAGGCAAAAAGAGAGGGAGTATGATCGATGCATATGCTATGTATGCGTTTCTGCATGATGCTTGATATCATGCAATGCAAAGGCTCAAGATAAGGCACAGTGAGAAGTGTTTAGGCAGAAATCGTAGCAGGACGACTTCGACACTCTCGGTCAGGGAGAGGACCCGCAGATGACGACAATCTCTGCTGGAGAAGAAAGTTCACAAAGGATGATGATCTTGTCGGGGAAAGAAACTGAGAACATCTCAGGTTTCTAAATCACCATGGCTGTCTCTGTTAGGGATGAAAGAATCAAGTCAATTCTTTCTACCAAGACTGGCTCTGCGTGGGGAAAAGAAGTTCCCGAATCACATTGACTCAGCTGAGGAGAAACCACTGCTGCTGGTAACAAATAGTTCCTAATCATTGGAGAAGATGCACAACCCTTGCTGGGGAAAAGAGGACAAAGCGTCTTTGCTAGGGAACATCTTGGCAACCTGTTGGGGAGAATGACAACTCTGCTGAGGAACTGCTGATGAGACAACAACTTCTTCATAGAATCATCCCATCATTGTCGGACAGGCATTAGGCTTACCAATGGATATTACCGATCACCCTACAGGAGTTACCAGTAACACATGCAATACATAATGCTTTCTCGGTGAATTTAGCTTTTTATTGTTCTCAACGTTTTTTAGTATTATGTGATCACAAATAATTGTTTATTTTGCAAACAAAATACTGGAATAAAAACAAATTGAGATAACAAAGAATGCATTTTATTGAATGTAAAAATTTTGTACATAAAGTGTGTACATGGATGCAAAATCCTTGATGAGGAAATTTGCAATAAAATTGAAAAACAAATGTAAATGGCAAAGGGAAATCATGCTTTGCATTAATTACAACATTGGCCACCATCCACTGTAAGTCTAGGTTCCAACGCCTTGCACCTGTTGATGATGATTGGAATGCTCTGTTACTGTCTGAGGTACAGCCATGAGGAAGAGAGGCTCAAGTGTTCACAGTCAATGCCTTTATCCCTAATTTTTGCCTGGACATGTTTTCACATTTTTTTTGGTCCACCGGGATGCCCATTTTTGCCTAAGTCGCCCTTTCGATTTTTCAACTTAGTGGGCTATTATTGTTTTTTTTTCATTGTCCCTAACTTTTGCATGGACATTTCTTTTTTTTGGTCCATCGGGACGTCCATTTTTGCCTAGATTGTCCTTGCGGATGTCAATATAGCGGACTCTTATCCATTTTCTTTTCAGGCATAATATTTTTTGACTGTATCGGAGTTCACTAGCGATAGCAACTCCTCCCCCATCCATTGTGGTGAGGATCAGGGCTCCGCCTGAGAAGGCCTTCTTGACAACAAAGGGTCCTTCGTAATTGGGAGTCCACTTGCCTCGTGGATCCGAGTGAACAGGTGAATATCTCTTGAGCACGAGTTTGCCTTCACAGAATGTTCGAGGAAGAACTTTCTTGTCAAAAGCTCGCTTGAGGCGTCTCTGATACAATTGACCATGACAAACATCTGTAAGGCACTTCTCTTCGATGAGATTTAGCTGGTCGTATCTGGATTGAACCCATTCAGCTTCATCAAGACCTGCTTCCATGATGACTCTGAGCGAAGGAATTTTGACTTCGATGGGTAAAACTGCCTCCATACCATACACGACCGAATACGGAGTTGCCCCAGTAGAAGTGTGAACTGAAGTTCTGTAGCCATACAGTGCAAAAGGAAGCATTTCATGTCAGTCCTTGTAAGTCTTGACCATTTTCTGGACAATCCTCTTGATGTTTTTGTTTGCTGCTTTAACGGCGCCATTCATCTTGGGCCGATATGGTGAAGAGTTGTGGTGCTCGATCTTAAATTCTTGACACAACTCCTTCATCATATTGTTGTTTAGGTTGCTTGCATTGTTCGTGATAATGTTGCTAGGAATACCATAACGACAGATTATCTCTTTCTTGATGAATCTAGCAACCACTTGTCGTGTAACATTCGCATAAGAGGCAGCTTCAACCCACTTGGTGAAGTAGTCGATAGCAACTAGAATGAATCAATGACTGTTGGAAGCCTTCGGCTCGATCATTCCAATAATATCTATACCCCACATGGAGAATGGCCAAGGTGCAGTCAAAACATTCAATGGAGTTGGAGGCACATGGATCTTGTCTCCGTAGATTTGGCACTTGTGACATCTTTTGGCAAAGTTGTAACAATCTACCTCCATCGTTGTCCAATAATACCCAGCCCGGAGGATCTTCTTGGCCATAGCAGGACCTTTAGCATGTACACCCTTGCAGCCCTCATGTATGGACCTTATGATCGTGTGTGCTTCGTGTCTATCCATGCATCTGAGCAACACGGAGTCATAATTCCTCTTGTACAGTATACCACCACTTAAGAAGAAGTTGGCGCAAAGCGTCCTAAGAGATTTCTTATCAGTGATAGTGATACCCTCGGGATATCCCTGTTTTTGCAGATATCTTTTGATGTCGTAGAATCAAGGCTTGTCATCAGACTTATCCTCGATTGCCAAACAGTGTGCTGGTTCGTTCAAGTGATCAATGCGGATATGAGGAGCTTTATTCTTCCACTTGACCTTGAACATGGATGCTAGAGTGGCAAGAGCATCAGCTAGTTGATTTTCCTCTCTGGGAATATGATGAAAAGTGATCTCATCAAAGTAAGGAATCAACTTCGCTATGTGTTGTTGGTACGGAACCAGCTTTGAATTCCGAGTCACAAAGTTCCCTCTAACTTGACCGATGACCAAGGCAGAATCTCCATAGACCTCAAGAATCTTGATTCTCATGTCAATTGCCGCTTCAATACCGTAGATACATGCTTCGTATTCAGCCATATTGTTGGTGCATGCAAAGCATAATCTGGCAGTGAAGGGAAGGTGAAAACCTGTTGGAGAGATGAGGATAGCCCCAATTCCACGACCTTTGGCATTGGAGGCACCATCAAACACGAGCGTCCATCGCGCCCCTGGTTTGGGTCCTATATCAGGGTCTGGAGTCTCATAATCTCTGATAAACAGAACATCCTCATCGGGAAAGTCAAACTTCATCTATTGATAACCCTCTATAGATTGATGAGCAAGGTAGTCAGACAAGACACTCCCTTTTATTGCTTTCTGGGTAATGTGTTGGATATCATACTCAGTTAACAACATCTACCACCGAGCAATCCTTCTAGAGACAACAGGCTTTTCAAAGATGTCCTTTATCGGATCCATTTTGGATATCAATAAAGTAGTATGGCAAATCATGTATTGTCGTAGGCGTCGAGCAGCCCAGACCAAAGGACAACAAGTTTTCTCTAAGAGTGAGTATCTGGTCTCACAATTAGTGAACTTCTTGCTCAGATAGTATATTGCATGTTCTTTTCTACCAGTGTCGTCATGTTGACCCAATACACATCCCATTGATTCATCGAGGACGGTGAGATACATGATTAGAGGCCTACCAGGAACCGGCGGTACTAAGATCAGTGGTTCTTGTAAGTATTGTTTTATTTTGTCAAATGCTTCCTGACAATCATTATTCCATTCAACCGATTGATTTTTTCTTAGTAATTTGAACATTGGTTCACAGGTAGCCGTCAAATGGGAGATGAACCTTGAAATGTAATTAAGTCTACCCAGAAAGCCACAGACTTCTTTTTCTATTTGGGGAGGCGGCATGTTCTAAATTGCCCAAACCTTATCAGGATCAACTTCAATGCCCTTCTGACTTACAATAAAGCCCAATAGTTTACCAGATCGAACTCCGAAGGTGCACTTCGTAGGATTCAACCGCAGTCTAAACTTCCAGAGTCTGTCAAACAGCTTCTTCAGATGAACCAAGTGATCATCTTCAGTTTTAGACTTGGCAATCATATCGTCCACGTAAACCTCAATCTCTTTATGAATCATATCATGAAAGAGGGTTGTCATGGCATGCTGGTATGTTGCCCCTGCATTCTTTAGACCGAATGGCATGACTTTGTAGCAATATGTACCCCAAGGCGTGATGAAAGTAGTCTTCTCCATATCAGTTGGGGACATCTTGATCTGATTATATCCTGAAAAACCGTCCATGAAGGAAAAGACAGAGAATTGCGCAGTGTTGTCTACCAAGACATCAATATGAGGCAAAGGAAAATCATCCTTTGGGCTTGCCTTGTTAAGATCTCAATAATCCACACACATTCTGACTTTACCGTCCTTCTTAGGCACCGGGACGATGTTGGCAATCCATTCAGGATACTCGGAAGTGGCCAGGAACCCAGCATCAAGCTGCTTCTTTACCTCTTCTCAGATTTTGAGTGCCATGTCGGGTCTAGTCCTTCTGAGTTTCTGCTTGACAGGAGGACATCCGGGCTTGAGTGGTAAGTGATGTTCAACGATGTTGGTATCCAACCCAGGCATATCTTGATAGGACCAGGCGAAGATATCAACATACTCTTTCAATAACTTGACCAACTCGGAGTGTACATGCTTTGCGAGGGATGCGCTAACCTTGACTTCTCTTCTGACCTCATCAGTACCAAGATTGACAACTTCTACTGGCTCTTTGTATGGCTGGATCTCTCTACGCTCGTGCTCAAGGAGCCTTGCCAGTTCAGCTGATAATTCACAATCTTCCTCACTATCTTCTTCAGCTTGGTTAATTGGAATTCCATAATTACAATGGATGTTTGCCATGTTGTTATCAATGCTTTTATTAGTTCTGCATATTTATGGATATGTTCAGAATGAGCTATTTAAAAAATGTAAAACAAAAGAAACTTTTGCCATTTGTTTGTGAAAAGTAAAATAAAGAAAGAAAATAGAGCATGATTTTGAATGCAAAAACTTTTATTTATTGATCACATAATATTGCAAAAGCGTGAGGCTCTTTACAAGCAATCCACTCGTCTCGGGCGAGGACAAGGGAATGAGAAAGCAAAATGCATTACATGTTATATGGGAAAACCACAGGAATCACGGTAGATGTCCAATTGTTGAGCTTGAAACCCAGCGGACATTTGCGCACAAAGCTTAAAATCTGATTACTGGGACCGGCGTCATCAGCAGCTGCCACGATGTTACCCTGCTGGAAACCCGTGTTGTGGAACTTGATCAAATTGCATCACTTCTAATCAGAGGAACCAGATTGAAGACCAGGATGATAACCCAATCCAAAATGATTATGCTTCTCAACCACATCAATCACATGCCCCCATCCTGGCAAAGCACCTTTCTGGATAGTCTCTTTAGCACTCTTAGCAGATGTTAAAGACAATTATGGTGATCCACTTTGACTAGTTGAAGCAGAGCTGACATCTTCGAACTCGAGACACTGCAATGGCACCTCAGCTATGCCTTCTTTGGTATCGACATATCGGAAAGATGATAACTCGCTCACAATCAGATCCTCTTCACCACAGATAATGACAAGCTGATCGTCAAACATGAACTTCAACTTCTGATGCAAAGTGGAGGTAACTGCCCCTACCGCGTGGATCCATGGATGACCCAATAGGAAACTGTACGCTGAATTAATATCCATCACTTTGAAGGTAATGGTAAACAGATGTAGCCCAATATTGATGGGTAAATCCACTTCTCCAATGACCTGTCTTCGAGAACCATCAAAGGCTCTGACAACTAAGGCACCTGGTCTCATTTCAATTCCTTCCACTGGTAATTGACTCAATGTGCCCTTAGGCATCACATTGAGAGAAGAACTGGTATCTACTAGAACACGAGATAACAGGATGTCTGTGTAGGTTACAGATATGTGCAGTGCTTTATTGTGGGCAGTCCCTTCAGGAGGCAATTCTGATTCATTGAAACCCAAATACCGACTTGCAGTTATGTTGGCCACAACATCATCGAATTCGACGACGGATATATCTTGCATGACATGGGCACTGTTTAACACTTTCAACAAAGTTGATCTGTGCGCAGGCAAACTCATGAGTAAGGACAAAATTGAGATCCTCGAGGGAGTCTGACCCAGCTGATCCACAATTTTGAAATCACTTTTCTTGATCAACTTAAGGAACTCTTGATCATCCAGGGTCTCCTTGCTCTTTGAAACATCCTCAGACGGGACAGTCAGTACTGGAACAGTAATATATGCCCCTTGTTGAACAACAGGGGTTGCAGCTGTGGGCGTTTCTTTAGGAGAAACAACAGTTGGAATTTGAACAGGCTTCGTAGTGACCTTCGGAGCGAACACTTGTCCACTACGAGTTATACCTCCACTGGCTGTAACATTCACGATCTCAGATTCGGTGAACCTTACTTCTTGACCTCCAGAAAACACAGTAGACCCATATTTCCATGGTACCTCCTTAGAATTCTGATACGGAAACGGCTTCGGTGGATAAACCACGATGGGCTGCACCTTCTTCTACTTAGGGGATTCCATAGGAACCTTCCTATAGACGATGGTGAACGGCTCAATAGCAACAACTTCCTCAACAGGTTTAGATCTGGAAAATTGCACTTCGCCACGGTTCATCAGAATTTGGACACAACCCTTCAGCCTTTGACACTGGTTGGGATTATCATCACAAATCTGACACTTACCATGCAAACCTTTCAACAGCCCATGTTCGTTCAATCTCTTGAAAACCATATCCATCGGGGTCTTTACCTCATCGACATCCAAGATCAATTCAGCCCTTCAATTATCCTCAATCATGTTAACCGCAGGTCCACCGTGATTTGGCAACGGGTTATTCTGAATGTTGGATCCTTCCTCAGCGAAAGTCAGAACCTTCTTATCAATGAGTTCCTGAACTTTGGTTTTGAAAATAAAACAGTCCTTCGTTGCATGTCCTATGTATCCAGCATGGTAAGCACATGACGCATTTGGATTATGCTTCGGGCCAAATGGAGGAATCACAGGTGCTATCTGTTTGGGGACAATTGCCCCTTGGTGAACCAAGTAAGGAAACAACTCGGTGTATGACACAGGAATCTTGTCAAAATTTGGACGCTTACGGTTTCCTTGATTGTAGTTGTTCTGACGGTTCTGATTCTGCTGATTTTTGTTATGTTGATTCTGTTGCTGATTCTGAGCATTCTGAGCTGGTTGTTGCAGATGATACTGATATGGAGGTTGTTGATATTGTGCAGCAGCAATGTACGAATACGGATAGTAGGGCAGGGGAGCCATTGGAGCTTGATACTAAGGAGAAACTTGAGTTGTCACAGCGTTGGCCTCACCTTCCTTTTTCTTGGAATGATTGTTCTGAGACTTTCGAGTGGCCGGCTGCTGGGAAGTAGCTCCAGGAATCTTTCCAATCTTCAAACCATTCTCAATCTGTTCGCCAATCGTCACAACATCAGCGAAGTTCGATGAAGAACTACCCACCATTTTCTCGTAGTAGGACCCTTGCAATGTACCCATAAAGATGTCAACCAACTCATTATCAGAGAGAGCAGGTCGCACACGAGATGCCATCTCACGCCATCTTTGTGCATACTCCTTGAATGTTTCAGATGAGCACTATGACTGATTCTGCAATTGCAATCTAGTTGGCGTCAGATCAAGGTTATACTTGTATTGTCTCACGAGTGCTTCAGACAAATCCCTCCAAGTACGGATTTTGCTGTGCTCCAAGCCCATGTACCAATCCAATGAAGGACCAGACAAACTATCTTGAAAACAATGAACAAGCAATTCATCATTGTCAATATGGGATGCCATCTTCCTGCAGTACATAGTGATGTGACTACGCGGACAACTCAAGCCTTTGTACTTTGGCAAATCATGTATCTTGAATTTCTGCGACAACACAACATTTGGAACTAAACACAAATCTTTGGCCTCCATGCCAAAAGTAGAAAACCCTTCAATAGCCCTGATACGGTTCTCCAACAACTTGTGCTCAACAGACCTACTCTGATTAGTGGGCCTAACAAGAATCTGAGGATTTGGCAGCTGAGAAGCGGCAGGAGCATTCACTTGCGGAGTAGCAAACTGAGAAGGATAAACCAAACCAGGATTAACCATCTGACCAACATTCTGACCCATCGAAACACCATGCCGATAATTTGGAGGAGGTACCCCAGCTGCTGAGGAAGATGCCCCAGGATAAAATATCCCAGGATGAACATTCGGAACAGCAGTTTGAGCAACTTGAGACGAAACTGGAACATGAATATGAGGACCTCTATACACATGCTCTTCTTCATCAGGAGTTTCAGTGTCAACAAATCCGGCAATTTGATGAGTTTGAACCTGAAGATTCTCAGGATCATCATTCACTACTGGAGGCGGGACTGGAGTAGGCATGACCCACGGATATGCGGCAGCATTCCCATTAGGCATGGGTGCAACAAAAGGCTGATATGGTATGAAGGCACTACCATTATTTGCAATCTGAGGAGTGTAATTCGGAGGCATGCCCCAAGGAAAACCAGCGGGCATCTGGTTCAAACCGGGTTGAATGGAAGGCTGATTCACAGGCTCAACTGGCACTTCAACTCTAGCGGGAGAAGGAACAACAATAGCAGGAGTAGCTATAATAATAGGAGGAACAGTCACAGGAGTGACAACAGTTGTATCAGTAGTGGTTGCAACAACAGTGGCAGCAGCAGCGGCGTCCTTCTGGGCACGAAGGAGCTCCATAATGACATCCATGTTCGTCTGGAACTGATCCATCCGACCTTGGAATTGTGCCAGAGTTTCCTTGTACGCAGCGTTCTCAGCTTCGAAGTCGGCCATGATTATGGATTTGCTTGAGCGAGTAAAATACCGATGTCGAGTCGTCGTCTTGCTACAAGGAAGGCGGACAAGGATGAGCAACGGTTTCGGATGAAGGGACGTGCATATGTGTGCAGATGAATGTATGATATGCATGCAAAAATAAAGTTTTAAATTCCAGGAATTCTTAAACTTATCTTTGTTGACAATAATCATAAAGCATACAAGTAAAGGCATTAAAAGATAGAGTGAGCAAGAATCTTCATTCATTCATTCAATAAAGGAATGAAGTACAAGTCGAATACAAGTCAAATATCTGCCTTTTGGGCTACAACAAATCCACATGGATCCTATCGAATACCACCCTACACACAGATAAGAAATGAAAAACTTCCCAAGGAAGTCGGTGTAGCAATGCATCCACATATGCATCCCTCAACAACCCTGGTAGGTCCTCCAATGCATGCTCAGCAAATCTGGCTAGACGACCATGCCTCTCACTCCAGTACTTCGCATCCTTCATGAGGTTGCGCATCAAAGAATGATTAGGTCCCTGAAGCATATCCTGAAGAAAGGCCTCTTTCTGATCCAGGAGGTTCTATAGATGATGGCTTTGATGCTCCCAATGAGTGCTCTCTGTGTTGAGCTGACTAATCTACTCTTGGCTTCGATGTGCTTGATCCTGCAGCTTCTGAATCTCACCGAAGACTTTGTCCAGCTGGGTTTGACATTGGGAAAAGTCCTTTGCTAACTGATTAACATGGTCTTGTTCACTTTGCCACTTTGCCTTGAACTCGGATAACTTCCCTCGAAGCTCTTCAAGCTGCTTGTTGTAGCTCAGCTCCACTTTGTAGGCCTGATAATGAGCATCGGCGAGTTGTCTCTTCTTTGAAGCAAGTACCTCATAGGTGCTCTTCAAAGCATCACCCACCTTCCTATGCTTGTTTTGTTCAACCTCCACCTTTTTTAGCATGTGCTCGCACTTCTGATGAAGCTCAATTTGTAGGCTATCCTTCTCGGAACTGACTCTATCAAGGTTGAGACGAAGATCAGCATTCTCCTTCAACTTCTCAACAATTAGCTTGAGTTGATCGACCTCAGATGGAGGAACAATGGCAAGTTCAGAAATTTTGGCATTCATGGAAGGCTCAGGAGAGAATGGCAACAAGATCTCTTTGACGCGCTCTTTGACCCAAAGTGTGTAAGCTTCCTTGGCTACGCAATTCTTCTTTCCCAAATCGGCTCTTCCTTCGAGATGAATTTGAGTCCAGGCGACACTAAACCTCTCCAGCAAACCCATGTCATCAACCCCTTCATGAAAGATGAACTCTTCCACTACCTCAGGATCAGGTTTGTCAACCATAGGGTATCCCAACTGTCGGAAGGCCATTCTCGGATTATAGTTAATTCCACCCTTTGTGCCCAAGAGAGGCACATTGGAGAATTTAATACAGTGAAGAATGATCGGAATGTCGTCGAATACTCGAGAGTACCAAGAAATGTCGTCAGCAGTAAAAGACATGATCCATTGAGACCACTTGAGATTACCCTTATTCTCAACAAATGGACCCTTCTGTGGAAGGTGAGACATGAACCATCGGTACAACAGAGGAGCACAACAGACAATGGTTCCCTTCTTCTTTTCATTCCTGGAATGAATAGAATGGTAGGTATCAGTAAGAAGTGTCGGAACAGGGTTCTTGGACAAGAAAATGCTTATGGCAGCCTGATCTACGAAATCCTCCATGTTCGGAAACAAGACAGTCCCATATATCAGCAAAGCAAGAACGGCGTTGAAAGCCTTCCAGTTTCCATCCTTAGCAAAAGTAGTAGCCTTGTCAACCAAGAACTTCGAAGAAAATCCTCGAATACCTTTCCCTCTGGTCTTGAGAATATCCTCCACATCTTTTTACCAATGCGAATCGCATCAGCAATCAGATGAAACTTCAGACAACCACTAGTGTAAACATAAGGAACCTGCTTCTTGATCTCAACCTCCAGAATATAAGCATACTCCTCAAGTGTAGGTGCTAGCTGATAATCTTGAAATGTGAAGCACCTATATGGCGGGTCGTAAAACTGAATCAAAGTATGAATAGCAGTGATGTTAACTTCAGTGTTGAGGATGGTCAACAGATTATCATAAGTATCTATGAAAACCCCTCTGTGATATCCAACCAACAAAGATGCCAAATCCCTCAAAATACCCAACTTAGGCTCCACAAACTTGTAACTGAAGATGCCACGACAACCAGTACTCATCTCTATGATAATGTCAACAAATGATAAGTCCTCAAAAACCTGGAAATGCACATGCAAAAATTAATTTACATGATGAAATGATATGCAACACAACAACGAGAAGCCAGCACTTCCCGAATAATCAAGTCTGAATAATCCGGATATCTGCATATAATTCTGTGTAGGTGCAACATAATCTGATGAGTCGGTGAAGAAATCTGGCGTGTGTGAGAACAAAGGTATGAAGTGGCTTGTTTTCCTGCAAAATCCATCCCCCTCACAGGTGTGATCTAGACACAACAAGGTGGTCCCTAGAAAAGGTCGCCCAAACCATAGGATTCAGGATGAAAATCCCCGCCGTAGTGAATTCTCACAGGACGGAAGTATTCTCAAACGAATCACGATCTGGGTTGTGGGTCTCGTGATATCCCAACGCGCAAAACGCAGGCCTCACGACTATCCACGTTCTAGCCTATGTGTATACTAGGCCCGGTGTTAGGACCTTTCTCTCCAATAATATCTACCCATCCCAACAACAACAGAAAATACAGCAGATATCCAGAATATGCAGCATTTGAATATTCAAAGCAGTAAAGAAATGCGGTAAATAAACATAAAGTTAAAGCATAAAGATAAAGCGAGTAAAGCGCGAAAGATAAACACCCAAGCAAGCAAGAAAAAGCAAACAAAACTAGGCGAGACCCCTCAAGGGATGGACTAGCAAGAGGTCAATCTTTCCCCAGCAGAGTCGCCAGCTGAAGATGGCTGGAAATCTACCTGAGTGAATCGCACACTCAAAGATACAACAGAGTCGCCACCGAACTTTATTTAGTCCCAAAGGACAGGGAAAATATCGATAAAACCAAAGGGGAAGAGAAACAGGAACGGGGGGTCGGTTATGCGAAAGGAAGGTATTAGCACCTAACGCATCCGTCGTACTCGACAGGAACCATTTCGCTTGCTTCTAGGCTTGGATGGGTTATCTATCTAAAGGCTTCTAGCTAAAATGAGAGGGAGAGAAAGGGGAAAAAGAAAAGAAAAGAAGGAAAGTGCTATCGGAGGAACAAAGTCCTCGTGCCTACGTACCCTCATAGTGCAATGAGGAAGTCAGAGTGCCGTAGTTCATAGAACCAGGGGACAGAAAGGAAGAAAGAATGGAGACGGAAGAAAGGTGTAAGTGTGCTCACCAAGACATTGTGTCTCGTGCCTACGTATCATACATTCAAAAGAATGCAGAATCAGGGCTTCCGTAGTTCGGGGAACTGAACGGAAAACAAAACAAGAAAGAACAGGGGGACGAAAGAGGTGGTGTCGAAACCAAGAGCAAGAGAAACTCTACTGGGGAAGACCACACAGTAAGAGTGATCGCACAAGAAGCTAGGAAAAGAATGGTGTTAAAACCGAGAATGAGAGAAACTCCGCTAGGGATAGCAAAGGGAATTGGTGTCGAAACCAAGAAAGTAAGAGCAAGGGGAATAGAAAGGACTCCGTTGGGGATCCAAATAAAAGGGATGGTGTCAAAACCAAGAGAACAAGGAGACTCGGTATATTAACTGGCTGGCAGTGGTTAACCGAAGAAAAGAGAGTAAGACCCTGTCGGGAAAAGAGGCTGGTGTCAACGGACAGACTGTGATGAACCAAGAGAGAGAGTGCTAAACCGAGAGAAGGTGTTTGACTCTGAATGGGCCTCGGTATATTAACTGATGAATAGTGGTTAACCGAAGAAAGAAAGGACTGCAACTCTATGGGGATAGAGAAGCATTGGTTTTAGCAGAGAAAACTGTGATTAACCAGAAAAGCGAGAGTAGGACCGAATAAAGATCATAACCCAAAGGACGGGTATAGGATCGAGCAAAGGTCGTGACCCAAAGGGGTTCGATAAACTGACTGAACAAACAGTACTCAACCGAAGAAAGGGTATTTGAACCAAAGAAAGGTTACTAACCCAAGGGTGCAAGTATTTGAACCAAGAGGAGGTTGCCAACCACGGGGGATTCGGTGTTTACAGACGGACTGTGATTAACCGAAGAGAAAAGTGAGTGATTGACCAAAAGAAGGTGATTACTCGAAAGGGTTCAATATTTTAACAGACGGACTATGGTTAACTGAAGAGACGGGTGATTAACTAAGAGGAGGTGATTAACCCAAGAGGTGCTCAGTGATTAACAGACGGACTGTAATTAACCGAAGAAAAGGGTGCAAACATTGGTGTTTTAACTGACAGGCAGTGATTAACCAAACAAAGGAGAAGAACCAAGAGAAGGTTGCGAACTCCAGGGGAAAAATGGTCATGACAGGAAAATTGTGTTGGACCAAAGAGAGAGAATTGAGACTCTTCAGGGGAATCAAAAAGCAATGATTGATTACAAGAAGAAAGGAGTGACGGAACAAAGAGAGATTGCTAGCGCAAGAATAATGATCTCAACCAAGAAGGATGGTGATTGATCAAAAGGAGAGATTGAAAGAGATAGGAATGATCGTGGATCGAAAGGGATCGCAAAGAGAGAAGAGTGATCAAGGATCAAAACTTGACTGGGGAAAGAAAGCACATTACCGCCTGGAGATAGAGATGACTAGGCCAAGTACAGGGTCATTCGTCCCCTACCTGAAGTAGTCAGAATGAGAGTAGGAATTCTCCCTTCTCATTCCTTCTCTAACACACAGGGTATAATGTGGAAGTTGAAACATACGGCCCAACAGCTCCAAGTTGTACAGTGCTCCTGCGTAGAGAAACGGACAGCATAACGACGTCAATTTGTACAGTGCTCCGATGCAAGGCGCAGCGCGAAACTCCAACTCCACGGGGGGATGAGAGAGAAAGCTCTAAAGGAGGCCTAAAGAGAGGAAAAGGGAAGATCGATTAATCGAAACAAAGTTTCGATCAATTAATCAAGGGAGAAACATGCTAACAACTTTTCAAAGAGGATGAAAAGTCATTAAAGCAAAAAGGAGTAAATTATTGATTATACAAGATTAAGTTTATCCATGAAGAATAAACTTAATGTAAACTGAAATGGAAGGTGCAAAACAGTGCCAAATGATCATCAAAATGCCACACAAAATCATGTATCATGTGAACAAAGATAGTGCAAGAATTGTTATGTTCATACAATGCTAAGAACATGAAACAAATGAATAATAAAAAATGTGCATCGAAAGTTCATGAACATGTTTCAACCAGAAGTGAAATGACATTAAAAACATCCATAAAACCAAGCATGACAATCAATGGAAGTTAAAATGAAGAAAGCATGGCAAACAAGCTTGAAAATGCAAGAAAATGGAATTTTGTACAGTGGTAACCGGTTACAGCATATGTGATAACCGGTTACATGCTTGAAAATACGTGTTTTGGGGAAAATTGCACTGTGTAACCGGTTACAGCATATCTGCTAATCGGTTACCACTGTAACAGAGGCAAAAATAACAGTAAAAACAGCTTTTCAAAAGTAGTTTTCAACACATAATCACTTATGCTAACCACCGCATGCTAGGAAATGAAATTTGTGCACGAAAAATGAACTTGAAAACAACAAATAAACAAATATAGAATCAACTAACTCAATTGGATCATGGATCAAACAAATGCAAAACCAAATCACACACAACAATTATCGACTACATTGCGAGCGATACAAAAATGCGCGAAACGGTAAAATTAGTTAGATCCACCAACCTACAAGCCAGAGATTTGTTTTGGTAAGTGTTACAAAGAGATCTTGATGCAGAAAATCAAAGAAAACCAGAGAATCCTTGATTTGTAGACGAAACGCGTCGAAACCGATCAAAAACGCGAAAACGCACCGAAATCAAACTTGCACCAAAATAAATGGTGTGAAACCCTTGAATTGAAGTAGGATGAGATGTAATTCTAGAAATCCAACCAAAGAATGCCAAATGATGGAGGTTAAGCTCAAGAATTAATCACTTTCAATGTGAAAAGTGATTATCCTTCTAGAATAAGAGCTTTTGGTGAGGTTTGATGGAGAAGATGAAGAGGAATGTGTAGAAGTTGCTGAAAAATGCAGAGGAGAATGAGAGAATTGAGAGTGTAGAAAGTGTGAAATTGTGTGAATGATTGTGGAGGAGTGTGGGAAATGATGGAGAGAATGAAAAGTGAGTGAAGGTGAGTTTATATAGACTTTAGGTTTAGAGTATGGGAGCTTTGGACTTTGGTTTGGACTTGGATTTGGGAGGTTTGGAGTTAGGTTTGGAGTTAGTTACACTTGACTCACTGAGTCAAGGCGGTTAACTCGGTTAGTTAGGATCAACTCGGTATCAATCCCAATGCAAGCTTCCACATCCAAAGGTTGTCATGCTTGTAAATTAAGTAACATGGTGCTCTTAATTTAAAGTGATGCATTGAATAAATGAAAGGGAAATGTCTTGAATGGTCTTGAATAGTCTAGAATGTTCCACATGCTGCTAGAACAATGTAGAAACAAAGACCAAAGAGAGTGCATAGATGCTGTCCCAAAAATGCAGCAGAATCTGCAACTTTGTACAGAGTAACTGGTTACAGCATATCTGCTAACCGGTTACATGCTTGAAAACTTGCGTAAATTTATGAAAAACACACTGAGTAACCGGTTATCAGTTATGCTGTAACCGGTTACTTCAACCAAACTTTCCCAAATTTGCTTGGAAAATGATGTTAAAGTCCTGGTTTTGGTTTTCCATCTCTTGTCTTGATAAATAAACATGGAAACCTTTATTTTGAGCTTGTCTTGTTGATGAAATAAACTTGAGAGGATGTGATTAATCAGTCTTGGAAAACCTGAAGATCCTGCAACAAGAAACACATAGAGAAAAATGCGAATGCGTATGCCAACGATGCAAGTGCTTATGCTTATGCAAAAGGCGAAAGAGGGAGGTCAAATTTCGGGTTACGACACTCCTTATTGGTTTCCTTCTCCTTTTTCATCTTTTTCTCAATCTTCTTTTCATGTGCATCCAAGCAATTTAGTTCTTGCTCGTGTTCTTCTAACTTTTCGAACAAGGTGATGAGATCAAGTGTTGTAAGATCGCTGGATTCTTTGATGGCCGTAACCTTCGTTTGCCAATTCCTAGTAAGACATTTCAAAACCTTGTTAGTAGGAATAGCATTGGAAATAGGATTACCCAGCAAGTTTAAACGATTAATAAGATGTAAGAACCGTTTTTGCATTTGAGCAATGGTTTCACTATGCTTCATGCGAAAGAGTTCGAGTTCTTGATTAAGTGTGTTAATTCGGGCTTGTTTGACCTTATTAGTTCCCTCATGGGCAACTTAGAGAGCATCGCACATAGCCTTAGTGGTCGCACAATGTGAAACCCAATAAAACTCATCGACACCGAGAGCAGATATCAAGATGTTTTTCGCTTTCCAATCGTGTGACCACTTCTTATTATCTTCCTCATTTCATAGTGCTTCGGGCTTAGGTAAGGTAACACCATCCACAATATGTGTGATTGGTGTATGTTCATTTTGAATGACCTCCCAAACAACTTTATCATAAGAGTTCACATGAATTTGCATACAAGCTTTCCAATAACCATACTTTTCTCCCGTAAATATTAGAGCTTTCTTATATTCCCCTTTAGGTTCGTGAGCCGTTTTCTAATAAGCGTTTCGAAGCACGAAATGAACTGGGCTCTTGATACCACTTGTTAGACGACGACGACTTGTCTAAAGGGGGTGAATAGACACCCAAGCCAAGATCACCAAATACAAATTGGGTTTTAAAAATATTTAAAAAAGAGTGCAGGCGGAAGGTTTTGGTGTAGATCGACAAAAGTCGTCTATATGAACCTAGTTATTGGAACTCAGATATGCAAAGCCAATTATGGAATGAAAAACACAATAATCGAATTTAACCTTTAATCGAGTATCACGTTATTACTCGTTTAAACTAATGAACTTAGTAATGCTATTTCCAATTATAATAAGCAAAAATATTGAACTATGCAATTTATCAAACACTTGGTGTGCGAACGAATTTTCAGAATTTCCTTTGTGTTGTTGTTGATATGAAAACCACTTATAATAAAAAATGATTATAAGCTCATCAACAATCAAGTTAAAACAAAAAGATCACAGGAAAATTTTTACGAATTGATCGATTGATTAATGCTATTTGACAAATTGTGTAATGAAAAATAAAGCAAGTAAAGAGATAATAGAGAGATCGACACGAGGATTTGTTCACGCAGTTCCTCACTTTCATCCTTGCGTGTGGGTACGTCTGCGCCTAATTTCCAATGTGGAATTAGGATACTTTCTTACTATGCAAAAATTCGATATATAAGAAAAATGTTCAAGAGCAACCATACAAACACTACTTGTTCTGATGTTGATTCAACCCCTTTTCTTCTTTTGATCTTGAGTAAGACCAAGACAACAATGGATGTAGATTGACTTGTCGATATTGCTACTCCTTTGTGTTCTTTATCTCCAAAGCTTTCGAGCATAATTACTTGCACCGATTGTTCCACAATACTTCAATTTGATTCGTCGTTCTCAATTACTTCCTTTGCGTTCTTTATCTCTAAAGAGTCCTTTGCGTACTTTATCTCCAAAGGCTTTCACAATGCCACAATCCTCTATTGAACTTCTAGCACGAAAACCAAAAATCTATACACGATCTTGGAGGACAAACCCGCGGTATTTTCGGATGAAGACTCCTACAAATCTCAACCCAATATCTCGGCTACACAAGAACCCAATTGGACCTTATCAGGCCTTCGCCTAGCTGGCACCCCAACAAAAGATTATTATGTGTGATTTGTCAGTGTGTAGACATAGGATGGAGGTTGAAGATGATGAGCAGATGCAGGCTAATTTTATGGTATCACCAGTTTGGAATGAAGCATGAAAGATGTATTTATAGTTTTGGAAGATTGGTGGCAAAGAGGTATTTTTTGGAGTAAAAAAATGAACAAAATTGACCAACTTAAATAGCATGTGTCGGCCTGAACGTGGGATGTGCCGACACATACTGTAAAAAATAACAGTATGTGCCGACCTGAAAGGACCCATGTGTCGACCCAAATGAAACATAACCTACAGCCTTATTTAGGACATTAGATGTGTCGGCCTGAAGTACGTATTTGCTGTCCCAAATGAAACAAAGACTACAACCTTATTTAGGATAGTAGATGTGACGGCCTGAAGCACGTATGTGCCGACACATAATATTGAAACTTGTAGTATGTGCCAACCGAGATATCCATGTGTCGACCCAACCAAGTATAAGCCTACAGGCTTTAATATTGAGTTACATGTGCCGGCCTGAAATATGTATGTGCCGACACATATAGTGCATTTTTGTGCAGAAATATGTTTTTCATGTATTTGGTCAAGTTCAAGGTGATTTTTGAAGATTCCTAAGACCTCTAATGCAAGGGAGCCATACATACCCAAAGATGTTGTCCAATATACCAAAATGTGAAGTAGTTTCAATGTTTTGACATCATGCAAAACATCTCATGGTGAAGTTTCACTCACATGGTATCCTAACTCAGGAGCCTCTTATCATGTTACTAATGATTCAAGGAATTTGCAGCAGGTGACACCATATGAAGGTCTAGACCAGATTTTCATTGGTAATGGTCAAGGTTTGCATATCAATTCCACTAGTTCTAGCACATTTATGTCTAGAACACATATCCTCACGTACCTCTCACCCTAAACAATATTTTACTTATTCCTTCAATCACTAAAAATCTTATTAGTGTTAGTCAATTTTGTCGTGATAATGGTGTTTATTTTCTGTTCACATCTGATAAGTGTCTTGTCAAATCCTAGGCTACACATGAGGTGGTACTTGATGGTGCTGTTGGAACTAATGGCTTGTATGAATTTACCTCACTCAACCTCTCCAGCTCAAGTTCCAAGTCTACTCCCAATTCTGTGTGTTCTACTACTTTGTTGTCTATTATTCATACTACTTTTGTTAATGTTAGTCCTACTGCCATGTGGCATCTAAGGCTAGGACATCCAAATAAGCATGCTCTAAAGCTTGTTCTATAGAGTTGTAATGTTTCCTTTCATAATAAAGGTTCTGATTTCTTTTGTTCAGCTTATTGTATGGGTAAATCCCATAGGATTCCATCATCACCCTCACACACAACACATTCCAAACCTTTGGAATAAGTTTATGGTGATATATGGGGACCATCTCCCAATACATATACCTTAGGCCATAAATATTATATGTAATTTGTAGATGCTTATACAAAATTTACATGGATCTATTTCCTCAAGAACAAATTTTAAGCTCTCTATACATTTAAACAATTTAGAACTATGGTGGAATTACAATTTGGTCTTCCTATAAAGGCTTTTCAATCTTATTAGGTGGGGAATTTTGACCCTTTAACAAGTACTTGGCTGAATTTGGCATCTTGCATAGGGTTATCTGTCCCCACACACATCATCAAAATGGGGTCATAGAGAGAAAACATAGACACATTATTGATATAGGTCTTACATTACTTAGTTAGGCATCTATGCCCTTAACTTATTGGGACTTTGCTTTCTCCACTGCTATCTACCTTATCAACAGACTCCCGTCTGCATCCACACAATTTCAACTCCCTTATTCCTTATTATTCAACACTAACCCTGACTATGCCTTCGTCAAAGTATTTGGTTGTGCATGCTTTCCACTTTTAAGACCCTATACTAGTCACAAACTTGACTTTAGGTCTCAAGAGTGTGTTTTTCTTGGGTACTCCACATCTCATAAAGGATATAGATGTCTAGCCTCTAGTGGTAGACTTTATATCTCTAAAGATGTCCTCTTCAATGAGTCCAGATTTCCATATGCTGAACTTTTTCAAGCTTTTACTTCAACCAAAACTCAGAATTCTTCCTCATCTGTATCTCTTTCACCACTTCCACTTACATCCTCACCTATCTCACATTCTAACCCTAATCTACCTTCTTATCCTACTCAACCTTCCTCTCCAAATACCACTACTAGTGACCAGTCTATGTCTTCTCACAGTCTTGCTGATGTTACTATATCTACTACCTCTAACACTATTAGTTCTAACTCTTCCATACACTATCTTGGCAGCAATACAGTCTTAGTGTCTACACCTCCTACTACTGCAACTCATTCTCCTTCACATAACTCTAACTCTACTCAGTCTTTGAATGCCTCTGAGACTTCCAGCTCCACTCAATCTGAAGCCTCTCCTACTATTGTTATCCCCCTCCCCCCAAGGTTGTACCATGTTAATGTTATACCAGTCAACAGTCATGTTATACAGACAATGGCTAAGTCAGGTTTCTCTCAACCTAGGATTGATCACAAGCTCCTTCTCACATTGTCTGAACCTAAAACAGTCAAGCATGCCTTATCTGACCTGCAGTGGAAAGCAGCTATGCAAGTATAATATGATGCCTTTATGAACAATAACACCTGAACTTTGGTTCCTCTTCCTTCACAGAGGCAGGCAATAGGCAGTAAATGGGTTTTCAGAGTCAAGGAAAACCCTGATGGCACAATTAATGGGTACAAGGCAAGACTTGTGGCCAAAGGGTTCCATCAAAGAGAATGCTTTGACTTTAATCTGACCTTCTCTCTAGTTGTGAAGCCTATCACCATTATGTTGATTTTATCTATTGCTCTAACACACAACGGACCATCCAACAACTTGATATGAATAATGCCGTTCTCAATGGCTTTTTGGATGAGGAAGTCTACATGTTTCAACCAAAAGGTTTTGAGAGTTCTAATCCTAATCTAGTGTGCAAGCTAAACAAGATTATCTATGGCCTCAAGCAGGCTCGTAGACAATGATTTGAAAGACTTCAAGCAGCATTAGTCCATCTCAATTTTCAGCCAAGCAAGTGTGATCATTCCATGTTCATTCACTTCTATCAAGGGCACACAATTTATCTTCTAGTCTATGTAGATGATATCATCATTACTGGCAGCTCTATTGGTCTTATAAAGTATATTATCTCCAAATTGAATGTGGCCTTTTCACTAAAGCACTTGGGAGATTTAGACTTCTTTCTTGGTATTGAAGTTAAAAGGCTCACTTTTTAATCTCTTATTTTTACCCAGACCAAGTACATAAAAGACCTTCTCATTAAAACTAATATGTTGGAATCTACACCTGTTAGTACCCCTATGCAGTCCACCTGCAAACTCACCAAAAATGGCTCCCCTGCTCTAGTTGATCCCTATATGTACAGGTCTATTGTTGGAGCTCTGCAATATACAACTTTAACAAGACCTGATATTGCCTATTCTGTGAACAAAGTTTGCCAATTCATGTCACACCCTTTGGGGGCTCATTGGGTAGCTGTTAAAAGAATATTGAGGTACCTCAAAGGCACTATTTCTTATGGTCTGCAGCTTCTCCCTCTACTTCTCAATATTGTTCCATCCATTCAAGTCTTCTGTGATGCAAATTGGGCATCTGATCCTGATGATAGGAGGAGCACATCAGGTGTTGCCATCTACTCTAGCCCCAACTTAATTTCATGGTGGTCTAAAAAGCAACAAGTAGTGGCAAGGTCTAGCACTGAGTCTGAATTCATAAGTCTTGCTCAAGTTACTGCAGATCTGCTTTGGATCTAGACTCTTCTCAAGGAACTGCACATTCTCACCAAAGTTCCTCATATCCTCTGTGACAACCAGTCAACAGTCCTTCTTGCACACAATCCAATTATGCACACCAAGACCAAACATATGGAGATTGATCTTTTCTTTATAAGGGAGAAGGTTATAGCAAAACAGGTGCAAGTCATTCATGTTTCTGACACTGACCAATGGGCTAATGTGCTCACCAAACCGCTGGTCTGGATTGCTTTTCTTATACTCAGGCACAAACTCAGGGTTGTTACCACCCCATAAGTTTGTTGGGGGGTATTAGAGTGTAGTTTGTATCTAGGCCTGCTTATAATGTAACTGGCAACTTCTAGTCATCAAAGCTGGTAACCTATTGTAACCAGTCACCTTGTTACTCTATAAGTAATAAGGTACAACCTCTTTGTAACTAACTTTAATCATAACAGAATTCTGTTATAGAAATGAAATCATCAATTCTCTCTAGCATAGTTTCTAACAGATTCACATTCGAACAAGTAAGTTATTATCAATGAGATAAAACGTATAGTAGGGCTACATAACCAAAAGCACCAACATGGTCACAACTAAAAACAATCTAATAAAGAGCTTGAATATTATTGTCAAAAAGATCAGGAAGGCGTCCAAAACATTACAAAATGCATCCATAAGCGATGATGACTAAAACGATTATGAACCATGGCTCTGGTGAGAGATCTCTAATTTTAATCACACCAAAGATTTTCAGGTATTAGAACCCAACTCATTTGGGTCATGTAAAGAATAAAGCGAGCATACTCGGAATTTTCTGAGACCTATGATCATCTAAAAATATTAGGATGTGGTTGCTGCTAATTTGAAAACACACATGGGTTATCATAATCCTAATGACGAGGATATGCATTGACATAGTTAAAGCATAACTATAATTAGTCGATACCCACTGGAGCTCTCCGACTTCATATGTTAAGAATCTACTGGGTTCCACGATGACCATAGATAGAGATCCCACTGAAGTTCTCCGTCTTTTCCATTTGAAGCCGTAGTTTTTTCCAACTTCATTAAAGTCGTAAGTCTTCACAAAATGTGCACCAAAGATAAAATTCCCCAAGAATGGATTCATCATCAAGATCACAGATTTATGAGAGCTTACTTAATTAAATGCGTTTATGTCAAGTTTAGAAGACCCCCGATAGAACTCAAAACATTTCATCTTTATAAGCTTTGTACCCTTACAGGCCTTGTGCTTTAGGAGTTTATGTACTTCCCGGAAATTTTAGGACGGATCTTACTTCCCGGATTTGGATAGGGTCGGTATATAACCCTGAAAAGTTAGGAAGTCAGGGAGTTATTACGAAGTCGGGTGGAATGTACATCTCGTTTTTTGTTGTAACCCGAATAAGGCCAATCAGACGGTCGTTATACATCTCGATCCTTAAGGGTTTAGAATATCGGACCAAGTGAGAAAAAAATTGGTATAGGCTTCTCATCCCGGATTTTGGAAAGCATATCCCACAAAGGGCACTTACCGTTACGGTATACCAAGGTCATAAAACGTTACACATTTAACTTAGTAATAAATTTAGCGGTTACAAACGTTATAGATTGAATAGCCATTAGACCTCCTAAATAGATTCATGTCTATAAAAGAAGCGGCAGAAAGATGATAATGAGGGGAAGAGACACGGTGAATAACAGAAAAGATAGCAAACCTAATAATAACCTTGGTAATAACCTTGGTCCACCATCAGTGGTGACCATTAATCCTATTCCAATCACAAACACTTCAACCATACATTTATGACATTCTCTAGAATCATGGAAGTTAACCTTTTGATGTTTTTAGCAAGAAGAGTTAATGATAGTCTTGAGTTGAGGAGACTTGACATTATGAATAAAATTTGCATGTTAAAATTAGGGTGGAAACTTCAATCCGAGTGCTAAGCGTTGTGGGGTGAGGTGCTTTGGGGAAAATGTCGTTATAGTGAAAAGCTCGGGATGAGATTAGTTTGAGAGCCTACAGATTTAAGTCTCTCTCGAAAAGAATTGTTAAGTTGTGGCCTAAGCTTAATGAGAATTGGTTTTAGTCTATTGCTGATAGTAAGACATGTGCCGGGGATAAAGATCACGGATTTGAATATCCAAATTCCATATGTGTCGGGGAATTGGCCCTTATTGGATTTTCATATAGCAAACACGAATTCTGTGTGTCGAATATGTACATGTTGCTTGCTGATTCCCAGTGCAAAGATGTAGGTGATTATTGGAAACGGATTTGGGGCTTAAAGGTCCGTTATTTCGTCTGGTTGTTGTACTATGATAAGTTGCTTACCAATGGAACATATGTCACATATAAAAAGATAAAAGAAAACATGCAAGACCAAATTAGATGTCACAAACATTAAAACTATATTTATATTTCAAAATCTATATATATACATCAAGTTAGCTTCGATTTGAGAATATTTTTTTAAACTAACACACTTTTTCAAAAAAAATTCCAAAAAAACCAACTTTTCAGATTAATTACAGAAATGGCTGAGTTTGAAAACCCAATATAGGGGTGGCACCATATGAAATGGCGCCTCAGTTAGAGGCCACAAGCCATTTCATATGGCGCCTCAGGCCATATAAATTTGCCCTAAAAATTCCCTGAGGTCAAGCCATATGAAATGACGCCTCAGGCCATTTTTTAAAAAAAAAATTTTTTATGTTTAATTTATATTTTTTTAATATACTAAAAATTATATTATTTTATATGTTATACTGTGCCTATAAATAAGGGCTCTCCCTCACTTGTTTTTACACAACAATTGTCACCCAAACCCTAATTGCCTCCCTTCCCTCACCAATATCCCAAACTCTCCCTTACTCAACACGATGTCTTCATCCTCAAATAGCCGGCCCTCGTCGTCATCAGCAACGGAGGAAAAGTGGCCAGAGTTTCCATTGATGAAACGAAATGCCCTAGTTATATATTCAGCTGTCAAGCCTCCGTTAGAGATGCTACTCTGGAACACCCAGACGTTGGAGCATTTGCACAGGGAACTTCGCCGCTGGCTACCAGAAGAATTTCAGGCAGGTGAAAAGATCAGGAAGATAGAGAGGCAGGTTGAGAAGTCTGGTCCAGACGGAGTCACCGGGACTTGGAGGAAAGTGGAAAATGATGTTGGCGTCCTCATGATGATGATGATGTTACAACAGGAAATTGAGTTGATGGTTGTAATTGCCTAGATAAGCTACTTTTATGCGTTGTTATTGTTATTGTTGTTGTTATTGTTATTTTATGATTTGGTAATAGGTTTCATTAAGTGATGCTTCGTTTAGGTTTGTTATGTTGTTGTATTGAGTTATGTATGCCATCAATGAAATGAAATTTGTTCTTATTATAAATAGACAAGATTACATAAGTAATTATGCCGCTGTGCTATGACCTAATACATTTGGACACTTAGTGCGATTGTGGCCTGGCTGACGGCACAAACTACACAACCTCACCATTTTTTCACCTGTATCCATCTCCATTTGAATCCGACTGCTGATAGGGTGACCCTTTTTATTTCTTCGCATCAAGTCGTTATGCCACATAATTTCGCCTTCGTATGCAGGCCAGTAGTCCTCCTTTGCGACTACTTGAAAGCTTTTATGGTACACATTACATAGAGTACTGACTTGGTGAAGAACATGGAGATAGTTGGTTGGGTCTGGTCGGACCTTGGAACAGGCTGCTATGACATGGGAGCAAGGCATACGAAATGCCTGAAACTTTCCACAGTCACACCAACTCCTATCTAGTTCCACTCGATAAGATCCCCTAGGCAATCCTTCGTTGTGATCAATAGACTCTGCAATACTGAAGTGTCCTGCAAAACGGTCGAAGACCGTGACGACGTGTGTGTTAGCCTTTGCAGCCTCGTCCTTCATGAATGCCATGGAATAGTCACTAAACAGCTGCCCAGATTGTATGACCGAAACCCACTTAGTATGTCTGGTATCAAAGAGCACAACGAGCCTAAAATAAGTTGACCTCATAAGAGCGGTTACCGGCAGGTTCCAGATGCCTTTGAATACTGAGTTCATAGACTCAACGAGGTTTGTTGTCATATGGTCCCATCGCCGCCCATTGTCATACGCCCTTGTCCACTTCTCCCGTGGTATGTTATCAATCCAACTCAATGCTTCCGGGTTTATTTGTATGATCTCGTCCCGGTAGTATCTGAACATAGGCTCTGTTAATACATATCCCGCGTTAGTAACCAGCTGCTTTAGGCCCTTGTCTTTGAACGCCCGCAGGACATTTTGCCCAATGTGCCTAATGCAATACACGTGGCTCGATGGAGGATCCTGCCAGCCGTTATCAGGATTATTGTAAGCACTATCGATTGAGGGATGCCTTTCGGAGATCAGACATACGTCAGGTTGGGGAGCAACATATTGTTGGAGATTTTTTAAGAAAAAACTCCAACCTCCAGCAGTCTCCCCTTCAACTAGAGCGAATGCGATAGGGAAAATGTTGCTGTTGCCATCCTGTGCCACGACCATTAGTAGCGTGCCCTTATATTTTCCGTACAACCATGTTCCATCAATTTGAATTATAGGTTTACAAAACGTAAATCCTTTGATGCATGGTTCAAACGCCCAGAAGAGTCTGTGGAAAATGTCATTTACACTTACACAATTCCCATCAGGCGTGTATGCCAGCAACGTCTCTAACAAGACAACAGTACCTGAAGCATATTATTTTATGGCGACAAGGTATCTTGGGAGTTCTTTGTAAGAGTCCTCCCAATTTCCAAAAATCCTTTCAACTGCCTTCGTCCTAGCAATCCACACCTTCCTGTACGAGGGAGTATAGTTGTATCTTTGCACCATATGAGTTATAATGGTACTGACTTTCACAGAAGGGTTGTCACTCATGATTGATAGAATTTCGTTACAGATCATCTGAGAGCCGAGCTTGCGATGATCCTGACTTGGATTGGTTAGTATGCAAGTGTGCTGACCCTATCTTCCAGGAATCGCTTCGCTTCCGGAAAGATGCCGTTAGTCTAAAGGGGCAGGCCTCGTTGCGGCAGTAGATCTTGTATAGAGTCAAATTTGTTCGATCGACTCTATAATCTGCAGCCAAGGTCATATGGTATTGTTTAATTGCTCGAACACAATCTTCTTTTGTACGAAAATTGTCTCCAACTTTTAGTACTCCATCCATCTGTTTGTATGGGTCGTAAAAAATATCTGTTGATGGTTGATCGTCGCCTAGGCTTAGTGTTGTCATGTGTTGGGGTGGGCGATAAACATGACTATCTGGCAACTGGTCTGCCTCGCCGCCGTTTATCATTTCGTCAACAACATCCTCCGCTTCTTCTTCCTCCTCGTCAACTGCATCCACCTCAGCTTGTTCGTTGTCAGAATCGTTGAAAACCTGCGATACCTCAAGTTGTTGAGACAATGGTTGATTTTGTAACGTAACATATAACTCAACCTCATTGAAATCGGAATACTCATGGCTGAGAAACATATTACGCACATCTTCATCATCCCGTATTTTCATCTGAAAAAATTTGCACACATCATGCCCCTCAAAAAAGATAGGGTTTTTGTATATAATTTGCCCAACTGGACCGCACTGCAATTTCTTCTCTAACCGGGCTTTCAAATGATAGAAATTTGTTCTTCTATCAATTAAAAACCTAGTCACTTCTGTATCCCTAAAATTGAAACCACTCATTGGACAATCAAATATCTCACCAAGGATATGTGCAGTTATCAAGTATTGTGGTCTTTGAGCCATATCTGAATTTGTGTTAGGAAGAAATGAGTTACAAACTTTAAAGTTTGGAAGAAAAATAGTTTGCAGATTGTAAATGGTTTGAATGTAAGTGATGATAGGATGTATATTTCATGTGTATTAATAGGCAGAAAAATATTACAAGAAACGTGTCTCTTTAGTCTAATTGCTTCAGAAAAGCATTGCCAAAGAGCCATGTGCTGCTCTGCATGCCTACACATTATCCTTGACATGACCACACAAGACTGCATGCCTACACTAAGCTTGACAAGACCACACAACTCCGCATGGCTACACTATTGACAAGATCACACTCTGCATGCCTACACTCTTTTTCTACTGTTCCTACCCATACCTCTGCACAAATTTAAAAATAACATAAAAAAAAACTAAAAAAGAAAAAAAGAAAATGGGCTGAGGCGCCATTTCATATGGCTTGACCTCAGGGAATTTTTTTAGGAAATTTATATGGCCTGAGGCGCCATATGAAAGGGCTTGTGGCCTCTAACTGAGGCGCCATTTCATATGGCGCCACCCTTGTATTGGGTTCTCAAACCCAGCCATTTCTGTAATTAATCTGAAAAGTTGGTTTTTCTAGAATTTTTTTTAAAAAAGTGTGTTAGTTCAAAAAAAATTCTCAATTTGAAACACCAAGAAGCATTATCACCGTAAAAATAAGGGTTAATACCTATTTTCACCCCTGCCATATGAGCGTATTTTGAAAAAAACCCCTGCGAAAAAAAAAGTTGCAAGATTGGCCTTAACAAATTTCAAAAGTTACCATTTAGACCTTCATCAGGCCACATCATCAAAAATAATGATGTGGCAGTCATTTTTTTTATTTTTTAATGAAAAGAAATTCCACATCATTAATAGGCTTTGTGAAATGACTCTTATATCCCCACTTTTTAATTTTTTTTTATTTAGTTTTATTTAGTTTTTCTTTTATTTAATTTTTTTAGATTTTATTTAATTTATAATTTTTTTATTTATTTAATTTTTTCTTTAATTATTTTTCGTATTAATTTTATTTATTTAAATTGTTATTTTAAATTATCAAAATATTAACCTTGGGCCTAAGCCCATTTTTATTTCAAGACAAACACACATATTGCAAGCCCATTTTCAATTCATTAATGTATATGATTGATTGGTATATATACATTTGTTTTTCTTTAATACCAACCAATGTGGGACTTATAAACATTTCCATTATTGCAATAGTTTGTTTCTTAGGTTCAAATTGAATAGAAACTCAATGGCGAATGTTGAATTCGCGAACAAAGCAAAAGCTACAACCTCTCATTCGAATCTACATCACAGACTCCTTTTCCTCCTTCATAAAATCACTGCCAGCTTCAACCTGCTGAATCTCAATCACGACCACCCTTCCGCTTTCCTTTTCGTACAACTTACAACACGTTTCAACAACACTGTTTCGCAGCAACAACGACATCGCCACCAACATCAAACGCGGTGTCAAGAACGATACGTTACGAAGTTAGCTCGGCAAGTTCACCACTAACAACGGATTCGACATTTCGGTAACGATTCTTGTTGTTTTGGTTTCAGTTGTGACATTGCTTTTCCTTTTGAGTTATGTTAATGTAGTATTTGAGTCGATAATGTTGTTGTTCAGTCTTGTTTGAAGTTTCGGTTCAAATATAGTCCTTCGTTATTAAGTACCATTAGCATTGTTGGTCTTGCGTGCATTGTTTTAGTTTGAAGGTCTTGCATGCATGCATTTTCATGATTAAATTTTTGTGGTGATAATTGTGGTTTCATTGTTTTGTTTGATTTTGATAGTGTTTGGAATTTATGAACATTGTACATAGTAAGTTGTTTCTACATTTTCTCACCACTTGCATTTGTTCTCACCATGGCCTTGTTGAAATTAAAGTGATGTTGATACTTGATACTGATGTGAGCTTCTTGCTTTATACTTTACATTTTCATGTACATCAATTGAGCATGATTGCTACTGGATTTTGATTTAAGTGGTAGTAATAGCATTCATAATCTATGTAAATATTGCAAAAGGATTGTAATTCCATAATACTATGTTGCTTTTGCTTTGTTCGCGAATTCAACATTCGTCATTGAGTTTCTATTCAAGTTTGATAATTGTTGTTTTGCTGCTGAATTTGTTTGTTACAGTTATGATGATATTGATGTTGTTCCTACTGGTTTTTGAAAAGTGCATTCTTATACTTTAAAGCATGATTTGCTTGAACTCTCCTGCTCAAGCATTCAATTTGAACCTAAGAAACAAACTATTGCAGTAATGGAAATGTTTATAAGTCCCACATTGGTTGGTATTAAAGAAAAACAAGTGTATATATACCAATCCATCATATACATTAATGAATTGAAAATGGACTTGCAATATGTGTGTTTGTCTTGAAATAAAATGGGCTTAGGCTCAAGATTAATATTTTGATAATTTAAAACAATAATTTAAATAAATAAAATTAATACGAAAAATAATTAAAGAAAAAATTAAATAAATAAAAAAATTATAAATTAAATAAAATCTAAAAAAATTAAATAAAAGAAAAACTAAAAAAAACTAAATAAAAAAAATTAAAAAGTGGGGGTATAAGAGTCATTTCACAAAGCCTATTAATGATGTGAAATTTCTTTTCATTAAAAAATTAAAAAAATGACTGCCACTTCATTATTTTTGATGATGTGGCCTGATGAAGGTCTAAATGATAACTTTTGAAATTTGTTAAGGCCAATCTTACAACTTTTTTTTTGGCAGGGAGGTTTTTCAAAACACACTCATATGGCAGGGGTGAAAATAGGTGTTAACCCTAAAAATAAAAACAAGTACGAAAACAAAATAATCTTTAAACAAGAGAAATTAAAAACCAAAGCCACCAGCATCAAAGCCACCATCAACACCACCAGCATCAGACACCATATCACCGATCAACAACCCACCTAATGCACCTCCAAGCAACCCTGCTCCCAAACCCATTCCAAATTTATTCTTCTTAGGCTTCTATGCCCCTTGATATCCATAACCCGGTTGTTGTTGTGGCGGATACCCATAACCCGGTTGTTGCGGTGGATATCCATAACCCTGTTGTTGTGGTGGATAGTCGTATCTAGGTTGAGCCGCCGCTGCCGGCGGTGGATATCCATATCCAGCCCCTCGTTGCGGTGGAGGATACGGTGTACCGTACGGAACAGAACTAGACCCCGCAGCCATTCCGGGTGGAGGATATGCCAACACTGGTTCGTCTTTCCCCATCTTCGTTTCATGTTTCCCTTTCACCTCTGACTTTGTAGCCGGAGCTCCGACATGTTCGCCGAATTTGTATGAGAGATTCAACGTCCCCTTGGATTTCCCTGAGGTTGTCCTAACCTGACAACTAACTTGCCTTAAAGAATCTCCTTCACCGTTTCATTTTTCACCTGTCTTCATCGCCGGAGCTCCGACTTGTTCGCTGAATTGGTAGGAGAGATTCAACATCCCCTTGGATTTCCCTGAGGTTGTCCTAACTTGCCTTAAAGAATCTCCGGAAGGGTTATCAAGAAGTTCCTTGAGAGGCATATGAACGGTACCGATCACTGTAGCTCCAGCAACCGTACGATTTGAGATGAGTTTGACTTCAAGAGAGAGACGATTCTGATTAGCAAGAGATTCATTGACGGTGAATTTGATCTGGAAATTCCAGGTAGGGTTTGTTCCGCCGTTACGGTGGATATGAGTCGTGGCGGTTTGTGGATTGATAGGATCGCCGGAGATTGAAACGACAACGTATGCGTCCATTTTGGAGAAGCGATTAACATCTTTGAGATGTTTTGCAGAAATTATGTTGAGTTCAAGGGTTCTATATTCCATGGTCATCAAGGGTGTGTTTGGTGGTAAGAAGAAAATAAGGAGAGTGAAATAGGTGAGAAAGAGTATTTAAAGAGATAAGTGAAAGAGAAATAGAGTAGATTTAATATATTGATTGATGATCACGTATTTCTTCATTTCTTCGCACAAGAGGGGAGAAAGAGATTTGATGTGGGACCCAGTTTTTTTTTTTTTGTGAAGAGGCCAAAATGTATTAAATATGCACAAGATGTGCTATCAGTTACAGAGGTCATACACATGCATAAATTTATTCAAAATAATAGCAACAAAGATGTGGAAATTCCAGGTAGGGTTTGTTCCGCCGTTACGGTGGATATGAGTCGTGGCGGTTTGTGGATTGGTAGGATCGCCGGAGATTGAAACGACAGCGTATGCGTCCATTTTGGAGAAGAGATTGACATCTTTGAGATCTTTCGCAGAAATTATGTTGAGTTCTAGGGTTCTATATTCCATGGTCATCAACAGAAAAAAAGAGAGATTTTGATGAGTGATTTGTGTGTATAACAAAGTTTGTGATATTTGGATGTTTATACGATGTAAAATAATCATAGAAGAAACTTCCTGGTTCTGTTTCTATTATTTACGCTTTATTTGTATAACAAAATAATATGCAAATCAGACTAACCATTATATGCATGTAATATAGTAGATTTGAAAATCGAGTGATATTATATCGCCTATAATATTTGGTATCGTCATGCTCTATAATTAATACTATACATAATAAAATTCATCCAAAATTAATTAAAATGTCAAGGAACATCTATAAATTAATTGGGAGTATTTAAATAATTTTTACTATTTTTAAAATAGAAAAAACAAACGAAAATGAAAACAAAAAAATAAAAATCTACAAAGAAAACTGGGGGTGTGTTCCAAGCAACTTCTAAGTTAGTAATGTTGATAGGCCAAGATGGGGGGTGCCACTATCAATTCACGGTGGACCCATGTGCCATGAAACCAAACAAAAACCTAATTGGTTTATTATTATGATTATTCAGTTTCATTTTGCAGTAAACTAAAAATAAAAGTAAAAGTGACTGTGCCATGCAGTAATTCTGTGTGGGGTCCAGGTTTCATTAATGTTTATTATCACTATGTTTTTATTACTTGCAGCAAAGAAAATAAAAGAACAAAAAGTGATGGTGCTATGCAAATACGGCACGTGGGCCCCCATCATTACTATTATGATTGTATTATTATGATTACTACTACCTTCGTCCCACAATGAGTGATCCAGTTGACTTTTTTACACAAATTAAGAAAAAGAGAATAAATGAAGGAGAGATAATGATATTTTTACTAAAGTACCCTTGTAATGTATTGGGAATGATGAAAGTAATATTAATTAGAGGGTAAAATATGAAAAGTTGCATTAGAAACTGAAATGGGTCATACATTTTGGGACACCATTTTATTCCAAATGGGTCACTCATTGTGGGACGGAGGGAGTATCATTATCATTTACATTTTGTTTCTATTATACGATGTAAAATACTCCCTCCGTCCCAAATTATAAGACGTTTTGGGTTTTTCACACAAATTAAGAAACTTAATTATTACTTTATGGAAAAGACAAATTATGTATAACTTTACAGTAATGCCCCTCATAATTATATAGGAGAGAAATTAAAAGAGTTGAAAGAATAAATAATAATAAATATTTGAGGGTATATTGGGGAAGATATCATTTATATTGCATTGAGAATGTAAGATGACTTATAATTTGGGACAAATTTTTTTGGCAAAGTGACTTATAATTTGGGACGGAGGGAGTAGTATTTATATTTGAGAAAATAATCATAGAAGAAACTTCCTGGTACTGTTTCTATTATTTACGCTTTATCTATCATATAAGAAAGATAGTTGTTCTTGTAATACCAAAACTGCCCTTGCCTACTTCAAATCTATCCACGTGTACTTCTTCTCCTTCCAGCATTTTCCAACACTTATTAACAAAACCAACTTCGTTGTTTCACATTCTTTCACATCCATTCCTATTCCAAAAAATTAAAAAAAAATGGAAATATTAAATTTTCACCTCCCCTTTTATAATCATGTCACTAGCCGCAGACTTATTATCTTCTTTCCCAACACAACCTTTTACATGCTTCGTTATATTTCTTTTTCTCTCTTCTCTCTCATTGCTACTACATCTTTCTCTTTCATCTCAAACTTCGCTTCTTTCTTGCATCACCTTCTCTTTTCTTTCTTCCCTCACCTTCCCTCTTCTTTCTTTCCTCAGCATCTTAAAATCTTCCATTTTCTACATCCTCTTTTACAGCCCCTTTTTCATTCATATTTAATTTTTTTCACACGTTTCTGTTATGCGATGTCTAATTTTAGTTTTGATTTTGTTGCAGAATCATCTGCAACGACTTCTGGTGGAACCATCAGATCTGAAATCGAATTAGATCTTTAGGATAATGTGTTTTTGGTTTCTTCAGGCTATTTGGTTTGAGTAATATATCAGATCTATATATTGATGTTTTCTTTTTATTTTATTTGCAGAAACGATATATACAGATCTATAAATTGAAGATCTACAAGGTAGAAATTATGATTTCTCATTATTTTCTTTAAGCACAGATTTTAGGGTTTGTGTTGTTTACTTTCTCTCTCTATCCCTCTGTTTATTATTATAGTATTTGATTTGACTTTCTCTGCTTCATGGTTAAAAAATTGTGTTTTTTTGTCTAAATTTCAGCTATATATGAAGGTTAGTGACAAAGTTTTGATTGTATATGAGTATATCTACTCTATAAGTTTTATTGTTTCTTCTACTTTTTTTGGTAAGAAAAGTCTGGAAAATATCTTCAATGATATTTGTTGCAGAAGATTATAAGATTTTGAGATGAAAGGTTGGAATTTGTAGGAATAGGAATTATAATGTTGTTTGCCTCATTTTTCCTTTTTCATCTTCTTCTTCAAATCTTTCTGATTTATTAACCAAATTCATTCCCCTTCTTTATTTTGATTTTCTATTTACAAATAAAGTTTAATTGTTAGGTTGGTCATTCTTCAACCAAAGTGTATAACATATTATCTACTCTTCTTCTACACTTAAGGTAAGTTATGAGTTTGTTCTGATTTTGTTCTTCTTAAGAATGTTCTTCATAAAATGTATAACATTATTTCATATGTTGGATGTATTGTTAATCACTTGTACTTATTTGTACGTATTTGTTCTTTACAGGTTAAAGTTGTCTATGTCAAGTTATAAAACTCTCTCACCAAATTGATCTATTACAAATCCAACTTTTTTGAATACACTGTGTTGTCCTTTCAATACAACTGTGTAACAGCAGAAAATCTGCTGCCAAAATCTACTTTCTGCATAATATTTTCCTATAAAATACTAATGCTATCTACATGTAATGTCACATGTTGTTGTTATTTTTTAAATTAATTAAGTTGAATTTCATATTATATTGATTTAGTTATTTAATGTTATTAATTTAATTTTAGAATATGTCTGAGTTTTGTTACTTTTTAAAATCAAGTTTAATGAATATATTAATTACTAAATGATACAAGCTTAAGTTGTGGTTATTTTATAAATTAAATGTCAATATTAATTATAAGAATAAATTAATGTTTAATAATAATAATAATAATATAATAATATTAGTTTTTTATGGTGTAGAATGAATTAATTAAAGAGAAAAAAATAAAAGTTAGAAAACGTGTGTGTGGTAGCCAGGAGAGAGAATATTGGTACACATATAGTTTGAGTTTTGAAGTGGTCAAATATTGATTTTAAATACTGTGTTCCTATAATAATAATAGTAAATAATATTAATAATTAATAATAAGTGTATTGTGGAAGTTAGAAAAAAAAAGATGAACTAAGTAGAATGAAAAGTTAAAACGTAAATATAGTGGTCGAGTTAGTCGAATTAACTTCTCCATATTTTTAGTAACTCCCATTTAATGCCAATCTATACCCATTAAGCACGCAATTATTATTTAATTTAATTATTTGTTCTTCTTTCAATAACTTATAATATCAATGATATATTTCATTTTTATTATTTTTTACTTATATTTATTAATACTATAACAGATTAAAACATAATTAATGATATTAAAATTTAAATTTTGAATAAATTAAAGAAATTATTTTATACTATTTTTGTTTATACTTTTCTATTTTTCTATTTGAACTAGAAATAATACACTTTACTTTCACTTCTATAGTCTATGTATCATGTTTAGAAATCATGCATAATTCTTCTTTTACATAGAATGAAGTAGCTCTAAAATCAACAATTTCACGGGTACCAGATATTTTTCTAATTATACATTCAATTATTATTTTTTCACAGGTGCCAAATATTTTTCTATAAAAAAATATACATTTGAAACAAATGCGCGTTTCGTATCAGAACCCGTGCGAACACACAAGTTTGTTATTGGAAATTGAACACATCAAATTTCTTAGGAACAAAATACTTAGTTTTTTTTATAAATATTATTTTGTAACAAAATGCGCGTCACTGACGGGTACCTGTGTATCGATGATCCAAATACTTTTATTAATGTTACTAATATTTATCTATACAATTAAATTAATATTTACAAATACTATGTTATTATTTCATCTCTTGTAAAATTAAATTATTACAAAAATATTTTTATAACAAATATCACCCGATGTCCGCGGGTATTGATTCTTTTTTTTAAAATATAAATTATATTTACTAATTTTTATTAATTATATTTTTTGACAATTTTAAATATATCCAAATGCGCGTCACCAACGGATACCCGTGCGAAGGCACGGGTATCATACTAGTTTGTATAACAAAATAATATGCAAATCAGACTAACCATTATATGCATGTAATATAGTAGATTTGAAAATGATTTGAAAACCGAGTGATATTATATCGCCTATAATATTTGGTATCGTCATGCTCTATAATTAATACTATACATAATAATGACTTTTGTTGTTTATATAATATACATATTCTACTGTTATTTATTTGGGTATTTGCAATAGCACAAATTCATCAAGCATAAAATATATATACCCTCTGGACACATTTATAAGCAAATTTACCTTTTTGTGGTACATTTGACTATTAATGTATCTAGTCCATATATGGACTAGATACATTAATAGTCAAATGTACCACAAAAAGGTAAATTTGCTTATAAATGTGTCCGGAGGGTGTATGTAACGAGTTTGACACTATTACGTCACTATAATGCACCAACGTAAAGGTGTCATTTCATTGTCAGTGATAGTACCGTTGATGCATTACAGTGTCATTTCATTGCCAATTATTTACATTTAAAAACTTCATCATTATGTATGAAGAATCATGTATTACCAAAAGATTTCAGTTTTCGCATTATAAAGGAATAGTTAATGAATCACAATAATATGCTATAAGCACACACGCATATTCCTTTTTGAATTAAGAATCTATTAAAATTACTATTTTCAATTTTGAAATGAAACAATTGGCACCATATGAATCAATATAAGAGGCTTTTGGAAACTATATGTAAAACACAATATATATCATAATAACAATTATCGAAAAATCACAATATCGGCAATCGAAACTCTGATATCAACTGTTAGAAAATTTTATGATTTAGGATCTTGATATCATGATTTTCACACTATTCCAATTTCTATGAAAAAACGGTAAAAACATACTCGAATCCTTGACGCCGATTCTTTTTCGGTTCTCGATCTTGTTTCCAATTTTTTGGTTCTTAATTTTTGATTTGAATGGTTTTCTCCTCTCTTCCTTCTTCTTTTCTGTATCTTTGATGATTAAGATATTTTTATTTCTTTATTTATGGGATAACCAAAAAGAATGAGAATTGTTATTGTTGCTTTCTTAATGATGCCTATTTATAAGCATCTTATTCCAACAGTCATATCATATCTCAACAGTCGTGTCCCAATAGCCATGAAGAGAGAAGAGGGATTTAAGTTTTATTTTGAAATTCAAAATAAAAATCCCATTGACTTAATTATCCATCAACCTAAACAATCATCGTATTAAGGTGTCTTTTATTTAAGTCAATCTTTAATTAACATGAGTAATTTTTAATGGATTAATAAATTAATCCTATAGCCGACTCGTATCACACCCTCCAAAATTGACCTATCATCCTTTGATTTGTTCCATTGGTGTGCCTTCTGCAAACTCTTTTTTGTTGCCAATTTGTTTCGGGACTGCTGTCAAATTCAGATTCAATCGATGCTTCCAAGGGCTTCGATTTGCTCTCCTCCTTGGGTTTCTTTGCTGCTCAAATAAAGTGACTTCAATCATTGACATGTAATCTATAGTTTAGTCAATATTTTTCTACAAATTATGTTCCTTTATATAGAACTTTGAATTGAAAGTAAGTATCCGTAAGCTATACGTTAAGGAACCAAATAGTTATCTTTTATTGATGATGTTCCTTCATTTCGATGATACGCACTCAACGATGTTGTCAACAGGATGACTCGACAAGTTTATCGACGATGATATCATTAGTTCCCGACGATGGTGATTTCTATCCTTGACATCGAAGTGGTCGAACCATCTCCGTCATTAATGCTGACATCTTTAACATCTCCACTATCCACCGTCCACCATCAGCTCTTCTTGACGAGAGCCAATTGAAAATAATACTTGATAGTTGACCTCATTTCCATCATCGGAAACGTTAGCGACATCCTTTTCAGGCGTTTGAGTCATCTCGACGAGGCATGTGATTTAGTAAACCCTAAACTCATCTGTCTCTTGGTAGAAGTTAATTAATCCATGGGGTATTTCGCCAGTGTTTCCCCCTTGTAAGAATAAAAAATGAGTCATGGATGCCATACATGTGCTGGATCCATGATGAACCTTATGGAGAGGTTCGTAGGGAAGTATTTATTGGGAGAACATGGGTTTGGAAAAATTACTGACTAGTATACTCATGTGACATAATCGTCTGCGGCTGGGGCATGCAAAATAAAAGTCTTTAACCTCCATTTAACGTCAACACTCATGGGCTCTGAACGTCGGTCAAGCAAAGTTAACATAACATATCTCTGACCTTAGGTAATTTGGTTAAACTTATCATTGGCCAAATATCTGACATGATCTACTTAGAATTGGTCGGTCTGTGTTTGAGATTAACAAGACCCCTCAAAACATTAAGGTCCGCCTCGTTAGGGCTTCAAACCTATAAAGTACAAACTTCAGCTAAAAGATAAGTTGACGCGCTTAGAGCCGGTCATTTTATTTGATCCTATTAGAGTGTGGTTTGTATCTAGGCCTGCTTGTAATGTAACTGACATCTGTCAGTCATCAAAGCTGGTAACCTATTATAACCAGTCACCTTGTTACTCTATAAGTAACAAGGTGCAACCTCTTTGTAACTAACTTTGAATCATAACAGAATTCTGTTATAGAAATGAAATCGTCAATTCTCTCTAGTATAGTTTCTAACATGGTATCAATTTAAGCCTCTGATCCATCGCTGCAATGATGAATCCACCATTTTTGAAGTCCTCTTCGGTGGCCTCTATTCATCTCTCCAGTGCGAACACGCTGGAAATGGCGAAATTTACTAACGATGTGCATCGTTTTCAATTTGCGCTCAAGATTGCACATAAATTGGATGAGAAGAACTTCTATTTGTGGCGCAAACAAATCGAATCGTACATCAACGCTCACAATCTCACTGAGTTCATCGTTTTCTCGCGCATTCCACCTCAGTTCGTTGATGATGAAGCTCGCAATTCAGGTACCGTTAATCATTCTTAGACTCGCTGGTTGCAAAAGGACTAGATGTTGTTATCGTGGCTGCAATCCATGTTATCGAGCGAAATCCTCTCACGTGTTCTTGGTTACTCACATGCGCATGAACTCTAGGATCATCTCTTCAACTATTTTAAAAAACAAACTCGTGCCAGAGCTAGACAACTCTGTGTTGAACTTCGTGCCCTAACTCTTAAAAATTCCACTATGCACGTGTATTTGCTCAAGATTCGCAATATTGTGGATGCTCTTGCCTCAATTAGTGATCCAATTCCTGTTTTGCATCACATTGATGTCATCTTAGAAGATTTACCAACTGAATATGCTCCATTTGTTCTGTTGTTGAGAGTAAGTTTGGTGCAATGGATCTTGATGAAGTGGAGATCCTTCTTCTTGCTCATGAACTGCGTCATAACTGTAACACCCCCAATCTATAACCCGAGTAATTAAAGCGATAACAAATAATCAGAGTAGAACTAAAACATTCATGGCATAGACGGAGCGTCACATCACGATGATGAAATATAATAACCTGCTCATAAAGATATGCAACAATCAGGTAGCAACATAAACAGAGGAACTCAGTTCCTAACACCCACAATTCAGATACAGAATAAAAGCGGAAAATCTGCAACTGAATCTCATATATATAAACATAGAAGTTTGTCTGTCATATACAGAGTCATACATGTGAAATAAAAAAAAAGATATATATATACATAATGTCACATAACGATCTCCCTGACTACCCAGTGCTACATATCAGAGCCGACCGGCAAAAGAATGAAGATATAATCTTCATAAAAAGACCTCCAGCATCTAATCTGCAATGCCTCATAGAGCATTCAAAATAGAAGAAGGGTGAGAAACACAATTATAATATAGTTGCATACAATTATGTAACAACACAAAATACACAATGTAAAACATTCTCACCACAACTTACACCATAATTCAAATACAAAACAACACAATTCATATCTCATACATCCTTCACAAAGGCATATCAATCATGCTCAATACATTTATCACCAACATATATATATATATATATATATATATATATATATCAACTCATCAATTCCATTCACAATTCTCACACATAATCAATCCATTCATGACTTATGCAAATGCACAGATACCGACACAACGACTCTATGCAATGCAATGCGGTACCGTTCCATCCATCATTCTCATCATTAATTCACTCAAGAATTATTGGAATCATCGCTTGTTACTTAGTGTAACTCCCCGTCGGGCAAACGATGTTCCCCGTCGCTTTAGGTCCTCTTGGTATAAGGCTCACGACTTTTATGGATCGCTTTAGGTCCTCTTTGTATAAGGCTCACGATCTGATCGCTTTAGGTCCTCTTTGTATAAGGCTCACGATCTTCTATAACTTCGCTTTAGGTCCTCTTTGTATAAGGCTCACGAGCGTTATAGCAGATTCCCTCGGGAATCGTTTTGTTGCTCACACCCACTAGGGCACACGACATCACAAGAATGCATATCATGATGCTTGGCATACAATGACTCATGACAATCAAATGCATAACATACATAACCATGTGAACCATCTCAACATCAATAATCATGCATTGAAATCAAACCCAAAATAATGCATTTATTTTCCATAATGCCACAAACCATCATCACAACATTTCATCACATAAATTCACACCATATAACAGCACACAAGCTATACGTTATATATCAAAAGCGTATCGCATGTTAACACATCAATTACACATAATTACGACGGTAAAAGTCGACAAAATGACACATTTCCAATTACTGACATAATTAAATCGGCCACTAGCCCTAAAACCATTTTATAAGAAAGAACATTTTATTAGCTTTCCAACGCATCCAACCGTGCCTCAATCCGACTTACGACCCAAAAGTTATGACAATAACAAAATGGAAAATCTGTCATGTTCGCTTTCCTATTCGTAATGCGAACCCCCAGCGAACCATGGCAGAGAAAAAACAGCATAAAGTTCGCAATGCGAACACCCAGCGAACCTTCGCTTTCCCCTTCGCAATGTGAATTCCCTGCGAACCGTGGCAGAGAAAAAACAGCAGAAAGTTCGCAATGCGAACCTCCCGCGAACCTTCGCTTTCCCTTCGCTGCCCTATTCGCAGTGCGAACCTGCGGACCCAGAAAATCTCAGCAGCGCTGTTGTTCACTCCAACACAACATTTCCTCCACCAAAACACTTCCAAACCATAACATATCAACCATAACATATCCCAATCATAGTAACAAGTATTCTACAACACCGCATTTCAACCGCGAAAACATCGATTTCTATCGTTTTCTCTCATTCGACCTAGAATTGAAAAGCTAGGAAAAAACCAGCAAACATTCCAGCACAATCATACACAATTCCCGATTAATCGCGCTTCGAAGTGTCGGTTGAATCGGTTTCTTACACTCCAAGTTTTCCTCTTTTTCTTCTTCTCCTTCTCTATTTCTCTTAACTTCTTTTTCTCTCTTTTTCTTTCTATGTTTCTATTTTAATGAAAAACAATATCTAACCAAGCCAAAAAGACCAAAATACCCCTACACTCAATTTTCTCGCCATCGTTCCCAAAACACGATAAAACATAATAACGATAAACATAACACATTTACCAAATAAAAACCAGGAATAAAATAATATAAAGACAAAAATAATTAAATCGACTCGATTAAATAAATCTAACAAAAACCGGGCGTTACAACTCTCCCCCACTTAGAAATTTTCGTCCTCGAAAATATTACCTGAGATGAACAACTCCGGATACGATTCCCGCATCCGACTCTCCAACTCCCAAGTCAAATTGGCCTCAGCAGCGCCTCCCCACGCTACTTTCACAAGCGCAATATCCTTGCCTCTTAACCGCTTCAACTCGCGATCCATAACTCTCATCGGTAATGCCTCCACCGTAAGGTTCTCCCTTACCTCAACCTCATCCATCGGAATCACATGCGACGGATCCGGAACATATTTCCGAAGCTGTGAAACATGGAACACATCATGCAAATTCGAAAGATTCGGTGGCAACGCCACCCGATAAGCCACAACACACACTCTCACGGATATCTGATAAGGACCAATAAATCGAGAAGTAAGTTTCTTCGACTTCAATGCACGACCAACACCCGTCACCGGTGTAACTCTAAAAAACACATGATCGCCTTCTCGAAACTCAAGATCTTTCCTCCTTCGATCATGATAACTCTTCTGCCTACTCTGAGAAGCCTTCATCTTCTCATGAATAAGTTTCACCTTTTTCGTAGTTTGTTGAATTAACTCCGGTCCAACCACCGAACTCTCACCAGATTCATGCCAACACAACAGTGTTCGACATCTTCTTCCATACAACGCTTCAAAAGGTGCCATTCCAATACTCGAATGGAAACTGTTGTTATACGTGAATTTAACCAACGAAAGATAACTATCCCAAGCACCACCTTGCTCAAGAACACAAGCTCTCAGCAAATCTTCCAATGACTGAATAGTTCTCTCGGTCTGACCATCCGTCTGAGGATGATAAGCAGAACTCAATCTCAACTTGGAACCTAACGCCTTTTGCAAACTTTCCCAAAATCTGGAAGTAAACCTCGGATCTCAATCTGAAACAATACACAACAGAACACCATGTAGCTTCACAATCACATGGATATAAATCTCAGCCAACCTCTCTAAAGAAAAACTGATTTCAATCGGAATGAAATGCGCTGATTTAGTCAGCCTATCCACAATCACCCAAATGGCATTATGTCCCCTCTGAGTATTCGGCAATCCTATAACAAAATCCATAGAAATGTTGTCCTATTTCCACTCGGGAATATCCAACGGTTGCAATAATCCACTAGGCTTCTGATGTTCTACCTTTGACTTCTGACACGTTAAACACGCATAAACAAACTAAGCCACATCCCTCTTCAATCCGGACAACCAAAAGATCTTCTTCAAATCTTGATACATTTTATTAGCTCCCGGATGTATACTCAAACTACTTTGGTGTCCTTCCTCTAAAATCATCTTTTTCAATTCCGAATCATCAGGAATACAAATTCTACCACGGAATCTCAAAACACCCTTATCATCCACTTTAAAGTCACCATTCACACCTTTATCTCCAACCGTCATCAAATCAACAAATTTCACATCCAGCCTCTGTTTCTTGCTAACGGTCAACAGAAACTCATTAGTGACCCTTAACATACCAAGCCTCACGCTGTCAGATGTCAATTTACACACCAAACTCAAATCTCTAAATGCTTCCAAAAGTTCCCACTCTTTAACCATCAAAGCGGACATATGCAAAGATTTTCGGCTCAATGCATCGGCTACCACACTAGCTTTACCAGGATGGTAATTCAAGCTAAAATCGTAGTCCTTCAAAAATTCCAACCATCTTCGTTGCCTCATATTCAGCTCTTTCTGATCAAACAAGTATTTCAAATTCTTATGATCACTAAAAACTTCGAATCTTGCACCGTAGAGATAATGCCTCCAAATTTTCAACACAAAAACCACCGCCGCTAATTCCAAATCATGAGTAGGGTAATTTTTCTCATGAACCCTCAACTGCCTCGAAGCATAAGCCACAACCTTACCTTCTTGCTTCAACACTCCACCTAACCCAATCAAAGACGCATCGCAATACACCACAAATGGTTCACTAGGATTCGGTAAGATCAAAATCGGAGCTGTAGTCAACCTTCTCTTCAGCTTACTAAAACTTTCCTTACCCTAAATATCCCAAATAAACGCTTTACCTTTACAAGTCAGTTGGGTCAAAGGAAGTGCTAACTTGGAAAAGCCTTCAATGAATCTTCGATAATATCCAGCTAAACCCAAAAAGCTTCTAATTTCAGTAACAGATCTAGGAGCCTCCCATTCTAGAACTGCATCTACTTTGGATGGATCCACAGCAATACCATTACCTGAAATCACATGCCCAAGAAAACTCACTTCTGACAACCAGAACTCACACTTGGACAACTTGGCATAAAGTCTCTTTTCCTTCAAAATTTGCAATACAATACGCAAATGCTCTGCATGTTCCTCCCGGGACTTAGAATAAATCAAGATGTCATCAATAAACACAACAACAAATTGATCCAAATGCTCATGGAAAATGCGATTCATATACTCCATAAACACTACCAGCGCATTAGAAACCATGAACGGCATCACGGAATATTCGTAATGTCTGTATCGTGTCCTAAAAGCCGTCTTTTGAATATCTTCCTCTTTCACTCTAATCTGATGATAACCTGGCCTAAAATCAATTTTACTAAACACACACACACTTACCAACTGGTCCATCAAATCATCAATTCTCGGAAGAGGATACTTATTCTTAATCGTCACCTTATTCAGCTGGCGATAATCAATACACAATCGCATACTTCCATCTTTCTTTTTCACCAATAAAACTGGAGCACCCCAAGGTGATACACTCGGCCTCACAAACCTCTTTTCTAACAATTCATTCAACTGCTTCTTCAACTCAACCAACTCAGATGCCGACATACGATATGGTGCCATAGACACAGGTCTAGTACCAGGAACTAGATCTATAGAAAACTCCACCTCTCTCTCTGGCGGCACATCAGAAATATCCTCCAGAAACACCTCTGGAAAATCACACACGACAGGAACCACATCAATTGCAACTTGACTATCCACGGTCAACGATACGAACAACCCGAACAACTGAGCTTCATCCGCCAAAAGTTTCTTCAACTCTTTGGTAGATAAGAAACTCGATTCCTCGTCTTCTTCAAGAGAAGGAAATCTTACCAACTTATGATAAAAATCGATATAAACTCGATTGAACTGCAACCAATTCATTCCCAGAACCACGTCTAAACCCTCCAACGGCAGACACACCAAATCCATATCAAAATCCTTACCATAAATGGTCAAAGGACAACTTAAACAAACCAAAGAAGTAGTTACCGACCCCATTGCTGGAGTATCGATAACCATCTCTCTATCCATCGACGACAATAAAATATTCAAACACTGCGCACACTCAGACGAAATAAACGAATGAGTCGCTCCGGTATCAATAATAGCAACTAAAGGCGTACTATTAATAAAACAAGTACCTCTGATCAGACGAGCTGCACTAGAAGTCTGAGTTCCTGCCAATGCAAATACTTTGCCTTCAGCTTGAGCTTGCTTTGGTTTCGGACACTTCGTATTAATATGACCAGGTTCACCACAGTTGAAACATTTCGCCACATTCCTCTTGCACTCAGCTGTTACGTGTCCTATACCTCCACAATTGGAACACTTCCTTATATCCTTTCTACATTCAAACTGACGATGTCCTAAGTCACCACACCTAAAACATCTCAGAGGATTATATATACCTCCCCCACTTGGCCTTTTATCAAAATTAGCCCTTTGCTTACCCTTGTCAGCTGGTGACACATAAGGACCCCCACGAAACAGTTGTTTTCCTTTCCTTTCATTCACACTCTTATAGTGAGTAGAACGAGCTTTGCTATCCTCCTTATAAATTCTACAACAATCCACCAAATCCGAAAACCTCCTAATTCTTTGATAACCAATTGCCTGCTTGATCTCGGGACGCAACCCGTTCTCAAACTTCACACATTTGGAAAACTCCGCAGTTGCTTCAGCATAATGTGGATAAAACTGAACAAGCTCCACAAACTTAGCAGTGTAATCAGTAACAGACATGTAACCCTGTTTCAACTCCAAGAACTCTATTTCCTTCTTTCCTCTAACATCTTTAGGAAAATACTTCCTCAAAAACTCCCTGCTAAACAAAGCCCAAGTGACCTCTTCACCTGTAGCTTCCCACACATGACGCGCACTAACCCACCAATCATCAGCCTCCTCCTACAACATGTGAGTACCCAATCTCACCTTATGTTCCTCAGCACAGTCCATCACTCAAAAGATTCTTTCAATCTCCTTAAGCCAAATCTGAGCACCATCAGGATCATGTCTTCCTTTGAAGATAGGCGGTTTGTTCTTCCTGAACTCATCATTCCCACCAGTATTAGGTACACCCCGCACAGCCTGAGCCATAGCTTGCATATCAGCAGTAAGAGCAGCGTTATTCCTTCCAGCCATATTCTGTTCATATCCAATAACAGTAACTATGGTTAAACAATCAGCTCGCCAGAACATAACTGACGCACAACAAACAACTTGGTCAAAACGACCGGCACGGACTGGCACAAACTGGCTCTGATACCACTTAATGTAACACCCCTAATCTATAACCCGAGTAATTAAAGCGATAACAAATAATCAGAGTATAATTAAAACATTCATGGCATAGACAGAGCGTCACATCACGATGATGAAATATAATAACCTGCTCATAAAGATATGCAACAATCAGGTAGCAACATAAACAGAGGAACTCAGTTCCTAACACCCATAATTCAGATACAGAATAAATGCGTAAAATCCATAACTGAATCTCATATATATAAACATAGAAGTTTGTCTGTCATATATAGAGTCATACATGTGAAATAAAAAAAAAAGATATATATATATATATATATATATATATATATATATATATATATATATATATATATATATATATAATGTCACATAACGATCTCCCCGACTACCCGGTGCTACATATCAGAGTCGACCGACAAAAGAATGAAGATATATTCTTCACAAAAAGACCTCCAGCATCTAATCTGCAATGCCTCATAGAGCATTCAAAACAGCAGAAGGGTGAGAAACACAATTATAATATAGTTGCATACAATTATATAACAACACAAAATACACAATGTAAAACATTCTCACCACAACTTACACCATAATTCAAATACAAAACAACACAATTCATATCTCATACATCCTTCACAAAGGCATATCAATCATGCTCAATACATTTATCACCAACATATATATATATCAAATCATCAATTCCATTCACAATTCTCACACATAATCAATCCATTCATGACTTATGCAAATGCACAGAGACCGACACAACGACTCTATGTAATACAATGCGGTACCGTTCCATCCATCATTCTCATCATTAATTCACTCAAGAATTATTGGAATCATCGCTTGTTACTTAGTGTAACTCCCCGTCGGGCAAACGATGTTCCCCGCCGCTTTAGGTCCTCTTGGTATAAGGCTCACGACGTTTATGGATCGCTTTAGGTCCTCTTTGTATAAGGCTCACGATCCGATCGCTTTAGGTCCTCTTTGTATAAGGCTCACGATCGTCTATAACGTCACTTTAGGTCCTCTTTGTATAAGGCTCACGACCATTATAGCAGATTCCCTCGGGAATCATTTTGTCGCTCACACCCACTAGGGCACACAACATCACAAGAATGCATATCATGATGCTTGACATACAATGACTCATGACAATTAAATGCATAACATACATAACCATGTGAACCATCTCAACATCAATAATCATGCATTGAAATCAAACCCAAAACAATGCATTTATTTGCCATAAGGCCACAAACCATCATCACAACATTTCATCACATAAATTCACACCATATAACAGCACACAAGCTATACGTTATATATCAAAAGAGTATCGCATGTTAACACATCAATTACACACAATTACGACGGTAAAAGTCGACAAAACGACACATTTCCAATTACCGACATAATTAAATCGGCCACTAGCCCCAAAACCATTTTATAAGAAAGAATATTTTATTAGCTTTCCAACGCATCCAACCGCGCTTCAATCCGACTTACGACCCAAAAGTTATGACAAGAACAAAATGGAAAACCTGTCATGTTCGCTTTCATATTCGCAATGCGAATCCCCAGCGAACCATGGCAGAGAAAAAACAGCATAAAGTTCGCAATGCGAACACCCAGCGAACCTTCGCTTTCCCCTTCACAATGCGAATTCCCTGTGAACCGTGGCAGAGAAAAAATAGCAGAAAGTTCGCAATGCGAACCTCCCGCGAACCTTCGCTTTCCCTTCGCTGCCCTATTCGCAGTGCGAACCTGCGAACCCAGAAAATCTCAGCAACGCTGTTGTTCACTCCAACACAATATTTCCTCCACTAAAACACTTCCAAACCAGAACATATCCCAATCATAGTAACAAGTATTCTACAACATGTATACCGCACTTCAACCGCGAAAACATCGATTTCTATCGTTTTCTCTCATTCAACCTAGAATTGAAAAGCTAGGAAAAAACCAGTAAACATTCCAACACACACATCCACAATCATACACAAGCATATCATAACTGAGTTTCGCACCCTTACCCGATTAATCGCGCTTCGAAGTGTCGGTTGAATCGGTTTCTTACACTCCAAGTTTTCCTCTTTTTCTTCTTCTCCTTCTCTATTTCTCTTAACTTATTTTTCTCTCTTTTTCTTTCTATGTTTCTATTTTAATGAAAAACAATATCTAACCAAGCCAAAAAGACCAAAATACCCCTTCACTCAATTTTCTCGCCAACGTTCCCAAAACGCGATAAAACATAATAACGATAAACATAACACATTTACCAAATAAAAACCAGGAATAAAATAATATAAAGACAAAAATAATTAAATCGACTCGATTAAATAAATCTAACAAAAACCGGGGCGTTACAATAAAAAGTTCAAGAAACAGTCACTTTCAAATCTAGTGTCTCTCAATCTCACACATGCTGCTTCTACTGGTTCTAACCCCGAGGATACAACTTCTATTGCACCAAAATTAGTTCCTCCACCAGCTGCTCAAAATTCTGAAACTGATTCTCATCAGTTTCGTGGTGGTAGCGCTCCAAGAGGTGGTCGTTCAGGTCGTGTAAGAGGTAGTATATTTTCCTCTGTGCAGTGTCAAGTGTGCTCTAAAGTTGGACTCTTCTCTCAATTGCTGGCATAGATTCAATCAGTAATTTCAGCCTACTACCAACTTTGTACAAGCTTATCCACCTTAACCTTAGATTGCTTCTCCTACTCCCTATGCTCTGCAAGCAGCCAATGTATGGACCCGACTTTTCTCCACCAGTAGAGCAATTCCTTAGCTTACTTTACCTAGTGCCTTGGTTGCTAACTCTCAGCAATCTCCCTTTCCAAGTGCATCCTGGTATGTTAGACGATGACGACTTTTCAAGGGGGTGGGTGAATAGACACCCAAACCAAGATCACCAAATAAAATTTGGGTTTTAAAACTATTTGAAAAAGAGTGCACGCGGAAGGTTTTGGTATGGATCAACAAAAGTCCTCTATACGAACCTAGTTATTGGAACTCATATATGCAAAGCCAATTATGGAATGACAAACACAATAATCGAATTTAACTTTTGATCGAGTATCACGTTGTTACTCGTTTAAACTAATGAACTTAGTAATGTTATTTCCAATGATAATAAGCAAAAATATTGAACTATGCAATTTATCAAATACTTGGTGTGCGAACGAATTTTTAGAATTTCCTTTGTGTTGTTATTGATATGAAAACCACTTATAATAAAAAATGATTATAAGCTCATCAACAATCAAGTTAAAACAAAAAGATCACAGGAAAATTCTTATGAATCGATCGATTGATCAATACTATTTGACAAATTGCGTAATGAAAAATAAAGCGAGTAAAGAGATAATAGAGAGATCGACACGAGGATTTGTTCACGCAGTTCCCCACTTTCAACCTTGTGTGTGGGTACGTCTGCGCCTAATTTCCAATGTGGAATTAGGATACTTTCTTACTATGCAAAAAGTCGATATACAAGAAAAGTATTCAAGAGCAACCATACAAACACACACTGGTTCTGATGTTGATTCAACCTATTTTCTTCTTTTGATCTTGAGTAAGACCAAGACAACAATGGATGCCAATTGACTTGTCGATATTGCTACTCTTTTGCATTCTTTATCTCCAAAGCTTTCGCGCATGATCAATTACACCGATTGTTGCACAAGACTTCAATTTGATTCGTTGTTCTCAGTTACTTCCTTTGCGTTCTTTATCTCCAAATGGTCCTTTGCGTGCTTTATTTCCAAAGGCTTTCACAATGTCGCAATGCTCTCTTGAACATCTTGCACGAAAACCCCAAATCTATACACGATCTTGGAGGACAAACCTACAGTTTTTCCGGATGAAGACCCCTACAAATCTCAACCCAATATCTCGGCTACACAAGAACTCAATTGGACCTTATCAAGCATTCGCCTTGCTGGCCCCCCAACAAAAGATTATTAAGTGTGATTTGTCAGTGTGTAGACATAGGACCGAGGTTGAAGATGATGAGCTGAAGCAGGCTAATTTTATGGTATCACCAATTTGGAATGAAGCATGAAAGATGTATTTATTATTTTGGAAGATTGGTGGCAAAGAGGTATTTTTCAGAGTAAAAAATGAACAAAATTGACCAACTTAAACATCATGTGTCGGCCTGAACGTTGGATGTGCCAGCACATACTGTAAAAAATAACAGTATGTGCCAACCTAAAAGGACCTATGTGTCGACCCAAATGAAACAGAACCTACAACCTTATTTAGGACAGTAGATGTGCAGGCCTGAAGCATGTATGTGCCGACCCAAATGAAACAGAGACTACAACCTTATTTAGGACAATAGAAGTGCCGACCTGAAGCATGTATGTGCCAGCACATAATGTTGAAACTTAAAGTATGTGGCGACCGAGATAGCCATGTGTCGACCCAACCAAGTCAGAGCCTACAGGCTTTAATATTGAGTTACATGTGTTGGCCTGAATGTGTATGTGCCAACACATATAGTGCATTTTTGTGCAGAAATCTGTTTTTCATGTATTTGGTCAAGTTCAAGGTGATTTTTAATGATTCCTAAGACCTCTAATATAAGGGAACCACACATACTCAGAGATGTTGTCCATATACCAAAATGTGAAGGAGTTTCAATGTTTTGACATCATACAAAACATCTCATGGTGAAGTTGCACTCACATACTCCCCCTTTTTTATGATGACAAAACATGCGACGATGCATTTCATGTTGTTATTGAAGGCTCCCCCTGACGTTGTGCTTCCCAACTTCATCTCGCACATGCTTCTCCCCCTTTGAAAAAATTAAAAAGAAAGATAGCTAATCGTGAGAAGTATCATATTCCAAGTACAAATTCAAATATATCATTCAGAGGCAATTTTGCATAGAATAGCAACGATCACATATCCCCATATATATGTAATGATGCAGAATTGATATATAACCCGCATTACAAATCAAGTAACACAAAGTAGAATTAAATAAATAAAGCAATGCAAGAGCAAACTCATCAAGTTGCTACAATTGCATCACGTATATCAAACATATCATAAAGGAACTCCCGATGCCGCACAAGCATGTGCCTAGCATAGCGACAAGAACATGTCACTACTCAATCCAAGATGAAAAACGTTATCAAAACATGAGACACACAACAATAATAACATTTTATACAATTAGCAAGCTTAAATACAATAAACAAAACAAGCCACATACTTATACACTTAAGAACAAACTAATACAAATGTGAAGGAGTTAATACATGAAGTCTACATGAAGTCACTATAAGTATATACATTGAGAACACACAATGGTTATCAATCAAAATTTTTGGAAATGAACATTCATGGTCTTTATCATTTGAAAGAATATCAAATATTTTTAACCAACAAATAACATGCTTTAAGAAAAGTCTTACTTTCAAGGAGAAATTGAAACAATATTTCCTCACACTTGATGGGATGAACGATGCACTCACATGATGTTAAAAACTCAAAACGAAACGTTATAGCCGTAGTATAAAGTACAAGCCACAAGATAGAATTTCAAACAACATTAGAGATATCAATGATCCCCAATTCTCCACGAATGTTGAAAAAAAATTCTTTTGCAAGAGGTTTTGTGAAAATATCAGCAAGTTAATTTTTACTATCAACATGTTCAAAAACAACGTCCCCTTTTTCAACATGATCGCAAAGAAAGTGATACTGAATCTCGATATGTTTAGTGCGAGAATGCAGTACCGGATTCTTGGTTAGATTGATTGCACTAGTGTTATCGCACATGATAGGAATATGTGAAAGTTTGATGTCAAAATCTAGCAATTGTTTCTTAAGCCACAAAATTTGTGCACAACAACTACCGGCGGCCACATATTCCGCTTCGGCAGTTGACAAAGCTACAGATACTTAATTTTTACTATGCCAACTAACCAAAGATTTTGAAAACACGTGACAAGTGTCACTAGTGCTTTTCCTATCCAATTTACAAGCGACAAAGTCGGAATCGGAATAACCAACCAAACTACAATCGCTTCCCTTGGAATACTATCATACCCCAAATTTGTCCTACCCTCTCATTTTTTCTTATACCAAGCATGTGTGCTGCTTCATGATCCTCTCAAGATAATCGTCTGGCCTTTAGTCTTGATCCTCTGAAATTTAGGTTATGGAGGTTTTTGTTGGTGATTGTTGTGATTATAGTCCCTTGCAAGTTGTGTGGAAATAAAAAAAAGGAATGGGTCCTCATGCTCATAGTCATGCTTTTGTTCCAAGTCATGCTTCAATATTGATCTCAAAGTTATGTGATTGATAAAGTCAATTTTTGGCTAGATTTGTTGCAAATTTGTCTCAAGAGGATTTCAGGCCATGTTCCAAGATTATTTTCAATGTTTCAAGTGGTTCAAATCATGGTTAAAGGATTTGTTTCAAGCACCATCTTGATGGGTTTCAAAGTTCTATTCACAAGCCATGATTTAAATTGCTTCAAGATTGGCTTTAAGCCACATGGTCATTCATTTTCAAGTCATGAGTGTATTAAGGCATAAGGAACGCACTATGAATGATGTTAAAAGTCATAATTAATTTCTCAAGTGTTTTCAAAATCATGTTTGGATTGATTGAATTGCTTAAACCTTTGAACCATGCTCTTACAACTCAAGGTTACGTTCAAAACCAAGTTTTGCCCAATATGTACTACATGGTAAGATTGTCTTGTTGGTTATTCTAGTGTCATCAAGCAAAGAGTTTTTCTTCAAATCCATTTCATGATACACGTTGCAGTTACAAAAAGAAGAGGATTAGTATTTAAGATTCAAAAGTAACACTTTACAAGTGCTACAAGGTTTAAGTTACAAAGGTTCAATGTGATTCAAAGACTACATTCCAATGACAATTAATCCAAATATTCTTGTTAAATCCTAGACCAAGGTACTATATCAATTTGAATTCAAATTTTACAAGGCATACAAGTTCATTTACAAGTTTGAAATCAAAGGACACCTAATGCCTAAGTCATACAATCTCGTTACAAAGGCTCCACAACAGTATGTTGAAGTTGCTTCATGCTTCCCATGCTTGGAACTTCAGGATTAAGCTTATGCCCACGAGTGCTTGCTCCATGTCACCTTCATCTTGACCTTTTCTTGCCTCGAGCCAATGCATCATGGAAAGAATTGGAACAAGTCAGAACCATCATTGAATACAAAACAAATTCATGTATAATGCAAGTACAAACCATAATAAATGATGTTAGGCAAAGTGTGCAAAGATATAACAGTGGCAGAAAGCTCAGGGCATTTTCAAATTAAAAAAATCATGTGCCATAAAATTAGTAACAAGAGTATATGCGGCACATAGGAATTCTCAGGATTTGCAAGACAAATTTTTCCAAACACCCAGTAGCAATAAGAAGAAAATTCAAATGTATCACCATTTTGCTCCCATGCAAAGACCGTTTCCATGCCAAGATTACTTCCACGCTTAGCTTCACAATTCATCCAAACCCGTGCCAAACATCCCTTAGTACTACTTTTCCTCACCACCAAGCTTTCCTTATACCAAATCCAAGCTGCCACTCTCCATTTATGCCAAGGTCACCACCATCAATACATGAAACAAAAGATAGAAAGTAGAAGAACCAAATGAATCATATGCCAAATTGAGTTCAAGAAGATAGAAAGGGTATAATTTTAAATGAGAAGTGAAAAGGTATGGACAAATAAGAACTTTCTACCTTGAGTATAACTCGAGTGAAAATTTCCAAAGCATGCTCAAATTCTTGTCATCATTGGTAAGATTGGCCGTGGTGAAAAAAGTGGTTGTTGGTGAAACAAATGACATTTCTAACTCTCAAAACCATGGTTCATGATCCACTCATCTCCAAAGCTCATGAAACACACATGAAAAAGATAAAGAGAAGAAATATTAACAGGCTGTAGTAGTACAGAAGAGCAACACATGAAAACATAAGGCCAAAAGATACAACAAGTCATAACAGTGGTAAAATGTCAATAGAGCGTTAACTACAACATTGCCAAACATGGTCAACAAGCAAATGCAACCGTAGGAGGAATCATACCAGCCAAGATTATGCATCCTAGACCTACTTCTTTTACTCAGGTGCTTCAACTTCCACCAAGCATCTGTATGTCCGAGCTACCTTGAAGCATATGATAACAAGGATCACGAAGTAACCTTCAAATGTGAATACCGCTCTGTTTAATACTATTCTTATCCTGTAATCAAGGAACAATATTGAATTAAAAAGCTGGAATAAATTGGTTATTTCAAAGGGAGAGCCAAGTAGCTAGTTTAATGGTAGTAATAAATACTGATTGATTTTTGAATCTTTACAAAGAATCTTTTAAGTCAAGTTATGAAATCTTCTTGATCCAATTCCACCAGCCACTCCCAGAGTGGTAACCTGCATCAGTTCAATCCAAGATTAGGAAAGCTGTCAAGACACTTTCAAGTATTAAAAAGCATATCAGAAGTGGAAATGATGTCTTCAGCAGAGTAAAGAAAAGTAGGATAGCCACAAAGTCAATTCAAAACAAAAATGCATTAATTCTATTCAATTTCAAACAAGATTCAAGAGGTTTATCAAAAGTGCTTTCAAGTTCTGACAACAGAATAGCTCATCAGAAAATTGAAAAAAAAGGAAGAGTCAACTTGAGTCAAAAGAGCCACATCATCAAAAACTAGTAGCAGTAAAAAATAGTGAAAATCGTAAACAACACACAGTGAAAAATTAGAAGGTAAGTTCCAGGCACTACAGACAAATTTCTTTCCAAGGGAACAATTTCTGCAAAATCGTACCATTACACATTCCACCCTAATTGCAGGTTTCGTACTATTGTACCCTATCCTTCTTCAGCAAGTTTTCACGAAAAAAACCCTAAATCTGAGCCTATAAATAAACACTACTGTTCATCATCAAGAGGAGGAAAAGAAAAGGTAGCCGTTTCTGCAAAAATTCCTAACCCAGAAATCACCAAAGCTCTAAATATAAAAAATTACTCAGAGTTTCACATTGAAACTCTGAGCTAATTTGAGCTAAACCTCATATCACCTCAATAAAAAGCTCACGCACAGAGATCGAAGAAGAAGAAAATGTAGAAGGAGAAGAACGAGTATACAAAGGAAATGAGCGAAAGTACCTGAGCGTTTATCAACTAATTCTTCAAGAGGTAAGCCTCGTCCTTCCTTTTCTCCTCAAATCTAAGCCTCTTTGATGGAATCGTTGTGGTTGTATGCTCTAACTACCTTCCCATGTTATGATTTGCTTGCTCATTGCTTGATTTTGCCTATTTTTGTTATTTTAGAAATTAGGGTTTAGTTGGGATTATCTGCGATCTAAGAGTTTGGGGTCTTTTTAACAAAATCTGGTCTCATATTTGAAGAGAGGGAAGGAAAATAGTTAGGGTTTGTGTTGAGTGTTTGAGGTTTTGTGGTGGTGTCGCCGGAGAAGACGGTGGCGGCCGCCGCTCGCCGCCGCTATAACGTCGTGTGCCCATCACTGTGACTTCCTGCCAATTTCCCAGAACACCATCATCACAGACAAAACAAACATCTTAGTCCCATCTACTAAGAGTTTCCTACTTACTTAGCAGATATAAACCTCAACTATTCACCTTCGTCCAATTAAGTTCAATCTCTACGCTCTGAGAAGCAATCCTTAAATAAAACCCAATCATTCTCTCTCAATGACTTCCCAACCTGACCAACATATTAAAACCTCTAATCCGTCTCATCTTCCGATATTAGAATCTTCATCAACTCATCAAAACAATTCGTAACCATTTTCTTAAATCCAAACAATCCATTGCACACACTATTAAAGCTGGACAAACACATCTATTCCATCCAACATAATTCTCGTCTGCTATCAACAAGAGATTAAGGGTGATCAGTTCCTCAATTTGTCAATAGACAGCCGACAATCATGACGGGGCATAAACCGTCTTTACCAAACTATAATAGCATTCCTTACATCCTGTGCACAAAACTACCTAAGGCACAAATCCTTAGTTGACATAAACCTTACCTCCGCATTCTCTCCGGAACCGGGAACCACACTGTCCAAAGAGCACTTACAATCTTGCAATTCACAACACACTGAGCCAATGCTCCACCTGAAGCAACTTGGAGAAGTACCAGCCTCTCCCCCACTTATCTCATTCTAACTCCTGCAGACAACGGAAAAGAAAGACCAGAAAGTACTGACAGTGTTTCACACACATATCACGTACTAAGGGACAAACAACATCGACAATATTCAACTGTCACACCAACTGACTCAACAACATGGCTGGACGGACCGACCTGCTCTGATACCACTAATGTAACACCCCAATTCCCATCGCGAATAAATAATACATAAATAAAATCAGAGTAACTAAAAATTTATTTTTCCGACAGGAACAGGAATGCCACATTTAAAGAAAGAAAATACAATCCCTGCTCATAAATTTGATACATAGCATAAAATAGAATACCCTCCAAGGGGAAACTTTTTCCATCTAAAGGGAAAGGTCAATCATGGAATAAAGCGGAAAGATCCATAACCGACTTGTTTTACAAAATAAATCATTTTAGAATAGCAACTATATACACAAAAGTACTACAAAATACATTCAACAAATGTATACATATATATATATATATATATATAATCGTTCCCCGACTCCCGTGCTACGTATCAGAGCAGACAGACGACAACAGATGGAGGACTAATCTTCACAAAAAGACCTCCAGCAACTTTAATCTGCAATGCCTCATAGAGCATTATAAAACAGCAGAAGGGTGAGAAATAACAACTAAACCTAGATTGCATAATAATATGCAAATACATAATAATTCACATGCATAGCTATTCTCACCACAAACCCCACATACTAATACATATAACATACCACATATACGTAACATATATCTATTAATCCAACAATATAGCATATATCAATTATCCAATATACTCACATATTTGCACATAAGGCATACCAAGTCATAACATTTAGAAACACATCACACATCACATAGCATATGTCTACGCATAAAACATATTATCCACAACCAAGGCATTTATCACATATGCACATCAATTTACCAATGCTATCACAATCTCAACACATAACAAATCAATGCACAATTTCCACACATAATCAATCAAATCATGATTTTCCACACATAATGCATCCATTCACAATTCTCACACATAATCAATCAAATCGTGATTTTCCACACATAATGCATCCATGATTTATGCAAATGCACAGAGACCGACACAACGACTCTATGCAAATGCCATGCGGTACCGACTTCCAATATTTCTCATCACTAGTTCACCCAGGAACTCTGCTGGAACCATCGCTCGTTACATCACTGTAACTCCCCGTCGGGCATACGATGTTCCCCGTCGCTCACACCCCACATGGGCACACGACGTTTATGGATCGCTCACACCCCACACGGGCACACGACCCGATCGCTCACACCCCACATGGGCACACGATCGTCTATAATCATCGCTCACACCCCACATGGGCACACGACGTTATAGCGGATTCCCTCTAGAACCAATCCGTCGCTCACACCCCACATGGGCACACGACGTTTATGGATCGCTCACACCCCACACGGGCACACGACCCGATCGCTCACACCCCACATGGGCACACGATCACAAGATGCATATCATGATGCTTGGCATACAATGACTCATGACATTCAAATGCACACACATATGCAACCATAATCATGCATTTACAACCAAACACAACACATTGCATTTACTTGCCCTTAGGCCACAAACCATCATCACAACATGTCATCACATGCATTCACATCATATACATCACACAAGTCATACAATATCCATATCAAAAGCACCTTGCATGATACACATCAATTACACACAATTACAACGACAAAAGTCGACAAAATGACACTTTTCCAAATTCCCAAAATAATTTAATTGGCAAACAATCCCAAAACCATTTTAATAAGAAAGAACATTTCATTAGCTTTCCAACGATATAAAGAACGTTCAAAACGGATAAACGGATCAAAAGTTACGGACTTAACAAGAAAAGTAATCGCGAAAAGACAACATTCTGCACCCCTGCTGGCCATACGCGTATTGCCCTGAGCCATACGCGTATTGCCCAGCCCCATACGCGTATTGCCTATTTTCCTTCCTTTCCATACGCGTATTGCCCTACCCCATACGCGTATTGCCCTGTCCCATACGCGTATGGGCAGCGAAAGCCCAGAATTTTTCCTGCATCAATGTTGTTACGAATTTCACCCCTAAATCTCTCCAAATCTCATCTAAACACTTCCAAATCACAATATATCAACCCAAACATGTCCCAACATAATCAACAAGTATCCTACGCAGTTTATATCGAGTCTCAACCGCGAAAACATCGATTTCTAACAATTATTCATCAATTTATCAATTAGAGAAAAAGTTGTAAAAAAACCAAAACACATACATAAACAACACATATACATACACAAGCAAGATATAATTGAAACTTCTCACCCTTACCCGATTAATCGCGCTTGAAACGGAGCTTTTCTCGATTTTCCTCTGTTTTTCCTCTTCCCCCTTTCTTTCTTCTTCTTTTCCTTCTTTCCTTTCTCTTTTCTCTCTTTTTCTCTCAAAGTTTCTATTTTATGAAAAATATAACCAAGCAAAAGACCAAAATACCCCTTAGCTCAAATATCTCGCAAACGCTCTCAAAATACGATACAACATAACAACAATGATGAAATATATTTCGGGAAATAAAAGTTGAAAAGAAATTATAATTTAAAGTAAATATTTTATCTATCAGAGAAACTAACCAATTAACTCAATTAGCAAGTAAAATACACTAAATTCACACATTTCACAAAATTCACATAATTGAAATAATTAAATACAATTAAACAAATCGGGGCGTTACAATTCTCCCCCACTTAGACATTTTCGTCCTCGAAAATATAACTGAGACGAACAACTCCGGATACGACTCTCGCATTCGACCCACAAACTAACATGCCAACAAAAGGCACACCACGAATAGCACAAACTGACATACCACCTTGCTAACAGCAACAACAACAACGACACGACAACGACAACAACCACAACGACAAGATGCAATGGCCATACAATGCACTTGACGACCAACTCACAACTCAAAGAATACACAAGTTACGAACACACACAGGTTCACTCTTGAACCGAAACACAACAAGATCGTTACCATCACCATGGAAACGAGGCAACAACACAAATAAGAACACAAGTTCCACGACACAACATCGATTCAACAACCTCTACATAACCATAACACCAACATCCTTGTCACACAACATTATTACAACAATGCTACGATTCCCCAATCGAACACATAACCAAGGCATCCATCTACATAGTAACCCATGCAGAATAGTTAAACCTTTCACCTAACACTTCCATTCTGAAACGTCCCATGGTCTCATCGCTCCTACATGTTCCCAATGTTCAACCTATGAACTCTTACAAGTCCCACACGCAAATACAAATTGTGCCACACCACGCATCCTCTGCGCACTCTGATTACTCGTAACCATCAAAACTACCAATCTCACGTCCAAAGTCTAACTCTTCCTCATATTCACCAAAAATCACTGTTCACTGTTAATATTCCCAACCTCACACTCTCCCGTGTTGTCTCACACACCAGACCCAAGTCTCAGAATTGCTCAATTAATTTTAATTCTATGACCATCAAAACAGACATGCATCACAACTTTCGACTTAACTTTTCAGGCACAACCTTAGCTTTTCCCGAAGGATAATCCAAGCCAAATTCATAACTCGTCACGAATTCCAACCCTCCTCGTTGTCTCATACTCTATTCCTTCAGGCCAAACAAGCACTCTAAACTCTTGTGATTACCAAACACTTTGAACCTAGAACCTTAAAGATAATACTTCCAAATATTCCAACACATTACAACCGCAACCAATTCCAAATCCAGAATAGTGTAGACCCTTTTATGAATCCTCAACTGTCATAAAGCATAAGCTACGACTTTACCCTCTTGCAAGTCAACTGAGATTCTAGAAGTACGAACTTAGCAAAGTCTTCCCTAGCCTGCAGTAACAACCAACTAAGCCCAAAAATCTCTAATCTCTTTAACCAACTTCGAAGCCTCTCATCGCAGAACTATATCTACTCCTGATGGATCCATAACCATACTCTCATCTGAAATAACATATCCAAGAAAAATAACCTTTTTCAATCCAAATTCTCACTTGAATAACTTAGCATAAAACTTCGTCTCTTTTCGATACTTGTAATTCCATTCTCAAACACTCTACCTATTCTTCCCCTGAGTTTATAACAGATCCGAATACCCTCAATCAAAGCCATTACGAACTTATCCAAATAAATATGGAAGATACGATTCCTCCACTCTACAACATTACAGACGCATTACTAACACCAAATAACACCACTGTACGCTGTAATTCCCAACCAAAATCCAAAAGATATAAATTCTTAAAGCCTTTGCAAAACTTTCCACTGGATAACTGGTTACTCACATACAAGTTTAACCGAGTAAATAACACCCTAATCCGATGATAAAAAACCTAATCAGTCACATTAAATAGATTAAAGCTTCAACTTACAAAATTCACCACTCTTATCAACCATTCCAAACAATTATAATTTCAATCAAACCCAACCAAACCAATACCAGTTATCTATTCCTAAAAGTGAACCCTTATTCTCAATCGTTACCTTATCCATCTGTCAGTAATCCATACACAATTCTTCTCTTAACAGTCCAAATTCCATAAATCCCAACATGTAGCAACAACCAACCAAAAATAACTCTCAAATATTACACCCATACCTAGGGTCTTCTCAAAATTTCCATTAATACTCTGAAATTCCAAAGACTCCAAACCACACCAGAACTCTAAGTTTTTCTTTCCATAGTCTCAATACCATTATACTTGTTATTCCATTCAATCATCCATTCTTTTTTGTTACTAACAAAACTGGAGCTCTTCTAAGACAACACCTTAATGTTCCATCCAAAAACACATCTGAAAACCGTGCACAACTGACGGCCCATCACTGTGACTTCCTGCCAATTTCCCAGAACACCATCATCACAGACAAAACAAACATCTTAGTCCCATCTACTAAGAGTTTCCTACTTACTTAGCAGATATAAACCTCAACTATTCACCTTCGTCCAATTAAGTTCAATCTCTACGCTCTGAGAAGCAATCCTTAAATAAAACCCAATCATTCTCTCTCAATGACTTCCCAACCTGACCAACATATTAAAACCTCTAATCCGTCTCATCTTCCGATATTAGAATCTTCATCAACTCATCAAAACAATTCGTAACCATTTTCTTAAATCCAAACAATCCATTGCACACACTATTAAAGCTGGACAAACACATCTATTCCATCCAACATAATTCTCGTCTGCTATCAACAAGAGATTAAGGGTGATCAGTTCCTCAATTTGTCAATAGACAGCCGACAATCATGACGGGGCATAAACCGTCTTTACCAAACTATAATAGCATTCCTTACATCCTGTGCACAAAACTACCTAAGGCACAAATCCTTAGTTGACATAAACCTTACCTCCGCATTCTCTCCGGAACCGGGAACCACACTGTCCAAAGAGCACTTACAATCTTGCAATTCACAACACACTGAGCCAATGCTCCACCTGAAGCAACTTGGAGAAGTACCAGCCTCTCCCCCACTTATCTCATTCTAACTCCTGCAGACAACGGAAAAGAAAGACCAGAAAGTACTGACAGTGTTTCACACACATATCACGTACTAAGGGACAAACAACATCGACAATATTCAACTGTCACACCAACTGACTCAACAACATGGCTGGACGGACCGACCTGCTCTGATACCACTAATGTAACACCCCAATTCCCATCGCGAATAAATAATACATAAATAAAATCAGAGTAACTAAAAATTTATTTTTCCGACAGGAACAGGAATGCCACATTTAAAGAAAGAAAATACAATCCCTGCTCATAAATTTGATACATAGCATAAAATAGAATACCCTCCAAGGGGAAACTTTTTCCATCTAAAGGGAAAGGTCAATCATGGAATAAAGCGGAAAGATCCATAACCGACTTGTTTTACAAAATAAATCATTTTAGAATAGCAACTATATACACAAAAGTACTACAAAATACATTCAACAAATGTATACATATATATATATATATATAATCGTTCCCCGACTCCCGTGCTACGTATCAGAGCAGACAGACGACAACAGATGGAGGACTAATCTTCACAAAAAGACCTCCAGCAACTTTAATCTGCAATGCCTCATAGAGCATTATAAAACAGCAGAAGGGTGAGAAATAACAACTAAACCTAGATTGCATAATAATATGCAAATACATAATAATTCACATGCATAGCTATTCTCACCACAAACCCCACATACTAATACATATAACATACCACATATACGTAACATATATCTATTAATCCAACAATATAGCATATATCAATTATCCAATATACTCACATATTTGCACATAAGGCATACCAAGTCATAACATTTAGAAACACATCACACATCACATAGCATATGTCTACGCATAAAACATATTATCCACAACCAAGGCATTTATCACATATGCACATCAATTTACCAATGCTATCACAATCTCAACACATAACAAATCAATGCACAATTTCCACACATAATCAATCAAATCATGATTTTCCACACATAATGCATCCATTCACAATTCTCACACATAATCAATCAAATCGTGATTTTCCACACATAATGCATCCATGATTTATGCAAATGCACAGAGACCGACACAACGACTCTATGCAAATGCCATGCGGTACCGACTTCCAATATTTCTCATCACTAGTTCACCCAGGAACTCTGCTGGAACCATCGCTCGTTACATCACTGTAACTCCCCGTCGGGCATACGATGTTCCCCGTCGCTCACACCCCACATGGGCACACGACGTTTATGGATCGCTCACACCCCACATGGGCACACGATCGTCTATAATCATCGCTCACACCCCACATGGGCACACGACGTTATAGCGGATTCCCTCTAGAACCAATCCGTCGCTCACACCCCACATGGGTACACGACGTTTATGGATCGCTCACACCCCACACGGGCACACGACCCGATCGCTCACACCCCACATGGGCACACGATCACAAGATGCATATCATGATGCTTGGCATACAATGACTCATGACATTCAAATGCACACACATATGCAACCATAATCATGCATTTACAACCAAACACAACACATTGCATTTACTTGCCCTTAGGCCACAAACCATCATCACAACATGTCATCACATGTATTCACATCATATACATCACACAAGTCATACAATATCCATATCAAAAGCACCTTGCATGATACACATCAATTACACACAATTACAACGACAAAAGTCGACAAAATGACACTTTTCCAAATTCCCAAAATAATTTAATTGGCAAACAATCCCAAAACCATTTTAATAAGAAAGAACATTTCATTAGCTTTCCAACGATATAAAGAACGTTCAAAACGGATAAACGGATCAAAAGTTACGGACTTAACAAGAAAAGTAATCGCGAAAAGACAACATTCTGCACCCCTGCTGGCCATACGCGTATTGCCCTGAGCCATACGCGTATTGCCCAGCCCCATACGCGTATTGCCTATTTTCCTTCCTTTCCATACGCGTATTGCCCTACCCCATACGCGTATTGCCCTGTCCCATACGCGTATGGGCAACGAAAGCCCAAAATTTTTCCTGCATCAATGTTGTTACGAATTTCACCCCTAAATCTCTCCAAATCTCATCTAAACACTTCCAAATCACAATATATCAACCCAAACATGTCCCAACATAATCAACAAGTATCCTACGCAGTTTATATCGAGTATCAACCGCGAAAACATCGATTTCTAACAATTATTCATCAATTTATCAATTAGAGAAAAAGTTGTAAAAACAACCAAAACACATACATAAACAACACATATACATACACAAGCAAGATATAATTGAAACTTCTCACCCTTACCCGATTAATCGCGCTTGAAACGGAGCTATTCTCGATTTTCCTCTTTTTTTCCTCTTCCCCCTTTCTTTCTTCTTCTTTTCCTTCTTTCCTTTCTCTTTTCTCTCTTTTTCTCTCAAAGTTTCTGTTTTATGAAAAATATAACCAAGCAAAAGACCAAAATACCCCTTAGCTCAAATATCTCGCAAACGCTCTCAAAATACAATACAACATAACAACAATGATGAAATATATTTCGGGAAATAAAAGTTGAAAAGAAATTATAATTTAATGTAAATATTTTATCTATCAGAGAAACTAACCAATTAACTCAATTAGCAAGTAAAATACACTAAATTCACACATTTCACAAAATTCACATAATTGAAATAATTAAATACAATTAAACAAATCGGGGCGTTACATGTGGGCTCTTTCTAAGTTGGGCCTGGGGGAAATTCCTTTTCACACCCCCAATTTCTTTACTAACCAGCCTGGTCCTTTTACTTTTTTTTTTTTATTTTTATTTTTTTTATTTATTTTAGGGTTTATATTTTGTTATATTATTTTAGTATATTTTAAAAAATCTAAAAAACGTCATTTAATTAATTTCTTTTTAAAGAAAAAACATTGAAATATTTTATCTTCATTTTGTTAATCAATCATTTTTAGTTTATTTAGGTAAGTTTAATCACTCACCTTTTCCTTAATTCTAAAAAATTAAAAAAAAATACTTTTTAATTAATTCATAAACCTTTTTGTTAACCAAATCTCAATTAATTCTATTAAACCATTTTATGTAATATTAATTAACTTTAATAGTTAATTTTATTAAATATTTTAGTTTAATTTAATTAATTATTTGAGTTTTCTTTTCATTCTAAAAAATCTAAAAGATAATCATTTTGTAAGTTTAGTATTTCTCTTCTTTAGATTAACCTTAAAATTAGGTTGCTAACTTCACTAACATGTTTGATTATACTTCTCCCCCATTTTATTTGTGATTTTTATGTGAGGTTTATCTTTTTCCATGTGGATTAATTTCATGCTCTAATTATATGTATGTCATTCATAATATGCTTGTCCAAACCAAACTCTTTTCAAACTAATACCTTGACTTAATGTCAAGCCCTTTTAATACCTTGTAAGTCGATTGTTTTCACGATCGCAATCAACCTCACATAGCCTCCTCTTGGGCTTTATACAACGATACTTATTGCACATTTCACTTTGGTTTGTATGCGTATGCGTGATTGACTCACTTTAATTATGGCTCGATTATTCCCACTTAAGTAATTGTATCTCTCTCCCATAAGATTAAAATCAACATTTTTCAAAAGAATAAACAAGCTTGATCCAACGTCAATCATTTTTCAAAACAAATTCAATTAACCACCAATTCATCCTCAAGCACACTTGATCCACATATCAAGTCCCATTACCCCTCTTGTAAGTCGAGTGCTTTTGCCTCGCCATCAACCTTACCTTGAACCACTAGGACCTCCTTTCCATTAGTTCAGTCATTTAACCATTTCGCACGCAAATCCAAACCTCGATTCATATCGAGCATTTTTCTCAAGTTAAACCAATACACTTAACTATACTTAAACACTATTTCTTGAAAGGTGAAAAGTGAGGGGGATCGAGTCTTTGATCTTCCTCCTCAATTGTTTGGGTGCGAGTTTTCTTACTCGTGTGTGGACAATTGACGCCTCTAAAACACTTGTAACTCGACTACATTCAAACTTTTTCCCAAGCAATTATTAAAACACTTAATCCCTATTTAAACACATTTTACTAAAGGTGAAGTGAGGGTGGTCGAGTCTTTGGCCCTTCTCCTCAATTGTTTGGGTGCGAGTTCTCTTACTCGTGTGTGAACAATTGTCACCTCTAAAATATCTAAAACTCCTTTTCTCGCCCCCGTGCGATCGAAACCCTAAAACACATACAAATCAAATCCTTTTTTCTTAATCAAACTCTTTAACACACTTAATCATATATTCAAACAACTTTCTAAAAGGTGATGTGAGGGGGGCCAAGTCTTTGACCTTTTTCCTCAATTGTTTGGGTGCGAGTTCTCTTACTCGTGTGTGGACAATTGGTGCCTATAAAAAAACACTAACCAAACAACCGTAGTCCCACGAACTACGAATGCTCTAACTTTCCCATTGCACGAGGGAATACGTAGGAACAAGGGTTTTAATCCTTGCCGAGCACCCTAATAATAAAACCACCCCTTTTCCCTTTTAAAAAAAACTAATCCTTTAGAAGATAACAAACAAGCATAACTAACTTTCTCACGAATCGAATCAAGAGGTTCCCGTTGAGTACAACGAACGTAGAGGGTGCTAATACCTTCCCTCTTGCGTAACCGACTCCCGAACCCGAATTTGGTTGCGACGACCATGTTCTTATCTCCCTTTAAAGGTTTTATCGATATTTTCCTTTCCCTAACTTGGGATAAATAAAGTTCGGTCGCGACTCTATTTTGAACAGTTTTTTCCGCGTCCATCACGAGGATTGTATTTTTCGAGGTACGACAGATGACGACTCTGCTGAGGAATCTAATAGCCCTATGCTAGAGAGAGTCAAGCCTAACTTGACTCGATTCGTGAGTGTTAGATCCGCTTGTTTGTTTATCTTCCCTTGCTTGTTTGCTTGCTTGTCTGATTATCTGTTATCTACTTGCTTGCTTATTTCTATTATATCCTATTATTATCTCTTATGACACTGTTGGGGTTCTCTGATCATTGGTGCTCTGTGAGATGGATTTATACCCGAGTTTGAGTATAACCCTAGGATTAGGATGGTGGTTGTGTAGTGGAGGCTTGCGTGGTCTCTTCCGCGTGAGCCAAAGCAAAGACCCCGCTTGGAGTATATTCCCTTGGATTTAGAAAGAAGTTGTATCCAATCATGGAAAGACTTGTCCAATGCTTTCCTAAAGCAATATGAGTACAATTTGGACATGGCTCCCAGTCGCACGCAGCTACAAAGCCTATCTCAAAGAAGCGGCGAATCTGTTAAGGATTATGCACAATGGTGGAGAGAGTTGGCAGCTAGGGTACAACCACCACTCTTGGACAAAGAATTGATTGACATGTTCTTGGACAGTCTGCATGCCACCTATCTTGAAAGAATGACTGGCAGTTCATTCTCAAGTTTCTCTGACCTTATAATAGTAGGAGAACGCATCGAGAGTTACCTCAAAGCTAAACAGGTCCAAGATGTCTCGAGTAATCAAGCTGGTGAGAATGAATCCTTCAGCAATCCCCAAGAGGAAGAGGATAATGAAATTAATGCAGTCATAGCAAATGTTGAGTATTCTCAGGGTACACCAGCAAGACTTTATGGCCCTTCAGCTTCTCGGCAGTTATCGTTGTCAACGCCATATCATCCTTATGGGCAACCTGTCAATCCTAGGGTGTCATACCAGAAACCCATGATTTCTCCTCGTGCAAATCAACGAGCCCATGGTCGGGGATATCAGAATCATCATCAGAATCAGCATAGGCCTCGAAACAACTTAGAAAGAAGGACTGTTCCTCTTCACCTAGTTCCTATGTCGTACAGTCAGCTTTTGCCGCATCTGGTTCGAAACTCACTGGTAGATCCCAAAGCTATCAAGCCATTGCCAAAACCATAGCTGCCTAGATACGACCCCAATGCACATTGTGAATATCATGTTGGATCCATGGGGCATTCAACTGAGGATTGCAAAGCTTTTCAAGCCAAGGTGCAACAGTTGATTGAAAAAAAGCACATATCATTCCCAGAAGGAAACTTGGTTGTGCACGTTAGCTTCTCCCCCAAATGAGTTCCAAGACTTCAAGAGGCATCCCCTAAAGCCAGTGGTTCAGACAGGAAGACTTCCTCAGATACTGGCAACCATTGGACATTTATCATTTGCATTTGTAATTTCGTTATGTTAAATGCTACTTGTTTTTTAATATTGTTGTTTTAAATGGTAATATTAATGATGTGATCATGCATTTTCTGAATTAATCATGTCACATTCCCTCATTTTTCTTTACTTATATATAAAAAAATAAAAATACAAAACAAAAACAACAAATTTCTTCCATATACTCCTTGTCCACTCTCTTTATCAAACTTTTGTTTAGCAAAGATTAGAGGGAGGATGACGAAAATGAAGTACCCATAATTGCTGATGGTATGCTTTCGGATAGAATCCAGCCAAAGATGTACAGGCATTGTTTCAAATCCCCAAACACTGGAGAGATAAGGAGCTAATCCCTAGTTAACCACTTTAAGCCGTGAAGTAGAAGTTTCCTTCAGATTTCTAAACCCTTACGCTTAACCTGGGGCAGGGTAGTGTTCAGTTAATCTGACTCCGCGTTCCCACACATCCGGACGTGTCGAAGGAACTATGCAAAATTCAGAAGTTATGACGGTTGTTCTTTAATGACCAATGATTTGGCAGTCACAAGCATTTCCAAAAAAAAAAGAGAAAAATAGAAAAAAGCCTGCTAAGTCGAATACTGCAAAAGAACGACTTAGGAAAAAATTAGGGCATTCCCGGTGGACCAAGAGCTTCAAAAAGCGGTCCAGGCAAAAGTTAGGGATCAAAATAAAAATCAAAATCAAAAGAGGTTGTTAAATCCTCAACAAAAATAAGGTCCAGTGGCCACTATGTCAAATCAAAGGGTCACGGACATCATGACAAAGTAAAATAAGGTGAATGCCATTTCAAGCAAATCTTGAATCCTCACCTTCACTCTTACGTTGTCGGACTCTCCTAGAAGACAAATGTGTGTCAATTTAACTGAATGTAGGACTAGAGATCATCATGAAGAAGGGATGGGTACAGATAAATTTGAGCCTTATATCCTTTGTTTTTAATAACCGTAAACAAGACCACGTTACAACCCTCGAAAGACCTAATTGAGGCGTGGTTTATTCTGAAAGCATACTACAGCAAGGTTGCGTAAACTGACTCCTAGAGATTTGCTAATCTTCTGAATTAGTGTCATATTTTTGCTATATCTTTCACACCAGCTAAATTAGCACCACGTTTGGACTAATGGTCCATCCGTCACACACTATCACATCATTCTAATAATGACTGATTTTCAAAACTTGCATGAGCATCGCATTAAAATTACCATTTGTGAACGAACAATTTTGAATGCAAGTCAGTGTTTGACATCAAGGAAATTCCAACAAGGAGTAATCAAAGAGAGCTAGATCATTCAACAAAGTTGATTTGAACTAGCAACACCTCATAACCCTATGGAACAGGAGCATTGACATCCAATGATTATGGAATCAGTCAGTTTAAAGCAAGTCCTCGAAGCATTAGTTGATTATGGGGCAAATCATTCAAGAACAGGTTGATCGGGGTAAATCATCTCAAGAATCCACCAACCAGGGGCAGACCACCCATAGGTTCTTTTGATTAAAGGAAAACCCCTCCAATGTTCAATCAACACAAGTTAAGTCTCTCCAACGCTCATTCTGGGGCAAGCCATCTCGAGTTCATCTCATGGTACAACTGCTTCTAACTTCCTTTCAAGGACAAATCCTTTCACGACTTGGAATTCTGGGGCAAGCCATCTCGAGATCATCTCATGGTATAGTTGTTTCCAGTTTCCTGTCAAGGAAAAATTCTTCATAGACCTAGAGTGGGAGGGATGAGCCACGCAGGGACAAATCTCTCTGTTGCTTTAAATCTGCTCAAGCGAACATCGTCAAGTGACCTTTGAAGGCCCAGTTCCTATCTGGCAAATCTTTCAAGGCCCAGTTCTCATCTGGCAAGCCAATTCAAGGTCCAGTTCTCGTCTGGCAAATCTTTCAAGGCCCAGTTCTCGTCTGGCAAACTAATTCAAGGTTCAGCTCTTGTCTGGAAAATCACTTTAAGGTCCAGTTCTCGTCTGGAAAATCTTTTAAGGTCCAGTTCTCGTCTGGCGAATACCCTTTTCTCACCAGTTCTCGTCTGGTGATCTATCCTCCAATCTAGTTTTAGTCTGGAAGTTTGGCCCAAAGTCCAGTCTTCATTGGCAACCAGTAAAAGTCCACCGTCGTTGGCATCCTCATAGCACCAAAATTATCAAAGCCCAATTTCACTTGGCGATTCCCAAATCCAATCCCTGGTGATACCCTCGACAAGGAAACCTATCCCTAGCGCGCCCGATCATTTGCATCGTCATGCTAGCATAACATTACATAATCATATCAAGCACTATCATATCATACGTGCATTAGATTCCCCAGCAGTTGCATCTTAGTATGCATGTCGGTGCATCATGCAATGCATGGCATATTCATCCCCGGCAACATAGCATAACAGGATCCAGGATCAGTTCGCAAGCATCTTGGCCAGTCCTCCTTCAAAGTTGACAGTATTCCTCTAAAAAGAGTTGATACCCCACACGTGCTTAAGGAATTCTATTCCCCAACAAGTCATTCTTCAACCATGTAATTGATAACGACAACCCTCAACAGCTGCTGTCAGTGCACCCCAAGCAGAGGATATTATAGAAAGTTTCTTGTGAGCTTTCCCTTGAAAAGCCAGTACATTTTCTCCGACAGGAATCTTGCTCAACTATTCCCCTAGAAAATTTGTTCAGAGATACTGCTTTGGTATCATCGGAGAACCTTAATGGATAAGGGACTGCTTCGACGACCCAGAGAATCGTCTGCCTTCAGAGATACTGCTTTGGTATCATCGAGGAACCTTAATGGATAAGGGACTGATTCGACGACCCAGAGAATCATCTGCCTTCAGAGATACTGCTTTGGTATCATCGAGGAACCTTAATGGATAAGGGACTACTTCGACGACCCAGAGAATCGTCTGCCTTCAGAGATACTGCTTTGGTATCATCGGGGAACCTTAATGGATAAGGGACTGCTTCGACGACCCAGAGAATCGTCTGCCTTCAGAGATACTGCTTTGGTATCATCGGGGAACCTTAATGGATAAGGGACTGCTTCGACGACCCAGAGAATCGTCTGCCTTCAGAGATACTGCTTTGGTATCATCGAGGAACCTTAATGGATAAGGGACTGCTTTGACGACCCAGAGAATCGTCTGCCTTCAGAGATACTGCTTTGGTATCATCGAGGAACCTTAATGGATAAGGGACTGATTCAACGACCCAGATAATCGTCTGCCTTCAGAGATACTGCTTTGGTATCATCAAGGAACCTTAATGGATAAGGGGCTGCTTCGATGACCCAGAGAATCGTCTGCCTTCAGAGATACTGCTTTGGTATCATCGGGGAACCTTAATGGATAAGGGACTGCTTCAACGACCCAGAGAATCGTCTGCCTTCAGAGATACTGCTTTGGTATCATCGGGGAACCTTAATGGATAAGGGACTGCTTCGACGACCCAAAGAATCGTCTGCCTTCAGAGATACTGCTTTGGTATCATCGAGGAACCTTAATGGATAAGGGACTGCTTCGACGACCCAGAGAATCGTCTGCCTTCAGAGATACTGCTTTGGTATCATCGAGGAACCTTAATGGATAAGGGACTGCTTCGACCACCCAAAGGATCTCAAGTTATTTTGTTCAATTTGGACGCCGCTGCCTCATTCTGTCATCTTTTGCTCTATATCATTTTACCTTTTGTCAGACAAATTTTGGGGTCTTCTTGTATCTAATTGACTTCTACCCTAAAAATGAACGCCATGCAGCAATTCATTTTCTCGGGTTCAAGACAATTAGATAGGGGCATCTGTCATACCCCAAATTTGTCCTACCCTCTCATTTTTTCTTATACCAAGCATGTGTGTTGCTTTATGATCTCTCTCAAGATAATCGTCTGGCCTTTAGTCTTGATCCTTTAAAATTTAGGTTATGGAGGTTTTGTTGGTGATTGTTGTGATTATAGTCCCATGCAAGTTGTGTGGAAATGAAAAAAAGGAATGTGTCCTCATACTCATAGTCATGCTTTTGTTCCAAGTCATGCTTCAATATTGATCTCAAAGTTATGTGATTGATCAAGTCAATTTTTGGCTAGATTTGTTGCAAATTTGTCTCAAGAGGATTTCAGGCCATGTTCCAAGATTATTTTCAATGTTTCAAGTGGTTTAAATCATGGTTAAAGGATTTGTTTCAAGCACTATCTTGATGGGTTTCAAAGTTCTATTCACAAGTCATGATTTAAATTGCTTCAAGATTGGCTTTAAGCCACATGGTCATTCATTTTCAAGTCATAAGTGTATTAAGGCATAAGGAACTCACTATGAATGATGTTAAAAGTCATAATTAATTTCTCAAGTGTTTTCAAAATCATGTTTGGATTGATTGAATTGCTTAAACCTTTGAACCATGCTCTTACAACTCAAGGTTACGTTCAAAAGCAAGTTTTGCCCAAGATGTGCTACATGGTAAGATTGTCTTGTTGGTTATTCTAGTGTCATCAAGCAAAGAGTTTTTCTTCAAATCCATTTCATGATACACGTTGCAGTTACAAAAGGAAAAGGATTAGTATTTAAGATTCAAAAGTAACACTTTACAAGTGCTACAAGGTTTAAGTTACAAAGGTTCAATGTGATTCAAAGACTACATTCCAATGACAATTAATCCAAATATTCTTGTTAAATCCTAGACCAAGGTACTATATCAATTTGAATTCAAATTTTACAAGGCATACAAGTTCATTTACAAGTTTGAAATCAAAGGACACCTAATGCCTAAGTCATACAATCTCGTTACAAAGGCTCCACAACAGTATATTGAAGTTGCTTCATGCTTCCCATGCTTGGAACTTCAGGATTAAGCTTATGCCCACGAGTGCTTGCTCCATGTCACCTTCATCTTGACCTTTTCTTGCCTCGAGCCAATGCATCATGGAAAGAATTGGAACAAGTCAGAACCAGCATTGAATACAAAACAAATTCATGTATAATGCAAGTATAAACCATAATAAATGATGTTAGGCAAAGTGTGCAAAGATATAACAGTGGCAGAAAGCTCAGGGCATTTTCAAATTAAAAAAATCATGTTCCATAAAAGTAGTAACAAGAGTATATGCGAAAGATAGGAATTCTCAGGATTTGCAAGACAAAGTTATTCCAAACACCCAGTAGCAACAAGAAGAAAATTCAAATGTATCACCATTTTGCTCCCATGCAAAGACTGTTTCCATGCCAAGATTACTTCCAGGCTTAGCTTCACAATTCATCCAAACCCGTGCCAAACATCCCTTAGTGCTACTTTTCCTCACCACCAAGCTTTCCTTATGCCAAATCCAAGCTGCCACGCTCCATTTATGCCAAGGTCATCACCATCAATACATGAAACAAAAGATAGAAAGTAGAAGACCCAAGTCAATCATATGCCAAATTGAATTCAAGAAGATAGAAAGGGTATAATATTAAATGAGAGGTGAAAAGGTATGGACAAAGAAGAACTTTCTACCTTGAGTATAACTCGAGTGAAAATTTCCAAAGCATGCTCAAATTCTTGCCATCATTGGTAAGATTGGCCGTGGTGAAAAAAGTGGTTGTTGGTGAAACAAATGACATTTCTAACTCTCAAAACCATGGTTCATGATCCACTCATCTCCAAAGCTCATGAAACACACATGAAAAAGAGAAAGAGAAGAAATATTAACAGGCTGTAGTAGTACAGAAGAGCAGCACATGAAAACATAAGGCCAAAAGATACAACAAGTCATAACAGTGGTAAAATGTCAATAGAGCGTTAACTACAACATTGCCAAACATGGTCAACAAGCAAATGCAACCGTAGGAGGAATCATACCAGCCAAGATTATGCATCCTAGACCTACTTCTTTTACTCAGGTGCTTCAACTTCCACCAAGCATCTGTATGTCCGGGCTACCTTGAAGCATATGATAACAAGGATCACGAAGTAACCTTCAAATGTGAATACCGCTCTGTTTAATACTATTCTTATCCTGTAATCAAGGAACAGTATTGAATTAAAAAGCTGGAATAAATTGGTTATTTCAAAGGGAGAGCCAAGTAGCTGGTTTAATGGTAGTAATAAATACTGATTGATTTTTGAATCTTTACCAAGAAGCTTTTAAGTCAAGTTATGAAATCTTCTTAATCCAATTCCACCAGCCACTCCCAAAGTGGTAACCTGCATCAGTTCAATCCAAGATTAGGAAAGCTGTCAAGACACTTTCAAGTATTAAAAAGCATATCAGAAGTGGAAATGATGTCTTCAGCAGAGTAAAGAAAAGTAGGATAGCCACAAAGTCAATTCAAAACAAAAATGCATCAATGCTATTCAATTTCAAACAAGATTCAAGAGGTTTATCAAAAGTTCTTTCAAGTTTTGACAACAGAATAGCTCATCAGAAAATTGAAAAAAAAGGAAGAGTCAACTTGAGTCAAAAGAGCCACATCATCAAAAACTAGTAGCAGTAAAAAATAGTGAAAATCGTAAATAACACAGAGTGAAAAATTAGAAGGCAAGTTCCAGGCACTACAGACAAATTTCTTTCCAAGGGAACAATTTCTACAAAATCGTACCATTACATATTCCACCCAAATTGCAGGTTTCGTACTATTGTACCCTATCCTTCTTCAGCAAGTTTTCACGAAAAAAACCCTTAATCTGAGCCTATAAATAAACATTATTGTTCATCATCAAGAGGAGGAAAAGAAAAGGTGGCCGTTTTTGCAAAAATTCCTAACCCAGAAATCACTAAAGCTCTAAAAATAAAAAATTACTCAGAGTTTCACATTGAAACTCTGAGCTAATTTGAGCTAAACCTCATATCACCTCAATAAAAAGCTCACGCACAGAGATCGAAGAATAAGAAAGAAGTAGAAGGAGAAGAACGAGTATACAAAGGAAATGAGCGAAAGTACCTGAGCGTTTATCAACTGATTCTTCAAGAGGTAAGCCTCGTCCTACCTTTTCTCCTCAAATCTAAGCCTCTTTGATGGAATCGTTGTGGTTGTATGCTCTAACTACCTTCCCATGTTTTTATTTGCTGGCTCCTTGCTTGATTTTGCCTATTTTTGCTGATTTTAGAAATTAGGGCTTAGTTGGGATTATCTGCGATCTGAGAGTTTGGGATCTTTTTAACAAAATCTGGTCTCATATTTGAAGAGAGGGAAAGAAAATAGTTAGGGTTTGTGTTGAGTGTTTGAGGTTTTGTGGTGGTGTCGCCGGAGAAGACGGCGGCGGCCGCCGCGCGCCGCCACCTCTCCGGCAAAAAATAGGGTTCCAGCGAGAGAGGTTTTGTGTAGAGGGAGATAGAGAGAGGTGAGAGTGAGGGGGTTGGTGAGAGAGAGGGTCTGATTGAATGAGTTGAGTTTATCTTTTTTTTCCTTTTTATTTCTTCCTGCCACCCTTGCATGATAGTGATGATGTTGGCCATTTCCACCAGTGACAAGTGTCACCGGTCATTCCCTTTCCATGATTCCACGCATGACCTTATCATGTCCCTACCGTGTGCATTCGTTTTCCACCCTTTGATCTGGAGTCAGAATTGACTCATTAACTGTTGGACGCTCCAGATGTGTTGACGGTCTACGGTAGACCCCTCAACGTGTGGGCTCTTTCTAAGTTGGGCCTGGGGGAAATTCCTTTTCACACCCCCAATTTCTTTACTAACCAGCCTGGTCCTTTTACTTTTTTTCTTATTTGTTTTTTTTATTTATTTTAGGTTTTATATTTTGTTATATTATTTTAGTATATTTTAAAAAATCTAAAAAACGTCATTTAATTAATTTCTTTTTAAAGAAAAAACATTGAAATATTTTATCTTCATTTTGTTAATCAATCATTTTTAGTTTATTTAGGTAAGTTTAATCACCCACCTTTTCCTTAATTCTAAGAAATAAAAAAAAATACTTTTTAATTAATTCATAAACCTTTTTGTTAACCAATTCTCAATTAATTCTATTAAACCATTTTATGTAATATTAATTAACTTTAATAGTTAATTTTATTAAATATTTTAGTTTAATTTAATTAATTATTTGAGTTTTCTTTTCATTCTAAAAAATCTAAAAGATAATCATTTTGTAAGTTTAGAATTTCTCTTCTTTAGATTAACCTTAAAATTAGGTTGCTAACTTCACTAACATGTTTGATTATACTTCTCCCCCATTTTATTTGTGATTTTTATGTGAGGTTTATCTTTTTCCATGTGGATTAATTTCATGCTCCAATTATATGTATGCCGTTCATAATATGCTTGTCCAAACCAAACTCTTTTCAAACTAATACCTTGACTTAATGTCAAGCCCTTTTAATACCTTGTAAGTCGATTGTTTTCACGATCGCAATCAACCTCACATAGCCTCCTCTTGGGCTTTATACAACGATACTTATTGCACATTTAACTTTGGTTTGTATGCGTATGCGTGATTGACTCACTTTAATTATGGCTCGATTATTCCCACTTAAGTAATTGTATCCCTCTCCCATAAGATTAAAATAAAAAATTTTCAAAAGAATAAACAAGCTTGATCCAACGTTAAGCATTTTTCAAAACAAATTCAATTAACCACCAATTCATCCTCAAGCACACTTGATCCACATATCAAGTTCCATTACCCCTCTTGTAAGTCGAGTGTTTTTGCCTCGCCATCGACCTTACCTTGAACCACTAGGACCTCCTTTCCATTAGTTCAGTCATTTAACCATTTCGCACGCAAATTCAAACCTCGATTCATATCGAGCATTTTTCTCAAGTTAAACCAATACACTTAACTATACTTAAACACTATTTCTTGAAAGGTGAAAAGTGAGGGTGGTCGAGTCTTTGGCCCTTCTCCTCAATTGTTTGGGTGCGAGTTCTTTTACTCGTGTGTGAACAATTGTCACCTCTAAAATATCTAAAACTCCTTTTCTCGCCCCCGTGCGATCGAAACCCTAAAACACATACAAATCAAATCCTCTTTTCTTAATCAAACTCTTTAACACACTTAATCATATATTCAAACAACTTTCTAAAAGGTGATGTGAGGGGGGCCAAGTCTTTGACCTTTTTCCTCAATTGTTTGGGTGCGAGTTCTCTTACTCGTGTGTGGAAAATTGGCGCCTATAAAAAAACACTAACCGAACAACCGTAGTCCCATGAACTACGAATGCCCTGACTTTCCCATTGCACGAGGGAATACGTAGGCACAAGGGTTTTAATCCTTGTCGAGCACCCTAATAATAAAACCACCCCTTTTCCCTTTTAAAAAAAACTAATCCTTTAGAAGATAACAAACAAGCCTAACTAACTTTCTCACGAATCGAATCAAGAGGTTCCCGTTGAGTACAACGGACGTAGAGGGTGCTAATACCTTCCCTCTTGTGTAACCGACTCCCGAACCCGAATTTGGTTGCGACGGCCATGTTCTTATCTCCCTTTAAAGGTTTTATCGATATTTTCCTTTCCCTAACTTGGGATAAATAAAGTTCGGTGGCGACTCTATTTCGAACAGTTTTTTCCGCATCCATCGCGAGGATTGTATTTTTTGAGGTACGACAAATACCAAAGCCTAAACTTAGAAGTACCAATAAGGTATCTAAGAATACACTTAACTACTTTTAAGTGTGATTCCTTGGGAGCCGATTGATATCGAGCACACATGAAAACGCTAAACATAATATCAGGTCTAGACGCTGTAAGATATAGAAGTGATCTGATCATACCTTTATACTTCTTTACAACAACATCCTTACCATTTTCATCTCTATCCAGGTTTCCGTTTGTTGCCATAGGTGTGTCAATATCCTTTGCACTGTCCATTCCAAATCTTTTCAGTAGCTCGAGACAATATTTGGTTTGACAAACGAATGTTCCTTTCGAGAGTTGTTTAATTTGAAGTCCATAGAAGTAGTTTAGCACCTCCATAAGACTCATTTCAAACTCTCCCAGCATAAGCTTAGAGAATTCCTTGACAAGATGCATGTTAGTTTATCCAAAAATAATATCATCAACATATATTTGAACAAGTAAATTATGTTTTCCTTGATGTTTAATAAAGAGAGTGGTGTCCACCTTTCCTCTTGAATATCCTTGCTCAAGCAAGAACTTGCTAAGACGGTCATACCATTCCTGAGGGGCTTGTTTAAGGCCATACAACACACATTTTAGCTTAAAGACATGATTAGGATACTTAAAATTTTCAAAACCGGGAGGTTGTGATACATACACCTCTTCATTTATGTGGCCGTTAAGGAACACACTTTTTACGTCCATTTGATATAACTTGAAGTTCTTAGCACAAGCATAAGCGAGTAGTAGCCGGATAGCCTCGAGTCGAGCTATGGGAGCATAAGTCTCCCCGTAGTCAATACCTTCCTCTTGATTATACCCTTGAGCTACTAGTCGGGCCTTATTTCGTGTTATCACACCATGCTCGTCAAGTTTGTTCCTAAATACCCATCGTGTGCCAATGACTTGATGATGTTGTGGACGTGGGACAAGGTCCCAAACATCATTTCTTTCAAATTGATTCAATTCTTCTTGCATTGCTAAAAGCCAATGCTCATCAAGTAAGACATCCTTAACATTTTTAGGTTCAACTTGTGAAACAAAAGCATGGTGACAACAGGAATTACTTATCTTAGAGCGCATTGTTACCCCTTTTGTGATGTCATGGATAATGTTGTCAATAGGATGATCCTTGGAGGTTCTCCACTCCAATGGAAGACCATCATTTTCTTGTTGACTTTCATCATCTTCCTTTTCATGGTTGTCATATTACTCCTTCTCAATGTCCACCGCTTTAGGTTGATCATTCCCTTTTTCGGTTTCATTGAGCGTGTTTTCCGTAGATGCACCTACATCAAGAAAAGAAATACCTTTCCCAATACTATTTAGGCAAGTCTCATCAAAGGTAACATGAACGGACTCCTCAACACTAAGTAATTTCTTATTATAGACTCTATATGCTTTACTTGATTGTGAGTATCCAAGAAAGATACCTTCATCGGCTTTCGCGTCAAATTTTCCAAGATTATCTTTTCCATTATTCAAAACAAAACACTTACATCAGAATACATGAAGGTGTGATAAATTTGGTTTTCTACCCTTTAATAATTCATTTTGGGTTTTGTCAAGAATAGGACGGATAAGTATCCTATTCAACACATAACATGCCGTGCTCACGGCATCGGCCCAAAAGTATTTTGGTAGACCACAATCATTGAGCATTCTTCTTTCCAACTCCCCTAAAACGCGATTTTTGCGCTCCACAACTCCATTTTGTTGTGGAGTTTGGGGAGCTGAAAAGTTATGTTCAGTACCAAGTTTATCACAATATTTTTCAAAGAGATGATTTTCAAATTCACCTCTATAATCACTTCGGATAGAAACTATTTTGGGATTCAATTTATTTTGAGATAACTTGGCAAAACGTACGAAAGCCGAGAAGGTTTCATCTTTACAACGTAAGAAAAAAGTCCAGCAAAATCTTGAGTAATCGTCTACAATTACCAAACCGTAATAATTCCCACCTAGGCTTTTGGTCCGTGAAGGGCCAAATAAACCCATGTGAAGAAGCTCAAGGGGTCTTGATGTTGAAACAATGTTTTTATATTTAAACGAGATCCTTCATTATTTTCCTTTTTGACATGGATCACATAGGTGATATTTTGAAAACTTTATCTTTGGTAGACCAATTACTAAATCTTTTGTAACTAGTATATTAAGTAGATCAAAGTTAACGTGTGCTAAAAGTCGATGCCAAAACCATGAATCTTAACTCACTGTAACAAGACATTTGGAATTATTCACGGATACGCTTCTTAAGTCTAGCATATAGATATTGTCTACCCTCACACCATTAAACATACAATCCTTCTTTTCATTATGTGCAATTATACATCACTCTTTGGTAAAAGTTACCTTGTACCCATTGTCACATAATTGACTAATGCTAAGAAGGCTATGTTTAAGGCCTTCAACTAACATAAAATTTGAGATAATAATAGTTGAGGGATTACCTATACTACCTCTTCCAAGTATGGCACCTTGTTGTTATCACAGTAAGACACATATCATTTCTTCTTTGCCACGAAGTCGGAGAATAGAGAAATGTCTCCCGTCATGTGTCTTGAGCATCCGCTATCATGAATCCATTTTCCCGTCATAGAGTCAAGACATTCAACCTACATAAAATCAAACAAAGGTGGTAGGTACCCAATTCTCATTGGGTCCTTGGGAGTAAGTGAAATAATTGTTGCATTTGGGCAACTATTGAAAAGTTCCATTTGGTACTAGAAAGCACCTAAATTTTCATTTTTCTATGGTATGACCTTTCTTGCAGCAATAGTGACAAAATAATCTATGATGAGCTTTACTTTTCCTATTTGAATCCTTCTTAATCAAATTGTAATTTTATGAGGCTTTTCAACCTTTGAGGATCTTATAGCAAGAGTATCACATGGTTGTGAAGCCTTGTGCACTTTGGTTTCAAGAGGACTCACTTCTTGTTGCCAAATTTGACAAGTTTCACAACCGAACTGACATGGTTCCTTATCCCCATTTTTATATTTTTGACCATTTACAATAGATTGCTTTAATGCTTCAAATTTCTTTTCGGTTTCTTCAACCTTTGCTTCCAAGTATGTCAAAACTTTTTCATTGGAAGCTAATTTCTTATAAGCATGAATCACTTCCTTTTGTAGATTTTCAATAACATTTTTCAAATCAATAAAAGACAACTTGTCAACGTTAGAGTATTTAGAATGACTTACATTTTTTTTCTTGCCTTGTCGTTGATTAGCCATGAAACAATAATTTGCTTCTTCATCGCTCTCACTTTAGCTTTTCTCCCTTGAGTCATCACTTTCGCTATCCCAAGCAACATAAGCCTTTCTAGGCTTCCTAGAATTGTTTTGTTGGCTTTTTCCTTTCTTACTAACAAGAGATGGACAATCTGGTCTAAAATGACCCGACTTTCCGCATTCATAGCATTTACCTTTTCCCTTGTCCTTTTTGTTGTCTTCATCTTTGGAGGGGCACTGTTTAACACTTTCAACAAAGCTGATCTGTGCGCAGGCGAACTCATGAGTAAGGACAAAATTGAGATCCTCGAGGGAGTCTGACCCAGCTGATCCACAATTTTGAAATCACTTTTCTTGATCAACTTAAGGAACTCTTGATCATCCAGGGTCTCCTTGCTCTTTGAAACATCCTCAGACGGGATAGTCGATACTGGAACAATAATATATGCCCCTTGTTGAACAACAGGGGTTGCAGCTGCGGGCGTTTCTTTAGGAGAAACAACAGTTGGAATTTGAACAGGCTTCGTAGTGACCTTCGGAGCGAACACTCGTCCACTACGAGTTATACCTCCACCGGCTGTAACATTCACGATCTCAGATTCGACGAACCTTACCTCTTGACCTCCAGAAAACACAGTAGACCCATATTTCCATGGTACCTCCTTAGAATTCTGATATGAAAACGACTTCGGCGGACAAACCACGATGGGTTGCACCTTCTTCTGCTTAGGGGATTCCACAGGAGCCTTCCTATATATGATGGTGAATGGCTCAATAGCAGCAACTTCCTCAACAGGTTTAGATCTGGAAAATTGCACTTCGCCATGGTTCATCAGAATCTGGACACAACCCTTTAGCCTTCAACACTGGTTGGGATTATCCTCACAAATCTGACACTTACCATGCAAACCTTTCAACAGCCCATGTTCGTTCAATCTCTTGAAAACCACAGCCATCGGGGTCTTTACCTCATCGACATCCAAGATCAATTCAGCCCTTGAACTATCCTCAATCATGTTAACCGCAGGTCCACCGTGATTCGGCAACGGGTTATTCTGAATGTTGGGTCCTTCCTCAGCGACAGTCAGAACCTTCTTATCAATGAGTTCCTGAACTTTGGTTTTGAAAATAAAACAGTCCTCCGTTGCATGTCCTATGTATCCAGCATGGTAAGCACAGGACGCATTTGGATTATGCTTCGGGCCAAATGGAGGAATCACATGTGCTATCTGTTTGGGGACAATTGCCCCTTGGTGAATCAAGTAAGGAAACAACTCCGTGTATGACACAGGAATCTTGTCAAAATTCGGACGCTTACGGTTTCCTTGATTGTTGTTGTTCTAACGGTTCTGATTCTGCTGATTTTTGTTATGTTGATTCTGTTGCTGATTCTGAGCATTCTGAGCTGGTTGTTGCAGATGATACTGATATGGAGGTTACTGATATTGTGCAACAGCAATGTACAAATACGGATAGTAGGGCAGGGGAGCCATTGGAGCTTGATACTGAGGAGAAACTTGAGCTGTCACAGCGTTGGCCTCACCTTCCTTTTTCTTGGAATGACTGTTCTGAGACTTTCGAGTGGTCGGCTGCTGGGAAGCAGCTCCAGGAATCTTTCCAGTCTTCAAACCATTCTCAATCCGTTCGCCAGTCGTCACAACATCAGTGAAGTTTGATGAAGAACTACCCACCATTTTCTCGTAGTAGGACCCTTGCAATGTACCCATAAAGATGTCAACCAACTCATTATCAGAGAGAGCAGGTCGCACACGAGATGCCATCTCATGCCATCTTTGTGCATACTCCTTGAATGTTTCAGCTGAGCGATGTGACTGATTCTACAATTGCAATCTAGTTGGCGTCAGATCAAGGTTATACTTGTATTGTCTCACGAATGCTTCAGACAAATCCCTCCAAGTACAAATTTTGCTGCGCTCCAAGTCCATGTACCAATCCAATGAAGCACCAGACAAACTATCTTGAAAACAATGAACAAGCAATTCATCATTGTCAATATGGGATGCCATCTTCCTGCAGTACATAGTGATGTGACTACGCGGACAACTCAAGCCTTTGTACTTTGGCAAATCAAGTATCTTGAATTTCTGCGGCAACACAACATTTGGAACCAAACACAAATCTTTGGCCTCCATGCCAAAAGTAGAAAACCCTTCAATAGCCCTGATACGGTCCTCCAACAACTTGTAGTCAACAAACCTACTCTGATTAGTGGGCCTAACAAGAATCTGAGGATTTGGCAGCTGAGAAGCGGCAGGAGCATTCACTTGCAGAGTAGCAAACTGAGAAGGATAAACCAAACCAGGATTAACCATCTGACCAGCATTCTGACCCATCGGAACACCATGCCGATAATTTGGAGGAGGTACCCCAGCTGCTGAGGAAGATGCCCCAGGATAAAACATCCCAGGATAAACATTCGGAACAGCAGTTTGAGCAACTTGAGACGAAACCGAAACATGAATAGGAGGGCATCTATACACATGCTCTTCTTCATCAGGAGTTTCAATGTCAACAAATCCGGCAATTTGATGAGTTTGAACCTGAAGATTCTCAGGATCATCATTCACTACTGGAGGCGGGACTGGAGTAGGCATGACCCACGGATATGCGGCAGCATTCCCATTAGGCATGGGTGCAACAAAAGGCTAATATGGTATGAAGGCACTGCCATTATTTGCAATCTGAGGAGTGTAATTCGGAGGCATGCCCCAAGGAAAACCAGCGGGTATCTGGTTCAAACCGGGTTGAATGGCAAGCTGATTCACAAGCTCAACTGGAACTTCAACTCTAGCGGGAGAAGGAACAACAACAGCAGGAGTAGCTGTAACAACAGAAGGAACAGTCACAGGAGTGACAACAGTTGTATCAGTAGTGGTTGCAATAACAGTGGCAGCAACAGCGGCGTCCTTCTGGGCACGAAGGAGCTCCATAATGACATCCATGTTCGTCTGGAACTGATCCATCCGACCTTGGAATTGTGTCAGAGTTTCCTTGTACGCAGCGTTCTCAGCTTCGAAATCAGCCATGATTCTGGATTTGCTTGAGCGAGTAAAATACCGATGTCGAGTCGTCGTCTTGCTACAAGGAAGGCGGACAAGGATGAGCAACGATTTCGGATGAAGGGACGTGCATATGTGTGCAGATGAATGTATGATATGCATGCAAAAATAAAGTTTTAAATTCCAGGAATTCTTAAACTTATCTTTGTTGACAATAATCATAAAGCATACAAGTAAAGGCATTAAAAGATAGAGTGAGCAAGAATCTTCATTCATTCATTCAATAAAGGAAAGAAGTACAAGTCGAATACAAGTCAAATATCTGACTTTTGGGCTACAACAAAATCCGTACGGATCCTATCAAATACCACCCTACACACAGATAAGAAATGAAAAACTGCCCAAGGAAGCCGGTGTGGCAATGCATCCGCATATGCATCCCTCAACAACCCCGGTAGGTCCTCCAATGCATGCTCAACAAATCTGGCTAGACGACCATGCCTCTCACTCTAGTACTTCGCATCCTTCATGAGGTTGCGCATCAAAGAATGATTAGGTCCCTAAAGCATATCCTGAAGAAAGACCTCTTTCTGATCCAGGAGGTTCTGTAGATGACGGCTTTGATGCTCCCAATGAGTGCTCTCTGTGTTGAGCTGACTAATCTACTCTTGGCTCCGATGTGCTTGATCCTGCAGCTTCTGAATCTCACCGAAGACTTTGTCCAGCTGGGTTTGACATTGGGAAAAGTCCTTTGCTAACTGATTAACACGGTCTTGTTCACTTTGCCTTGAACTCGGATAACTTCCCTCGAAGCTCTTCAAGCTGCTTGTTGTAGCTCAGCTCCACTTTGTAGGCCTGATAATGAGCATCGGCGAGTTGTCTCTTCTTTGAAGCAAGTCCCTCGTAGGTGCTCTTCAAAGCATCACCCACCTTCCTATGCTTGTTTTGTTCAACCTCCACCTGTCGTACCTCGAAAAATACGATCCTCACGATGGACGCGGAAAAAACTGTTCGAAACAGAGTCGCCGCCGAACTTTATTTATCCCAAAAGAGGGAAAGGAAAATATCGATAAAACCTTTAAAGGGAGATAAGAACATGGTCGTCGCAACCAAATTTGGGTTCGGGAGTCGGTTACGCAAGAGGGAAGGTATTAGCACCCTCTACGTCCGTTGTACTCAACAGGAACCTCTTGAATCGATTCGTGAGAAAGTTAGTTAGGTTTGTTTGTTATCTTCTAAGGTAATAAATTTTAAGGGGAAAATGGGGTGGTTTTTTATTAGTGTGCTCGGCAAGGATTGGGAACCCTTGTGCCTACGTATTCCCTCGTGCAATGGGAAAGTTAGAGCATTCGTAGTTCGTGGGACTACGGTTGTTTGGTTTGTGATTTTTAGGCGAATGAGTGTTTAATTCGCACTCTAACTGCTAAACGTTGGCTTGTCTGCTCGTCAAGGGAGGCTGAAGCACTGGTTTATATGCGCGGAAGAATGGACTAAACAATTTTCTTTTTTGTGAAAAGTTGTTTGAATAAGGATTAAGTGTATTAGAGATTTGATTGAGAAAAAGAGTTGGATTTGGACGTGTTTTAGGGTTTCGGTCGCACGGAGGCGAGGAAAGGATAAATTTGATCGCATTGGATGTTTTTAGAGGTGACGATTGCTCACACACGAGTAAGAGAACCCCCACCCAAACAATAGGTGACAATTGCTCACACACGAGTAAGAGAACTCGCACCCAAACAATTGAGGAGAAAGGTCAAAGACTTGGCCCCCCTCACATCACCTTTTAGGAAATTGTGTTTGAATATATGATTAAGTATATTAAAGAGTTTGATTAAGAAAATAATTTGATATGCGTGTGTATTAGGGTTTCGGTCGCACGTGGGCGAGGAAAGGAGTTTCATTCGTATTGGATATTTTAGAGATGACAATTATTCACACACGAGTAAGAGAACTCGCACCCAAACAATTGAGGAGAAGGGCCAAAGACTCGACCACCCTCACTTCACCTTTAGTAAAATGTGTTTAAATAAGGATTAAATGTTTTAATGATTACTTGGAAAAAGGTTTGAATGTTGTCGAGTTACAAATGTTTTAGTGGTGTCAATTGTTCACACACGAGTAAGAGAACTCGCACCTAAACAATCGACAAGTTAAAGTTTAAGTTTTTTAGAGGTGACAATTGTTCACACACGAGTAAGAGAACCCACACCCAAACAATGACAAGTTAAAGTTTAAGTTTTTAGAGGTGTCAATTGTTCACACACGAGTAAGAGAACTCGCACCCAAACAATCGAAGAGAAAGACCAAAGACTTAGTCCCCCTCACTTTTCACCTTTTTTAGATATGATATTTAGTATAATTAAATGTATTGATTTGATTTAAGAAAAAATACTCGACGTCGGATCGAGGTTTGAATTTGCGTGCAAAATGGTTGAGGACTAATGGAAAGGAGGTCCTAATGGTTCAAAGATTAGGAGAGATTCAAGTACGGAGAGAAAATCAGGAATTAATCAAAATATGCATCAAAATTAATAAAGAATATCCAAATTAAAAATAAAGTGCTAATCAAGATCAAGATTAAATTCTAAGTAAAAAAAAAAGTTACTCTAAAATTAAACCTAAAATTAATTCAAGTTAATTTCTAATCTAATTAATAAAAAATAAAATCTAATTAAAAGATCTAATCAAAACCAAATTAAAAGTTAGAAACAAGATTAATTCTAAAATCAAAACTAAACAAAAAAAATCTAATTCTAATATCTAATTAAAATAAATTCTAATTGACTAAATTCTACTAAACAAAACCAAACGATAATGCAGTAGAACTTTCACTAATATTCAATATTAATATTTAATACCTGTCAATTGATTTCACATATTTGTATCCATCAAAAGTGTAATTAAAATTCTTTCCAAAAAAAAATACTAGCATAGCTACCATGAAATTGCATTCTACTGTTATTGAGACAAAATGGCACATTAAAATCATAATTTCAAAACCAATATCAATTCTTACTCCTACTTCAATTCTCATGGCTCGTAACAGAGTAACAGTCATAGAACTAAACAATGATACACCACAGACATCACCTACCACACAATTATACTCCAAAATGAAACTCTGCATGGTTCCAATCATAAACAAAATGGTAGCGGTAACGATCGTAACAGCAGCAGCACAACGTGATGTTCACCGCATCTACACACACAAAACATAACAGCAAGCATACAAGATGAAACAAAACAAGTAATGAGTGTTAGCATAATGTAATGCGCTCGAAGTCGAAATCAAATCGACTCCTTAATAAAACCAGAATTCAGAAACAACAACCATATAATTATTTACAAAATTGTGTCGGTAACAGTATGCATCAATCTATATTAGTTCAACACAAATCCTAACAGCATGTGAAAAATTAAGGTACTTGAATCTCAATTGAAACAAAACAACACCAATCTATATGATATTCATGACATTTCCAAGTTGAAAAATGAACACTACAGCAGCATACGATTACACAAAAAGCATGATTTAAGAGTTTACCACAATGTCGACACAAACAACTACCAATCATAAGCAACATTTTAGTATTTGTCGCACCAACGCATCCACGGAATTCCAACCTCGCAACACTGAATAATCAAACTTACAGCTTAAGAAAACAAATCGAAACTGAAGCCGTTAATTCCCTTGAAGTCGCTGCTGACTTATCATTGTAGTGCGTCGTGTATTGTTGTTGTTGAGAAATGAAGAGCCGAGATGTACTCACGCGGGGCCTGAAAATCAGCTGTTACGAACTCTTTCCACCCACATCCACATGTTTACTCGCAACTTCGAAACCGACAAAAACAGATTTGAAGGATCGAACTTGATTGAAGAAGTGGCGTTGTTGTTGACTCAAAACGGGGGAGCTCGTCGAAGTTTGACGTCAAACATCACACGGACTCAACACTTCGAACTCAAACCCACAGAGGAGAATGGGACTGTTAGCTACCTGCAAACGAAACAACACCAAACAGCAACTCAAGATCAAGATTCCAACACACGTTTCACAATCCACGTCTGTTGCAAGCACGATGTGGTGGAGAATCGAAAAACAAGTTCGTTGAATTTGGTGTTGATGTTCACGTAAGAAGAATGGTTATTTGAAGATAAGTGGAGGAAAATCTGGGTAATGGTGACAGTTTCAATTGGTGGCTAATGAATGTTGTAATGGTGGTGAAGGTATTTCCCCTGGGTTTCACGGCGAGTTGCTTAAGGTGGGGTTGAGGTTTGAGAGTGAATTTTGAAGATGGATGGTGAGAAATCTGAGAGTGAGTTGGAAGGGTGTCACGGGATGAAGAGTGGTGATTGAGGAAGAAGACTTGCAGGGGTATGGTTTTTGTTCATGTGCGGCTAGGTTCCCTTTTCGTGAAAAACCAAGGCTGAGAAAGATGATCACTTTGGATGGCGGCTAGGTCTGCATATTGTGAATTGATGTCTCCCCCCCCCCAACAATCCACTTCTCACACACACTTATATAGTGTACAAGTTAGGGTTGTGAATTTTTACAATATACCCAAAGTGCCCTTTCTAAAAACTTGTTGACTAAGTTTACTTAAACAAATATCTAAAAAGTTTATAAAAAAGAAATAGATTAAACTAATTAAAATAATCCTAATTATCATAAATTAAAATGATAAAATTAAATAAAGCTAACTAAAATAAAATTCTAATTATCTAAGTAAAATCTAAACTAATTCTAAATTAAATAAAAGATTAATTAACCAAAAACTACAAATGAAATGAATAAATGTGAATAAAAAGTCGGGTATCGAAATAGTCGAAAATAAAAACGACTGCGCTAAAATTATCAGCGTGAAATAAATCACTCGGAAAAATACAGTATTTTGTCAGATTTTGAAATTAATCGGGACCAGTATTTAGTTTGACTGATTCGTCTGTAAATCCGAGAATTCTACTCCGGCTGACATTTTAGGTAGTATGCACAATGAAGAACATGTTATGCTATACGGATGATGCGAAATGAAAATAAAGGTTGATGAATGCAAGATTGCAAAGTTATGATCTAATGGAGGATGCAGAGATGATAAAAATGATATGATACACAAGGTTAGGGTTAGGGTGAAAATGAGGGTGTGACAGATGAAAGTTAAACACAGGTAGGACAAATTTGGGGTATGACAGATGCCCCTATCTAATTGTCTTGGACCCGAGAGAATGAACTGTTGCATGGCGTTCATTTTTAGGGTAGAAATCAATTAGATATAAGAAGACCCCAAAATTTGTCTGACAAAAGATAAAGTGTTGTAGAGTAAGAGCTGACAGAATGAGGTAGCGGGGTTCAAACTAAACAAAATAACTTAAGGTCCTTTGGATGGTCGAAGCAGTCCCTTATCCATTAAGGTTCTCCGATGGTGAAGATGTATTTTTGAACAGGCAGAGAATTCTCTGTGTCGTAGAAGCAGTCACTTATCCATTAAGGTTCCTCGATGATACCAAGGCAGTATCTCTGAAGGCAGACGATTCTTCGAGTTGTCGAAGCAGTCCCTTATCCGTTAAGGTTCCTCGATGATACCAAAGCCGTATCTCTGAAGGCAGACGATTCTTCGGGTTGTCGAAACAGTCCCTTATCCGTTAAGGTTCCTCGATGATACCAAAGCAGTATCTCTGAAGTAGATTTCCTGAAGGATGGTTGAGCAAGATTCCTGTCAGAGGAAATGTGCTGGCTCTGTAGGGGAAAGCTCACAAGAAACTTTTTAGGATATCCTCTGCTTGGGGAGTAATAAAAGCAACAGCTGCTGGGATTGTCATTATCAATTGCATGGTTGAAGAATAGCTTGCTTGGGAATAGAATTCCTTGAGTACGTGCGGGGTACTAACTCTTTTACAGATGAATACTGCCGACTTTGAAGGAGGAATGGCCAAGATGCTTGCAAATTGATCCTGGATCCTGTTATGCTATGTTGGGGATGGATATGCCATGCATACAGGAATGCAAATGAACTCGCTTATTATGAGATGCATATGGGAATGCAACCGGGCAAGGCTTCATTTCTGGTTTCCCAAGAAGGATTATAGGGGATTAGATGGAGCAAGGTGAAAGACTCACTGGGAATACTGGCATATCAACTCGGGGGTTGAGAAAAGGAAATACACTATCAACTCGGGGGTCGAGAAACATTAAGATAAACTGTCGTCAACTTGGGGGTTGAAAGAAAACGTAATATCGACTCGGGGGTCGAGGAAAATAACAAAATATCAACTCGGGGGGTTGAAGGTAATAACAAAATATCAACTCGGGGGTTGAAGGTAAAAGCAAATATCGACTCGGGGGTCGAGGGCAGAGATAAAGGCAATATCGACTCGGGGGTCGAAGAAGATAAAGATAATATCGACTCGGGGGTCGAGGAAGATAAATATAACAATGACTTGGGGGTCAGTATAAGCAATAAGATGTCAACTCGGAGGTTGAAGATGTAATAATGATATCGACTCGGGGGTCGAGAAACTAAGGCAATATCAACTCGGGGGTCGAGAAAATAAAGACAAAATATCATCAACTCGGGGGTTGAAAGAAAGGTAAACATCGACTCGGGGGCCGAAGAAAATAAAGACAACATTGACTCAGGGGTCAAGAACAAAACAATATATATCAACGCGGGGGTTGAGGAAGAAATAGGTTATGCTATGTATGCATATGGTGCATGTATGTTGTATGTAATGCACATGCGAATGCGAGCAGGGGATTGGTCTTATGAAAGTGCCAACAGGGTGAACTTTTGGTGGTTGCCAAGGCAGGGTTGGACTTTGAGGAGTTGCCAAGCAAGGTTGGACTTTTGGTAGGTGCCAAGCAGGGTTGGACTTTTGGAGGTGCCACGCCGGGTTGGACTTTTGGTAGGTGCCAAGCAGGGCTGGACTTTTGGAGGTGCCAAGAAGGGTTGTAGTTTTGGTAGGTGCCAAGCAGGGTTGGACTTTTGGAGGTGCCAAGCAGGGTTGGACTTTTGGAGGTGCCAAGCAGGGTTGGACCTTTGGTGGGTGCCAAGCAGGGTTGGACTTTATGAGGTGAAAGGATTTGATTTCCCGACACTATGTATCTGATAGTGCCATTATCAGAGGATAGTTGTGGATGCTCTTGGTGCCCCAAGTCTGATCCTTTGCAGAAATTGTGTGCTTGGTTCATGAGAGAACCTCACTTCTAGCTGATATGCCATAAATGATTGTATGAGCGCAGCGACGCAACCAATGCATGTTGATTGTGTGAGCGTAGCGACTTAACCAATGCGTTCTGATTGTGCATTTGCTCTGCCCCAAGGCTTTTAATACTCGTTGAATTCAAGGGTCGCTTAGTGCATGAGATGGCCAGCTTGACCAACTTGAATGTATGAAGGGAATCTGCCCCTGTCTGGACGGTAATGAGATGATTTGCCCCAGTCTTGGCTTTTGCAGTGGTCTGCCCCCGTCTTGGCTCTTGAAAGACTTGCCTCCAATTAACTAAGTATTGCTTTGAAGGACTTGCCCCAGATTCACAAGGTTATGAGATAGTCTCGATTCGAGCCATTGCCAACGAATACTCAAGTTTCCCTCTGATTGCCCTTTGTTGGAGATTCCAAAATGTCAAATGCTGATTTACAGTTAAAATTATATATTCAGAAATGGTAATTTTAATGCGACATTCATGCACGTTTTGAAAAATCACTTATCGAAATGGTGTGTCAGTGTGTGACGAGTGAACCATTAGTCCAAACGCGGTGCTGATTTGCTGGTGTGTGAAAGATATAGCAAGAATATGACACCAATTCAGAAGACTAGCAAATTCGTAGGAGTCAGTTTACGCAACCTTGCTGTAGTATGCTTTCAGAATAAACCCCGCCTCAATTAGGTCTTTTGAGGGTTGTAACGTGGTCTGGTTCACGGTTATAGAAACAAAGGATATAAAGCTCAAAATTTATTTTGGTACCCACTTTTTCTTCGTGATGAACTCCAGTCCTACGTTCAGTTAAATCGACACACATTCGTCTAGATTTTGACGGTGTAAGAATGACGATTAAGGTTCAAGGTTCGCTTGAAATGACAGTCACCTTATTTTGCTTTTGATGGACGTCAGTGACCTTTTGATTTTTGATATGGTGTTCACTGAATCTTATTTTTCTTCGCTTGAGAACTTGAGGACCTTTTTTTTTGTCATTTTTGATCCCTAATTTTGTATGGATTGATTTTATTCTACGAGTCCATCGGAATTGCCCTAATTTTTGCCTAAGTCTCCTTTTTGAGGTGTTTGACTTAACGGGCTCTCTTCTTCTTCTTTTTTGTAAGGCTTGTGACTACCAAGTCAGTAGTCATTGAAGAACCACCATCATAACTTCTGGATTTTGCATGATTTCTTCATCACCTCAGGACGTGCACGAAGAATACGGAGTCAGATTAACTGAACACTACCCTGCCCCGGGTTGAGCGTAAGGGTTTAGAAATCCGAAGGAAACTTCTACTTCTAGGCTCGAAGTGTTTAACTAGGGATTAAATCCTTATCTCTCCCGTGTTTGGGGAATTGAAACAATGCCTGTACATCCTTGGCAGGATTCTATCCGAAAGCATACCATCAGCAATTATGGGTATCTCGTTTTCGTCATTCTCCCTCCGATCTTTGCTAAACAACAATTTGGTAAAGAAAGTGAATGAGAGGTATATAGATGAATTTTTTTTGTCTTTTTTGATATAAGTGAAGAAAAGGTAAGCGAATGCGACATGATTAGTTCAAAAAATGCATGATCATTTCATTAATATTACCATTAATAAACAATAATGTCTAAAAGCAAATAGCACATAACAAAAAGAAACTACAATGCATAGAAATGACATGATCTAAAAATTGCCAGCATTGAAGACTGGGCTTTTCTTTCTTGAGTCACTGTTGGACTAGCATTCTTGTTCATCAAGACCACTATGATAACCTTCTTCACACCTACTCTCAGCAGCTTCTTCCATAACATGGACTGATGAACCCACCTGATCAAGTGAAGGATTGACGTTGATTTGAAGACCTCGAGGCGTAAATGAGATTAGCTTGGACTCAATCAGATCTTGGATCTTGTTTTTGAGCTGTTTGCAATTCTCAGTTGAATGCCCCATGGCGCCAGCATGGTATCCACATCGTGCATTGGCGTCAAAGCCTGGTGGGTATGGAGGAATAACAGGATCCAAGCCCTTTGGCACTATTAACCCACTACAAACCAAACGTGGCAATATATGACTGAATGGCACTGGCAAATGTTCAAAATGCCTTTTTGGTCTTTGATTATAGTAGCGTCGGGGTTGTGAAGAGTCTTGCTGTGCAATCTGATGTTGACGAGGGGGACCTCTATTGCCAGGAGTATACTGACCATGTGGAGAGAATGGAATCACATAGGGAGGCCCATGGGATTGCTGTCTTTGAACATTTGAGATGCTTGGGTATTGAGGATAAGGTACCGGAGACGGAGCTTGTAAAGTGTCCCCGATTGCATTGATTTCATCCTCCTCTTCCTCTTGAGAACTGACAATGGATTCACTCTCACTAGCATGGATGCTCGAGGCGTCTTTGATCTTTCCACTCTTGATATGACTCTCAATGCGTTCTCCTACTAAAACCAAGTAAGAGAAGTTTGATGTCCCATTGCTCATCATCTTTTCCAAATATGGGCCTTGTAAAGAACCTATGAACAGGTCAACCAATTCTCTATCTAAAAGTGGTGGTTGAACGCGAGCAGCTACCTCTCTCCATCTCTGAGCATACCCTCTAAAGGATTCGTTCTCCTCTTGAGATAAGCCTTGCAACTGTAATCGGTTGGGAGCCACGTCAAGATTGTATTGGTATTGCTTCACAAATGCACCAGCTAGATCCAACCATAATTGGATATGGCTACTCTGCAGCTGCATGTACCAACTCAACGATGCCCCACTCAGACTGTCTTAGAAATAGGGGATCATAAGTTTATCATTGAGAGCATTGGAGGTCATCTTTCTAAAAAACATCACTAAATGTTGCTTTGGACAGCTATCTCCTTTGTACTTCTCAAATTTTGGCATCTTGAACTTTGGAGGTATTACAAGTCCGGGTACCAAACACATGTTCAAATCATTCAGATCAAAAGCGTCACGCCCCTTCATGGTTTCAAGCTTCTCTTCCAACACACGACATCTTTCTGCAAACTCAACATCTTGAGGTCGTTCAGTATTCACCACCAGGTTTATCCCTCGGGAATTCGGTGTAGTGAATGCAAAGCTATGGTATTCAATTGCATCATGAGACGAGGCATGTTCATCTTGAATAGTGTGACATTCTTGTATAACTTGGTCCCCAACGGGAATCCGCACAGGCTGAGATCGGACAAGTTTATTCACTTGAGTCAGAATGACGTCCTTAGTGACTGTAGGCCTTTGAATGTCGTCCTTTTTCCTTGCCATAGCTTCCACAAGTTGGTCTAGCTGGTTCTTCATCAAGTCAACATCTGCTCTTGACGCAAACTGGTTCTGCTCTTCTGAGTCCATGATTCTTCCAAAAGCGGCTTCAATTCTGATACCAGTGTCGGGAAATCAACTGCGGGTTATAGACAAAGGATGGATGAGTTTGTGGTTTCGGAAGATGATATGCAATGTTGGTGTCATGAGTATGCAATGCTTATGCACAGTTCCAGGATCAAAACAACATCTGATTCTGAGGAAGGAGTTAGAACAGGATATCTCTGATCATCGAATCCCCCACAGGTAGGCTCTAAACGGGTAGGTGCCTAGAGTTATGGATATCTTTCAAAGACATTATAGCCATGACGAAGGAACATCAGACGATAATATCCTTGAAATGATCTCGTCTAGGTGAGGTCTTCGTTTCTTCCCCACGAGAAAGATTTCTCGGAGGCGCCCACTACACAACCATCGACACACGGGTTTAGGGTTCTCAGAATCCTAGATCGAGGTCGAAAATATTACTATCAGGAAGTAATACGTTCGAGGGATCTCATCTGATTGGGGCGTTCGCATTAACTCACATAGAATTAACATTACTAATCACCATGGGTAATTAGGTTTTGGTCCTTGGGATCAACGAATCAGGCTCGAAAATATTACCGCCATGGCAAAGTTTTACCACAGCAATAATATATCCAAGGGAACCTACTCCAAGCGGGGTTTTCGCTTCAACTCATGCGGAAGAGACCACGCAAGCCTACACTACACAACCACCATTCTAATCCTAGGGTTATACTCGAACTCGGGTATAGAGCCATCTCACAGAGCACCAAAGATCAGAGAACCCCAATAGTGTCGTAAGAGATAATAATATGATATAATAAAAATAAGCAAGCAAATAGATAATAGATAGTTAAACAAGAAAGTAAACAAACAAGAGAAGACAAACACACAAGCGGATCTAACACTCACGAATCGAGTCAAGTTAGGCTTGACTCTCTCTAGCATAGGGCAATGCAAGTCCCCAGCAGAGTCGCCATCTGTCGTACCTCAAAAAATACGATCCTCGCGATGGACGCGGAAAAAACTGTTCGAAACAGAGTCGCCACCGAACTTTATTTATCCCAAAAGAGGGAAAGGAAAATATCGATAAAACCTTTAAAGGGAGATAAGAACATGGTCGTCGCAACCAAATTTGGGTTCGAGAGTCGGTTACGCAAGAGGGAAGGTATTAGCACCCTCTACGTCCGTTGTACTCAACGGGAACCTCTTGAATCGATTCGTGAGAAAGTTAGTTAGGTTTGTTTGTTATCTTCTAAGGTAATCAATTTTAAGGGGAAAATGGGGTGATTTTTTTATTAGTGTGCTCGGCAAGGATTGAGAACCCTTGTGCCTACGTATTCCCTCGTGCAATTGGAAAGTCAGAGCATTCGTAGTTCGTGGGACTACGGTTGTTTGGTTTGTGTTTTTTAGGGAACGAGTGTTTAATTCGCATTCTGACTGCTAAACGCTGGCTTGTTTGCTCGTCAAGGGAGGCTGAAACACTGGTTTATATGCGCGGAAGAATGGACTAAACAATTTTCTTTTTTGTGAAAAGTTGTTTGAATAAGGATTAAGTGTATTAGAGATTTGATTGAGAAAAAGAGTTGGATTTGGACGTGTTATAGGGTTTCGGTCGCACGGAGGTGAGGAAAGGATAAATTTGATCGCATTGGATGTTTTTAGAGGTGACGATTGCTCACACACGAGTAAGAGAACCCGCACCCAAGCAATAGGTGACAATTGCTCACACACGAGTAAGAGAACTCGCACACAAGCAATCGACGAATTAAGGTTTATGATTTTTAGAAGTGTCAATTGTTCACACATGAGTAAGAGAACTCGCACCCAAACAATTGAGGAGAAAGGTCAAAGACTTGGCCCCCCTCACATCACCTTTTAGGAAATTGTGTTTGAATATATGATTAAGTATATTAAAGAGTTTGATTAAGAAAATAATTTGATCTGCGTGTGTATTAGGGTTTCGGTCGCACGTGGGCGAGGAAAGGAGTTTCATTCGTATTGAATATTTTAGAGATGACAATTATTCACACACGAGTAAGAGAACTCGCACCCAAACAATTGAGAAGAAGGGCTAAAGACTCGACCACCCTCACTTCACCTTTAGTAAAATGTGTTTAAATAAGGATTAAATGTTTTAATGATTACTTGGAAAAAGGTTTGAATGTTGTCGAGTTACAAATGTTTTAGTGGTGTCAATTGTTCACACACGAGTAAGAGAACTCGCACCTAAACAATCGACAAGTTAAAGTTAAAGTTTTTTAGAGGTGACAATTGTTCACACACTAGTAAGAGAACCCGCACCCAAACAATGACAAGTTAAAGTTTAAGTTTTTAGAGGTGTCTATTGTTCACACACGAGTAAGAGAACTCGCACCCAAACAATCGAAGAGAAAGACCAAAGACTTAGCCCCCCTCACTTTTCACCTTTTTTAGATATGATATTTAGTATAATTAAATGTATTGATTTGATTTAAGAAAAAATACTCGACGTCGGATCGAGGTTTGAATTTGCGTGCAAAATGGTTGAGGACTAATGGAAAGGAGGTCCTAATGGTTCAAAGATTAGGAGAGATTCAAGTACGGAGAGAAAATCAGGAATTAATCAAAATATGCATCAAAATTAATAAAGAATGTCCAAATTAAAAATAAAGTGCTAATCAAGATCAAGATTAAATTCTAAGTAAAAAAAAAGTTAGTCTAAAATTAAACCTAAAATTAATTCAAGTTAATTTCTAATCTAATTAATCAAAAATAAAATCTAATTAAAAGATCTAATCAAAACCAAATTAAAAGTTAGAAACAAGATTAATTCTAAAATCAAAACTAAACAAAAAAAAGCTAATTCTAATATCTAATTAAAATAAATTCTAATTGACTAAATTCTACTAAACAAAACCAAACGATAATGCAGTAGAACTTTCACTAATAGTCAAAATTAATATTTAATACCTGGCAATTGATTTCACATATTTGTATCCATCAAAAGTGTAATTAAAATTCTTTCCCAAAAAAATACTAGCATAGCTACCATGAAATTGCATTCTACTGTTATTGAGACAAAATGGCACATTAAAATCATAATTTCAAAACCAATATCAATTCTTATTCCTACTTCAATTCTCATGGCTCGTAACAGAGTAACAGTCATAGAACCAAACAATGATACACCACAGACATCACCTACCACACAATTATACTCCAAAATGAAACTCTGCACGGTTCCAATCATAAACAAAATGGTAGCGGTAACGATCGTAACAGCAGCAGCACAACGTGATGTTCACCGCATCTACACACACAAAACATAACAGCAAGCATACAAGATGAAACAAAACAAGTAATGAGTGTTAGCATAATGTAATGCGCTCGAAGTCGAAATCAAATCGACTCCTCAATAAAACCAGAATTCAGAAACAACAACCATATAATTATTTAAATATTGTGTCGGTAACAGTATGCATCAATCTATATTAGTTCAACACAAATCCTAAAAGCATGTGAAAAATTAAGGTACTTGAATCTCAATTGAAACAAAACAACACCAATCTATAGGATATTCATGACATTTCCAAGTTGAAAATTGAACACTACAGCAGCTTACGAATACATAAAATGCATGATTTAAGAGTTTACCGCAATGTCGACACAAACAACTACCAATCAATAGCAACACTTCAGTATTTGTCGCACTAACACATCTAGGAATTCCAACCTCGCAACACTGAATAATCAGACTCACAGCTTAAGGAAATAAATCAAAACTGAAGCCGTTAATTCCCTTGAAGTCGCTGCTGACTCATCATTGTAGTGTGTCATGTATTATTGTTGTTGAGAAATGAAGAGCCGAGATGTACTCACGCGGGGCCTGAAAATCAGCTGCTACGAACTCTTTCCACCCACATCCACATGTTTACTCGCAACTTCGAAACCGACAAAAACAGATTTGAAGGATCGAACTTGATTGAAGAAGTTGCGTTGTTGTTGACTCAAAACAGGGGAGCTCGTCGAAGTTTGACGTCGAACAGCACACGGACTCAACACTTCGAACTCAAACCCACAGAGGAGAACGGGACTGTTAGCTACCTGCAAACGAAACAACACCAAACAGCAACTCAAGATCAAGATTCCAACACATGTTTCACAATCCACGTCTGTTGCAAGCACGATGTGGTGGAGAATCGAAAAACAAGTCCGCTGAATTTGGTGTTGATGTTCACGTAAGAAGAATGGTTATTTGAAGATAAGTCGAGGAAGATCTGGGTAATGGTGACAGTTTCAATTGGTGGCTAATGAATGTTGTAATGGTGGTGAAGGTATTTCCCCTAGGTTTCACAGCGAGTTGCTTAAGGTGGGGTTGAGGTTTGAGAGTGAATTTTGAAGATGGATGGTGAGAAATCTGAGAGTGAGTTGGAAGGGTGTCACAGGATGAAGAGTGGTGATTGAGGAAGAAGACTTGCAGGGGTATGGTTTTTGTTTATGTGCGGCTAGGTTCCCTTTTCGTGAAAAACCAAGGCTGAGAAAGATGATCACTTTGGGTGGCGGCTAGGTCTGTATATTGTGAATTGATCTCTCTCCCCCCCCCCCCCCCCACAATCCACTTCTCACACACACTTATATAGTGTACAAGTTAGGGTTGTGAATTTTTACAATATACCCAAAGTGCCCTTTCTAAAAACTTGTTGACTAAGTTTACTTAAACAAATATCTAAAAAGTTTATAAAAAAGAAATAGATTAAACTAATTAAAATAATCCTAATTATCATAAAATAAAATGATAAAATTAAATAAAGCTAACTAAAATAAAATTCTAATTATCTAAGTAAAATCTAAACTAATTCTAAATTAAATAAAAGATTAATTAACCAAAAACTACAAATGAAATGAATAAATGTGAATAAAAAGTCGGGTATCGAAATAGTCGAAAATAAAAACGACTGCGCTAAAATTATCAGCGTGAAATAAATTACTCGGAAAAATACAGTATTTTGTCAGATTTTGAAATTAATCGGGACCAGTATTTAGTTTGACTGATTCGTCTGTAAATCCGAGAATTCTACTCCGGCTGACATTTTAGGCAGTATGCACGATGAAGAACATGTTATGCCATATGGATTATGCGAAATGAAAATAAAGGCTGATGAATGCAAGATTGCAAAGTTATGATCTAATGGAGGATGCAGAGATGATAAAAATGATATGATACGTAAGGTTAGGGTTAGGGTGAAAATGAGGGTGTGACAGATGAAAGTTAAACATAGGTAGGACAAATTTGGGGTATGACAGATGCCCCTATCTAATTGTCTTGGACCCGAGAGAATGAACTGTTGAATGGCGTTCATTTTTTGGGTAGAAGTCAATTAGATATAAGAAGACCCCAAAATTTGTCTGACAAAAGATAAAGTATTGTAGAGTAAGAGTTGACAGAATGAGGTAGCGGGGTTAAAACTGAACAAAATAACTTGAGCTCCTTTGGATGGTCGAAGCAGTCCCTTATCCATTAAGGTTCTCCGATGGTGAAGATGTATTTTTGAACATGCAGAGGATTCTCTGGGTCGTTAAAGCAGTCCCTTATCCATTAAGGTTCCTCGATGATACCAAGGCAGTATCTCTGAAGGCAGACGATTCTTCGGGTTGTCGAAGCAGTCCCTTATTTGTTAAGGTTCCTCGATGATACCAAAGCCGTATCTCTGAAGGCAGACGATTCTTCGGGTTGTCAACACAGTCCCTTATCCGTTAAGGTTCCTCGATGATACCAAAGCAGTATCTCTGAAGTAGATTTGCTGAAGGATGGTTGAGCAAGATTCCTGTCGGAGGAAATGTGCTGGCTCTGTAGGGTAAAGCTCACAAGAAACTTTTTAGGATATCCTCTGCTTGAGGAGTAATAAAAGCAACAGCTGCTGGGATTGTCATTATCAATTGCATGGTTGAAGAATAGCTTGTTGGGGAATAGAATTCCTTGAGTTCGTGCGGGGTACCAACTCTTCTGCAGATGAATACTGTCGACTTTGAAGGAGGAATGGCCAAGATGCTTGCAAATTGATCCTGGATCCTGTTATACTATGCTAGGGATGGATATGCCATGCATACAGGAATGCAAATGAACTCGCTTATTATGAGATGCATATGGTAATGCAACCGGGCAAGGCTTCATTTCAAGTTTCCCAAGAAGGATTAAAGGGGATTAGATGGAGCAAGGTGAAAGACTCACTAGGAATACTGGCATATCAACTCGGGGGTTTAGAAAAGGAAATACACTATCGACTCGGGGGCAGAGAAACATTAAGATAAACTGTCGTCAACTCGGGGGTTGAAAGAAAATGTAATATCGACTCGAGGGTCGAGGAAAATAACAAAATATCACCTCGGGGGGTTAAAGGTAATAACAAAATATCAACTCGGGGGTTGAAGGTAAAAGCAAATATCGACTCGGGGGTCGAGGGCAGAGATAAAGGCAATATCGACTCGGGGGTCGAAGAAGATAAAGATAATATCGACTCGGGGGTCGAGGAAGATAAAGATAACAATGACTCGGGGGTCAGTACAAGCAATAAGATGTCAACTCGGGGGTTGAAGATGTAATAATGATATTGACTCGGGGGTCGAGAAACTAAGGCAATATCGACTCGGGGGGTGAGAAAATAAAGACCAAATATCATCAACTCGGGGGTTGAAAGAAAGGTAAACATCGACTCAGGGGCCGAAGAAAATAAAGACAACATTGACTCAGGGGTCAAGAACAAAACAATATATATCAACACGGGGGTTGAGGAAGAAATAGGTTATGCTATGTATGCATATGGTGTGTGTATGTTGTATGTAATGCACATGCGAATGCGAGCAGGGGATTGGTCTTATGAAAGTGCCAACAGGGTGAATGTTTGGTGGTTGCCAAGGCAGGGTTGGACTTTGAGGAGTTGCCAAGCAAGGTTGGACTTTTGGTAGGTGCCAAGCAGGGTTGGACTTTTGGAGGTGCCAAGCCGGGTTGGACTTTTGGTAGGTCCCAAGCAGGGCTAGACTTTTGGAGGTGCCAAGCCGGGTTGGACTTTTGGTAGGTGCCAAGTAGGGTTGGACTTTTGGAGGTGCCAAGCAGGGTTGGACTTTTGGTGGGTGCCAAGCAGGGTTGGACTTTATGAGGTGAAAGGATTTGATTTCCCGACACTATGTATCTGATAGTGCCATTATCAGAGGATAGCTGTGGATGCTCTTGGTGCCCCAAGTCTGATCCTTTGCAGAAATTGTGTGCTTGCTTCATGAGAGAACCTCACTTCTAGCTGATATGCCATAAATGATTGTATGAGCGCAGCGACGCAACCAATGCATGTTGATTGTGTGAGCGTAGTGACTTAACCAATGCGTTCTGATTGTGCATTTGCTCTGCCCCAAGGCTTTTAATACTCGTTGAATTCATGGGTCACTTAGTGCATGACATGGCCAGCATTACCAACTTGACTGTATTAAGGGAATCTGCCCCTGTTTGGAGGGTAATGAGATGATTTGCCCCAGTCTTGGCTTTTGCAGTGGTCTGCCCCCGTCTTGGCTCTTGAAAGACTTGCCTCCAATTAACTAAGTATTGCTTTGAAGGACTGACCCCAGATTCACAAGGTTATGAGATAGTCTTGATTCGAGCCATTGCCAACGAATACTCAAGTTTCCCTCTGATTGCCCTTTGTTGGAGATTCCAAAATGTCAAATGCTGATTTACAATTAAAATTATATATTCAGAAATGGTAATTTTAATGCGACATTCATGCACGTTTTGAAAAATCACTTATCGAAATGGTGTGTCAGTGTGTGACGAGTGAACCATTAGTCCAAACGCGGTGCTGATTTACTGGTGTGTGAAAGATACAGCAAGAATATGACACCAATTCAGAAGACTAGCAAATTCGTAGGAGTCAGTTTACACAACCTTGTTGTAGTATGCTTTCAGAATAAACCCCGCCTCAATTAGGTCTTTTGAGGGTTGTAACGTGGTCTGGTTCACGGTTATAGAAACAAAGGATATAAAGCTCAAAATTTATTTTGGTACCCACCATTTCTTCATGATGAACTCCAGTCCTACGCTCAGTTAAATCGACACACATTCGTCTAGATTTTGACGGTGTAAGAATGACGATTAAGGTTCAAGGTTCGCTTGAAATGACAGTCACCTTATTTTGCTTTTGATGGACGTCAGTGACCTTTTGATTTTTGATATGGTGTTCACTGAATCTTATTTTGCTTCGCTTGAGAACTTAAGGACCTTTTTTTTGTCATTTTTTATCCCTAATTTTGCATGGATTGATTTTATTCTACGAGTCCATCGGAATTGCCCTAATTTTTGCCTAAGTCTCCTTTTTGAGGTGTTTGACTTAGCGGGCTCTCTTCTTCTTTTTTTTGTAAGGCTTGTGACTACCAAGTCAGAAGTCATTGAAGAACCACCATCATAACTTCTGGATTTTGCATGATTTCTTCATCACCTCAGGACGTGCACGAAGAATACAGACTCAGATTAACTGAACACTACCCTGCCTCGGGTTGAGTGTAAGGGTTTAGAAATCCGAAGGAAACATCTACTTCTAGGCTCGAAGTGATTAACTAGGGATTAAATCCTTATCTCTCCAGTGTTTGGGGAATTGAAACAATGCCTGTACATCCTTGGCAGGATTCTATCCGAAAGCATACCATCAGCAATTATGGGTATCTCGTTTTCGTCATCTTCCCTCCGATCTTTGCTAAATAACAATTTGGTAAAGAAAGTGAATGAGAGGTATATAGATGATTTTTTTTGTCTTTTTTGATATAAGTGAAGAAAATGTGAGCGAATGCGACGTTATTAGTTCAAAAAATGCATGATCATTTCATTAATATTACCATTAATAAACAACAATGTTTAAAAGCAAATAGCACATAACAAAAAGAAACTACAAATGCATAGAAATGACATGATCTAAAAATTGCCAGCATTGAGGACTGGGCTTTTCTTTCTTGAGTCACTGTTGGACTAGCATTCTTGTTCATGAAGACCATTATGATAGCCTTCTTCACACCTACTCTCAGCAGCTTCTTCCATAACATGGACTGATGAACCCACCTAATCAAGTGAAGGATTGACGTTGATTTGAAGACCTCGAGGCGTAAATGAGATTAGCTTGGACTCAATCAGATATTGGATCTTGTTTTTGAGCTGTTTGCAATTCTCAGTTGAATGCCCCATGGCGCCAGCATGGTATTCACATCGTGCATTGGCGTCAAAGCCTGGTGGGTATGGAGGAATAACAGGATCCAAGCCCTTTGGCACTATTAACCCACTACTAACCAAACGTGGCAATATATGACTGAATGGCACTGGCAAATGTTCAAAATTCCTTTTTGGTCTTTGATTATAGTAGCGTCGAGGTTGTGAAGAGTGTTGTTGTGCAATCTGATGTTGACGAGTGGGACCTCTATTGCCAGGAGTATACTGACCATGTGGAGAGAATGGAATCGCACAGGGAGGCCCATGGGATTGCTGTCTGTGAACATTTGAGATGCTTGGGTATTGAGGATAAGGTACCGGAGACGGAGCTTATAAAGTGTCCCCGATTGCATTGATTTCATCCTCCTCTTCCTCTTGAGAACTGACAATGGATTCACTCTCACTAGCATGGATGCTCGAGGCGTCTTGGATCTTTCCACTCTTGATATGACTCTCAATGCGTTCTCCTACTAAAACCAAGTCAGAGAAGTTTGATGTCCCATTGCTCATCATCTTTTCCAAATATGGGCCTTGCAAAAAACCTATGAACAGGTCAACCAATTCTCTATCTAAAAGTGGTGGTTGAACGCGAACAGCTACCTCTCTCCATCTCTGAGCATACCCTCTAAAGGATTCATTCTCCTCTTGAGATAAGCCTTGCAACTGTAAGCGGTTGGGAGCCACGTCAAGATTGTATTGGTATTACTTCACAAATGCACCGGCTAGATCCAACCATGATTGGATAAGGCTACTCTGCAGCTGCATGTACCAACTCAACGATGCCCCACTCAGACTGTCTTAGAAACAGTGGATCATAAGTTTATCATTGAGAGCATTGGAGGTCATCTTTCTGCAAAACATCACTAAATGTTGCTTTGGATAGCTATCTCCTTTGTACTTCTCAAATTTTGGCATCTTGAACTTTGGAGGTATTACAAGTCCGGGTACCAAACACATGTTCAAAGCATTCAGATCAAAAACGTCACGCCCCTTCATGGTTTCAAGCTTCTCTTCCAACACACGACATCTTTCTGCAAACTCAACATCTTGAGGTCGTTCAGTATTCACCACCAGGTTTGTCCCTCGGGAATTCGGTGTAGTGAATGCAAAGCTATGGTATTTAATTACATCATGAGACGAGGCATGTTCATCTTGAATAGTGTGACATTCTTGTATAACCTGGTCCCCAACGGGAATCCGCACAGGCTGAGATCGGACAAGTTTATTCACTTGAGGCAGAATGACATCCTTAGTGACTGTAGGCCTTTGAATGTCGTCCTTTTTCCTTGCCATAGCTTCCACAAGTTGGTCTAGCTGGTTCTTCATCAAGTCAACATCTGCTCTTGACGCAAACTGGTTCTGCTCTTCTGAGTCCATGATTCTTCCAAAAGCGGCTTCAATTCTGATACCAGTGTCGGGAAATCAACTGCGGGTTATAGACAAAGGATGGATGAGTTTGTGGTTTTGGAAGATGATATGCAATGCTGGTGTCATGAGTATGCAATGCTTATGCACAGTTCCAGGATCAAAACAACATCTGATTCTGAGGAAGAAGTTAGACACAGGATATCTCTGATCATCGAATCCCCCACAGGTAGTCTCTAAACGGGTAGGTGCCTAGAGTTATGGATATCTTTCAAAGACATTATAGCCATGACGAAGGAACATCAGACGATAATATCCTTGAAAGGATCTCGTCTAGGTGAGGTCTTCGTTTCTTCCCCACGAGAAAGATTTCTCGGCGGCGCCCACTACACAACCATCGACACACGGGTTTAGGGTTCTCAGAATCCTAGATCGAGGTCAAAAATATTACTGTCAGGAAGTAATACGTTCGAGGGATCTCATCTGATTGGGGCGTTCGCATTAACTCACATAGAATTAACACTACTAACCACCATGGGTAATTAGGTTTTGGTCCTTGGGATCAACGATTCAGGCTCGAAAATATTACCGCCATGGCAAAGTTTTACCACATCAATAATATATCCAAGGGAACCTACTCCAAGCGGGGTTTTCGCTTCAACTCATACGGAAGAGACCACGCAACCCTACACTACACAACCACCATTCTAATCCTAGGGTTATACTCGAACTCAGGTATAGAGCCATCTCACAGAGCACCAAAGATCAGAGAACCCCAACAGTGTCGTAAGAGATAATAATATGATATAAAAAAAATAAGCAAGCAAATAGATAATAGATAGTTAAACAAGAAAGCAAACAAACAAGAGAAGACAAACACATAAGCGGATCTAGCACTCATGAATCGAGTCAAGTTAGGCTTGAATCTCTCTAGCATAGGTCAATGAAAGTCCCCAGCAGAGTCGCCTTCTGTCGTACCTCGAAAAATACGATCCTCGTGATGGACGCAGAAAAAACTATTCGAAACAGAGTCGCCACTGAACTTTATTTATCCCAAAAGAGGGAAAGGAAAATATCGATAAAACCTTTAAAGGGAGATAAGAACATGGTCGTCGCAACCAAATTTGGGTTCAGGAGTCGGTTACGCAAGAGGGAAGGTATTAGCACCCTCTACGTCCGTTGTACTCAATGGGAACCTCTTGAATCGATTCGTGAGAAAGTTAGTTAGGTTTGTTTGTTATCTTCTAAGGTAATCAATTTTAAGGGGAAAATGGGGTGGTTTTTTATTAGTGTGCTCGGCAAGGATTAAGAACCCTTGTGCCTACGTATTCCCTCATGTAATGGGAAAGTCAGAGCATTCGTAGTTTGTGGGACTACGGTTGTTTGGTTTGTGTTTTTTAGGCGAACGAGTGTTTAATTCGCATTCTAATTGCTAAACGTTGGCTTGTCTGCTCGTCAAGGGAGGCTGAAGCACTGGTTTATATGCGCGGAAGAATGGACTAAACAATGTTCTTTTTTGTGAAAAGTTGTTTGAATAAGGATTAAGTGTATTAGAGATTTGATTGAGAAAAAGAGTTGGATTTGGACGTGTTTTAGGGTTTCGGTCGCACGGAGGCGAGGAAAGGATAAATTTGATCGCATTGGATGTTTTTAGAGGTGACGATTGCTCACACACGAGTAAGAGAACCCGCACCCAAGCAATAGGTGAAAATTGCTCACACACGAGTAAGAGAACTCGCACACAAGCAATCGACGAATTAAGGTTTATGTTTTTTAGAAGTGTCAATTGTTCACACATGAGTAAGAGAACTCGCACCCAACAATTGAGGAGAAAGGTCAAAGACTTGGCCCCCCTCACATCACCTTTTAGGAAATTGTGTTTGAATATATGATTAAGTATATTAAAGAGTTTGATTAAGAAAATAATTTGATCTGCGTGTGTATTAGGGTTTCGGTCGCACCTGGGCGAGGAAAGGAGTTTCATTCATATTGGATATTTTAGAGATGACAATTATTCACACACGAGTAAGAGAACTCGCACCCAAACAATTGAGGAGAAGGGCCAAAGACTCGACCACCCTCACTTCACCTTTAGTAAAATGTGTTTAAATAAGGATTAAATGTTTTAATGATTACTTGGAAAAAGGTTTGAATGTTGTCGAGTTATAAATGTTTTAGTGGTGTCAATTGTTCACACACGAGTAAGAGAACTCGCACCTAAACAATCGACAAGTTAAAGTTTAAGTTTTTTAGAGGTGACAATTGTTCACACACGAGTAAGAGAACCCGCACCCAAACAATCGACAAGTTAAAGTTTAAGTTTTTAGAGGTGTCAATTGTTCACACACGAGTAAGAGAACTCGCACCCAAACAATCGAAGAGAAAGACCAAAGACTTAGTCCCCCTCACTTTTCACCTTTTTCAGATATGATATTTAGTATAATTAAATGTATTGATTTGATTTAAGAAAAAATACTCGACGTCGGATCGGGGTTTGAATTTGCGTGCAAAATGGTTGAGGACTAATGGAAAGGAGGTCCTAATGGTTCAAAGATTAGGAGAAATTCAAGTACGGAGAGAAAATCAGGAATTAATCAAAATATGCATCAAAATTAATAACAAATATCCAAATTAAAAATAAAGTGCTAATCAAGATCAAGATTAAATTCTAAGTAAAAAAAAAAAGTTAGTCTAAAATTAAACCTAAAATTAATTCAAGTTAATTTCTAATCTAATTAATCAAAATTAAAATCTAATTAAAAGATCTAATCAAAACCAAGTTAAAAGTTAGAAACAAGATTAATTCTAAAATCACAACTAAACAAAAAAAAACTAATTCTAATATCTAATTAAAATAAATTCTAATTGACTAAATTCTACTAAACAAAACCAAACGTTAATGCAGTAGAACTTTCACTAATAGTCAATATTAATATTTAATACCTGTCAATTGATTTCATATATTTGTATCCATCAAAAGTGTAATTAAAATTCTTTCCAAAAAAAATACTAGCATAGCTACCATGAAATTGTATTTTACTGTTATTGAGACAAAATGGCACATTAAAATCATAATTTCAAAACCAATATCAATTCTTACTCCTACTTCAATTCTCATGGCTCGTAACAGAGTAACAGTCATAGAACCAAACAATGATACACCACAGACATCACCTACCACACAATTATACTCCAAAATGAAACTCTGTACGGTCCCAATCATAAACAAAATGGTAGCGGTAACGATCGTAACAGCAGCAGCACAACGTGATGTTCACCGCATCTACACACATAAAACATAACAGCAAGCATACAAGATAAAACAAAACAAGTAATGAGTGTTAGCATAATGTAATGCGCTCGAAGTTGAAATCAATTCGACTCCTCAATAAAACCAGAATTCAGAAACAACAACCATATAATTATTTACAAAATTGTGTCGGTAACAGTATGCATCAATCTATATTAGTTCAACACAAATCCTAACAGCATGTGAAAAATTAAGGTACTTGAATCTCAATTGAAACAAAACAACACCAATCTATATGATATTCATGACATTTCCAAGTTGAAAATTGAACACTACAGCAGCTTAAGATTACACAAAAAGCATGATTTAAGAGTTTACCACAATGTCGACACGAACAACTACCAATCAATAGCAACACTTCAGTATTTGTCGCACCAACGCATCCACGGAATTCCAACCTCGCAACACTGAATAATCAGACTCACAGCTTAAGGAAACAAATCAAAACTGAAGCCGTTAATTCCCTTGAAGTCGCTGCTGACTTATCATTGTAGTGCGTCGTGTATTGTTGTTGTTGAGAAATGAAGAGCCGAGATGTACTCACGCGGGGCCTGAAAATCAGCTGCTACGAACTCTTTCCACCCACATCCACATGTTTACTCGCAACTTCGAAACCGACAAAAACAGATTTGAAGGATCGAACTTGATTGAAGAAGTTGCGTTGTTGTTGACTCAAAACAGGGGAGCTCGTCGAAGTTTGACGTCGAACAGCACACGGACTCAACACTTCGAACTCAAACCCACAGAGGAGAACGGGACTGTTAGCTACCTGCAAACGAAACAACACCAAACAGCAACTCAAGATCAAGATTCCAACACACGTTTCACAATCCACGTCTGTTGCAAGCACGATGTGGTGGAGAATCGAAAAACAAGTCCGCTGAATTTGGTGTTGATGTTCACGTAAGAAGAATGGTTATTTGAAGATAAGTCGAGGAAGATCTGGGTAATGGTGACAGTTTCAATTGGTGGCTAATGAATGTTGTAATGGTGGTGAAGGTATTTCCCCTAGGTTTCACAGCGAGTTGCTTAAGGTGGGGTTGAGGTTTGAGAGTGAATTTTGAAGATGGATGGTGAGAAATCTGAGAGTGAGTTGGAAGGGTGTCACAGGATGAAGAGTGGTGATTGAGGAAGAAGACTTGCAGGGGTATGGTTTTTGTTTATGTGCGGCTAGGTTCCCTTTTCGTGAAAAACCAAGGCTGAGAAAGATGATCACTTTGGGTGGCGGCTAGGTCTGTATATTGTGAATTGATCTCTCTCCCCCCCCCCCCCCCCCCCCACAATCCACTTCTCACACACACTTATATAGTGTACAAGTTAGGGTTGTGAATTTTTACAATATACCCAAAGTGCCCTTTCTAAAAACTTGTTGACTAAGTTTACTTAAACAAATATCTAAAAAGTTTATAAAAAAGAAATAGATTAAACTAATTAAAATAATCCTAATTATCATAAAATAAAATGATAAAATTAAATAAAGCTAACTAAAATAAAATTCTAATTATCTAAGTAAAATCTAAACTAATTCTAAATTAAATAAAAGATTAATTAACCAAAAACTACAAATGAAATGAATAAATGTGAATAAAAAGTCGGGTATCGAAATAGTCGAAAATAAAAACGACTGCGCTAAAATTATCAGCGTGAAATAAATTACTCGGAAAAATACAGTATTTTGTCAGATTTTGAAATTAATCGGGACCAGTATTTAGTTTGACTGATTCGTCTGTAAATCCGAGAATTCTACTCCGGCTGACATTTTAGGCAGTATGCACGATGAAGAACATGTTATGCCATATGGATTATGCGAAATGAAAATAAAGGCTGATGAATGCAAGATTGCAAAGTTATGATCTAATGGAGGATGCAGAGATGATAAAAATGATATGATACGTAAGGTTAGGGTTAGGGTGAAAATGAGGGTGTGACAGATGAAAGTTAAACATAGGTATGACAAATTTGGGGTATGACAGATGCCCCTATCTAATTGTCTTGGACCCGAGAGAATGAACTGTTGAATGGCGTTCATTTTTTGGGTAGAAGTCAATTAGATATAAGAAGACCCCAAAATTTGTCTGACAAAAGATAAAGTATTGTAGAGTAAGAGTTGACAGAATGAGGTAGCGGGGTTAAAACTGAACAAAATAACTTGAGCTCCTTTGGATGGTCGAAGCAGTCCCTTATCCATTAAGGTTCTCCGATGGTGAAGATGTATTTTTGAACATGCAGAGGATTCTCTGGGTCGTTAAAGCAGTCCCTTATCCATTAAGGTTCCTCGATGATACCAAGGCAGTATCTCTGAAGGCAGACGATTCTTCGGGTTGTCGAAGCAGTCCCTTATTTGTTAAGGTTCCTCGATGATACCAAAGCCGTATCTCTGAAGGCAGACGATTCTTCGGGTTGTCAACACAGTCCCTTATCCGTTAAGGTTCCTCGATGATACCAAAGCAGTATCTCTGAAGTAGATTTGCTGAAGGATGGTTGAGCAAGATTCCTGTCGGAGGAAATGTGCTGGCTCTGTAGGGTAAAGCTCACAAGAAACTTTTTAGGATATCCTCTGCTTGAGGAGTAATAAAAGCAACAGCTGCTGGGATTGTCATTATCAATTGCATGGTTGAAGAATAGCTTGCTGGGGAATAGAATTCCTTGAGTTCGTGCGGGGTACCAACTCTTCTGCAGATGAATACTGTCGACTTTGAAGGAGGAATGGCCAAGATGCTTGCAAATTGATCCTGGATCCTGTTATACTATGCTAGGGATGGATATGCCATGCATACAGGAATGCAAATGAACTCGCTTATTATGAGATGCATATGGTAATGCAACCGGGCAAGGCTTCATTTCAAGTTTCCCAAGAAGGATTAAAGGGGATTAGATGGAGCAAGGTGAAAGACTCACTAGGAATACTGGCATATCAACTCGGGGGTTTAGAAAAGGAAATACACTATCGACTCGGGGGCAGAGAAACATTAAGATAAACTGTCGTCAACTCGGGGGTTGAAAGAAAATGTAATATCGACTTGAGGGTCGAGGAAAATAACAAAATATCACCTCGGGGGGTTAAAGGTAATAACAAAATATCAACTCGGGGGTTGAAGGTAAAAGCAAATATCGACTCGGGGGTCGAGGGCAGAGATAAAGGCAATATCGACTCGGGGGTCGAAGAAGATAAAGATAATATCGACTCGGGGGTCGAGGAAGATAAAGATAACAATGACTCGGGGGTCAGTACAAGCAATAAGATGTCAACTCGGGGGTTGAAGATGTAATAATGATATTGACTCGGGGGTCGAGAAACTAAGGCAATATCGACTCGGGGGGTGAGAAAATAAAGACCAAATATCATCAACTCGGGGGTTGAAAGAAAGGTAAACATCGACTCAGGGGCCGAAGAAAATAAAGACAACATTGACTCAGGGGTCAAGAACAAAACAATATATATCAACACGGGGGTTGAGGAAGAAATAGGTTATGCTATGTATGCATATGGTGTGTGTATGTTGTATGTAATGCACATGCGAATGCGAGCAGGGGATTGGTCTTATGAAAGTGCCAACAGGGTGAATGTTTGGTGGTTGCCAAGGCAGGGTTGGACTTTGAGGAGTTGCCAAGCAAGGTTGGACTTTTGGTAGGTGCCAAGCAGGGTTGGACTTTTGGAGGTGCCAAGCCGGGTTGGACTTTTGGTAGGTCCCAAGCAGGGCTAGACTTTTGGAGGTGCCAAGCCGGGTTGGACTTTTGGTAGGTGCCAAGTAGGGTTGGACTTTTGGAGGTGCCAAGCAGGGTTGGACTTTTGGTGGGTGCCAAGCAGGGTTGGACTTTATGAGGTGAAAGGATTTGATTTCCCGACACTATGTATCTGATAGTGCCATTATCAGAGGATAGCTGTGGATGCTCTTGGTGCCCCAAGTCTGATCCTTTGCAGAAATTGTGTGCTTGCTTCATGAGAGAACCTCACTTCTAGCTGATATGCCATAAATGATTGTATGAGCGCAGCGACGCAACCAATGCATGTTGATTGTGTGAGCGTAGTGACTTAACCAATGCGTTCTGATTGTGCATTTGCTCTGCCCCAAGGCTTTTAATACTCGTTGAATTCATGGGTCACTTAGTGCATGACATGGCCAGCATTACCAACTTGACTGTATTAAGGGAATCTGCCCCTGTTTGGAGGGTAATGAGATGATTTGCCCCAGTCTTGGCTTTTGCAGTGGTCTGCCCCCGTCTTGGCTCTTGAAAGACTTGCCTCCAATTAACTAAGTATTGCTTTGAAGGACTGACCCCAGATTCACAAGGTTATGAGATAGTCTTGATTCGAGCCATTGCCAACGAATACTCAAGTTTCCCTCTGATTGCCCTTTGTTGGAGATTCCAAAATGTCAAATGCTGATTTACAATTAAAATTATATATTCAGAAATGGTAATTTTAATGCGACATTCATGCACGTTTTGAAAAATCACTTATCGAAATGGTGTGTCAGTGTGTGACGAGTGAACCATTAGTCCAAACGCGGTGCTGATTTACTGGTGTGTGAAAGATACAGCAAGAATATGATACCAATTCAGAAGTCTAGCAAATTCGTAGGAGTCAGTTTACACAACCTTGTTGTAGTATGCTTTCAGAATAAACCCCGCCTCAATTAGGTCTTTTGAGGGTTGTAACGTGGTCTGGTTCACGGTTATAGAAACAAAGGATATAAAGCTCAAAATTTATTTTGGTACCCACCATTTCTTCATGATGAACTCCAGTCCTACGCTCAGTTAAATCGACACACATTCGTCTAGATTTTGACGGTGTAAGAATGACGATTAAGGTTCAAGGTTCGCTTGAAATGACAGTCACCTTATTTTGCTTTTGATGGACGTCAGTGACCTTTTGATTTTTGATATGGTGTTCACTGAATCTTATTTTGCTTCGCTTGAGAACTTAAGGACCTTTTTTTTGTCATTTTTGATCCCTAATTTTGCATGGATTGATTTTATTCTACGAGTCCATCGGAATTGCCCTAATTTTTGCCTAAGTCTCCTTTTTGAGGTGTTTGACTTAGCGGGCTCTCTTCTTCTTTTTTTTGTAAGGCTTGTGACTACCAAGTCAGAAGTCATTGAAGAACCACCATCATAACTTCTGGATTTTGCATGATTTCTTCATCACCTCAGGACGTGCACGAAGAATACAGACTCAGATTAACTGAACACTACCCTGCCTCGGGTTGAGTGTAAGGGTTTAGAAATCCGAAGGAAACATCTACTTCTAGGCTCGAAGTGATTAACTAGGGATTAAATCCTTATCTCTCCTGTGTTTGGGGAATTGAAACAATGCCTGTACATCCTTGGCAGGATTCTATCCGAAAGCATACCATCAGCAATTATGGGTATCTCGTTTTCGTCATCTTCCCTCCGATCTTTGCTAAATAACAATTTGGTAAAGAAAGTGAATGAGAGGTATATAGATGATTTTTTTTGTCTTTTTTGATATAAGTGAAGAAAATGTGAGCGAATGCGACGTTATTAGTTCAAAAAATGCACGATCATTTCATTAATATTACCATTAATAAACAACAATGTTTAAAAGCAAATAGCACATAACAAAAAGAAACTACAAATGCATAGAAATGACATGATCTAAAAATTGCCAGCATTGAGGACTGGGCTTTTCTTTCTTGAGTCACTGTTGGACTAGCATTCTTGTTCATGAAGACCATTATGATAGCCTTCTTCACACCTACTCTCAGCAGCTTCTTCCATAACATGGACTGATGAACCCACCTAATCAAGTGAAGGATTGACGTTGATTTGAAGACCTCGAGGCGTAAATGAGATTAGCTTGGACTCAATCAGATATTGGATCTTGTTTTTGAGCTGTTTGCAATTCTCAATTGAATGCCCCATGGCGCCAGCATGGTATTCACATCGTGCATTGGCGTCAAAGCCTGGTGGGTATGGAGGAATAACAGGATCCAAGCCCTTTGGCACTATTAACCCACTACTAACCAAACGTGGCAATATATGACTGAATGGCACTGGCAAATGTTCAAAATTCCTTTTTGGTCTTTGATTATAGTAGCGTCGAGGTTGTGAAGAGTGTTGTTGTGCAATCTGATGTTGACGAGTGGGACCTCTATTGCCAGGAGTATACTGACCATGTGGAGAGAATGGAATCGCACAGGGAGGCCCATGGGATTGCTGTCTGTGAACATTTGAGATGCTTGGGTATTGAGGATAAGGTACCGGAGACGGAGCTTATAAAGTGTCCCCGATTGCATTGATTTCATCCTCCTCTTCCTCTTGAGAACTGACAATGGATTCACTCTCACTAGCATGGATGCTCGAGGCGTCTTGGATCTTTCCACTCTTGATATGACTCTCAATGCGTTCTCCTACTAAAACCAAGTCAGAGAAGTTTGATGTCCCATTGCTCATCATCTTTTCCAAATATGGGCCTTGCAAAAAACCTATGAACAGGTCAACCAATTCTCTATCTAAAAGTGGTGGTTGAACGCGAACAGCTACCTCTCTCCATCTCTGAGCATACCCTCTAAAGGATTCATTCTCCTCTTGAGATAAGCCTTGCAACTGTAAGCGGTTGGGAGCCACGTCAAGATTGTATTGGTATTACTTCACAAATGCACCGGCTAGATCCAACCATGATTGGATAAGGCTACTCTGCAGCTGCATGTACCAACTCAACGATGCCCCACTCAGACTGTCTTAGAAACAGTGGATCATAAGTTTATCATTGAGAGCATTGGAGGTCATCTTTCTGCAAAACATCACTAAATGTTGCTTTGGATAGCTATCTCCTTTGTACTTCTCAAATTTTGGCATCTTGAACTTTGGAGGTATTACAAGTCCGGGTACCAAACACATGTTCAAAGCATTCAGATCAAAAACGTCACGCCCCTTCATGGTTTCAAGCTTCTCTTCCAACACACGACATCTTTCTGCAAACTCAACATCTTGAGGTCGTTCAGTATTCACCACCAGGTTTGTCCCTCGGGAATTCGGTGTAGTGAATGCAAAGCTATGGTATTTAATTACATCATGAGACGAGGCATGTTCATCTTGAATAGTGTGACATTCTTGTATAACCTGGTCCCCAACGGGAATCCGCACAGGCTGAGATCGGACAAGTTTATTCACTTGAGGCAGAATGACATCCTTAGTGACTGTAGGCCTTTGAATGTCGTCCTTTTTCCTTGCCATAGCTTCCACAAGTTGGTCTAGCTGGTTCTTCATCAAGTCAACATCTGCTCTTGACGCAAACTGGTTCTGCTCTTCTGAGTCCATGATTCTTCCAAAAGCGGCTTCAATTCTGATACCAGTGTCGGGAAATCAACTGCGGGTTATAGACAAAGGATGGATGAGTTTGTGGTTTTGGAAGATGATATGCAATGCTGGTGTCATGAGTATGCAATGCTTATGCACAGTTCCAGGATCAAAACAACATCTGATTCTGAGGAAGAAGTTAGACACAGGATATCTCTGATCATCGAATCCCCCACAGGTAGTCTCTAAACGGGTAGGTGCCTAGAGTTATGGATATCTTTCAAAGACATTATAGCCATGACGAAGGAACATCAGACGATAATATCCTTGAAAGGATCTCGTCTAGGTGAGGTCTTCGTTTCTTCCCCACGAGAAAGATTTCTCGGCGGCGCCCACTACACAACCATCGACACACGGGTTTAGGGTTCTCAGAATCCTAGATCGAGGTCAAAAATATTACTGTCAGGAAGTAATACGTTCGAGGGATCTCATCTGATTGGGGCGTTCGCATTAACTCACATAGAATTAACACTACTAACCACCATGGGTAATTAGGTTTTGGTCCTTGGGATCAACGATTCAGGCTCGAAAATATTACCGCCATGGCAAAGTTTTACCACATCAATAATATATCCAAGGGAACCTACTCCAAGCGGGGTTTTCGCTTCAACTCATACGGAAGAGACCACGCAACCCTACACTATACAACCACCATTCTAATCCTAGGGTTATACTCGAACTCAGGTATAGAGCCATCTCACAGAGCACCAAAGATCAGAGAACCCCAACAGTGTCGTAAGAGATAATAATATGATATAAAAAAAATAAGCAAGCAAATAGATAATAGATAGTTAAACAAGAAAGCAAACAAACAAGAGAAGACAAACACATAAGCGGATCTAACACTCATGAATCGAGTCAAGTTAGGCTTGAATCTCTCTAGCATAGGTCAATGCAAGTCCCCAGCAGAGTCGCCTTCTGTCGTACCTCGAAAAATACGATCCTCGTGATGGACGCAGAAAAAACTATTCGAAACAGAGTCGCCACTGAACTTTATTTATCCCAAAAGAGGGAAAGGAAAATATCGATAAAACCTTTAAAGGGAGATAAGAACATGGTCGTCGCAACCAAATTTGGGTTCAGGAGTCGGTTACGCAAGAGGGAAGGTATTAGCACCCTCTACGTCCGTTGTACTCAATGGGAACCTCTTGAATCGATTCGTGAGAAAGTTAGTTAGGTTTGTTTGTTATCTTCTAAGGTAATCAATTTTAAGGGGAAAATGGGGTGGTTTTTTATTAGTGTGCTCGGCAAGGATTAAGAACCCTTGTGCCTACGTATTCCCTCATGTAATGGGAAAGTCAGAGCATTCGTAGTTCGTGGGACTACGGTTGTTTGGTTTGTGTTTTTTAGGCGAACGAGTGTTTAATTCGCATTCTAATTGCTAAACGTTGGCTTGTCTGCTCGTCAAGGGAGGCTGAAGCACTGGTTTATATGCGCGGAAGAATGGACTAAACAATGTTCTTTTTTGTGAAAAGTTGTTTGAATAAGGATTAAGTGTATTAGAGATTTGATTGAGAAAAAGAGTTGGATTTGGACGTGTTTTAGGGTTTCGGTCGCACGGAGGCGAGGAAAGGATAAATTTGATCGCATTGGATGTTTTTAGAGGTGACGATTGCTCACACACGAGTAAGAGAACCCGCACCCAAGCAATAGGTGAAAATTGCTCACACACGAGTAAGAGAACTCGCACACAAGCAATCGACGAATTAAGGTTTATGTTTTTTAGAAGTGTCAATTGTTCACACATGAGTAAGAGAACTCGCACCCAACAATTGAGGAGAAAGGTCAAAGACTTGGCCCCCCTCACATCACCTTTTAGGAAATTGTGTTTGAATATATGATTAAGTATATTAAAGAGTTTGATTAAGAAAATAATTTGATCTGCGTGTGTATTAGGGTTTCGGTCGCACCTGGGCGAGGAAAGGAGTTTCATTCATATTGGATATTTTAGAGATGACAATTATTCACACACGAGTAAGAGAACTCGCACCCAAACAATTGAGGAGAAGGGCCAAAGACTCGACCACCCTCACTTCACCTTTAGTAAAATGTGTTTAAATAAGGATTAAATGTTTTAATGATTACTTGGAAAAAGGTTTGAATGTTGTCGAGTTATAAATGTTTTAGTGGTGTCAATTGTTCACACACGAGTAAGAGAACTCGCACCTAAACAATCGACAAGTTAAAGTTTAAGTTTTTTAGAAGTGACAATTGTTCACACACGAGTAAGAGAACCCGCACCCAAACAATCGACAAGTTAAAGTTTAAGTTTTTAGAGGTGTCAATTGTTCACACACGAGTAAGAGAACTCGCACCCAAACAATCGAAGAGAAAGACCAAAGACTTAGTCCCCCTCACTTTTCACCTTTTTTAGATATGATATTTAGTATAATTAAATGTATTGATTTGATTTAAGAAAAAATACTCGACGTCGGATCGGGGTTTGAATTTGCGTGCAAAATGGTTGAGGACTAATGGAAAGGAGGTCCTAATGGTTCAAAGATTAGGAGAAATTCAAGTACGGAGAGAAAATCAGGAATTAATCAAAATATGCATCAAAATTAATAACAAATATCCAAATTAAAAATAAAGTGCTAATCAAGATCAAGATTAAATTCTAAGTAAAAAAAAAAAGTTAGTCTAAAATTAAACCTAAAATTAATTCAAGTTAATTTCTAATCTAATTAATCAAAATTAAAATCTAATTAAAAGATCTAATCAAAACCAAGTTAAAAGTTAGAAACAAGATTAATTCTAAAATCACAACTAAACAAAAAAAAACTAATTCTAATATCTAATTAAAATAAATTCTAATTGACTAAATTCTACTAAACAAAACCAAACGTTAATGCAGTAGAACTTTCACTAATAGTCAATATTAATATTTAATATCTGTCAATTGATTTCATATATTTGTATCCATCAAAAGTGTAATTAAAATTCTTTCCAAAAAAAATACTAGCATAGCTACCATGAAATTGTATTTTACTGTTATTGAGACAAAATGGCACATTAAAATCATAATTTCAAAACCAATATCAATTCTTACTCCTACTTCAATTCTCATGGCTCGTAACAGAGTAACAGTCATAGAACCAAACAATGATACACCACAGACATCACCTACCACACAATTATACTCCAAAATGAAACTCTGTACGGTCCCAATCATAAACAAAATGGTAGCGGTAACGATCGTAACAGCAGCAGCACAACGTGATGTTCACCGCATCTACACACATAAAACATAACAGCAAGCATACAAGATAAAACAAAACAAGTAATGAGTGTTAGCATAATGTAATGCGCTCGAAGTTGAAATCAATTCGACTCCTCAATAAAACCAGAATTCAGAAACAACAACCATATAATTATTTACAAAATTGTGTCGGTAACAGTATGCATCAATCTATATTAGTTCAACACAAATCCTAACAGCATGTGAAAAATTAAGGTACTTGAATCTCAATTGAAACAAAACAACACCAATCTATATGATATTCATGACATTTCCAAGTTGAAAATTGAACACTACAGCAGCTTAAGATTACACAAAAAGCATGATTTAAGAGTTTACCACAATGTCGACACGAACAACTACCAATCAATAGCAACACTTCAGTATTTGTCGCACCAACGCATCCACGGAATTCCAACCTCGCAACACTGAATAATCAGACTCACAGCTTAAGGAAACAAATCAAAACTGAAGCCGTTAATTCCCTTGAAGTCGCTGCTGACTTATCATTGTAGTGCGTCGTGTATTGTTGTTGTTGAGAAATGAAGAGCCGAGATGTACTCACGCGGGGCCTGAAAATCAGCTGCTACGAACTCTTTCCACCCACATCCACATGTTTACTCGCAACTTCGAAACCGACAAAAACAGATTTGAAGGATCGAACTTGATTGAAGAAGTTGCGTTGTTGTTGACTCAAAACAGGGGAGCTCGTCGAAGTTTGATGTCGAAAAGCACACGGACTCAACACTTCGAACTCAAACCCACAGAGGAGAACGGGACTGTTAGCTACCTGTAAATGAAACAACACCAAATAGCAACTCAAGATCAAGATTCCAACACACGTTTCATAATCCACGTCTGTTGCAAGCACGATGTGGTGGAGAATCGAAAAACAAGTCCGCTGAATTTGGTGTTGATGTTCACGTAAGAAGAATGGTTATTTGAAGATAAGTCGAGGAAGATCTGGGTAATGGTGACAGTTTCAATTGGTGGCTAATGAATGTTGTAATGGTGGTGAAGGTATTTCCCCTGGGTTTCACGGCGAGTTGCTTAAGGTGGGGTTGAGGTTTGAGAGTGAATTTTGAAGATGGATGGTGAGAAATCTGAGAGTGAGTTGGAAGGGTGTCACAGGATGAAGAGTGGTGATTGAGGAAGAAGACTTGTAGGGGTATGGTTTTTGTTCATGTGCGGCTAGGTTCCCTTTTCGTGAAAAACCAAGGCTGAGAAAGATGATCACTTTGGGTGGCGGCTAGGTCTGCATATTGTGAATTGATGTCTCCCCCCCCCCCCCACAATCCACTTCTCACACACACTTATATAGTGTACAAGTTAGGGTTATGAATTTTTACAATATACCCAAAGTGCCCTTTCTAAAAACTTGTTGACTAAGTTTACTTAAAGAAATAGATTAAACTAATTAAAATAATCCTAATTATCATAAAATAAAATGATAAAATTAAATAAAGCTAACTAAAATAAAATTCTAATTATCTAAGTAAAATCTAAACTAATTCTAAATTAAATAAAAGATTAATTAACCAAAAACTACAAATGAAATGAATAAATGTGAATAAAAAGTCGGGTATCGAAATAGTCGAAAATAAAAACGACTGCGCTAAAATTATCAGCGTGAAATAAATCACTCGAAAAAATACAGTACTTTGTCAGATTTTGAAATTAATCGGGACCAGTATTTAGTTTGACTAATTCGTTTGTAAATCCGAGAATTCTACTCCGACTGACATTTTAGGCAGTATGCACGATGAAGAACATGTTATGCTATACGGATGATGCGAAATGAAAATAAAGGCTGATGAATGCAAGATTGCAAAGTTATGATCTAATGGAGGATGCAGAGATGATAAAAATGATATGATACGCAAGGTTAGGGTTAGGGTGAAAATGAGGGTGTGACAGATGAAAGTTAAACACAGGTAGGACAAATTTGGGGTATGACACCACCTTTTTTAGCATGCGCTCGCACTTCTGATGAACCTCGATCTGTAGGCTATCCTTCTCGAAAGTGACTCTATCAAGGTTGAGACGAAGATCAGCATTCTCCTTCTTCAACTTCTCAACAATCAGCTTGAGTTGATCGACCTCAGATGGAGGAACAATGGCAAGTTCAGAAAGTTTGGTATTCATGGAAGGCTCAGGAGAGAATGGCAACAAGATCTCTTTGACACGCTCTTTGACCCAAAGTGTGTAAGCTTCCTTGGCTACGCAATTCTTCTTACCCAAATTGGCTCTTCCTTCGAGATGAATCTGAGTCCAGGCGACACTAAACCTCTTCAGCAAACCCATGTCATCAACCCCTTCATGAAAGATGAACTCTTCCACTACCTTAGGATCAGGTTTGTCAACCATAGGGTATCCCAACTGTCGGAAGGCCATTCTCAGATTGTAGTTAATTCCACCCTTTGTGCCCAAGAGAGGCACATTGGAGAATTTCCCACAGTGAAGAATGATCGGAATGTCGTCGAATACTCGAGAATACCAAGAAATGTCGTCAGCAGTAAGAGACATGATCCGTTGAGACCACTTGAGATTACCCTTATTCTCAACAAATGTACCCTTCTGTGGAAGGTGAGACATGAACCATCGGTACAACAGAGGAGCACAACAGACTATGGTTCCCTTCTTCTTTTCATTCCTGGAATGAATAGAATGGTAGGTATCAGCAAGAAGTGTCGGAACAGGGTTCTTGGACAAGAAAATGCTGATGGCAGCCTGATCTACGAAATCCTCCATGTTCGGAAAACAAGACAATCCCATATATCAGCAAAGCAAGAATGGCGTTGAAAGCCTTCCAGTTTCCATCCTTAGCAAAAGTAGTAGCCTTGTCAACCAAGAACTTCGAAGCAAACCCTCGAATACCTTTCCCTCTGGTCTTGAGATTATCCTCCACATCTTTCTTACCAATGCGAATCGCATCAGCAATCAGATGAAACTTCGGACAACCACTAGTGTAAACATAAGGAACCTGCTTCTTGATCTCAACCTCCAGAATATAAGCATACTCCTCAAGTGTAGGTGCTAGCTGATAATCCTGAAATGTGAAGCACCTATATGGCGGGTCGTAAAACTGAATCAAAGTATGAATATCAGTAATGTTAACTTCAGTGTTGAGGATGGTCAACAGATTACCATAAGTATCTATGAAAACCCCTCTATGATATCCAACCAACAAAGATGCCAAACCCCTCAAAATACCCAACTTAGGCTCCACAAACTTGTAACTGAAGATGCCACGACAACCAGTACTCATCTCTATGATAATGTCAACAAAAGATAAGTCCTCGAAAACCTGGAAATGCACATGCAAAAATTAATTTACATGATGAAATGATATGCAACACAACAACGAGAAGCCAGCACTGCCCGAATATCAAGTCTGAATAATTCGGATATCTGCATATAATTTTGTGTCGGTGCAACATAATCTGATGTGTCGGTGAAGAAATCTGGCGTGTGTGAGAACAAAGGTATGAAGTGGCTTGTTTTCCTGCAAAACCCATCCCCCTCACAGGTGTGATCTAGACACAACAAGGTGGTCCCTAGAAAAGGTCGCCCAAACCATAGGATTCAGGATGAAAATCCCAGCCGTAGTGAATTCTCACAGGACGGAAGTATTCTCAAACGAATCACAATCTGGGTTATGGGTCTCGTGATATCCCAACGCGCAAAACGCATGCCTCACGACTATCCACGTTCTAGCCTATGTGTATACTAGGCCCGGTGTTAGGACCTTTCTCTCGAATAATATCTACCCATCCCAACAACAACAAAAAATACAACAGATATCCAGAAAATGCAGCATATGAATATTCAAAGCAGTAAAGTAATGCGATAAATAAACATAAAGCTAAAGCATAAAGATAAAGCGAGTAAAGCGCGAAAGATAAACACCCAAGCAAGCAAGAAAAAGCAAACAAAACTAGGCGAGACCCCTCAAGGGATGGACCAGCAAGAGGTCAATCTTTCCCCAGCAGAGTCGCCAGCTGAAGATGGATGGAAATCTACCTGAGTGAATCGCACACTCAAAGATACAACAGAGTCGCCACCGAACTTTATTTAGTCCCAAAGGACAGGGAAAATATCGATAAAACCCAAGGGGAAGAGAAACGGGAACGGGGGGTCGGTTATGCGAAAGGAAGGTATTAGCACCTAACGCATCCGTCGTACTCGACGGGAACCATTTCGTTTGCTTCTAGGCTTGGATGGGTTATCTATCTAAAGGCTTCTAGCTAAAAGGAGAGGGAGAGAAAGGGGAAAAAGAAAAGAAAAGAAGGAAAGTGCTCGCGGAGGAACAAAGTCCTCGTGCCTACGTATCCTCATAGTGCAATGAGGAAGTCAAAGCGCCGTAGTTCATGGAACCAGGGGACAGAAAGGAAGAAAGAAGGGAGACGAAAGAAAGGTGGAAGTGTGCTCACCAAGACATTGCGTCTCATGCCTACTTATCATACATTCAAAAGAATGCAGAATCAGGGCTTCCGTAGTTCGGGGAACTGAACGGAAAACAAAACAAGAAAGAACAGGGGGACGAAAGAGGTGGTGTTAAAACCAAGAGCAAAAGAAACTCTACTGGGGAAGACCACACAGTAAGAGTGATCGCACAAGAAGCTAGGAAAAGAATGGTGTTAAAACCGAGAATGAGAGAAACTCCGCTGGGGATAGCAAAGGGAATTGGTGTCGAAACCAAGAAAGTAAGAGCAAGGGGAATAGAAAGGACTCCGTTGGGGATCCAAATAAAAGGGATGGTGTCAAAACCAAGAGAACAAGGAGACTCGGTATATTAACTGGCAGGCAGTGGTTAACCGAAGAAAAGAGAGTAAGACCCTGTCGGGAAAAGAGGCTGGTGTCAACGGACAGACTGTGATGAACCAAGAGAGAGAGTGCTAAACCGAGAGAAGGTGTTTGACTCTGAAGGGGCCTCGGTATATTAACTGATGAATAGTGGTTAACCGAAGAAAGAAAGGACTGCAACTCTGTGGGGATAGAGAAGCATTGGTTTTAGCAGAGAAAACTGCGATTAACCAAAAAAGCGGGAGTAGGACCGAATAAAGATCATAACCCAAAGGACGGGTATAAGATCGAGCAAAGGTCGTGACCCAAAGGGGTTCGATAAACTGACTGAACAAACAGTACTCAACCGAAGAAAGGGTATTTGAACCAAAGAAAGGTTACTAACCCAAGGGTGCAAGTATTCGAACCAAGAGGAGGTTGCCAACCGCGGGGGATTCAGTGTTTACAGACGGACTGTGATTAACCGAAGAGAAAAGCGAGTGATTGACCAGAAGAAGGTGATTAACTCGAAAGGGTTCAATATTTTAACAGACGGATTGTGGTTAACTGAAGAGACGGGTGATTAACCAAGAGGAGGTGATTAACCCAAGAGGTGCTCAGTGATTAACAGACAGACTGTGATTAACCGAAGAAAAGGGTGCAAACATTGGTGTTTTAACTGACAGGCAGTGATTAACCAAACAAAGGAGAAGAACCAAGAGAAGGTTGCGAACTCTAGGGAAAAATGGTCATGACAGGAAAACTCTGTTGGACCAAAGAGAGAGAATTGAGACTCTTCAGGGGAATCAAAAAGCAATGATTGATTACAAGAAGAAAGGAGTGACGGAACAAAGAGAGATTACTAGCGCAAGAATAATGATCTCAACCAAGGAGGATGGTGATTGATCAAAAGGAGATATTGAAAGAGATAGGAATGATCGAGGATCAAAAGGGATCGCAAAGAGAGAAGAGTGATCAAGGATCGAAACTCGACTGGGGAAAGAAAGCACATTACCACCTGGAGATAGAGATGACTAGGCCAAGCACAGGGTCATTTGTCCCCTACCTGAAGTAGTCAAAATGAGAGTAGGAATTCTCCCTTCTCATTCCTTCTCTAACACACAGGGTGTAATGCGGAAGTTGAAACATACGGCCCAACAGCTCCAAGTTGTACAGTGCTCCTGCGTAGAGAAACGGACAGCATAACGGCGTCAATTTGTACAGTGCTCCGATGCAAGGCGCAGCGCGAAACTCCAACTCCACGGGGGGATGAGAGAGAAAGCACTAAAGGAGGCCTAAAGAGAGGAAACGGGAAGATCGATTAATCGAAACAAAGTTTCGATCAATTAATCAAGGGAGAAACATGCTAACAACTTTTCAAAGAGGATGAAAAGTCATTAAAGCAAAAAGGAGTGAATTATTGATTATACAAGATTAAGTTTATCCATGAAGAATAAACTTAATGCAAACTGAAATGGAAGGTGCAAAACAGTGCCAAATGATCATCAAAATGCCACACAAAATCATGTATCATGTGAACAAAGATAGTGCAAGAATTGATATGTTCATACAATGCTAAGAACATGAAACAAATGAATAATCGAAAATGTGCATCGAAAGTTCATGAACATGTTTCAACCAGAAGTGAAATGACATTAAAAACATCCATAAAACCAAGCATGACAATCAATGGAAGTTAAAATGAAGAAAGCATGGCAAACAAGCTTGAAAATGCAAGAAAATGGCATTCTGTACAGTGGTAACCGGTTACAGCATATGTGCTAACCGGTTACATGCTTGAAAATACATGTTTTTGGGGAAAATTACACTGTGTAACCGGTTACAGCATATCTGCTAACCGGTTACCACTGTAACAGAGGCAAAAATAACAGTAAAAACAGCTTTTCAAAAGTAGCTTTCAACACATAATCACTTATGCTAACCACCACATGCTAGGAAATGAAATTTGTGCACGAAAAATGAACTTGAAAACAACAAATAAATAGAGATAGAATCAACTAACACAATTGGATCATGGATCAAACAAATGCAAAACCAAATCACACACAACAATTATCGACTACATTGCGAGCGATACAAAAATGCGCGAAACGGTAAAATTAGTTAGATCCACCAACCTACAAGCCAGAGATTTGGCTTGGTAAGTGTTGCAAAGAGATCTTGATGCAGAAAATCAAAGAAAACCAGAGAATCCTTGATTTGTAGATGAAACGCGTCGAAACTGATCAAAAACGCGAAAACACACCGAAATCGAACTTGCACCAAAATAAATGGTGTGAAACCCTTGGATTGAAGTAGGATGAGATGTGATTCCAGAAATCCAACCAAAGAATGCCAAACGAAGGAGGTTAAGCTCAAGAATTAATCACTTTCAATGTGAAAAGTGATTATCCTTCTAGAATAAGAGCTTTTGGTGAGGTTTGATGGAGAAGATGAAGAGGAATGTGTAGAAGTTGCAGAAAAATGCAGAGGAGAATGAGAGAATTGAGAGTGAAGAAAGTGTGAAATTGTGTGAATGATTGTGGAGGAGTGTGGGAAATGATGGAGAGAATGAAAAGTGAGTGAAGGTGAGTTTATATAGACTTTAGGTTTGGAGTATGGGAGCTTTGGACTTTGGTTTGGACTTAGATTTGGGAGGTTTGTAGTTAGGGTTGGAGTTAGTTACACTTGACTCACTGAGTCAAGGCGGTTAACTCGGTTAGTTAGGATCAACTCGATATCAATCCCAATGCAAGCTTCCACATCCAAAGGTTGTCATGCTTGTAAATTAAGTAACATGGTGCTCTTAATTTAAAGTGATGCATTGAATAAATGAAAGGGAAATGTCTTGAATGGTCTTGAATAGTCTAGAATGTTCCACATGTTGCTAGAACAATGTAGAAACAAAGACCAAAGAGAGTGCATAGCTGCTGTCCCAAAAATGCAGCAGAATCTGCAACTTTGTACAGAGTAACCAGTTACAGCATATCTGCTAACCGGTTACATGCTTGAAAACTTGCGTAAATTTATGAAAAATACACTGAGTAACCGGTTATCAGTTATGCTGTAACCAGTTACTTCAGCCAAACTTTCCCAAATTTGCTTGGAAAATGATGCTGAAGTCCTGGTTTTGGTTTTCCATCTCTTGTCTTGATAAATAAACATGGAAACCTTTATTTTGAGCTTGTCTTGATGATGAAATAAACTTGAGAGGATGTGATTAATCGGGCTTGGAAAACCTGAAGATCGTGCAACAAGAAACACATAGAGAAAAATGTGAATGCGTATGCCAATGATGCGAGTGCTTATGCTTATGCAAAAGGCGAAAGAGGGAGGTCAAATTTCGGGTTACGACACTCCATATTGGTTTCCTTCTCCTTTGTCATCTTTTTCTCAATCTTCTTTTCATGTGCATCCAAGCAATTTAGTTCTTGCTCGTGTTCTTCTAAGTTTTCGAACAAGGCGGTGAGATCAAGTGTTGTAAGATCGCTGGATTCTTTGATGGCCGTAACCTTCGGTTGCCAATTCCTAGTAAGACATTTCATAACCTTGTTAGTAGGAATAGCATTGGAAATAGGATTACCCAGCAAGTTTAAACGATTAATAAGATGTAAGAACCGTTTTTGCATTTGAGCAATGGTTTCACCATGCTTCATGCGAAAGAGTTTGATTTCTTGATTAAGTGTGTTAATTCGGGCTTGTTTGACCTTATTAGTTCCCTCATGGGCAACTTAGAGAGCATCCCACATAGCCTTAGCGGTCGCACAATGTGAAACCCAATAAAACTCATCTACACCGAGAGCGAATATCAAGATGTTTTTCGCTTTCCAATCGTGTGACCACTTCTTATTATCTTCCTCATTTCATAGTGCTTCGGGCTTAGGTAAGGTAACACCATCCACAATATGTGTGATTGGTGTATGTTCATTTTGAATGACCTCCCAAACAACTTTATCATAAGAGTTCACATGAATTTGCATACAAGCTTTCCAATAACCATACTTTTCTCCCGTAAATATTAGAGCTTTCTTATATTCCCCTTTAGGTTCGTGAGCCGTTTTCTAATAAGCGTTTTGAAGCACGAAATGAACTGGGCTCTTGATACCACTTGTTATATGACGGCGACTTGTCTAAAGGGGGTGAATAGACACCCAAGCCAAGATCACCAAATACAAATTGGGTTTTAAAAATATTTAAAAAAGAGTGCAGGCGGAAGGTTTTGGTGTAGATTGACAAAAGTCGTCTATATGAACCTAGTTATTGGAACTCGGATATGCAAAGCCAATAATGGAATGACAAACACAATAATCGAATTTAACCTTTAATCGAGTATCACGTTATTACTCATTTAAACTAATGAACTTAGTAATGCTATTTCCAATTATAATAAGCAAAAATATTGAACTATGCAATTTATCAAACACTTGGTGTGCGAACGAATTTTCAGAATTTCCTTTGTGTTGTTGTTGATATGAAAACCACTTATAATAAAAAATGATTATAAGCTCATCAACAATCAAGTTAAAACAAAAAGATCACAGGAAAATTCTTACGAATTGATCGATTGATTAATGTTATTTGACAAATTGTGTAATGAAAAATAAAGCGAGTAAAGAGATAATAGAGAGATCGACACAAGGATTTGTTCACGCAGTTCCTCACTTTCATCCTTGCATGTGGGTACGTCTGCGCCTAATTTCCAATGTGGAATTAGGATACTTTCTTACTATGCAAAAAGTCAATATATAAGAAAAGTGTTCAAGAGCAACCATACAAACACTACTGGTTCTGATGTTGATTCAACCCCTTTTCTTCTTTTGATCTTGACTAAGACCAAGACAACAATAGATGTAGATTGACTTGTCGATATTGCTACTCCTTTACGTTTTTTATCTCCAAAGCTTTCGCGCACAATTACTTGCACCGATTGTTCCACAATACTTCAATTTGATTCATCGTTCTCAATTACTTCCTTTGCGTTCTTTATCTCTAAAGAGTCCTTTGTGTACTTTATCTCCAAAGGCTTTCACAATGCCATAATCCTCTATTGAACTTCTAGCACGAAAACCCAAAAATCTATACACGATCTTGGAGGACAAACCCGCGGTATTTTCGGATGAAGACTCCTATAAATCTCAACACAATATCTCAGCTACACAAGAACCCAATTGGACCTTATCAGGCCTTTGCCTAGCTGGCACCCCAACAAAAGATTATTATGTGTGATTTGTCAGTGTGTAGACATAGGATGGAGGTTGAAGATGATGAGCAGATGCAGGCTAATTTTATGGTATCACCAGTTTGGAATGAAGCATGAAAGATGTATTTATAGTTTTGGAAGATTGGTGGCAAAGAGGTATTTTTTGGAGTAAAAAAATGAACAAAATTGACCAACTTAAATAGCATGTGTCGGCCTAAACGTGGGATGTGCCGACACATACTGTAAAAAAATAACAGCATGTGCTGACCTGAAAGGACCCATGTGTCGACCCAAATGAAACATAACCTACAGCCTTATTTAGGACATTAGATGTGTCGGCCTGAAGTACGTATGTGCTGACCCAAATTAAACAAAGACTACAACCTTATTTAGGACAGTAGATGTGACAGCCTGAAGCACGTATGTGCCGACACATAATATTGAAACTTGCAGTATGTGCCGACCGAGATAGCCATGTGTCGACCCAACCAAGTAAAAGCCTACACGCTTTAATATTGAGTTACATGTGCCGGCCTAAAATATGTATGTGCCGACACATATAGTGCATTTTTGTGCAGAAATATGTTTTTCATGTATTTGGTCAAGTTCAAGGTGATTTTTGAAGATTCCTAAGACCTCTAATGCAAGGAAGCCATACATACCCAGAGATGCTGTCCAATATACCAAAATGCGAAGTAGTTTCAATGTTTTGACATCATGCAAAACATCTCATGGTGAAGTTGCACTCACATGGTATCCTAACTCAGGAGCCTCTTATCATGTTACTACTGATTCAAGGAATTTGCAGCAGGTGACACCATATGAAGGTCTAGACCAGATTTTCATTGGTAAGGTCAAGGTTTGCATATCAATTCCACTAGTTCTAGCACATTTATGTCTAACACACATCCTCACGTACCTCTCACCCTGAACAATATTTTACTTATTCCTTCAATCACTAAAAATCTTATTAGTGTTAGTCAATTTTGTTGTGATAATGGTGTTTATTTTCTGTTCACATCTGATAAGTGTCTTGTCAAATCCTAGGCTACACATGAGGTGGTACTTTATGGTGCTGTTGGAACTAATGGCTTGTATGAATTTACCTCACTCAACCTCTCCAGTTCAAGTTCCAAGTCTACTCCCAATTCTGTGTGTTCTACTACTTTGTTGTCTATTATTCATACTACTTTTGTTAATGTTAGTCCTACTGCCATGTGGCATCTAAGGCTAGGACATCCAAATAAGCATGCTCTAAAGCTTGTTCTATAGAGTTGTAATGTTTCCTTTCATAATAAAGGTTCTAATTTCTTTTGTTCAGCTTGTTGTATGGGTAAATCCCATAGGATTCCATCATCACCCTCACACACAACACATTCCAAACCTTTGGAATAAGTTTATGGTGATATATGGGGACCATCTCCCAATACATATACCTTAGGCCATAAATATTATATGTCATTTGTAGATGCTTATACAAAATTTACATGGATCTATTTCCTCAAGAACAAATTTGAAGCTCTCTATACATTTAAACAATTTAGAACTACGGTGGAATTACAATTTGGTCTGCCTATAAAGGCTTTTCAATCTTATTGGGTGGGGAATTTTGACCCTTTAACAAGTACTTGGCTGAATTTGGCATCTTGCATAGGGTTATCTGTCCCCACACACATCATCAAGATGGGGTCATAGAGAGAAAACATAGACACATTATTGATATAGGTCTTACATTACTTAGTTAGGCATCTATGTGCTTAACTTATTGGGACTTTGCTTTCTCCACTGCTATCTACCTTATCAACAGACTCCCGTCTGCATCCACACAATTTCAACTCCCTTATTCCTTATTATTCGACAATATAACCAACTTAACATCTTTGTTAGCAAAATAAAAAAAAAATATAGTATTTATGGTGGCAAGATATGCCAACTATGTTTTTGACATCTATCTCCCTTTTACTCCTTCACCTTCTATCATATGTCGCTTGTGAGTATGGTGGTTTGGGGGGTCCTGAGGATTCCGGCCTTGACGCCCGTGTAATAAGTGAATCCCTGTTCGAGCTTTTACTTCGTCAAATATAAGAAGTATTATAGGACTGAACCAACTCTAAATAAAGAAAATACATCTGATAGTTAGAAATGTGAAATTTGAAGTTTAAACAATACATAATTCAGTATTAACGATCCAAATTGAGAGCTATAAAGTTGATTAGCAAGTAGACCAAGTAGCAGTCATGGATCTTTTATCAGCCACCAAGCATTTTGTCATGGAATGTGTTGGGTAATCCCTCCTATTTGGAGAGGCCCAAATTGATGTGGGTTAGTGGCCCATTTATTTCTATGCCTTTGTTATTACCCAACAAAGAGAATTAGGTTAATTTTATCCATTGTGTGTGAAAAACAACAAGAAAATTAGAGAGAAGAGTGAAATCCCGCAGCCCTATTTCAGCACAGAGCAGCTCCACTAAATCGGAGATTACACAAAATCCAACAGTCGGATCGTCCTGAAATTTTGACACAACGTTCATGACTCATAGAAGCACATTTTGAACGATTTTCATTGGATTTGGAGTTTTCTAAGTCGGTCTGTCAAGTCCATCTTTGAGGTCTGAATTTCTTGGGGTTTTTGGGTTATTTTTGTCTCTCTTGATTATTGTTGTATTCCAAGATTGATTGCAAATCTTGATGATCTTTATGTATGCCTCTAACTAGTATTAGAGAGAACCTTGCTTGTACCCATTGATTGATAATAGTAGAGGATTTAAGTGGCCTACGGGTCCCGTGGTTTTTTACTCCTAGTTAACGGAGGTTTTTCCACGCTAAAATCTTGTTGTGTTGTTTTATGTGTTTTGTTGATTGTCGTTGCATTTGGTATTTGGGAGAGATTGTCTTATTGGTTTATTCCGTTGCGTTTGTGGATTTCCTCCCAACAAGTGGTATCTAAAGTCGTGGTTTGATTTGTGTAACGATGGAGACGAACACATCTAGGATGGTGAGTTTGAATGGTTCCAATTATAATGTTTGGAAAGGAAAAATGGAAGATTTGCTTTATGTGAAAGGTTTTCACTTACCGGTTTTCTCTAATGAAAAACCTTATGGAAAAAGTGATGAAGAATATACTTTGAAGTATAGACAAGTTTGTGGTTATATTTGTAAATGGGTGGATGATAATGTTTTGAATCATGTGAGCTCGGTGACTCATGCTCGATCTCTTTGGACCAAACCTGAGGAGTTGTATGCAAGAAATACGGGAAACAATAAATTGTTCTTATTCAAGCAATTAATGTCATTGAGGTATAGTGATGGTTCACCAATGACCGATCACTTAATCATTTTCCAAGGGATTCTAAGTCAATTGTCGGAGATGAATCTTACTTTTGATGGTGAAATTCAAGGTTTATGGCTTCTTGGTACTTTGCCTAATTCTTGGGAGACTTTTAGGACATCCTTGTCTAACTCCGCTCCGAATGGTATCATCTCGATGGACTTGGCTAAAAGTAGTATGTTGAATGAGGATTTGAGGCGTAAGTCACAAGGTTCTTCTTCACATTCTGAAGTGTTGATTACCGAATCAAGGGGGAGAAATCAAAGTAGAGATTCAAGTAATCGTGGAACTTCACTTGGTAAATCACAAGGAGGCTCTAATAGATTCTCTCATATTGAGTGTCATCATTATGGAGAAAAAGGACACATAAAGAGGTATTGCCGTAAGTTGAAAAGGGAAAACAAGAAGAAGAGCTACAACAACGATAAAAAGGAAAGTAACAATATTGAAGATGTTTCTATTGTTGATGATTTCTTTATTGTTTGTGATAGTTGTATTGAGAATGCCAACCTATCATGTGATGAGATGGATTGGGTGGTTGATAGTGGTGCTTCTACTCATGCAACCTCGAGACGTGATCGTTTTTCATCTTACGAGACCGGTGACTTTGGGGTTGTTTGTATGGGAAATAATGGGCAAGCTAATGTCATCGGAATAGGAGATATTTGTGTCGAAACTAGCAATGGGATAACTCTAGTTCTCAAAGGTGTAAAACACATTCCGGAACTTCGATTCAATCTTTTATCCGTTGGAAAGTTGGATAACGAAGGACATGATCATTCTTTTTGGGGCAATGGGTGGAAGTTAAAGAAAGGCTCAATGGTGGTTGCTAAAGGAAAAAGGAATTCGGACTTATATGTCATCCAACTTGGGGTTTCAAGGTGCTACATCAACACTTGTGACAATGATAGCTCTTCAGAATTATGGCACAAACATTTGGGTCATGTGAGTGAAAAAGGTTTGAGCATTTTGGCAAAGAAGAATGTGTTGAATTGTGTTTCCGATGCAAAGTTGAGAAAGTGTTCACATTGTTTGGCGGGTAAGCAAAGGAGAGTTTCCTTTATGTCATTCGAACCAAAGAGAAAATCAGAAATGTTGGATTTAGTACATTCTGATGTGTGTGGTCCGATGAAGACACGGTCACTTGGTGGTGCATATTACTTTGTGACTTTCATTGATGATTGTTCTCGGAAAACATGGGCTTATACATTGAAAACGAAAGATCAAGTGTTAGATACTTTCAAGTCGTTTCAAGCATCGGTTGAAAGAGAAACCGGTAAAAAGCTCAAGTGTATCCGAACCGATAACGGGAGAGATTATATTGGACCTTTCGACAAGTATTGTCAAGATCAATGTATATGTCATCAAAAGTCTCCTCCAAAGACACCACAATTGAATGGGTTAGCCGAAAGAATGAATAGAACTTTGGTGGAAAAGGTGAGATGTTTACTTTCTCAATCAAAGTTGCCGAAATATTTTTGGGGAGAAGCATTGAGCACGGTTGTACATCTTTTAAACCTCACTCCATGTGTTCCATTGAAGTTTGATGTTCCAAATCATGTTTGGAGTGGTAAAGATGTTAGCTACAACCATCTTCGGGTGTTTGGATGCATGGCTTATGTGCATATTCCGAAGGATGAGAGATCGAAATTGGATGAGAAGTCAAAGAAATGTGTGTTTGTTGGGTATGGACTTGATGAGTTTGGGTATCGATTCTTTGATCCGATTCAACGGAAAATTTTTCTTAGTCGTGATGTCGTATTCATGGAGGATTATACCATTGAGGACATAGACAAAGTTGAGAATAAAGATCTGATTTTTAAAGACGAAGAAATGGTTGATACAGACTTAACTACTATTGCTCTTATCCATATCACTTTCGAAGATGTTCTAATTGAAAATCAATGTATGGATTTGAATATTGAAAATGTTTTAAATCCTAATGACATTGTTGATGTAGGTGCTACGGAAGATGGTGTTGAAAATGAGGTTGATCAAGAGGTTGAAAGTGTTGAGCAAACGGCTGCTTCTAATGAGTTGAGGCAGTCTATTCGGGATAAAAGGCCTTCCGTTCGATACCCCTCAAACGAGTATGTTTTTCTTACCGATGGTGGAGAACCCGAAAGCTTTAAAGAAGTTTTAGAGGATGAGAACAAAAAGGAGTGGATGGATGCCATGGAGGATGAAATGCAATCACTTCGTGAGAATAATACCTTTGAGTTAGTGAAGTTGCCAAAGGGTAAGAGAGCATTGAAGAATAGATGGGTTTATCGGATTAAGCAAGATGAGTGTACTTCTTAAAGAAGATACAAGTCTTGCTTGGTGCTAAAAGGTTTTAAACAATGGGAAGGTGTTGACTTTGGCGAGATTTTTACTCCAGTTATGAAGATGCAATCTATTCGAGTGGTTCTTGGGCTAGCCGCTAGTCTTGATTTGGAAGTAGAGCAAATGGACGTGAATACAGATTTCCTTCATGGTGATCTACATGAAGAAATTTACATGGAGCAACCAGATGGATTCCGAGAGAAAGGCAAAGAAGACTATGTTTGTAAATTGGTAAAAAGTATTTATGGTTTGTAAGTTCCTGGATTGGCTGGAATTTTGGTAAAACAACAAGGTGTTCAATGCTGATGTCATGGTGTTGATGTTGCAGCATTGAGTCTTAGTACTGGGCTGTACTAAGTTGTGAAGGTTAACTATGTTTGATGTCATGGGCTTGATGTCATAACATTGCACTTAACACTGGGCTGTGTTAAGGTTGCTAGTTGCTAAAGTGGATGTCTGATGTCACATAGGTGATGTTGTAACATCAGACCTGCAGAACTGAAGCTAATGACAGCATGGGCTTGTTGTTATTAGGGTCGCGTATTAGCTGGAATTGTGGAGAGTGTTGACTCGTTGGATGAGAATATCTTGGGCTAGATATTTTCTGTTACATAGGAGATTTGATTGCAGGTTTGTTGGAGAATTAAAAGGTGGAAGATTTAAAAAGATTTTGGGGATAAAATCTGTTTTAAAAGATTCAGTTTTTAATTAACAAATCTGATCAAATATTGTGACAAATCCAATCCAAATTCAAGGAGCTATATAAAGCGCACAAGACCAAGGAAGAAGGTACAGAAAACAGATTAAAGATCAAGAGCTGGAGGCTTAGAGTCTAGGGTTTGTTTAGAGTACTTGTAATCACACTATTCTAGGTTTGAATAGGTGTTGAATTTTCTGTCCTCTCTAGAAGCTGTGAAGCAATAGAGAGTTGTTGATTGATCGAAGCTAGGAAGCAAGATCAAGGGATCTCAAAGAGGTTGTTCTTTGAGTGTTTTAGGGGATTGAGTAGTGTTCTCATATCTAAGTGGTTTCTTAGGTAGAAAGTCACTAGTAGAGTATAAGTTTAGGAGATTGTCAACTGGTGTGTTGAGTCTGTAAATTATATCTACAAGTAGTGAATTTCATCCCTGGCTTGATAGCCCCCAGACGTAGGTAGTTAGACCGAACTGGGTGAACAATTCCTTGTGTTTTCATGTTGCTTATTCTGTCCATTATTGCAGAGTGTGTTGTTGTAACATCGCACCTTAACATCACACGTCTGGTACCAGAATTTCAATTGGTATCAGAGCAGGCATCCTGTCTGTCTCTGGGTGAGATCTAGGGAAGTTACTTTCTGGTGAAAGATGGACAAAGAGGTTGGAGGATTCGTCAACAGACCCCATATCTTGGATGGCTCAAACTATGAGTATTGGAAGCCTAGAATGACTACCTTTTTAAAGTCATTAGACAGCAGAGCTTGGAAGGCTGTCATTAAAGAGTGGAAAGCTCCAGAGGTATGTGAGAAAGATGAGGCTGGCAAGGATAAAGAAGGCACCTTAAAGCCTAAGCCTGAAGAAGAATGGACCAAGGAAGAAGATGAGCTTGCCCTTGGGAATTCAAAAGCCCTAAATGCTATCTTCAATGGGGTTGACAAGAACATATTCAGGCTGATCAACTCATGTGAAACTGCTAAGGCTGCTTGGGATATTTTGAAGGCTACTCATGAAGGCACATCTTGAGTTAAGATGTCTAGACTTTAGCTTCTAACATCTAAGTTTGAAAGCTTGAAGATGAAGGAAGATGAGACTATTCATGACTTCCACATGAGTGTGCTTGAGCTGTCAAATGCATCCAGCGCTCTTGGTGAGAAGATGACAGAAGAGAAGCTAGTGAGAAAAATTCTTAGGTCCCTCCCTAAGAAGTATAAGATGAAGGTAACAGCCATTGAAGAATCTCAAGACATCAGCAAGATGAGAGTTGATGAGCTTATTGGATCTCTTCAAACATTTGAACTTGGGCTGAATGAGGAAGAACCAGAAAAGAAGCCCAAGAGTATAGCCTTAGTCTCCACTCCTGCAGCAGCTAAAGATGATGAGTCCCAGGAGGATCTGCCTCAGGCTATAGTTATGTTGGGAAGGCAATTCAACAAAGTGTTCAAGAAGATGAACTATAACTACAGGCCAAATGTCAAGAACATCTCCTCTGACATCAGTAAGTCAAAAGAGAAAGATGAAGAGAAGACTGTCCAAGATAAAGGTGTTCAGTGCTTTGAATGTGAAGGGTATGGACATGTCAAGAAAGAGTGTCCCACATTCTTGAAGAAGCAGAATAAAGGCTTGACAATTTCCTGGTCTGACTCTGATAGTGAAAGTGAAAGTGAGTCAGCAAAGCATGTTACAGCTTTGACAGGAATTGTTGAATCTGATGATGATAGTGATGGAGAAGTCACTTATGATGAGCTAGCTTCAACCTACAGAGAGCTGTGTTTTAAAAGTGCTGAGATTTGTCAAGAGAACAAGTGTCACAAGGAACAGATTGCTCAGCTTGAGAATGAAAAAGCTGATCTGGAAAATGAAGTGGTGCTAGTAAGAGCTCATCTTGATCAAATGACCAAGTCTGTTAGGATGCTGAACAGTGGTACAGACACTCTTGACAAGATTCTTCAGACGGAAAGGATAGCTGGAGACAGGACTGGATTAGGATTTGTGGTTGAGGGAAAAGTATCTACTGAAGCAAGCACTTCAGGAACCAAAGTGGAGATGTCTCAACCATTGTCTCAACATCAGCCAAAGGTGCAGGATCCTACTCCTAAGAAAGCTGATGTTTCACAACCTAAGAAGATTGAGAAGAAGACTGGTCATAATCAGAAGAGAAAGCAGCCTCAAGGTGCTAGACAGTATATGCCTCCCCAATATCATAGGAGCATGAAGGCTGCAAGGTACAAACAGAACATGTCAGAGCAGATGTCTCAACATCAGGAAAACTGGTATGGATCTGGTTTCAACAATGCTGTACCTTACAATTATAGGAGGAGGAAGCCTCATCACCATGGGAGACAGCCTAAAAGACAACATCGTCAGTTTAGGAGACAGTCTACCTATGGTAAAAGACATCAGCACGATAGAAGACAAGCTAACTCTGGAAGGAGAAGACAACATTGTGAGTGGCAGCCACAGCTTTATCATCAAGGTGGGAGAAGGTTTAACCACTTCAGAGATGATAGAATCAGATGTTTCTATTGTGGAAGGTATGTACACATGCAGTACTCTTGTTACAAGCTGCATGGATACCCTCAGCCTCAAAACAGAGGGAGAAAGCACAAGCCCAAAGTTGTTAAACAATGGGTACCTAAGGAGAAGGGGAAGTGCTTATTGGCTCAGTTGTCTGACAAAGAAGCAGAAGAAGGAACTTGGTACTTTGACAGTGGATGTTCAAAGCACATGACTGGATCCAAGGAGTATTTGGTGGAGATCATGTCTGGGCATGCTAACAAGGTTGTCTTTGGTAATGGAGAAGAAGGAGTTGTAGAGGGAGTTGGAAGAGTGAAAAATCTTGATGGACTCACTCTTGATAGTGTGATGCTTGTCCAAGGGTTAGATGCTAATCTGATCAGCATAAGTCAGCTATGTGATGAAGGGTACAAAGTCTGCTACTCAAAGGATGAGTGTCTGGTGACAAATGAGAAGGATGAAGTGATCATGAAAGGAGTCAGAACCAGAGATAATTGTTATCAGTGGAGTTCCTTTGAAAGTGGTTCAACTAATGATGTTATAACATCAGAATGTGACATCAGGATGCTAAAAAGTGATTCAAAGTTAATGAGTCCTGATTCAAAATGTGTAAAAGGAAAGGATTTATGGAGGGAACAAGTCCTTGCTAATTCATATCAAGCTCTCAGCCTCAGAACCCCCTTTGACGGTACAGCAACATCTCGACTCTCCGAATCCCCATTCTCTCAACGAATCAACGTTCTCGTCTCCAAGAATCAACCTTCTATAACTGGAGTCATGGCTTCTACAACCAAGATTCAGAGTTCCGAAAAAGGAAAAGCTAGGGTTTGCATAGACGAAGGGTCAGCAGTCAAGCCTATGGACATTGAGCCCCTCTCCACCATCTATCCTGAATCAGGTACTGTAAGACCTGCTAAACTAACTCCCAAGAGACCTACCACTGTCTTTAAGGATTCCGAAACCATGAAAGTTGTTACAAGTGTGTTGTTTGGAGACAAACTTAGAGCTATCAATCCGTTTCCACAAACTACTGAGGAAAGGATAGAGGGTAAACGGGGTACAAGGGAAAGGAGTGACATGCAGCCTACTGATACAGATCTTCACAGATTAGCAGTATCCGCAATCGAAGATTCTGAAATGGAGGCAGATAATACTCATGTTGAAAAGGATGTCAGAACATCGCCTAGTAAGGAGGATGAGACTGCTCCTAGAGGAGAAAAGAGCACTGATGTGATTAATGTTGAAGACTTATCTGATGATGAAGTCATCGGAAGAGCTGTGCCTGGTTTAGCAAAAAGACTAAAAATAAGGAAAGAAAAGGAGAGAGCGTCAGGTGATAAAAAGAAAAGGGGTGGAGTTGGGCCAACTAAAGCTTGGAGCAAGGTTGAGGTGACTCCAAGAAAGAGGAAGATTGTGGAATAATCTGAGTCTGAGGATGAAGCTGAGGAAGATGTTCATGACATCACACCAGTCAGAAAGACTATTTTAAAGAGAATTTCTGAGAATGTCCCTGAAGTGCCAGTGGACAACATATCTTTCCACTATGCGAGCAGTGCTTCATTATGGAAGTTTGTGTGCCAAAGAAGGTTAGCTCTAGAAAGGGAGCTTGGAAAAGATGTCTTGCAGATGAAAGAAATTATGGACCTGATTCATGGTGCTGGACTACTAAAAACTGTGACCAGATTTCCCAAGTGCTATAGTGGACTTGTTAAGGAATTTTTGTCAACATTCCCACAGACATTTTTCTGACAATAGAAGTGTGAACTACAGGAAGGTGTTTGTTAGGGGACAGTGCATTGACTTCTCTCCTAGTACTGTCAATAGGTACCTAGGAAGAGTTGAGGAAGAGGAGTGTGAGCTGGAGGTAACTGACAATGAGGTATGTAGAGAGATCACTGCCACTCAAGTTAAGGTGTGGCCTCTGAAGAATAAGTTGACAGCTAGCAAACTCAGCATCAAGTATGCTATTTTACACAGAATTGGTGCTGCTAACTGGGTACCTACTAACCACAAAACCACCATAACTGTGGGTTTAGGAAGGTTCATCTATGCTGTGGGGAAAAAGGTCAAGTTCAACTATGGAAGCTATATATTCGATCAAGTGGTGAAACATGGTGCTACCAATGCTATCAAAATGCCTATATCATTCCCTTCCCTTATCAGTGGAATAATCTTGGAACAACATCCTAGAATCTTAACCAGTTCTGAGGTTGCTTGTAAGAGGGAATCAGCTCTATCTTTGCATCCCAAACTGTTTGCTGGGAGTCATGTTCCAGACATTGTTGCAACATCAAGTGCTGGAGTTAAGAAGGGCAGTACCAAATCTGAGCTGATTGAAGAATTAAAGGCAACCTGCAAGGATCTTGACATGGTTATCAGCACCAGCACTGTCAGGAAATTGAAGATTGAGCAAATGATCATCAACTTGTAACAGGAGAAAGATAATGGGAATGGAGATATAGATGAAGGTAATGAGGATGCAGATGAAACCAGCTCGGATGAGGACTGAATTCCATCTGCTGTTTGTTAGTAGTTTAGTTTTCTTGTTTTGTTGTTTTGCACTAAATGTGCTTGCTTTGTAATTTGAATATTGTGCTGGTTTATGCACCTACTTTTTGTTCTATGATTTGTTTTGCCTGTTTGCTGACTGTGAGGCTAACAATGAGGGCTAGTTTAGGACTAACTTTATTGGGATAATTGTCTAATTATGGCTAAAAAGGGGGAGAGTTAAAAATTGCCATGAGGAGAAGAGTAGTTGCTGCTAAAATAGTAAAAATAAAAGGTGTCTAGTTGAAAAGTGGAAAGTGTGCTGATGCTGTGGAGGGGGAGTATAGACAGCATAGTTATGGAGCTGCTAGTGAAGAATTCATAGCATTGAAGAGTGCAGAGTGCAGCAAAGCAGACATCAAGGGGGAGATGTGTTGCACATTGTGAGCTACTGAATAGCTGTGATGCTGGTTCAAGTTTTTGAGGGGGAGCACCAATTGGTTGTTGTCAATAATGAAGATGGTGCTGCAGCAGATCAAGTAATGAAGACTATATGAAGATTGTCAAACTGCTGCAAGTTAAAGTTTCAAAATATTGAAGATATTCCGCTGCTGAAGTCTCTGAAGATGCAGAGATTGTTTTAGCCAAAATTAGCCAAAGGGGGAGATTGTAAGTTCCTGGATTGGCTGGAATTTTGGTAAAACAACAAGGCGTTCAATGCTGATGTCATGGTGTTGATGTTGCAGCATTGAGTCTTAGTACTGGGCTGTACTAAGTTGTGAAGGTTAACTATGTTTGATGTCATGGGCTTGATGTCATAACATTGCACTTAACACTGGGCTGTGTTAAGGTTGCTAGTTGCTGAAGTGGATATCTGATGTAACATAGGTGATGTTGTAACATCAGACCTGCAGAACTGAAGCTAATGACAGCATGGGCTTGTTGTTATTAGGGTCGCGTATTAGCTGGAATTGTGGAGAGTGTTGACTCGTTGGATGAGAATATCTTGGGCTAGATATTTTCTGTCACATAGGAGATTTGATTGCAGGTTTGTTAGAGAATTAAAAGGTGGAAGATTTAAAAAGATTTTGGGGATAAAATCTGTTTTAAAAGAATCAGTTTTTAATTAACAAATCTGATCAAATATTGTGACAAATCCAATCCAAATTCAAGGAGCTATATAAAGCGCACAAGACCAAGGAAGAAGGTACAGAAAACAGATTGAAGATCAAGAGCTGGAGGCTTAGAGTCTAGGGTTTGTTTAGAGTACTTGTAATCACACTATTCTAGGTTTGAATAGGTGTTGAATTTTCTGTCCTCTCTAGAAGCTGTGAAGCAATAGAGAGTTGTTGATTGATCGAAGCTAGGAAGCAAGATCAAGGGATCTCAAAGAGGTTGTTCTTTGAGTGTTTTAGGGGATTGAGTAGTGTTCTCATATCTAAGTGGTTTCTTAGGTAGAAAGTCACTAGTAGAGTATAAGTTTAGGAGATTATCAACTGGTGTGTTGAGTCTGTAAATTATATCTACAAGTAGTGAATTTCATCCCTGGCTTGGTAGCCCCCAGTCGTAGGTAGTTAGACCGAACTGGGTGAACAATTCCTTGTGTTCGTGTTGCTTATTCTGTCCATTATTGCAGAGTGTGTTGTTGTAACATCGCACCTTAACATCACACGTCTGGTACCAGAATTTCATGGTTTGAAACTAGCACCTCTCTAATGGTATCAAAAGTTCAACTCGGTGATGATTGAACATGGGTACAAGATGACTAAGGCCGATCATTGTGTGTTTTTCCAAAATTTCTCTGAAGTTGATTTCATTATTCTCTTGCTTTATGTGGATGATATGCTAATTGTTGGAAACAATATTTCAAGAATTAAAGAGTTGAAGAACACTTTGAGTGAATCTTTTGCTATGAAGGATTTAGGAGAGGCTCGGAAAATTCTTGGTATTGAAATTGTTCGAGATCGAAATGAGAAAAAGTTGTACTTGTCACAAGAAAAGTATGTGGAGAAAGTCCTTCGGAGTTTTAGTATGTATAAGGCTAAAGCGGTGAGCATTGCACTTGCTTCTCATTTCAAGCTTAGTCATAAACTATGTCCATCTACGGATGAAGAAAAGTTGAGTATGAAGAACATTCCGTACTCGTCGGTCGTTGGTAGTTTGATGTATGCTATGGTTTGTACAAGCCTTGATATTGCTCATGTCGTGGGAATGGTGAGTCGTTATCTCTCAAATCTGGGAAAAGATCATTGGGAGGCTGTGAAGTGGGTAATGAGATATTTGCGTGGCACTTCGAATTTGAGACTAACTTTGGGATGCAAGAAGCCTATGTTGGTTGGGTATACGGATTCGGATCTAGCCGGAAGCTTAGATGATCGAAAATCCACTTCAGGGTATATGGTGACTTTTTCTGGGGGAATCGTGGCTTGGCAATCAAAGTTGCAAAAGTGTGTTGCACTCTCTACTACCGAAGACGAGTTTATAGCTGTCGTGGAAGTACCAAAAGAGTTGTTATGGTTGAGGAAATTCGCATTGGAACTTGGTGTGAAATAAGAAAAGTATGTCATGTTTTATGATAATCAAAGTGCCATTCACTTATCGAAGAATTCCTCCTTTCACTCGAGGTCGAAGCATATTAGTGTTCGTTATCATTGGATTTGTGATGCATTAGATTCCAAGTTAATGGAGCTTGAGAAGATTCACACCGATGACAATGGTTCTGATATGTTGACGAAGGTGTTACCTAGAGAAAAGTTTGAGTTTTGTCGTATGGAAGCCGGATTGGTGTTGCCCTCCAACTAGTCGGTCGGGGGAGTTAGTTAGGTTATCCCTCCTATTTGGAGAGGCCCAAATTGATGTGGGTTAGTGACCCATTTGTTTCTATGCCTTTTTTATTACCCAACAAAGAGAATTAGGTTAATTTTATCCATTGTGTGTGAAAAACAACAAGAAAAGTAGAGAGAAGAGTGAAATCCCACAACCCTATTTCAGCACAGAGCAGTTCCACTAAATCAGAGATTGCGCAAAATCAAACATTCGGATCGTCCTGAAATTTTGACACAATGTTCATGACTCATAGGAGCACATTTTGAGCGATTGTCATTGGATTCAGAGCATTCTAAGTCGGTATGCCGAGTCCATCTTTGAGGTCTGAATTTCTTGGTGTTTTTGAGTTGTTTTTGTCTCTCTTGATTATTGTTGTATTCCAAGATTGATTGAAAATCTTGATGATGTTTATGTATGCCTCTAACTAGTGTTAGAGAGAACCTTGCTTGTACCCATTGATTGATAATAGTGGAGGGTTTAAGTGGCCTACGGGTCCCATGGTTTTTTACTCCTAGTTAACGAAGGTTTTTTCACGCTAAAATCTTGTTGTGTTGTCTTATGTGTTTTGTTGATTGTCGTTGCATTTGGTATTTGGGAGAGATTGTCTTGTTGGTTTATTTCGTTGCATTTATGGATTTCCTTCTAACAAAATGTTCATCAAACAAAATCAGATTGAAGTAGTAAAGAATATTAGTATCTGTAGCTATATATGTATTGTACATAAAGACATGCTTAATTTAAGATATGTTTGTCGTCAACATTGAAAAACACTAGAGAGGTAGCATATAATGGCTTCGATATAGAAACCGATATCAGCACTTAATGCATATTGACTTGATATGTTTTTCAATCTTTTGAAGCTTGCGGGTGTTCACATAGGGGTGACATGAATATTGCTTTAATGCTCATTTGAAGTGAACCACTCCATATCCTCCTCAGTAAATTCTAAATAGTTTAAAAAGCATAATTTGGCTGCAGTCACATAAACCTTTTTGCGAAGTGAATGTGCAAACTCCGAGAATAGCTTTTCTTTTCCAATTGTACAGTCATCTTAGTTAAACTGTAATAGGCTTGATAAGAGAGAATCAAGCAGACCGTGAGAATCACATGATCTCAGGAAGTAAATGTTTCCTCTATATCTAAGTGTCCTACTGTCTTCCCCAAAACACCGTATGAAATTCTGGTACAGATGTGTGATGTCTAGTGCAATGTCACAACATCGCAATCTGCTGTATGAACAAGGCAATAAGTAACAGTAAATCAACCCAAGGATTATTCACCCAATTCGGTTCAACAACCTACATCTGGGGGCATACCAAGCTAGGAAGGAAGTCCACTATTAGTAGTATCAAATTACAGACTCAACAGACCAGTTGACAATCTACCTAATTCAATCACTACCCAATGACCCTTCTATCTAAGTCCTCCCTAGATAAGAGACTCCATCTCACTCCCAATCATCGCAATGATGTCTAGCAGTCAACTTCACCGCCACTGCATCAACAGCTTGATTACCATCAACTTTTCTATCACACAAACTTAGAAGACACACTTCCATGACACACCTTGGAGTTGCTTCCAAGCTTCCTCCAAGAACAATACAATACTCATTACCTACAGGTTTCTGATTAATACCACAGTGACCATCTCACAACCCGAGTGGTTCACTTAGACAAAGCCCTAATGATCTACATCTTGGACCCGTACGTAATCTAGTATACAAGCATTCTATTTATAGCTTTTTCCCAACTGGATTTGGGCCTTCAAATCATATCGAATCTTCTGCTCCCAATTTGTAAAAGATTCTGCTACTAAATAGATCTTCAATCAAATCTTCAATTAAATTTTCAATAATTAACTCTAAATCTTCTCCATTAATGCTAGAAGCTCATGTTGCAACATCAACCATGATCGCAACAAACTAATCTTCTTCACACATGATTGCAACAGAATGTATCTTCCATGATATTCGCCTGCAATCTCTAATTTTCTTCAGCAGAATATTTCATTAACCAAAACCATGTGCAGCCCTAAACATCTCAGACCTGATGTTCACTACTGATGTCACGACATCGGGTGTAACATCAGCATACAACTGCAACCCTTTCATCTTTAACAAACTTGAATGTTACCTAAACATATCAATAATGCTAGAAGCTCATGTTGCAACATCAACCATGACATCAACATTGTTTTAACAAAATTTCAGCCAATTACAAGAACTTACAATCTCCCCCTTTGGCTAATTTTGGCTAAAACACATATATAAACATTACAACTCTAATTACAGCAGCAATAACTACTGTTACAAGTCATCTGATCTTAACCATAATCATCAGTAATCATCAGTAGTCAGCAGAAGCTACTGTGTACTGCATCCATGGAGAATCATCTTCTTGGCTAATTTTGAATGATGTTGGAACATCATGTTGGACATAACACCACCATATAACAGCAACTCCAGGCAGCACATCAGGACCTAAGAACAAGACAGTCCTAGTGCACATGAGGAAGAAGATATTTGACACTCCCCCTCAACTCAACACATTTCTTTTTCCTTCCAGGACAGACCCATAACAAATGTAGAAAACTCCTCCAGAAAAGAAATGTTTGTCTATTCATCATAGACCAATGGTGGCATAAGATAATTCTGCACACCTTCATTGATCAAACACTGGGTTTAATTCGTAGCATAAGATGAAACTTAAGAAGTGCCATTCTGCCAACCCAGGTAACTCAGAACACAAGTCACAACTGTGTTCATAACTCAGGACACAAGTCACAAAGACTCAATCACCAACAGCAAGATAGGATATCCTCTGCAACATCTGGAACTGCAGACTCCAGACATAACATCTGTGTAAACCATTTAGCCAAACACTTTCCTTTCTCCCCCTTTTTAGCCACAATTTGGCAAAGGAAGCCCTCAGAACCAGACCCAAGTAGTGCTCACCCAAACACGAATAAACGCCATAAGACTTAAGAAACAAGAACACTCACTGGTCGAAGGAGAACAGAATAACCCCTATAAATAGCTGATCAGTTACTTAGGAATTAACGAGCTTTGAATAGTCAAGGTTCTTGGTCATAGAAACGCTATTTTAGGAACTAAAAACTCCATCCAAATTCAATGTCTATCATCCAAAACAGTCTTGACCACTTTTATTGTTTCCTAACTAATTTTTACCATAAATTGTGCCAAAACAGTTCCATGCACAGTCGAAGCCACGTGTTTCACCTTATCCTTACACCACCGTCCAAAATACTTCCTTGTTTGGCCCAAGAAAAACATGTCCTATACCATGTTCTGACATCGTATCAGACATTGTCTGCTGGCTCACAAAATTAATAACCCAAGACTCCTCAGAATATTAGCACATAAGCACAACTTTCATTGATCAGCACAACTCACAATCCCTTCTAGATTCCTTCAGAACAGCAGAGAAAAACACTTTTTCAACAAAAGATCAACTCCTCCTATCTAAGATAACTAGTGCACCTTTGCAAGAAGAACATCTTAAATGAATGGAAAACATAAGACTCATCTTCATGTCTCCAAGAGCGCACTCTCTGTTCAACTCACCTACTGAACGCATTCACTTAATGCTCAATCCTCAAACAATCCTAATCACATGATTCCTTCTTGATTGGTTATCTTCTCATGCTCAAAAACTCACAACTTGCCAAGCTGATCAACTTCTCTCAGGAATGAACTTCTTGATCATAACATTCGGAAAATTCATCCACAAGTTCTGAGGCACAAATACACTACTTTACACTTTAAGTCAAGTCCTCTTTCTTTGAATTAAAACCACATACCTAGACAAGTGTGACATCTACCATCAACACAAACCCCTACTGAGTTCTTCCAGAAATTGTAGAGAAAAGCAAATTCTCCCAGACATAAGCAAAGCTGCCCTTCAGACTCCTCCTCAGTAGCATGTGTGCATATGATTCAAACAATTAGCTTCACATGGCTAGAATCATTCATGTCCACACCAACATGTCATCCAATAGCTAATGTCATAACATGTTATCTGACATTATACCCTCATAGGATTCAACCAATCTTCTCAATCTTGATCAGCATGCAATCTTCACAACGTATGTACCTTTGCAGTAAAGTCCATAGATAAGCACTCCCTTAGTCATGGTTAACTAATGCTCTAGATGAGGATGAACATTTGAGCACACTTCTGAGCACATGTATTTTGGTACCATTGTCCCTTTCTCTAAAGGCAGTCATTCTTTATCAATACCTGATCTACTACAGTCTTCTCTACATTCTCCATCCAAGGCAGACCTTCTACTTCATCATTCTCCCGTATGACTATGTAGATGCTCCTTAGGCATGATGTAGGCACCAATCTTCTGAACCAGGGCATAATCATCCTTCACCAAGGATATCCAACCAGATAATGTCCTAACACAAGTTAAAACATCTGCTCCACTCCATGCTCCATCAACTGGACTTACTGTTGCATAGTAATCCAAAGAACTAGAGAATTAAACTCTCATACACCTTCAAGAAGAATAGTCTCCTTGAGTCTTCCACTCATCGCCCTTCTGCCCAAGAGTAACTTGTTCCAAGACAATCCTCAATAATAACCAGCAGCCACACTTTGATTATCTTGATTCTTCGAATCCTCATATGAAAGCAGCCAACTGCCACAATTTGACCTTATTCACGTTTGTCAGAACTCTCACAAAGATATCATGATCCACCAAAGAGCCTTGATCTTCAAGTCACATGTTCCACCTGCTCAAAAGCAAACACACTTAGACTCCCTAAGCCATGGTCATGTAACATCTTCTTCTTCCTGCAGCTCCCGCAACTGCCCTGAGAATGATCTTATTGAAGCATCCTATAGTTCATTCCTGTAGATCGCCCTATCATTAGTTGATGTGCCACATCACCAGTTGAGACTCCTGATGTTAAGCTAGATGTTAGAACATCTAACTGTTGAATTCAGCTCTACCTTCTGCCACTCAGAAGAACCTTCTCCCTTTGCAGAAATAGATTTCCATGCTCTCATAGACATGATTCAACAATCAAGTTTGAGTAGACAACCTCCATCCTACTTAGAAACTCCAAAGACTTCAAACCTCCCACATCTAAATCTTCAGAAAATAAGTAGTCCAAGACTACCCCATAGCAATACTAAAGAAAGTCACTTCCCTTAGTAGAGCCGTCAGTAGAAAGCCAGAGATAACTGCCACTTATCCTCGACCTTCACAACCAGAGCAAACACCATGCTCCAAACCAAAACTGATCCAAGCTGTAACCACCAAGATGTGATGTCTTCATATCTTTCATCCTTAAAACCAACAACTTGTCTGACTTTGAGATGTTGGATGTCATCAACAATCCACAATCAATCTGCATCTCATAATTCAAACTCATCCCAGACAATTTGGATGGTACTCCATAGTTACCCACCAGTTGATTCAACTCCAAAGTGGTTAACCCTTGAAAATACTTCCAAAACAGCCACATAGAGAAGGGTAAACTCTCAACACTTCTGCAGTCCTGCACTTTTACCTTAGACATATACATAGTCTCCCGTCAATGTATATTGTCGTTAATTGAATGCATGACCTTATCAAAAGCATACAAATACTTAACTATTGTCAAGCTTTTTATCACGAGGAACACCATTTGATCTGGTCTGACATCCTTTTCCTGCAGACTTGAGGCACTAGTTGATCCCTCTTTTGCTAATCCACACCACTGATTACTTCAGATTAGGCAAGTGGCTTGACCTAATACTTCACCATGAGCACACCTAACTTTCTTTGGCTGAAAAAGCAAAGAACTGAAATGATGTTTCAACATCAGTTCCAACATCACCTTAAACAACAGCTATGGCTTTGGAGACTATACCCACACATATCTCTTGGAGGGAACACATGAGAACAACTCAAGCTCAGCTTCTTTCTTCATGAATCTTCAGATATACAAGAACTATATCATAACCAGAAAGATCCTCCTAATTAGGTCACCACTACTAAGCTTAAGAGATAACTTATCAAGATCTTCACTCCCGCATGAAAGATTTGTCAGAGATACTCTTGTGCTTTGGCTCTATCCTCATCAAGAAGAAATCACTGTTCTGAACAGATTGGTCTTCAAAGTCTGACTTAAACTATATTCTTCTTCTGATCCATCCATGTCAACCAATCTTTTGGAAGATCCATTCACCTTATGATCACTTCATTCCCAAAGCAAAGATATGAGATAATCCTCAAGTATCTTTGGCATCTCTAACCAAATGGTTGAAGCTGTCTTGCATAAACTACAGCATCATAGAATATCCTGCTGAGGAGACCAAACCCTAATGTCTTTCCAAGAGAATACCTTCCTAGAATCTCACCACCAGAGATACAAGCACCAACCAAGGTTACATCAGATACCATGCAGCGAAACACACAACAACCCCTCAACTAACCTTCAGGCACTGCTCAAAAATTCTTGCACACTCTCAGCATAAACCACGTGCCAACAATACTTTATCATGAATAGTCCATCCTCCACTCCAAGGGATCATCCAAACAACTCTCTTCCTTGCTCATGAACCAGAAAGTATCTTCCCAAGATCTCACCCAGAACCAGACAGGATGCCTGCTCTGATACCAATTACAATTCTGGTACAGATGTGTGATGTCTAGTGCAATGTCACAACATCGCAATTTGCTGTATGAACAAGGCAATAAGTAACAGTAAATCAACACAAGGATTATTCACCCAGTTCGATTCAACAACCTACATCTGGGGGCATACCAAGCTAGGAAGGAAGTCCACTATTAGTAGTATCAAATTATAGACTCAACAGACCAGTTGACAATCTACCTAATTCAATCACTACCCAATGACCCTTCTATCTAAGTCCTCCCTAGATGAGAGACTTCATCTCACTCCCAATCATCGCAATGATGTCTAGCAGTAAACTTCACCGCCACTGCATCAACAGCTTGATTACCAGCAACTTTTCTATCACACAAACTTAGAAGACACACTTCCATGACACACCTTGGAGTTGCTTCCAAGCTTCCTCCAAGAACAATACAATACTCATTACCTACAGGTTTCTGAGTAATACCACAGTGACCATCTCACAACCCGAGTGGTTCACTTAGACAAAGCTCTAATGATCTACATCTTGGACCCGTACGTAATCTAGTATACAAGCATTCTATTTATAGCTTTTTCCCAACTGGATTTGGGCCTTCAAATCATATCGAATCTTCTGCTCCCAATTTGCAAAAGATTCTGCTACTAAATAGATCTTCAATCAAATCTTCAATTAAATCTTCAATAATTAACTCTAAATCTTCTCCATATCTTTATGCATTAAATTCGCAACAAACTAATCTTCTTCACACATGATTGCAACAGAATGTATCTTCCATGATATTCGCCTACAATCTCTGATTTTCTTCAGCAGAATATTTCATTAACCAAAACCATGTGCAGCCCTAAACATCTCAGACCTGATGTTCACTACTGATGTCACGACATCGGGTGTAACATCAGCATACAGCTGCAACCCTTTCATCTTTAACAAACCTGAATGTTACCTAAACATGTCAATAATGCTAGAAGCTCATGTTGCAACATCAACCATGACATCAACATTGTTTTAACAAAATTTCAGTCAATTACAAGAACTTACACCGTATTTGACCTTGCAAGTAAATCCATAATATATCAGTAGGAACTGCAATAAATTCCCCAGCCTTCAAAGCTTGGCCTTTTAATATAAATTGAACAATGTGAATCAAACTGAACACGTGCTTGTGTTATCGTAATGTTCGGAATTGTTTCAATCAAAGATCGTGAAGCGGGGGCCGAATCACCACGCCTGTTTATATTGATTCGTTCCATTAGTTCATCGGGTCCATGATCCATGAAGTAGCCACCAAAATCAACATTCCTATGATTTCCTCTCGAGTAAGGCACTTGATTATGTACAAACCGCAAAATTGCACCTACAGGAACATCAACATCAACATTAACATCATGATACAGGTTCAGAGCACCCTTCAAACCAAAATCCTGCTATTGGGCCTAATGAGGATGGGGGCCAAATATTGAGAAAGAGTCAAAGGGCTAAAAAGCCACCCATTTGGATGCAAGACTTTACCTAAGAAAAATTTCTACAATGCTGCCGTCACTTTCCCTTTTCTTTTTAATTATGTAATAGAAGCTTCCACATGACTTAATCATGTTAACAGTTGGCATGTCATCCGGAAATCTAGGGAATTTGTTAGAATGATTTCCTTTTCCTTATAACTTTTTTTTACATGAATGAAAATTAGCGAACATTTTCTCCCAATTTTATATTGGATTCTAATATCTTCCTTCTTTTCTGGAGTTGCTCTAACTCGAATAGAGCTGATAGGGTAACATCCTATCATTTTTGGTGCTTTCATTCACCATGCCTCGCGGCGATCACTCTGAAATAATACCAGAAGATGTGTTAGCTCAGATGAAAGAAATGCAACTGGCTTTTGAACGTCAATATACAACAATGGCAACGAAAATCGCAACCCTCCGAGAGCAGTTTGTTAACCACAAACCTTTCGGTAGTGGTTCCGTCCCTTCCACCCCTGTTCCCAAAGCAGCCAAGGTACGATTGTCCCCTTTTGATGGTTCCAACCCCCTTGAGTGAATATTTCAAGCGGAACAGTATTTTGACCTCACAAACATGCCGAATACTCAAAGGCCCGCCTTGGTTCCGTTCTTCATGTAAGGCCCAGCTCTTGGGTGGTTCAAATGGCTCCACTCCCTCAACAACTCTCGACGTGGCCGACTTTCACTCGTGCTTTGGAGTTACGTTTTGGTCATTCCTCTTATGTTAATCATCAAGTTGCATTGTTTAAACTCCGTCAATCTGGCACCGTGACAAAGTATCAACAATAATTTGAGACGATCTCCAATCGGGTGTTGGGTCTTCCAGTCAAATCCTTGCTTAATTGTTTCATTTCAGGGTTGCGTGGGGACATTAAATGTGAGCTTGAAATTTCGCAACCTCACTCCATTACTCAAGCAATTGGATTGGTAAAGTTTGTTGAGGCAAAAATTCTAGATTCCAAACCTTCTTATGCAAGACCGCCACGAAGTGCAAGCTCTCCCTCATTGCTTAGTCCTGCAGGACATCCTCCGCCGTCTTCTATACCTATTCACCGGTTGTCCCCTACTGAGATGCAAGAACAGCGTAGCAGAGGGCTTTGTTTTAATTGCGATGACAAGTTCAACCCTAGTCACCGTTGTCAGAAGAAGCAATTTCTCCAGCTTTTGGCAGAAGAGGAGCCTCCCCCGGAACCATCGACTCTACTGCAGTTAGACTCTGCATTGCTCGATCAGCAAATTGAACCTGTTGCTATACCTATGGTGGAGGAACTGAATCAGAGTGCTGAACACTTTCAGCTTTCCCAGGCAGCGTTATTAGGTCCACCGTCTCCAGAAACTCTGCGTGTGAATGGTGACATTAAGGAGTTGGGCGTTACAATTCTAATTAATTCAGGAAGATCGCACAACATTATGCAACCCAGGATTGCTGAGTTTTTGGCAATTCCAGTTGTGGCACACACTCCCTTCTCGGTGATTGTAGGCAATGGTGACTCCATTCAATGTAATGGGTCTTGTCACAACGTGCAGGTGAGAATTGCTGAACAAGATTTCGATATCTCGTTTTTCATATTGCCCATTCATGGAGCAGACCTTGTCTTGGGAGTTCAATGGTTACAAACTTTGGGTTCTTTTTTGTATGACTATTCGATTCCGTCCATCCAATTTACCTATAACAATAAACCGATCACCCTCACCGGCTCTACATCCATGACCCCTGCTGCGGCATCTTAAGCTTAGTTTTGTAGGTTTATATTCACCCAAGCCATTGACTCTATCCATTCACTTCACCTTACTTCCTTTGATAAACCTGATCCAAACACCATAACCGAAACAGAGTACCTAGTCAACAGTAACATTGACCCTAACCTTAAAGACTTACTTCACCAGTATGCCACCATCTTTGACACCCCTCAAGGCCTTCCCCCAGATAGACACCAAAACCATCATATACATCTAAACCCAAACACTTACCCTGTCAATATAAAACCTTACCGTTACCCGCAATTCCAAAAAGAAATTATGACAAATATGATCCATGACATGCTCCATGAGGGAATCATTAAACCAAGTACCAGCCCCTTTTCCTCTCTGATTTTATTAGTAAAAAAGAAAGATGGCACGTGGCGATTTTGTGTGGATTACCGCGCTTTAAATGCCATTACGGTTAAGGACCATTTTCCTATTCCCACGATTGATGAACTCCATGGCTCCTTGGTTTTTTCTAAGCTGGACTTGCGTTCGGGGTATCACAAAATACTCCTTGCACCGGAAGACACTTTTAAAACAGCTTTTCGGACCGTGGACGGACACTTCGAGTTTTTAGTGATGCCGTTTGGCCTCACCGATGCTCCCTCAACTTTTCAGGCTACAATGAATGAGGTGTTTCGACCATTTCTGTGCAAGAGTGTGCTTGTTTTTTTTTATGACATTCTGGTTTATAGCAAGGATTGGAAGTCCCACTTGCACCATCTCCAACAGGTGTTAGAAATTTTGGTCGAACACAAACTGTTTGCTAAATTCTCCAAATGTGAGTTCGAAGTTAACCAGATTGGTTATCTTGGGCATATTATTTCGGCAGATGGGGTGGCAGCTGACCCAGAAAAACTACAGGCTATAGCAACATGGCCCGTGCCTACTTCAGTTATAGCCCTTCGAGGTTTTCTTGGCTTGACAGGTTATTACCGCCGCTTTGTTCGAAGTTATGCAACTCTTACTAGTTCTTTAACAAACCTTTTGAAGTCTAAAGGTTTCATTTGGAATAAGCAGGCCGCAGAGGCATTCCAAGCACTTAAGGATGTTATGATCTAGTTACCTACCTTGGGTTTACCTAATTTCGAACTTCCGTTCGATGTCACCCACAGATGCTTCGGGTATCGCCATTGGAGCAGTGTTGTCTCAAGCTACTTACCCTCTTGCATTCTTTAGTAAGAGTTGTGCACACGAATGCAATCAGCATCTGCTTACGAACGTGAAATGTTTGTAATCACGTCGGCTGTTAAGAAATGGCGCCATTACTTACTGGGTAGTCATTTCCGCATATATACGGATCAAAAGAGTTTAAGGGGCATGTTCTTACAAACAATCCAAACACCGGCACAATAGAAATGGGTCACCAAATTATTGGGTTTTGATTATTAAATACTTTATACTCCAGGGCGCAGTAATGTCGTAGCAGATGCGTTGTCCCGAATTCCAGAACCTACAGTGTCAGTGTACATTAGTCTGTCAGCAAATCAGCCACTGTTGTTGACACAATTGGTTGATTTTTATACAAATACCCAGATTGGGCTTGAATTAATGTCTAAATTGAGTAGCTCCAGTAATACACCAAGTCACTTTATAATTCAATGTGGTCTTCTCTATTTCAAGGGTCGTTTATTCATCCCTTTCGAAGCCAATTCGCGTTCTCAGTTGCTACACGAGGCACATGATTCTACTGTAGGGGGTCATTACGGGGTCAAAGCGACTATGGCTCGTTTGGCAGCCACTTATTACTGGCCCCAAATGATTAAGGATGTCAAGTGTTATGTCCAAAACTGTGCAACCTGTCAACAGTACAAGACATTGACGCAGAAACCAGGTGGATTGCTGAATCCATTACCCATTCCGGATTAGATTTGGGAAGACATTAGCATGAATTTCATAACTCATTTACCGCCGGTGCAAGGAAAAACTACTGTGTGGGTCGTAGTGGATCGTTTATCCAAGTACACGAACTTCATAACGCTACCTGCTGCGTTCTCTGCATCTATGCTTGCTGGTGTGTTTTTAGCCAAAATTTATAAGCTTCATGGTATGCCAAAGACTATTGTGAGTGACCGAGACAAGGTTTTTGTGAGCAAATTTTGGCATGAATTGTTTCGTTTACAGGGTACCACCTTAGCTTTTAGCAGCTCCTAGCACCCCCAAACAAATGGCCAAACGGAAGTAACCAACCGCACTTTGGAGACTTATTTGCGTTGCTTGAATGGGGATGCACCAAAATAGTGGCTGTTTTATCTACCGTTGGCAGAGCATTGGTACAACACCACTCACCACACTGCCATTAAAATGTCCCCGTTTGAAGCCGTCTATGTCCGGTCTCCCCCCTTCATTCGTTCCTACATCACAGGGTTCACTGTGGTTGTATTTCTTGATGAAACCTTGGCAAGACGACACCAGATGTTGCGGCTCATTAAGGAGAACTTGTCGTTGGCACAGACGCGTATGCGCAATCAGGCCAATGCCCATCAACAAGATCTTTCTTTTGAAGTTGGTGCTTGGGTTTGGCTTCGTCTTCAACCATACCGACAAATCTCAGTTCGTGGAAGATCTTCACCTAAGCTTTCAAAGAGCTATTTTGGACCATTTCAAATTCTGCAGTGCCTTGGCACAGTTGCGTATGAGTTGGCATTACCAGACACGACTTGCATTCACCCAGTTTTTCACATTTCCAAGTTCAAAAAATATTACGGAGATCCGTCATTGGTCACTCCTCCTCTGGATCCATCCGTCATAGGCACCCGGATTGTCCTCAAACCTGCTCAGGTTCTCAGAGTTTGTGAACTACAAACACCTACGGGAATGTGCAAATAGTTATTGGTCCATTGGGTAGGACTACCTGCTGTTGAAGCCACTTGGGAAGAGGCCGATATGCTCAAGGAAACTTATTCGGAGTTCAACCTTGAGGACAAGGTTGTCATGGAAGAACAGAGTAATGATACGGGTTCAGAGCACCCTTCAAACCAAAATTCTACTATTGGGCCGAATGAGGATGGGGGCCCAATATTGAGAAAGAGTCAAAGGGCTAAAAAGCCACCCATTTGGATGCAAGACTTTACCTAAGAAAAATTTCTACAGTGATGTCGTCACTTTCCCTTTTCTTTTTAATTATGTAATAGAAGCTTCCACATGACTTAATCATGTTAACAGTTGGCATGTCATCCGGAAATCTAGGGAATTTGTTAGAATGATTTCCTTTTCCTTATAACCCTATTTTACATGAATGAAAAGCAGCGAACATTTTCTCCTAATTTTATATTGGATTCTAATCTCTTCCTTCTTTTCTGGAGTTGCTCTAACTCGAATAGAGCTGATAGGGTAACATCCTATCACATCGTCTTAATGGATGCCCTTTAAGAATCATTGCAGATATTCAAAGTATTATTCCTTCAACGCTACCACTTAGATTTGCAATAATAACAGCATTGCCATTCTTATCAATGGTTCTACAGTTAGAGTCCTGCACGGGAACACAATCATCCATCCTTGAAAAGAACATCATCATAAATGAACATCATTAAAAATAAATACAAGGCTCCATATACGCTTTCCATAATCAATAACAAATTCAGCAGTGCCACTGCTACTAAAATCACCATCATATGTGCTACTTAAGCAACCTTAACAATTTTGAAAACTAAATCAAAACCCTTGAGAACAGTTTCAACATCGATTTCAAGAATCAAGCTATCACAAATATTAAAACCAAATGTAATAAGACGAGAACTTATATGAGCCTAAGTTGTCGCAACTAGTGTCCAAGCCAGACCAAGCCATTAGTGTTGCTGAATCACAAATGTATTTCAAATTGCATGTTTCGACTTTTATTTTAGAGAAAGAAAATAAAATTTGACAGAGACATTAAGTCAAACATGTATAAAGCACTTTCATTGACATAGCAAAACTGATTTCCAACCGCATTATAATCAACTTCAATGAGTTGCAGAAAATAGAATTGAATAGCAAGCAATGTTATGCGACATTTTTCTGAAGTTCTTTCCCATCGATTACATAATTATCCAGCTTCCTGTGATGTCTGAAGCATTGTTAGTGACGCCGACTCGTATCACACCCTCCAAAATTGACCTATCATCCTTTTCGTTGCCATTATTGCCATTTTGTTTCGGGACTGCTGTCAAATTCGGATTCAATCGATGCTTCCAAGGGCTTCAAGTTGTTCTCCTCCTTGTATCATCAAAGTTTACAATTGGTAAAAACTTAAATACATTTCAATAAATTTTAATGAGGCTAAATAAACATATTTTATTGGACAATGAACTCACTTAAAACATACATGTATATTTTTGGATATACAACATCAAAACAAATACGTTAATTTAATTAATTATAAGCCGTGATTCATCTTTGGATGATCTATATATGCCTAATAATAATAAATATCATTGAACACAAAGATGTTATTCACATATCATCCGAATCAAGTTCAATTGCATAATTTATAATCATAAACTTTAATTACTTTGACCACTTGGTTAATTAACAAATTTATAACTAAAATAATTTCAAACTATATGGTACACTTTTCACTTCAAAATTAAAAAATAAATTGAAGTTCATAATCATAATTCAATTGTAAACTTTTATAAATTTGACCACTTTGGTGATTAACAAATTCCATATCCATGAACTAGTATAATTATGATAATAAATTACACAATTGAATTTGTATATAATTTAAAATTACACACTTTAATAAATTTGACTACTTTGATAATCAATAAATTCATACTTTAAAATTTCAAGTTTTCAATTTCAGTTTATCCTTTATCAATTTACTTAGCACGACGCAATTATTTTCTTTTATGCAAATTGATTTTTTAAATAAACAAAAGAAATAAAACTTTATAATCAAACCGTTAGTATAACAAAATAATTATGAAAATTGATTATATTTCAATTTAGTTCATGCTTTATTTGTATAACAAAATAATATGCAAATCAGACTAACCATTATATGCATGTAATATAGTAGATTTGAAAATGATTTGAAAATCGAGTGATATTATATCGCCTATAATATTTGGTATCGTCATGCTCTATAATTAATACTATACATAATAATGACTTTTGTTGTTTATATAATATACATATTCTACTGTTATTTATTTGGGTATTTGCAATATCACAAATTCATCAAGCATAAAATATATATGTAACGAGTTTGACACTATTACTTGTATCGTTTGACACTATTACGTCACTATAATGAACCAACGTAAAGGTGTCATTTCATTGCCAGTGATAGTACCGTTGATGCATTACAGTGTCATTACATTGCCAATGATTTACATTTAAAAACTTCATCATTATGTATGAAGAATCATGTATTACCAAAAGATTTCACTAGGGGTGGACAAAAATCCGAAGTCCGTCCGTATCCGAAAAAACCGTTCAAATAAATTGACAGACGGTTACTTTTTCTCAATCCGTCAGACTTTCGGGTATCACTTTTCAGTTTTGTGTGACTAATGGTGGGCGGGTTTGGATGACAAAAGTTGATCCAATAGAATCTGAAACCAACCACAGGAAATTTGTATACACATCTTACTTTTCATTCAAACATATCTTCTTTTTCATTAAAATATTAAGTGTTCAGTGATGTGACTAAACAATGTCTTCCACAAGCAAAGAGTACATATTTTTACTCTTTCTTCATGTGACTAAAGTGCTTAAGATATCATTCTAAGATCTAGATTTATAATATGATTTTGACTATGATTTCTTTTATTATCTCAAATCATTTTCTCTCTAACCCATTGGCTTAGTATTGAGATCATTACTCTTTTTTCTATCTAAGAGCATGGGTACCCAAACTCATTCACATGCCATTCTGTTTTTCTCCATCCAACATCAAAGAAGCATCTGCATTTGAGGGAAGCATCCATGGATACTGGTTTAAGTTTTAAACATTTCCTGTAAATGCAAAGATTTTTGTATTACTTCTTCTCAATTATTCAATTTTCATCCTTTTCCTGTGTTTTTTTCCTCTTCATTATCCGAATTTAACCAACCGAAATAAACTGTAACCCATTGAAACTGACATTCGAGAAAACCGTAATGTGAACAGACGAGATTGGATCGAGATTGTGTAACCGTGGTTTCGATCGGATTGACGATTTTAATCCATCACCGACCGAAACCGTCTGTATGTCCACCCCTAGACTTCACATTTATAAAGGAATAGTTAATGAATCACAATAATATGCTATAAGCACACACGCATATTCCTTTTTGAATTAAGAATCTATTAAAATTACTATTTTCAATTTCGAAATGAAACAATTGGCACCATATGAATCAATATAAGAGGCTTTTGGAAACTATATGTAAAACACAATATATATCATAATAACAATTACCGAAAAATCACAATATCGGCAATCGAAACTCTGATATCAACTGTTAGAAAATTTTATGATTTAGGATCTTGATATCATGATTTTCACACTACTCTAATTTCTATGAAAAAACGGTAAAAACGTACTCGAATCCTTGACGCCGATTCTTTTTCGGTTCTCGATCTTGTTTCCAATTTTTTAGTTCTTAATCTTTGATTTCAATGGTTTTCTCCTCTATTCCTTCTTCTTTTCTGTATCTTTGATGATTAAGATATTTTCATTTCTTTATTTATGGGATAACCAAAAAGAATGAGAACTATTATTGTTGTTTTCTTAATGATGCCTATTTATAAGCATCTTATTCCAACAGTCATATCATATCCCAACAGTCGTGTCCCAATAGCCATGAAGAAAGAAGAGGGATTTAAATTTTATTTTGAAATTCAAAATAAAAACCCCATTGACTTACTTATCCATCAACCTAAACAATCATCGCATTAAGGTGTCTTTTATTTAAGTCAATCTTTAATTAACATGAGTAATTTTTAATGGATTAATAAAATAATCCTATAGCCGACTCGTATCACACCCTCCAAAATTGACCTATCATCCTTTGATTTGTTCCATTGGCGTGCCTTCTACAAACTCTTTTTTGTTGCCATTTTGTTTCGGGACTGCTGTCAAATTCAGATTCAATCGATGCTTCCAAGGGATTCGATTTGCTCTCCTCCATGGGTTGCTTTGCTGCTCAAATAAAGTGACTTCAATCATTGACATGTAATATATAATTTATTCAATATTTTTCTACAAATTATGTTCCTTTATATAGAACTTTGAATTGAAAGTAAGTATTCGTAAGCTATACGTTAAGGAACCAAATACTTATCTTTTCTTGACGGTGTTCCTTCATTCCGATGATACGCACTCAACGATGTTGTCAACATGATGACTCGACAATTTTATCGATGATGATGTCATTAGTTCCCGACGATGGTGATTTCTATCCCTGACATCGAAGTGGTCGAACCATCTCCGTCATTAATGCTGACATCTTTAACATCTCCACTATCCACCGTCCACCGTCAGCTCTTCCTGACGAGAGCCAATTGAAAACAATACTTGATAGTCAACCTGATTTCCATCACCGGAAACGTTGGCGACATCCTTTTCAGGCATTTGAGTCATCTCGACGAGGCATGTGATTTTGTAAACCCTAAACTCATCTGTCTCTTGGTAGAAGTCAATTAACCCATGGGGTATTTCACCTGTGTTTCCCCCTTGTAAGAATAAAAAATGAGTCATGGATGCCTTACATGTGATGGATCTATGATGAACCTTATGGAGAGGTTCGTAGGGAAGTATTCATTGGGAGAACATGGGTTTGGAAAAATTACTGACTAGTATACTCATGTGACATAATCGTCTGCGGTTGGGGCATGCAAAATAAAAGTCTCTAACCTCCATTTAACGTCAACACTCATGGGCTCTGAACGTCGGTCATGCAAAGTTAACATAACATATCTCTGACTTTAGGTAATTTGGTTAAACTTATCATTGGACAAATATCTAACATGATCTACTTAGAATTGGTTGGTCTGTGTTTGAGATTAACAAGACCCCTCAAAACATTAAGGTCCGGCTCGTTAGGGCTTTAAACCTATAAAGTACAAACTTCAGCTAAAAGATAAGTTGACACGCTTAGAGCTGGTCATTTTATCTGATTCTATTAGAGTGTAGTTTGTATCTAGGCCTGCTTGTAATGTAACTAACATCTGTCAGTCATCAAAGCTGGTAACCTATTATAACCAGTCACCTTGTTACTCCTTAAGCAACAACGTGCAACCTCTTTGTAACAAACTTTGAATCATAACAGAATTCTGTTATAGAAATGAAATCATCAATTCTCTCTAGTATAGTTTCTAACATGGTATCAATTTAAGCCTCTGATCCATTGCTGCAATGACAAATCCACCATCTCTGAAGTCCTCTCCGGTGGCCTCTATTCATCTCTCCAGTGCGAACATGCTGGAAATGGAGAAATCTACTAATGATGTGCATCGTTTTCAATTTGCGCTCAAGATCGCACACAAATTGGATGAGAAGAACTTCCATTTGTGGCGCCAACATATCGAGTCGTACATCAACGCTCACAATCTCACTGAGTTCGTCGTTTTCTCGCGCATTCCACCTCAGTTCGTTGATGATGAAGCTCGTAATTCAGGTACCTTAATCCTTCTTAGACTTGCTGGTTTCAAAAGGACCAGATGTTGTTATCGTGGCTGCAATCCATGTTATCGAGCGAAATCCTCTAACGTGTTCTTGGTTGCACACATGCGCATGAACTTTGGGATCGTCCCTTCAACTATTTTCAAAAACAAACTCGTGCCAGAGCTAGACAACTCCGTGTTGAAATTCGTGCCCTAACTCTTGAAAATTCCACTATGCAAAAGTATTTGCTCAAGATTCGTAATATTGTTGATGCTCTTGCCTCAATTGGTGATCCAATTCCTATTTCGCATCACATTGATGTCATCTTAGAAGGTTTACCAACTGAATATGCTCCAGTTGTTTCTGTTGTTGAGAGTAAGTTTGGTGCAATGGATCTTGATGAAGTGGAGATCCTTCTTCTTGCTCATGAACTGTGTCATAACAAGTTCAAGAAGCAGTCACTTCCAGATCTAGTGTCTCTCAATCTCACACATGCTGCTTCTACTGGTTCCAACCCTGAGGATACAACTTCTAATGCACCAAAATTAGTTCCTCCACCAGCTGCTCAGAATTCTGAAACTGATTCTAATCAGTTTCGTGGTGGTAACGCTCCAAGAGGTGGTCGTTCAGGTCGTGGAAGAGGTGGTATATCTTCCTCTGTGCAGTGCCAAGTGTGCTTTAAAGTTGGACACTCTTCTCTCAATTACTTGCATAGATTCAATCAGCAATTTCAGCCTACTACCAACTTTGTACAAGCTTATCCACCTCAACCTTAGACTACTTCTCCTACTCCCTATGCTCTGCAAGCATCCGGTGTATGGACCCGGCTTCCCTCCACTAGTAGAGCAATTCCTTAGCTTGCTTTACCTAGTTCCTTGGTTGCTAACTCTCAGCAATCTCCCTCTCCAAGTGCATCCTGGTATGTTAGACGACGGCGACTTTTCTAGGGGGGTGGGTGAATAGACACCCAAGCCAAGATCACCAAATAAAATTTGGGTTTTAAAACTATTTGAAAAGGAGTGCACGCAGAAGGTTTTGGTATGGATCAAAAAAAGTCGTTTATACGAACTTAGTTATTGGACCTCGGATATGCAAATCCAATTATGGAATGACAAACACAATAATCAAATTTAACTTTTGATTGAGTATCACGTTGTTACTCGTTTAAACTAATGAACTTAGTAATGCTATTTCCAATGATAATAAGCAAAAATATTGAACTATGCAATTTATCAACACTTGGTGTGCGAACGAATTTTCAAAATTTCCTTTGTGTTGTTATTGATATGAAAACCACTTATAATAAAAAATGATTATAAGCTCATCAACAATCAAGTTAAAACAAAACGATTACAAGAAAATTCTTACAAATCGATCGATTGATCAATACTATTTGACAAATTGCGTAATGAAAAATAAAGTGAGTAAAGAGATAATAGAGAGATCGACACGAGGATTTGTTCACGCAGTTCCCCACTTTCATCCTTGCGTGTGGGTACGTCTGCGCCTAGTTTCCAATGTGGAATTAGGATACTTTCTTACTATGCAAAAAGTCGATATACAAGAAAAGTGTTCAAGAGCAACCATACAAACACTACTAGTTCTGATGTTGATTCAACCTATTTTCTTCTTTTGATCTTGAGTAAGACCAAGACAACAATGGATGCCAATTGACTTGTTGATATTGCTACCCCTTTGGGTTCTTTATCTCCAAAGCTTTCGCGCATGATCAATTACACCGATTATTCCACAAGACTTCAATTCGATTCGTTGTTCTCAGATACTTCCTTTGCGTTCTTTATCTCCAAATGGTCCTTTGCGTGCTTTATCTCCAAAGGCTTTCACAATGTCGCAATCCTCTTTTGAACTTCTTGCACGAAAACCCCCAAATCTATACACGATCTTGGAGGACAAACCTACAGTTTTTCCAGATGAAAACCCTTACAAATCTCAACCCAATATCTCGGCTACACAAGAACCCAATTGGACCTTATCAAGCATTCGCCTAGCTGGCCCCCCAACAAAAGATTATTAAGTGTGATTTGTCAGTGTGTAGACATAGGACCGAGGTTGAAGATGATGAGCAGAAGCAGGCTAATTTTATGGTATCACCAGTTTGGAATGAAGCATGAAAGATGTATTTATTGTTTTGGAAGATTGGTGGCAAAGAGGTATTTTTCGGAGTAAAAAATGAACAAAATTGACCAACTTAAACTGCATGTTCCGGCCTGAACGTTGGATGTGCCCACACATACTGTAAAAAATAATAGTATGTACCAACCTAAAAGGACCTATGTGCCGACCCAAATGAAACAGAACCTACAACCTTATTTAGGACAGTAGATGTGCCGGCCTGAAGCACGTATGTGCCGACCTAAATGAAACAGAGACTATAACCTTATTTAGGACAATAGATGTGTCGGCCTGAAGCATGTATATGCCAGCACATGATGTTGAAACTTACAGTATGTGCCGACCGAGATAGCCATGTGTCGACCCAACCAAGTCAGAGCCTACATGCTTTAATATTTAGTTACATGTGTCGGCCTGAATGTGTATGTGGCAACACATATAGTGCATTTTTGTGCAGAAATCTGTTTTTCATGTATTTGGTCAAGTTCAAGGTGATTTTTGATGATTCCTAAGACCTCTATTGTAAGGGAGCCACACATACTTAGAGCTGTTGTCCAATATACCAAAATACGAAGTAGTTTCAATGTTTTGACATCATACAAAACATCTCATGGTGAAGTTGCACTCACATACTCCCCCTTTTTGATGATGGCAAAACTTGCGACGATGCATTTCATGTTGTTATTGAAGGCTCCCCCTGACGTTGTGCTTCCCAACTTCATCTCGTACATGCTTCTCCCCCTTTAACAAAATTAAAAAGAAAGATAGCTAATCGTGAGAAGTATCATATTCCAAGTATAAATTCAAATATATAATTCAGAGGCAATTTTGCATAGAATAGCAACGATCACATATCCCCATATATATGTAATGACGCAGAATTGATAAATAACCAGCATTACAAATCAAGTAACACATAGTAGAACTAAATAAATAAAGCAATGCAAGAGCAAACTCATCAAGTTGCTACAATTGCGTCACGTATATCAAACATATCATAAAGGAACTCCTGATGCCGCACACGCATGTGCCTAGCATAGCGACAAGAACATGTCACTACTCAATCCAAGATGAAAAACGTTATCAAAACACGAGACACGCAACAATAATAACATTTTATGCAATTTACAAGCTTAAATACAATAAACAAAATAAGCCACATACTTATACACTTAAGAACAAACTTATACAAATGTGGAGGAGTTAATACATGAAGGCACTATAAGTATATACATTGAGAACACACAATGGTTATCAATCAAAGATTTTGGAAATGAACATACATGGTCTTTATCATTTGAAAGAATATCAAATATTTTTAACCAACAAATAACATGCTTTAAGAAAAGTCTTACTTTCAAGGAGAAATTGAAACAATACTACCTCACTCTTGATGGGATGAACGATGCACTCACATGATGTTAAAAACTCAAAACGAAACGTTATAGTTGTAGTATAAAGTGCAAGTCACAAGATAGAATTTCAAACTACATTAGAGATATCAATGATCCCCAATTCTCCAAGAATGTTGAAAAAAGATTCTTTTACAAGAGGTTTTGTGAAAATATCAGCAAGTTGATTTTTACTATCAACATGTTCAAAAACAACGTCCCTTTTTTCAACATGATCGCGAAGAAAGTGATGTTGAATCTCGATATGTTTAGTGCGAGAATGCAGTACCGGGTTCTTGGTTAGATTGATTGCACTAGTGTTGTCGCACATGATAGGAATATGTGAAAGTTTGATGTCAAAATCTAGCAATTGTTTCTTAAGCCACAATATTTGTGCGCAACAACTACCGGCGACCACGTATTCCGCTTCGGCAGTTGACAAAGCTACAGATACTTGATTTTTACTATGCCAACTAACCAAAGATTTTGAAAACATGTGACAAGTTCCACTAGTGCTTTTCCTATCCAATTTGCAAGCGACAGAGTCGGAATCGGAATAACCAACCAAACTACAATCGCTTCCCTTGGAATACCAAAGCCTAAACTTAGAAGTACCAATAAGGTATCCAAGAATATGCTTAACTGCTTTTAAGTGTGATTCCTTGGGAGCCGATTGATATCGAGCACACATGAAAACGCTAAACATAATATCGGGCCTAGACGCCGTAAGATATAGAAGTGATCTGATCATACCTCTATACTTTTTTACAACAACATCCTTACCATTTTCATCTCTATCCAAGTTTCTGTTTGTTGCCATAGGCGTGTCAATATCCTTTGCACTATCCATTCCGAATCTTTTCAGTAGCTCGAGACAATACTTGGTTTGACAAACGAATATTCCATTCGAGAGTTGTTTAATTTGAAGTCCATGGAAGTAGTTTAGCACCCCCATAGGACTCATTTCAAACTCTCCCTGTATATTCTTAGAGAACTCCTTGACAAGATGCATGTTAATTGATCCAAAAATAATATCATCAACATATATTTGAACAAGTAAATTATGCTTTCCTTGATGTTTAATAAAGAGAGTGGTGTCCATCTTTCCTCTTGAATATCCTTGCTCAAGCAAGAACTTGCTAAGACGGTCATACCATGCCTGAGGGGCTTGTTTAAGACCATACAACGCATATTTTAGCTTAAAGACATGATTAGGATACTCAAAATTTTCAAAACTGGGAGGTTGTGAGACATACACCTCTTCATTTATGTGGCTGTTAAGGAACACACTTTTTACGTCCATTTGATATAATTTAAAGTTCTTAGCACAAGCATAAGCGAGTAGTAGCCGGATAACCTCGAGTCGGGCTACGGGAGCATAAGTCTCCCCGTAGTCAATACCTTCCTCTTGGTTATACCCTTGAACTACTAGTCGGGCTTTATTTCGTGTTATCACACCATGCTTGTCAAGTTTGTTCCTAAATACCCATCGAGTGCCAATGACTTGATGATGTTGTGGACGTGGGACAAGGTCCCAAATATCATTTCTTTCAAATTGATTCAATTCTTCTTGCATTGCTAAAAGCCAATGCTCATCAAGTAAGACATCCATAAAGTTTTTAGGTTCAACTTGTGAAACAAAAGCATGGTGACAACAGGAATTACTTATCTTAGAGCGCTTTGTTACCCCTTTTGTGATGTCACCGATAATGTTGTCAATAGGATGATTCTTGGAGGTTCTCCACTCCAATGGAAGACCATCATTTTCTTGTTGACTTTCATCATCTTCCTTTTCATGGTTGTCATATTCTTCCTTCTCAATGTCCACCGCTTTAGGTTGATCATTCTCTTTTTCGGTTTCATTGAGCATGTCTTCCGTAGATGCACCTACATCAAGAAAAGAAATACCGTTCCCAATACTATTTAGGCAAGTCTCATCAAAGGTAACATGAACGGACTCCTCAACACTAAGTAATCTCTTATTATAGACTCTATATGTTTTACTTGATTATGAGTATCCAAGAAAGATACCTTCATCGGCTTTCGCGTCAAATTTTCCAAGATTATCTTTTCCATTATTCAAAACAAAACACTTACATCAGAATACATGAAGGTGTGATAAATTTGATTTTCTACCCTTTAATAATTCATATGGGGTTTTGTCAAGAATAGGACGGATAAGTATCCTATTCAACACATAACATGCCGTGCTCACGGCATCGGCCAAAAAGTATTTTGGTAGACCATAATCATTGAGCATTGTTCTTTCCAACTCCCCTAAAACACGATTTTTGCGCTCCATAACTCCATTTTGTTGTGGAGTTCGGGGAGCTGAAAATTTATGTTCAATACCAAGTTTATCACAATATTTTTCAAAGATATGATTCTCAAATTCACCTCTATGATCACTTCGGATGGAAACTATTTTGGAATTCAATTTATTTTGAGATAACTTGGCAAAACGTACGAAAGCCGAGAAGGTTTCATCTTTGCTACGTAAGAAAAAAGTCCAGCAAAATCTTGAGTAATCGTCTACAATTACCAAACCGTAATAATTCCCACCTAGGCTTTTGGTCCGTGAAGGGCCAAATAAATCCATGTGAAGAAGCTCAAGGGGTCTCGATGCTGAAACAATGTTTTTAGATTTAAACGAGATCCTTGATTGTTTTCCCTTTTGACATGGATCACATAGGTGATATTTTGAAAACTTTATCTTTGGTAGACCAATTACTAAATCTTTTGCAACTAGTATATTAAGTAGATCAAAGTTAAAGTGTGCTAAAAGTCGATGCCAAAACCATGAATCTTCACTCACGGTAACAAGACATTTGGAATTATTCACGGATACGCTTCTTAAGTCTAGCATATAGATATTGTCTACCCTCACACCATTAAACATACAATCCTTCTTTTTCATTATGTGCAATTATACCACACTCTTTGGTAAAAGTTACCTTGTACCCATTGTCACATAATTGACTAATGCTAAGAAGGCTATGTTTAAGGCCTTCAACTAACATAAATTTCGAGATAATAATAGTTGAGGGATTACCTATACTACCTCTTCCAAGTATGGCACTTTTATTGTTATCACCGTAAGACACATATCATTTCTTCTTTGCCACAAAGTTAGAGAATAGAGAAATGTCTCCCATCATGTGTCTTGAGCATCCACTATCGAGAATCCATTTTCCCGTCATAGAGTCAAGACATTAAACCTACATAAAATCAAACAAAGGTAGTAGGTACCCAATTCTCATTGGGTCCTTGGGAGTAAGTGAAATAATTGTTGCATTTGGGCAACTATTGAAAAGTGTCATTTGGTACTAGAAAGCACCTAAATTTGCATTTTTCTATGGTATGACCTTTCTTGCAGCAATAGTGACAAAACAATCTATGATGAGCTTTACTTTTCCTATTTGAATCCTTCTTAATCAAATTGTAATTTTTTTGAGACTTTTCAACCTATGAGGATCTTATAGCAAGAGTATCACATGGTTGTGAAGCCTTGTGCACTTTGGTTTCAAGAGGACTCACTTCTTGTTGCCAAATTTGACAAGTTTCACAACCGAACTGACATGGTTCCTCATCCCCATTTTTATATTTTTTACCATTTACAATAGATTGCTTTAATGCTTCAAATTTCTTTTCGGTTTCTTCAACCTTTGCTTCTAAGTATTTAAAAACTTTTTCATTGGAAGCTAATTTCTTATAAGCATGAATCACTTCCTTTTGTAGATTTTCAATAACATTTTTCAAATCAATAAAAGACAACTTGTCAACATTAGAGTATTTAGAATGACTTACATTCTTTTTCTTGCCTTGTCGTTGATTAGCCATGAAACAATAATTTGCTTCTTCATCTCTCTCACTTTAGCTTTTCTCCCTCGAGTCATCACTTTCGCTATCCCAAGCAACATAAGCCTTTCTAGGCTTCCTAGAATTGTTTTGTTGGCTTTTTCCTTTCTTACTAACAAGAGATGGACAATCTGGTCTAAAATGACCCGACTTTCCGCATTCATAGCATATACCTTTTCCCTTGTCCTTTTTATTGTCTTCATCTTTGGAGGGTGTAGATTGTCATTTAAATCTCACAAGATTTTTGTCGGAGTGTTTGATACCATTCTTTAGAATGTATCGATTGTATCTCCTAACAAAAAGTCCCATTTGCTCATCATCCGAGTTTTCTTCATCACACGAGTCACTATCATTAGTGTGCTCTTCCTTTGAGGATCTAGGATTTAAATCCCTAAGAGCTTTAGACTTCATTCCTTCCTCCTTATTGGTTTCCTTCTCCTTTTTCATATTTTTCTCAATCTTCTTTTCATGTGCATCCAAGTAATTTAGTTCTTGCTCGTGTTCTTCTAACTTTTCGAACAATGGTGAGATCAAGTGTTGTAAGATTGTTGGCTTCTTTGATGGTCGTAACCTTCTGTTGCCAATTCCTAGTAAGACATTTCAAAACCTTGTTAGTAGCAATAGCATTGGAAATAGGATTACCCAGTAAGTTTAAACGATTAATAAGATGTAAGAACCGCTTTTGCATTTGAGCAATGGTTTCACCATGCTTCATGCGAAAGAGTTTGAATTCTTGATTAAGTGTATTAATTCGGGCTTGTTTGACCTTATTAGTTCCCTCATGGGCAACTTACAGAGCATCCCACATAGCCTTAGCGGTCGCACAATGTGAAACCCAATAAAACTCATCGACACCGAGAGCGGATATCAAGATGTTTTTTGCTTTCCAATCGTGTGACCACTTCTTATTATCTTCCTCATTTCATAGTGCTTCGGGCTTAGGTAAGGTAACACCATCCACAATATGTGTGATTGGTGTATGTTCATTTTGAATGACCTCCCAAACAACTTTATCATAAGAGTTCACATGAATTTGCATACAAGCTTTCCAATAACCATACTTTTCTCCCGTAAATATTGGAGCTCTCTTATAATTCCCTTTAGGTTTGTGAGTTGTTTTCTAATAATCATTTCGAAGCACGAAATGAATCGGGCTCTTGATGCCACTTGTTAGACGACGACAACTAGTCTAAAGGGGGTGAATAGACACCCAAGCCAAGATCACCAAATACAAATTGGGTTTTAAAAATATTTGAAAAAGAGTGCACACGGAAGGTTTTGGTGTGGATCGACAAAAGTCGTCTATACGAACTTAGTTATTGGAACTCGGATATGCAAAGCCAATTATGGAATGACAAACACAATAATTGAATTTAACCTTTAATCGAGTATCACGTTATTACTCGTTTAAACTAATGAACTTAGTAATGCTATTTCCAATGATAATAAGCAAAAATATTGAACTATACAATTTATCAAACACTAGGTGTGCGAATGAAATTTCAGAATTTCCTTTACGTTGTTGTTGATATTAAAACCACTTATAATAAAAAAAGATTATAAGCTCATCAACAATCAAGTTAAAACAAAAAGATCACAGGAAAATTCCTACGAATCGATCGATTGATTAATGCTATTTGACAAATTGTGTAATGAAAAATAAAGTGAGTAAAGAGATAATAGAGAGATCGACACGAGGATTTGTTCACGCAGTTCCTCACTTTCATCCTTACGTGTGGGTACGTCTGCGCCTAATTTCCAATGTGGAATTAGGATACTTTCTTACTATGCAAAAAGTCGATATATAAGAAAAGTGTTCAAGAGCAACCATACAAACACTACTGGTTCTGATGTTGATTCAACCCCTTTTCTTCTTTTGATCTTGAGTAAGACCAAGACAACAATGGATGTAGATTGACTTGTCGATATTGCTACTCCTTTGCGTTCTTTATCTCCAAAGCTTTCGCGCACAATCTCTTGCACCTATTGTTCCATAATACTTCAATTTGATTCGTTATTCTCAATTACTTCCTTTGCGTTCTTTATCTCCAAAGAGTCATTTGCGTACTTTATCTCCAAAGGCTTTCACAACATCACAATCCTCTATTGAACTTCTAGCACGAAAACCCCCAAATATATACACGATCTTGGAGGACAAACCCGCGGTTTTTCCGGATGAAGACCCCTACAAATCTCAACCCAATATCTCGGCTACACAAGAACCCAATTGGACCTTATCAGGCCTTCGCCTAGCTGGCACCCCAACAAAAGATTATTATGTGTGATTTGTCAGTGTGTAGACATAGGATGGAGGTTAAAGATGATGAGCAGATGCAGGCTAATTTTATGGTATCACCAGTTTGTAATGAAGCATGAAAGATGTATTTATAGTTTTGGAAGATTGGTGGCAAAGAGGTATTTTTTTGGAGTAAAAAAATAAACAAAATTGACCAACTTAAACAGCATGTGTCGGCCTGAACGTTGGATGTGCCGACACATACTGTAAAAAATAACAGCATGTGTCGACCTGAAAGGACCTATGTGTCGACCCAAATGAAACATAACCTACACCCTTATTTAGGACATTAGATGTGCCGGCCTGAAGTATGTATGTGCTGACCCAAATAAAACAAAGACTACAACCTTATTTAGGATAGTAGATGTGTCGGCCTGAAGCACGTATGTGCTGGCACATAATATTGAAACTTGCAGTATGTGCCGACCGAGATAGCCATGTGTCGACCTAACCAAGTAAAAGCCTACAGGCTCTAATATTGAGTTACATGTGCAGGCCTGAAATATGTATGTGCCGACACATATAGTGCATTTTTGTGAAGGAAATCTGTTTTTCATGTATTTGTTCAAGTTCAAGGTGATTTTTGAAGATTCCTAAGACCTCTAATGCAAGGGAGCCATACTTACCCAGAGATACTGTCCAATATACCAAAATGCGAAGTAGTTTCAATGTTTTGACATCATGCAAAACATCTCATGGTGAAGCTGCACTCACATGGTATCCTAACTCATGAGCCTCTTATCATGTTACTAATGATTCAAGGAATTTGCAGCAGGTGACACCATATGAAGGTCCTGACCAGATTTTCATTGGTAATGGTCAAGGTTTGCATATCAATTCCACTAGTTCTAGCATATTTATGTCTAACACACATCCTTACATACCTCTCACCCTGAACAATATTTTACTTATTCCTTCAATCACTAAAAATCTTATTAGTGTTAGTCAATTTTGTCGTGATAATGGTGTTTATTTTCTGTTCACATCTGATAAGTGTCTTGTCAAATCCTAGGCTATACATGAGGTGGTACTTGATGGTGTTGTTGGAACTGATGGCTTGTATGAATTTACCTCACTCAACCTCTCCAGCTCAAGTTCCAAGTCTGCTCCCAATTCTGTGTGTTCTACTACTTTGTTGCCTATTATTCATACTACTTTTGTTAATGTTAGTCCTACTGCCATGTGGCATCTAAGGCTAGGACATCCAAATAAGCATGCTCTAAAGCTTGTTCTATAGAGTTGTAATGTTTCCTTTCATAATAAAGGTTCTGATTTCTTTTGTTCAGCTTGTTGTATGGGTAAATCCCACAGGATTCCATCATTACCCTCATACACAACACATTCCAAACCTTTGGAATAAGTTTATGGTGATATATGGGGACCATCTCCCAATACATATACCTTAGGCCATAAATATTATATGTCATTTATAGATGCTTATACAAAATTTACATGGATTTATTTCCTCAAAAACAAATCTGAAGCTCTCTATACATTTAAACAATTTAGAACTATGGTGGAATTACAATTCGGTCTACCTATAAAGGCTTTTCAATCTTATTGGGGTGGGGAATTTTGACCCTTTAACAAGTACTTGGCTGAATTTGGCATCTTGCATAGGGTTATTTGTCCCCACACACATAATCAAAATGGGGTCATAGAGAGAAAACATAGACAGATTGTGGATATAGGTCTTACATTACTTAGTTAGGCATCTATGCCCTTAACTTATTGGGACTTTGCTTTCTCCACTGCTATCTACCTTAATAACAGACTCCTGTCTGCATCCACACAATTTCAACTCCCTTATTCCTAATTATTCAACACTAGCCCTGACTATGCCTTCCTCAAAGTATTTGGTTGTGCATGCTTTCCACTTTTAAGACCTTATACTAGTCACAAACTTAACTTTAGGTCTCAAGAGTGTGTTTTTCTTGGGTACTCCACATCTCATAAAGGATATAGATGTCTAGCCCCTAGTGGATCTCCTCTTCAATGAGTCCAGATTTCCATATGCTAAACTTTTTCAAGCTTCTACTTCAACCAAAACTCACAATTCTTCCTCATATGTATCTCTTTCACCACTTCCACTTACATCCTCACCTATCTCACATTCTAACCCTAATCTACCTTCTCATCCTACTCAACCTTCCTCTCCAAATACCACTACTAGTGGCCGGTCTATGTTTTCTCACAGTCTTGCTGATGTTACTAGATCTACTACCTCTAACACTATTAGTTCTAACTCCTCTATACACTCTCTTGGAAGCAATACAGTCTCAGTGTCTACACCTCCTACTACTGCATCTCATTCTCCTTCACATAATTCTAACTTTGCTCAGTCTTTGACTGCCTCTGAGACTTCCAGCTCCACTCAATATGAAGCCTCTCCTACTGTTGTTATCCCCCCCAAGGTTATACCTGTTGATGTTATACCAGTCAATAGTCATGTTATACAGACAAGGGCTAAGTCGGGTTTCTCTCAACCTAGGATTGATCACAAGCTCTTTCTCACATTGTCTGAACCTAAGACAGTCAAGCATGCCCTATCTGACCTGTAGTGGAAAGCAGCTATGCAAGTAGAATATGATGCCCTTATGAACAATAACACCTGGACTTTGGTTCCTCTTCCTCCACAGAGGCAGGCAATAGGCAGTAAATGGGTTTTCAGAGTCAAAGAAAACCCTGATGGCACAGTTAATAGGTACAAGGCAAGACTTGTGGCCAAAGGGTTCCATCAAAGAGAATGCTTTGACTTTAATCTGACCTTTTCTCCAGTTGTGAAGCCTATCACCATTAGGTTGAGTTTATCTATTGCTCTAACACACAACTGGACCATCCAAGAACTTGATGTGAATAATGCCTTTCTCAATGGCTTTTTGGATGAGGAAGCCTACATGGTTCAACCAAAAGGTTTTGAGAGTTCTAATCCTAATTTAGTGTGCAAGCTAAACAAGGCTATCTATGGCCTCAAGCAGGCTCATAGACAATGATTTGAAAGACTTCAAGTAGCATTAGTCCATCTCAATTTTTAGCCAAGCAAGTGTGATCATTCCCTGTTCATTCACTTCTCTCAAGGGCACACAATTTATCTTCTAGTCTATGTAGATGATATCATCATTACTGGCAACTCTATTGGTCTTATAAGTATATTATCTCCAAGTTGAATGTGGCCTTTTCACTAAAGCACTTGGGAGATTTAGACTTCTTTCTTGGTATTGAAGTTAAAAGGCTCACTTCTTAATCTCTTCTTCTTACCCAGACCAAGTACATCAAATACCTCCTCATTAAAACTAACATGCTGGAATCTACACCTGTTAGTACCCCTATGCAGTCCACCTGTAAACTCACCAAAAATGGCTCCCCTGCTCTAGCTGATCCCTATATGTATAGGTCTATTGTTAGAGCTCTGCAATATGCAACTCTAGCAAGACCTAATATTGCTTATTCTGTGAACAAAGTTTGCCAATTCGTGTCACACCTTTTGGGGGCTCATTGGGTAGCTGTTAAAAGAATATTGAGGTACCTCAAAGGCACTCTTTCTTATGGTCTGCAGCTTCTCCCTCTTCTTCTCAATACTGTTCCATCCATTCAGGTCTTCTGTGATGCAAATTGGGCATCTGATCCTGATGATAGGAGGAGCACATCAGGTTTTTCCGTCTACTTTAGCCCCAACTTAATTTCATGGTGGTCTAAAAAGCAACAAGTAGTTGCAAGGTATAGCACTGAGTCTGAGTTCATAATTCTTGCTCAAGTTACTGCAGATCTGCTTTGGATCTAGACACTTTTCAAGGAACTGCACATTCTCACCAAAGTTCCTCGTATCCTCTATGACAACCAGTCAGCAGCCCTTCTTGCACACAATCCAATTATGCACACCAAGACCAAACATATGGAGATTGATATTTTCTTTGTAAGGGAGAAGGTTATAGGAAAACACGTACAAGTCATTCATGTTCCTGATGTGAGAACAAGAATTGTCTCTACAAGTCAATCTATGTTTTGATGATAACAATAAGTATTTGTGAAAGAACCATTTTATGGTCTAACATGTGTTGTGTGCAGATCATAAGAACTAAAGACATCGGAACCAACATACACCAGCTAGATGTAGTATGATTGAATATATACATATGCGAATTTACTATGTGTGACTAAATTCGTGAGAAGCAAGAACGCTTCTTTATCTAGTCATGATTAGCCAGATCCGAGGATGCCAAGATTACTGTTGCAATGCTATTGTGGATGCTCTCTGAAAGTGATTGAGATTCTGAAGATAGTGAAGCTTCTGAAGAAGTACACTCTGAAAGAACCAAAGTACGGAAGACTTCTATGACTTGAAGTTCTGATAGCTGAAGGCACTGAAGACCAAGTGCAGAAAGAATCTGAAGACTGATGAGTTCTGAGGATCAAGGTTTCAAATAAGAAGTTCTGAAGACTCTGAAGACAGGCTCTGAAGATTCGGAAGACTTGAAGCAGAAAAGGATAACGTTCTTAAAGACCAAGTGCTGAAGTTCTGAAGACTGATTCCTAATGGACTTCTTCAATCGACTGAAGACTTAAAGCATCAGATATTCTGCTATGAAGACTCTACTCATGCTTCATCAAATTAACATCAGAAGCCACTGAAGTTTTGAAGTCTAAATATTACCGTTGTGAGTTAAATGTACACACTGCCCAAGAAAAGATGTCTGGTCACTTCTTCCACTGCAAAAAGAAGATGTGTCAGTACAACTCATTATATCACAACGTCTCTTTTCCAAACAGCCAACAGTATTCTCTAACGGCTATATTTCTACTGGCTATTTAATGGAAAGAGTTTTTGCTTCTGATGTGTCGATCACTTGTAGAAACATGAACCAAATGTTCATCTACAAAATTGACCAAGTCATTGTGAAGATAGTAACAACGATGAGTTCTCGTTGTAACACTTAACATATTCAGAGTTATCATTATTTCACTAATGGCGATTGTTGTTGAAACTCAAGAAGACAAATCAACACAACAACAACAATCAAACATAAGTTGTTGATGAAGAAGACAACATTGAAGATCTGTCAAGTCATCAACCTACCTTCTCGTCAAGACTACATTGATGATCTGAAACAAGGAATTGAAGCTTGCTCAACCAGAAGACGAAGAAGAAGAAGATCTACAAGATGTCAACAATTGTAATATCTAAATACATCTTTGTAGTTTCTTAGGAAAGCAAGGAGCTGATTGTTCAAAACTTGCTTGAACACATGTGTGTGTTCTTTGTACTTAAACTTAGGAGAAACTTGCTTATTAAGAAGCACAATTTGTAATATCCAGTTTGCCAATTCAACTAAATGAATTGAGACTCCTCAAGTGAACGTTATATCCTGATGGGATCCCTGAACGGTTCAGCTGTGAGTTGAGGCCCTTGAGTAGATCACGTGGTGATCAGATACTTGAGATGACAATGGCTGGGTGTCATTGTGGAAAATCCTGAAATAGGGTCAATAGCTTTATGTTCATTAAGTTGAGTCCCTGAACGTCTAGCTGCAAAAGCCTAGTAGTAGATCTTAAAGAGATTGGAACCTGCAGGTCAATGTTCATTATATTCATTAATATGAATCCCTGAATGGTTCATTGTGTTGTTAGTCACAGTGCGGCTGTGCAAGTTGTTAGTCACCGGCGTGGCCCGTGCAAGTGTAATCATGATTTGATTATAGTGGATTAAGTCCTTGTGTTCAAGGCGAAATCACCTGAGGAGGGTGGACTGGATTAGCCCGCGTGGTGAACCAGGATATATCGTGTGCCCTTTACTCTCATGCTTAGTATCTCTATTTATGTTTCTGCATTGTCTATCAGAACCTCATGTTAAGCAAAGTCAGAACCTTGCAGCCTATCTCTGATAAGCTTCCGCACTGCAAGTTCTGAGTATCGTATCTTATGATCAGAACCTATATGGTTCTCATGCTCTATAGTTAAGAGATCAGAATCTCTCAACGAACATTAAAGGTTCTTGAGTGTCTCTTTAACAAGATACGAAAAGTTATAAAAAGAGTAAATACACAATTCAAACCCCCCATTTCTTGTGTCTTTCTCGTACCTTCAATTGGTATCAGAGCACCGGTTCTGTTATTGATTTACATCAAACACTTAACACTGTCAGAAAAAGATCCAGATGTGGTGCGTAGAAGTACTCTTGGTGAGATTGAAATCCACTTACAATTTCTGTAACAGTTCAGCATTTGACTGTATTCAAAATTGTAATCAATCTGATTACTTCGTGAGCAATTCACTGATTCTAGATGAAGCCTCACTAAAATTGAAGAATCGGCTGATAAGATAAATTCATCCGATAAAAGGCAGTATCTGTTGAATGCTCATCCTGGAAATTACGTGTGGATAAAACCATGTATATGCTTAAAAGATGAATCATCAGAAAGCAAGAAATCTTGTTTGCTGAAGATTAATTCTTTATGAGTTTTTGAGATGTTTTCAAGAAACGGATTAGGTCCACCCTTGACTTTCTCGTTTAAAACTCATTCTGAATCTCTTCACGTAAAGAAGAAAGATTGATGTTCTAAGACTTTGAATTTCAGAAAGAAATCTGTTAAAATCAGAATCTGAAAAATTCAAATTATTAGAAATGATTCAATGTCAGAATCTGGAATGATCAAAAGATTCAATGAAGAACTGAATCCCAAAGATTCAGTAAATACTTGATTCTGAACGAACTCTTAAGCTTTAACTGGTTCAGTGATCAAGCTCCAACAACTTGAAATCATCCTAGTAAAAATCAAATGTTGATAATCTGATTTTCGTCAGATCAAGTGTTCTCAGAACCACTTGAGCTATGAAATTAGATGTTATCATTCCAGATATCTAGGTTCTCTAACTGATGTCTTAAAAGATGACGTTAATGATGTTCATTTGAAGAAATCAGTTAACTCATAAATATGTGTGACCAACCCCAAATAAGTTGATCATCATTGTGAGAACAAGAAGGCTCATGCAAACCATGTCTAGTGATGTACACATGGGGTGTGATGATGTTTTGGTTCTGAACAAGTTCTGAAACAACCTTGAGGAACAAAGTCAGATGTTGATATGTCAATTCCTCCTTGAATAACCTCTCAAAGGTTCTCACTAATCTTGTGAAATCAATCATCTTTCAAAGAAAAGAAACTCTCACAAAGGCAAACTGAATTCAGACTATGAAAGGAGAACTCAACTCAGATCCATATCTTAAGAACTGTATCAGAACTAAACAGGTTCTATGGATCAAGGAAATAAGGAGTGAGAAGCAATAAAAAACAGATGCAATCTGATGCGTATGAATGGAGTCATCAAATAGAATTTATTATTCACTAAAGTACTGCTCCCAAGCATACGAGTGTCAATTTTATTTCAGAACATTCATTACATCGCCTTACCAAAAAGATTGCATGTAATTGGCAAAGTTCGGATGAAGTGATCACTCTGATCATGTTAAGTCCTAATCTCGGTTGCTATAACCTAGAAAGTTGATGGACAAGGTTGAACAAGAAAAGAGAGAAAGTCGTAGTTCAAACAGGATCACATTCCAAGAAAATATTCATTTTTCAGAACACAAGCGTGTCTTGAAAAATCCAAGAACCCTCAGTAGTTCACTCAGAAAAGGAAAGATCAGAGTCAAGATGAGAATGCATTCAGATTAGTCTGTAAAAATTTCCAGGTACCATCTTTCCCTCACTTATGACTTACTCTCATAATAACAACCAGAATCACTTTATCAAACCCCCTTGATTATGATGTGTTAAGTTTCGAGAAAGTAATTAGAAATTTTTTTCTGCTTAGAAAATGCTATAGTATAAACCGCCACACATGTAAGATTCTCCACATCATGTCATTCACCCTGCTTAATTTCTTCCCATAACCCATTAGTACACTCCAACTAGTACTCCTGTTCTAGACCTAACTCTCTCTCTCTCTCTCCTAGAGCCTCTTTATCTGACCTAGTTAGTCTACGAAACCTGAATGTTCAATTAAATGGTTGCACACTTCTGCATCCATCTAAATCTCCTTGGTTTACTCACATTGAATGATATCTGTTCAGTCTTGAAATAGGGAAACGTGTTACCTTGACCAAAATAGCTCTTCACCTAAGCTACTGACCTTAAGCTGGAATAATTATGCTCTGACAAGTCAGGATTCCCCTTAAGTATTGGGAACAGTGGAAAACCCTCTTTGCCTGCATTCTCGACTATACGCCTTTCAAGTCTTGAAATTCGAAAGCGTGTCGTCTAGAATTAATGACCTCATAAAAGCAGTTACTGCATCTACCTAACTCCTGCTAAGAGTAAAATGCATATATATCTTTTTGATCTTCCCTAGAATTACAAACTACTTAGTTGTCCTCACTCTTTAGACTTCTCCTAGGCATTCCAATCTTCTTAAGTCATTCTTAGCTACTAACTTGTCCTGCTCAAACTCCCCCACTTGTCGATTTAAAACCATAGTTGTTCCGAAAGAATTCATCACTATCCCTTAGTCCTAACCTTCCTTTCATCCTCAATCTAAAATGACTCCAAGGACCTTTTATGGCAATGATGAGCTTCTTGAAGTCATCAATGAAAAACGACCAAATCCAATAGATACTAATAGTGACTTTCATCTTAGTATCCACTTCCAAAAATGGAATAGATACATTCATATGCTTTGAGGCTCAATTTATCCGACCCTCTTAAAATCCTTTTGGATTAATTCCTCCATTAACAGAAATGGTCTGACTATCTCCTCTAACATTTATGGTCTTCCAGTCACCATCAACATCACAAAATTCTCTGAAGCCATTAACTGTCCACTAGGAGGTGTCACTCCCAACCATGCATCCATTCAATGTACCTCTGATGCTGAAATGAAATATATGTTTGATAAAGGATCGGTCCTTGAACCTATAAATCCTGAAAAACTTGTGCCAATTGCTAGAGGATGGTTCAAATTCGTTTTAACTAATATCAAGCCTCGCAACTCAAACAAAGACTTCCTGTACCATGATGATAAGCTCCTCATCATGTGTCTCCTTAGGCCAATTCCTATTAATCTATCTCAAATAATCTTTGATCATCTAAAGGAATCAATTCTTATATCAAGAACAATGGATAAGTCATTCATTCCATACGGAAGAGTCCTGTCTGAAGTTCTCTTCAAAGTTGGTATTGTGCAAACGATTTGCAGAATTCGGTGTGGACCAGACACTGCTCTAAATAGGAATTTTTGTGAAACCTTCGATAACAGATGGTTCTCATAAAACTAGAAGACTATCTGTCGTACTTAGGCTAAGTTATTAGTATGTAATAGTTTATCTAGATCACATGCTCATTCTGTAACTGCACATTAAACTAATGAAGTATGTATCACGTCATTTCTTTATGCCTACTCCTATATAAGCGCACTTATAAAACATATAAGACAAATCTCTTGAAAGAAGAAAATATGTGTTCAACACTAGAGAATGTTAATACTCTCAGATACATATTTATTACGAATCTTTGACTGCCGTCAAAAATCAATTAGAGTATCCTACGCGTGATCTCTTTTCAAGACTGGTAATCTGTCAGACTCTGTGCTAGTCCTAATCCACAACCTAAGATGTCTAGAAAATGACAAACCTAATGATTGTAGCCACGAGCATTTAATTGACTCTCCATTCGTTGCTACTTAAGGCACCATGTTCTTTCCTCTATTCATCATTCCAAACCATCCCAATCAGTACCCTTCTTTAGTATTTTCTCCAGGATGTCCACCTCTCGCCCTAAACCTACTAAATGTGAAATTGCTAAGTTAAGAGTCCTGAATGAATTCTCCGTGAGTACCAGCTATCTCAAGGAACTTGGCTTCACTAGAACTTCTTCCGAATTAAGATGTCAGAACTGGGAAGGCTATCTTGAGATGCTTCCAGGTCTCATTTACACAGATCTTGTTAAAGAATTCTGGACAAATGCTGACGTGTTTTCTAACGAATATAACCAACACATCATTCAATCAGTTGTCTCTAAAATTCCAGTGGTAATTAAACCCTCAGTCATTGCGGAAGCAATCAAGTGCGATGAAAACGGTGACTCCACTGAAGACTACAAGGAAAGGAATATCTTCAATGATCTCATCTACAATATTCATTATGGAAATGGTCCCTCTAACTGCGTCTTCACACTCAAACCCTCAGCTAAGGTCTGGCATTGAATAATGGAAACAAACCTTCGACCTAGAGAGATATGAGAACAAGTGCTAACTCATTCAGATAGACTATTCATCTTCTGTCTGATCTACAGAAGAAAAATAAACCTTCCCCTAACTATGTTCAATAATTTAAAAGAACAAATTCTGTTGTCTAAAAACAAACCCTCTCTCAGCATCCCGTATGGAAGAGTCATATCTCGAGTCCTAGAAATTCAAGATGTGGTTACCAGGCTAAACCACTTAGGAGAAACCACTGAATATTCACCCATAAATCTTACAAATCTATCTGGAAATTCCTAAATAGAAATTAAGTTATAAGATTTCTGCCTTGATATGCTATTTCCTACTCTATGTACTGAATTATCTATGTTTTGATTATTTTGAATTTGTCTAGATTAAGCTCAACCTATGCTCTGCATTTTAAAACTATGCTATGTTGGTTCACAAATGAAATGCTGTAATTAATCTCTACAGATGCTTTAATCCTTTAATTAAGTAATCAGTTGATTCAATTAAATACATACTGATTATCGATGTGACTCACTAAAATAAGTCAAAATGCTTCTAAATGTTTAAATGACTCTATAACTCTATGCTCCTTATCATGTCAAATATTCAATATACTCAAATAGGAGAAATAAAGTTTTAATATGTAGGAAACTAAATATAAGAGATTATATGCTTAATTGCTCATATGCTCTAGCACTTTTTGATGATGTCAAAAACGGGGAGAAATATATTGATTTTGATTGAAAGAAGGAAATCTTAAAGCATGCAGAACCCAAACAAAGTACTCATATAAAATGTGTTGCTACTAACGTTTGTTGTTTGATGTTATCCGAGGAACTCTAAACAAGTTCACTAGGTATTCTAAGAAACAGGTTAAGCTGGAAGAATCAGATTTATCGTAATCCTTATCTCACTTAGCTCAGAAAAGAAGTAAGAAAACTCTGAAAGCAGTCAAGACTAAGCATACATTTCAAGATGCTCACTCAGAATATCTGTGCAAATCAGAAGTCAAGAACTGTCTGAAGATCCGGATTGAAGATCCAAGAAAGAAACCGTTCTGATGTTTACCAGGAACCATTGGAAATGAAAACGATCTGGTAATCAGACTAAATCAACAATTGGTAATCAGACTCAGTACATAAAGATTAGTATCAGACTCATCAATCAGAGCAAAGCTGTGGATTACTATCAAAATACCTTCATTGGTATCAATATCAGCACTCTAATGAATTACCTCTCAAGCGTATGAGAAGAAATTCTTCACTTGGTATTAGACTCAACATACTCTGGTATAAGACTCTGCACATCACATGGTAACAGATCAAAATTAAATCATGAGTATCAGATTCAGAATCAAGCGTTGATTGATCACTTTAATTAAAACCTTCAATTGGTATCTGATCAGAAATCAAGCTTTGATAAACTACTAAGTATGACTTTAACAAGGTTCTGAGATGAAGACCTGTGTTCAAAAGCCAAAACAATCATGATCTACATTGGTGTTTAAAATCTTATCATCCAGAATTATAATTCTGAAGATCCCAATATCTGACGTATAGGAATTAGGGGGAGACTGCCCTGAAGATCAAATTGCAAAATCTCAAATCTTCACAAAGTCTGAAACTCAGGGGGAGTTTCTTAAAGATAGTGTCTGTCTCTGATGAATAGCAAGGCTATGTTATCAGATAAGAACTGATCTGCTTGTGCTTAAATGAATCTGCTGAAAGGTAGAAATGCTTCAGAAGTCTCTGAAGATTACAAGCTCTGATACGACCACAAAGGAGCTGAGCTCTGAAGATCTGAAGATAGAAGTTCTGATGAACTAGTCCGGATGCTAAAGATTCTCTGTTATCTCTAAAGACAAGATAGAGAAATAACTCTTTTCTATTCCTGTTCTGACAACTCAAGTTGTTACTCTATATATCTTTGGATTACATAAAATCCTAGATGATCTCAGATAAGGCTTTGAGGATAACTCATTCAGGGGGAGCTGCTGTTCCAAACTCTGAATTTGTTTGCTTTGGTGATTACCTTGTATAAAATGTTCAATCAAAATACTTGGTTTTGTCATCATCAAAAAGGGGGAGATTGTGAGAGCAAGAATTGTCTCTACAAGTCAATCTATATTTTGATGATAACAATAAGTATTTGTGAAAGAACCATTTTATGGTCTAACGTGTGTTGTGTGCAGATCATAAGAACTAAAGACATCAGAACCAACATTCACCAACTAGATGTACTATGATTGAATATATACATATGCGAAGTTACTATGTGTGACTAAAGTCGCGAGTAGCAAGAACGCTTCTTTATTTAGTCATGATCAACCAGATCCAAGGATGCCAAGATTGCTATTGCAATGCTCTTGTGGATGCTCTCTGAAAGTGATTAATATTCTGAAGATAGCGAAGCTTCTAAAGAAGTACACTCTGAAAGAACCAAAGTACGGAAGACTCCTATGACTTGAAGTTCTGATAGCTGAAGGCGCTGAAGACCAAGTGCAGAAAGAATCTGAAGACTGATGAGTTCTGAAGATCAAGGTTTCAAATAAGAAGTTATGAAGACTATGAAGACAGACTCTGAAGATTCGGAAGACTTGAAGCAGAAAAGGATAACGTTCTTAAAGACCAAGTGCTGAAGTTCTGAAGACTGATTCCTAATGGACTTCTTCAATCGACTTAAGACTTGAAGCATCAGATATTCTGCTATGAAAACTCTACTCATGCTTCATCAAATTAACATCAGAAACCACTGAAGTTTTGAAGTCTAAATATTACCGTTGTGAGTTAAATGTACACACTGCCCAAGAAAAGATGTCTGGTCACTTCTTCCTCTGCAAAAAGAAGATGTGTCAGTACAACTCATTATATCACAACGTCTCTTTTCCAAACAGCCAACAATATTCTCTAATGGCTATATTTCTACTGGCTATTTAATGGAAAGATTTTTTGCTTCTGATGTGTCGATCACTTGTAGAAACATAAACTGAATGTTCATCTACAAAATTGACCAAGTCATTGTGAAGATAGCAACAACGATGAGTTCTCGTTGTAACACTAAACATATTCAGAGCTATCATTATTTCACTAATGGCGATTGTTGTTGAAACTCAAGAAGACAAATCAACACAACAACAATAATCAAACAGAAGTTGTTGATGAAGAAGACAACATTAAAGATCTGTCAAGTCATTAACCTACCTTCTTGTCAAGACTACATTGAAGATCTGAAGCAAGGAGTTGAAGCTTGCTCAACCAGAAGACGAAGAAGAAGAAGATCTACAAGATGTCAACAATTGTAATATCTAAATACATCTTTGTAGTTTCTTAAGAAAGCAAGGAGCCGATTGCTCAAAACTTGCTTGAACACATGTGTGTGTTCCTTGTACTTAAACTTAGGAGAAACTTGCTTATTAAGAAGCACAATTTGTAATCTCCAGTTTGCCAATTCAACTAAATGAATTGAGACTCCTCAAGTGAACGTTATATCCTGATGGGATCCCTGAACGGTTCAGCTGTGAATTGAGGCCCTTGAGTAGATCACGTGGTGATCAGATACTTGAGATGACAATGGCTGGGTGTCATTGTGGAAAATCCTGAAATAGGGTCAGTAGCGTTATATTCATTAAGTTGAATCCCTGAACGTCTAGCTGCGAAAGCCTAGCAGTAGATCTTAAAGAGATTGGAACCAGCAGGTCAATGTTCGTTATATTCATTAAATTAAATCCCTGAACGGTTCATTGTGTTGTTAGTCACATGCGGCTGTGCAAGTTGTTAGTCACCACCGTGGCCCGTGCAAGTGTAATCATGATTTGATTATAGTGGATTAAGTCCTTGTGTTCAAGGAGAAATCACCTGAGGAGGGTGGACTGGATTAGCCCGCGTGGTGAACCAGGATATATCGTGTGCCCTTTACTCTCTTGCTTAGTATCTATATTTATGTTTCTGCATTGTCTATCAGAATCTCATGTTAAGCAAAGTCAGAACCTTGCAGCCTATCTCTGATAAGCTTCCACACTGCAAGTTCTGAGTATCGTATCTTTTGATCAGAATCTATATGGTTCTCATGCTCTATAGTTAAGAGATCATAATCTCTCAACGAACATTAAAGGTTCTTGAGTGTCTCTTTAACAAGATGTGAAAAATTATAAAAAGAGTAAATACACAATTCAAACCCCCCATTTCTTGTGTCTTTCTCGCACCTTCACCTGACACTAACCAATGGGCTAATGTGCTCACCAAACCGCTGATCTCTACTGCTTTTCTTATGCTTAGGCACAAACTCAGGGTTGTCACCACCCCATGAGTTTGTTGGGGGGGAGGTATTAGAGTGTAGTTTGTATCTAGGCCTGCTTGTAATGTAACTGGCAACTGCCAGTCATCAAAGCTGGTAACCTATTGTAACCAGTCACCTTGTTATTCTATAAGTAATAAGGTGCAACCTCTTTGTAACTAACTTGAATCATAACAGAATTCTGTTATAGAAATGAAATCATCAATTCTCTCTAGCCTAGTTTCTAACAGATTCACATTCGAACAAGTAAGTTATTATCAAGGAGATAAAACGTATAGTAGGGCTACATAACCCAAAGCAACAACATGGTCACAACTAAAAACAATCTAATAAAGAACTTGAATATTATTGTCAAAAAGATCAGGAAGGCGTCCAAAACATTACAAAATGCATCCATAAACGATGATGACTAAAACGATTATGAACCATGACTCTGGTGAGAGATCTCTAATTTAAATCACACCAAAGATTCTCAGGTATTAGAACCCAACTCATTTGGGTCATGTAAAGAATAAAGCGAGACATACTCGGAATTTGCCGAGACCTATGATCATCGAAAACTATTAGGATGTGGTTGCTGCTAATTTGAAAACACACACGGGTTATCACAATCATAATGACGAGGATATGCATTGACATAGTTAAAGCATAACTACAATTAGTCGATACCCACTGGAGCTCTCCGACTTCATATGTTAAGGATCTAGCGGGTTCCACGATGACCATAGATAGAGATCCCACTGAAGTTCTCCGTCTTTTCCATTTGAAGCCGTAGTTTTTTCCAACTTCATTAAAGTCGTAAGTCTTCACAAAATGTGCACCAAAGATAAACTTCCCCAAGAATGGATTCATCATCAAGATCACAAATTTATGAGAGCTTACTTAATTAAATGCGTTTATGTCAAGTTTAGAAGACCCGCGATAGAACTCAAAACATTTCATCCTTATAAACTTTGTACCCTTACAGACCTTGTGCTTTAGGGGTTTATGTACTTCCCGGAAATTTTAGGACGGACCTTACTTCCCGGATTTGGATAGGGTCGGTATATAACCCTGAAAAGTTAGGAAGTCGGGGAGTTATTACGAAGTCGGGTGGAATGTACATCTCGTATTTTGCTGTAACCCGAATAAGGCCAATCAGACGGTCGTTATACATCTCGATCCTTAAGAGTTTAGAATACCCGGACCGAGTGAGAAAAAAATTGGTATGAGCTTCTCATCCCGGATTTTGGAAAGCATATCCCACAAAGGACACTTACCGTTACGGTATACCAAAGTCATAAAACATTACACATTTAACTTAGTAATAAATTTAGCGGTTACAAACGTTATAGATTGAATAGCCATTATACCTCCTAAATAGGTCCAAGTCTATAAAAGTAGTCGGAGGAAGATGATAATGAGGGGAAGAGACACGGTGAATAAAAGAAAGGTAGCAAACCTAATAATAACATTGGTAATAACCTTGGTCCACCAACAGTGGTGACCATTAATCCTATTCCAATCACAAACACTTCAACTATACATTTATGACATTCTCTAGAATCATGGAAGTTAACCATTTGATGTTTTTAGCAAGAAGAGTTAAGGATAGTCTTGAGTTGAGGAGACTTGACATTATGAATAAAATTTGCATGTTAAAATTGGGGTGGAAACTTCAATCCCAGTGCTAAGCGTTGTGGGGTGAGGTGCTTTGGGGAAAATGTCGTTATAGTGAAAAGCTCGGGATGAGATTAGTTTGAAGCCTACAGATTTAAATCTCGCGAAAAGAATGTTAAGTTGTGCCCTAAGCTTAACGAGAATTGTTTTTTGTCTACTGCTGATAGTAAGACATGCGTCGGGGATAAGGATCATGGATTTGAATATCCAAATCCCATATGTGATTCAGCATGCCAAGGTCTCAGAATTGTTGAGTGCGGATGGAGATAGGAATTGGCCCTTATTGGTGCAATGGATCCTTGAGGATGTTTTGAAATTGGATTTTCATATAGCAAACACGAATTCTGTGTCGAATATGTACATCTTGCTTGCTGATACCCAGTGCAAAGATGTAGGTGATTATTGGAAACGGATTTGGAGGCTTAAAGGTCCGTTATTTCGTCATGATATTCTGACCTTTCACATTCATTTTCACTCAAAAAAACCCTCTCCAAACCACATGCCAAAGCTATAACCCGTGCCCCTTTATCATGTGCATCTTTTCATTTTCAAACCAATATAACCAACTCCAAGCCTCGGCCTCAGTTCCAAGATAAAAGAAAACATGCAAGACCATATTAGATGTCACAAACATGAAAACTATATTTATATTTCAAAATCTAAATATACATCAAGTTAGCTTCAATTTGAAACACCAAGAAGCAACCTCAAAGTAAAAATAAAAACAACCAAAAGTCCAAAACAAAATAATCTTTAAACAAGAGAAATTAAAAATCAAAGCCACCAGCATCAAAGCCATCATCATATCCAGCATCATAAGCACCATCATCAGAGACCATATCACCGATCAACATCCCACCTAATGCACCTCCAAGCAACCCTGCTCCCAAACCCATTCCAAATTTATTCTTCTTAGGTTTCTGTGCCCCTGCATATCCATAACCCGGTTGTTGTTGTGGCGGATACCCATAACCCGGTTGTGGCGGTGGATATCCATACCCTTGTTGTTGTGGTGGGTACCCATAACCCTGTTGTTGTGGTGGTGGATAGCCGTAACCAGGTTGAGCAGGTGGATATCCACCTTGAGCCGCCGCTGCCGGTGGTGGATATCCATATCCAGCCCCTTGTTGCGGTGGAGGATACGGTGTACCGTACGGAACAGAACTAGACCCAGCCGCCACTCCCGGTGGAGGATAAGCCATCACTGGTTCATGTTTCCCCATATCCGATTCATGTTTCCCTTTCACCGTTTGGTTTTTCACCTCTGTGTTCATCGCCGGAGCTCCGACATGTTCGCCGAATTTGTAGGAGAGATTCAACGTCCCCTTGGATTTCCCTGAGGTTGTCCTAACCTGATAACTAACTTGCCTTAAAGAATCTCCGGAAGGGTTATCAAGAAGTTCCTTGAGAGGCATATGAACGGTACCGATCATGGTATCTCCAGCGACCGTGCGATTTGAGATGAGTTTGACCTCAAGAGAGAGACGGTTCTGATTAGCAAGGGATTCATTGACGGTGAATTTGATCGGGAAATTCCAGGTAGGGCTTGTTCCACCGTTACGGTGGATATGAGTGGTGGCGGTTTGTGGATTTATAGGATCGCCGGAGATTGAAACGACAGCGTAAACGTCCATCTTGGAGAAGAGATTGACATCTTTGAGATCTTTCGCAGAAATTATATTGAGTTCTAGGGTTCTATATTCCATGGTCATCAACAGCAAAGAGAGAGATGAAAGAGATTTGAAGAATTTTGATGAGTGATTTGTGTGTATAACAAAGTTTGTGATATTTGGATGTTTATACGATGTAACATAAGGTATTTATATTTGAGAAAATAATCATAGAAGAAACTTCCTGGTAGTACTGTTTATTTTTTATTTTTTAATTTACGCGTAAAGTAACGTTACTAACTTATTAGTTACTAATAACTATTTTAAATTTTAGTTTTTTTTTTAGGCGGTATTTGAATTTTTTTTTTAATATAATACATTTAAAAAAAAAATTTAAAAACTAACATTTCAGTTAATTTCCGAAAATAACTGGGTTTGGAAGGCCATTATAAAGGTGGTGTCATATGGGATGACGCATCAGTAGAGACCACATGTCAAATCATATGGCACCTCAGGCAAACAAACATTGTCCTAATTTACACTGAAGAGTCGCCATCTGGGATGAGGTTTTTTTTTTAATTCTTAGTATTAATTGGAAATAAAAAAAACATTTTGTATTTTAAAAAATTTAATTATGTTGTGCCTATAAATAAGGGTTCACTCTCAGTTGTTATTGCACAATACTTGTCACCAAAACCCTAAATTCCTCCTTTCCCTCACTAATATCCCAAACTCCTCCCCTACTCAACACCATGCCTTCATCCTCAAATCGCCGTCTGTCGTCATCATCATCAGCACCGGCGGAAAAGTTTCCCGAGTTTCCACTAATGAAACGAGATGCCCTAGTTATATACTCAGCTGTCAAGCCTCCGATGAAGATGCTACTCTGGAACACCCAGACGTTAAAGCATTTGCACAGGGAACTTCACCGCTGGCTAGCAGAAGAATTTCAGGCAGGTGAAAAGATCAAAAAGATTGAGAGGCTGGTTGAGAAGTCTGGTCCAGACGGAGTCACCCGGACTTGGAGGAAAGTGGAAAATGATGATGATGTTAGAACAGGAAATTAAGTTGATGGTTGAGAAGTCTGGTCCAGACGGAGTCACCCGGACTTTGGGTTTGTTATTGTTATTTTCTGATTTGGTATTAGGCAATTACAACCATCAACTTACTTTCATGTTCTAACATCATCATCATGAGGACGCCAACATCATTTTCCACTTTCCTCCAAGTCCGGGTGACTCCGTCTGGACCAGACTTCTCAAACGTCTGGGTGTTCTAGAGTAGCATCTTCATCGGAGGCTTGACAGCTGAGTATATAACTAGGGCATCTCGTTTCATTAGTGGAAACTCGGAAAACTTTTCCTCCGTTGCTAATGATGATGACGACGGACGACGATTTGAGGATGAAGACATGGTGTTGAGTAGGGGGAGAGTTTGGGATATTGGTGAGGGAAGGGAGGAAATTAGGGTTTTGGTGACAAGTATTGTGCAATAACAATTGAGGGTGAACCCTTATTTATAGGCACATAACATAATTAAATTTTTTAAAATACAAAATGTTTTTTTTTTTAATTTCCAATTAATAATAAATATTAAAAAAAAAACTAATTACACTGAGGCGCCATCCCAGATGGCGACTCTTCAGTGTAAATTAGGGCAATGTTTGTTTGCCTGAGGCGCCATATGGTTTGAAATGTGGCCTCTACTGAGGCGCCATCCCATATGGCGCCACCCTTATAATGGCCTTCCAAACCCATCCATTTTTGTAAATTAACTTAAATGTTAGTCTTTTTGGATTTTTTTTTAAAAAAATGTGTTATATTAAAAAAAATTCTGATGATAATATAATAATATGTTTTTAGTAATTATATGTTAAAAAATATGTTTTTATTATTTATAAAATAATGCATTCTTTGACTATTTTGTAAGGAAAAACTTTTACATTCCTAAAGAATTTTAAACATTTTTAATGTATAATTTTTTTAAATTGTGTTCATTGTACCGAAAGAATATCCTTATAATCATTTTTTAATATTAAATATATATTTATAGTAAGTATTTAGGTAAATGATAATAATATAATAATGTTTTTTTAGTAATTATATTTAATATTGAAAAAACTTTAACGTTTAATTCCTGAAAATTTTTAAACATTTTTAATGTATATCCTTTTTTAAAATTGTGTTCATTGTATCAAAAGAATGTCCTTATGGTCATTTTTTTATAGGCAAAATATCCAAATTAGTCTCTTAAGTTTACTTCGGGGTCCAATTTGATCCCTTAATTCTAAGAAGTTCCAAAGTAATCCCTTAAGTTTTTAAATGGTGCCAAATTGGTCCTTTCTGTCAGTGACCCTCTAACGTCCGTCAATGTGTGCAGACGTGGCTGATGAGCTGGCATGTTGTATCGTCTTCTTCCTTAAGACGTTGCTACACTTCATTTCTTCCCCAAATTGATTCAAAAATTTGAGTTAGGGCTAGAGATTCAAGCATGAAATCAAGCGGATCTTCGTCATTGCTGAAACAGAAAAATGAAGAAGGTGGTTGTTCTTCGAAGGAAGGTTCGAATCTTTATACAAGCTCCGGTTGGAAACCCTTATGTTATTGTGGGGACCGGGCCATTCTTCGAAGGGCAACAACTGTTAAGAACTATGGAAAACATTTCTGGGGTTGTCCTAATTATAAGGTATATTTCATGTAAATTTGATGTTTGTAATTTGGAAAATAAATGTTGCTGCAACTAATTGATTTGTAGCCTATGAATTTTCCAGGGATCTATGCAAGCTGAGTGTGGTTACTTTGGTTGGTTTTATGAAGATGTTGGAGATGAAAATGAGCAGTTTTGGATGGATAGAGTTGAAAAGCTATCAAAGGCAGTTGCAGAAGAAAAAATGGTGAATGAAGAACTTGGGCAACAAATGATGAATCTTGAAAGGGAAATGAAGAACATTATGAAGTGGAAAAAACTTTGGAATTTGATGTTGTTTATGATTATAATTGTAGTAATTTTTAGAATGAATTAGGAAAACACTTTGATTTGTATCAGTTTGTACCAGTTTGTTCAAGTTGAAATGAATAGACAAGTATTAGATTTGTATAAGTTGGTTCTATAAGTATGTACCATTTGAAATGAATAGACAAGTAATTTTTAGAATTTGTTGTATTATTTGTTTGCATTTGTTTATAAGCTGGTTCAATAAGCATTGTTTATAATAGTTGTTACTATAAGTTGGTTCTTTAAGCATTGTTTATAACAGTTGTTGTATAATTTGTTTGCATTTGTTTATAACAGTTGTTATAATTTGTTGTTGATGTTACAATTTGTTGTATCAGTTGTTACAGTTTGTAGCAGTTATTACAATTTGTTGTATAATTTGTAAATAAGTCATAGGCAAAATACATAGTGATAACATTGAAACCATAAGTCATAGCCAAAATACATAGTGATAGCTTGTGTCAGATTACATATGTCATACCCAAAATACATAAGTCACACCCAAAATGCATAAGTGACACCCAAAATACATAAGTCATACCCAAAATACACAAGTCATAGGTTGTGACAGATAACAGACAGAAACTAACAAAGTGGCAAAGGTTCAAACTTAAACTAACAAAGTGAACACAAAATTCCATAGACTTAAACTAAATTTTCTAAGTTGGCCCAACAGTTGATCTCTTAGTAGGTGTTGATCTCCTTTTTGTTGGCCCAACATCAGTCTTGGTTGCAGTCAGTCTTGTGGTAGGTCCTGGTGGTATGAAAGGCTTAGTTGCCCTTCCTATAGGTAACTTCTTGGTCCTTCCATGAGATGCTGAAGTAGATGATCGGCCCTTCTTAATCGGTTGTTTTGCTGCCCTTCCATGAGATGCTTGAGATGCTTGGGATGGCTGATGAGATTCATGAGTGACTACTTGTGAAACTTGTGTTGATGGTTGTTGGGATGGCTACTGAGATTCATAAGCGACTCCTTGTGAAACTTGTGTTGATGGTTGTTGGGATGGCTGTTAAGATGGCTGCTGGCTAGATAGGGTCAACTTGCAAGTAAGCTTGTTGTGACCTGGTTTCTTACATCTACTACACCTAACATTGAAACCAGTCCATCTCATTTTTTTGTCTAAACCATCTATCTCACCCTGCTCTAAATTCCTTCTCTTTTTTGGCCTTCCAGGCATCTTCCTATACTTGGGTGGCAGCACATCAGGATACTCAGTCCTTACCTAAAGATTAGACCCATTAACTGGAAAAATAACATGTTTATACACTTCCATATATCTTGCCTTTCTGTAATAATCTGGAATGTAGTCATCAATTTTGTAGTTCCTACTCTTCATAGCTGACAGTGCATGAACACAAGGTAAGACTGTAAGTTCTCATCTTCTGCATGAACAACTATGCCCCTTCAAATCTACTGAAAACTTGTCAGCTTGGTTTTCAAGGTGCCCACCTCAAATATATGCTCATCAGACATCCTAAATCATGAACATATGATCATCAGACATAGTTGTTTGAAAAACTTCATCAGACATAATATTAAACTTAGGTTAAGTTCATGTATCTTACCTGACAAGCCAGAGGTTTGTGTATGAGCTGGTTTTCTCAATTTTCCTTCTTATGTTTGGTAACACTTCAACATCTGCCATGTTCTCAATAACTCATGGCAATAGTCATAAATCCTTGTATAATCCCCTAGGAAAGATCCATCAACCATGTCTCTAGCAACAAATCTAGCTCTTATGGCCTTAGTCTTATTGACCTCTACATTCCACTTCTTTTGTGCTTTTTCCTTTATGTCTTTAAGCTTCAATCTAGGGTTAGTTTTCAATGAATTTTATAGCCTTTTGCTTAACCATTTCACACTCATCATCTTCACATTGTACTCCCTACTGCAACTATGACTGTCTATTATCTTCCTTAGTTGCCAAGAATCCTCATTAGGTAACTTAGCACAATAAGCTTCCCACTCACAACCATCCTTACACCTAACCTTCACTCTAACCTTGTCATTTTTAGTGAACTTCAGGTTCCTGCTAGATTGGACTGCATAAGAGGTTATAGCTTCCTTGAAATCAGCTTTGGTAATAAAGTACATTCCAACCTCCCATTTGTAATTGGCCATGTCTTTTTGTAACTTGAACATGGGGTACTTTTTTCTCCTCACTCCACTACTATCATCACTATCACACCCACTTTGTAAATCATCACTTTCATTATCACTACCTTTAAACTCATCTTTGTTTTTCTGCCACTTTTCTTTACCTTTTTTTAGTTCCCCTCTTGGTCATCATCTTCATTCACATAATCAATTAAATTATCCCCTTGTTCCTCATCCAAATCATCATCATACTCATCTGATTCATCATCAAATGCTACCTCCATTGCACTGTCATAGATGAAGCTTTCATCCTCACTATCATCAGAACTAAATACATCATTGATAACACCACCACCTTGTCCATTATCAATATTTCCATCAGTTTCCATAACAGCATTTTCACTATTAACTTTTTCCCTAACAACATTTCCCCTCTCATCATTTTCACTAACAACATTCTCCCTACCAATATTTTCCTTTGCATTATTCTTACAACTATCATCCCCTTCCATCTGCTCAGTTTCCTTCAAACCCCCATTAAATGCTTTCTCGTACATTGCAGCGATGACTTGTTCAGTTTCATCCACAGTTTCATTTTGCTCTGCAACTATTTCATTAACAGGACCATCATAATAATCAGGTTGTGACAATGTGTGTTGAATATAAATGTCAACACTAAGATGCACCCTATAGAGATCAACAATCTCTAAAGCACCATTGTCATTAACCAGCGAGTTCATCCCAAAGGTTGGATCCCTATAATATATCTTCTCAATCGAATTGTACCCTAAATCCTTAAAACAACCTAACAGTTCAAAATAACTCTATCTATCAAAATCTATTTTCAACTCAGCTACCTGACCCCCTTCGTACACATTCATTTCTTCATCAACAAATTCACCACTGTGGTGGATTTTCAAGTTCAAATACTCAGCCATATCAAACTATATCCTATGTCCTAAAAAGAAGCGCAGAAAAAAGCAATATTTTAGTTCAATCAGTAGAAGCTAGATTTCAGGTCAATCACTAAAACCCTAAAACGAACAAAATGGAAACATTTTCACTTCAATCAGTAGAAACCATACCTGGTTGTCTTCGATATCAACTTGAAGAGTATAGATTTCTTCAAATCGCAGTTGAATCACCTTCAACATGCAACAATGGTTGCACTAGGGTTCCACCAACTTTACTTCTTTTGCTCCTTCTGAAGAATGGATTCGTTTTAGTTTCCATTTATTTTTTAGGCATTCCAATTCCACATGGCATGATTAATCACACTTCAGCCCCACGTGTTCGCCAACTGTACAAACCCATTGACTTTGACTAACGGTGTTGACGGTAAGGACTAACGTGGCACCATTTATAAACTTAAGGGATTATTTTGGAACTTTTTAAAATTGAGGGACCAAATTGGACCCAGAGGTAAACTTAAGGGACCAATTTGGTTATTTTGCCTTTTTTATAAGATAAGGGCGAAAAATATTCTTTTTTATAAGAGGAGTATAATGATTAGAGTGTTCTTAATATTATATTAAAATTAATTAAAAAATTGAAGATTGAAATATTAAAAAACCAATATAATTATAAAAAAATGTATTTAATACATTTTATTATAATTTTTTAAAGGTTTTTTTAATTAATATCATTTTAAGTTTTTACAGATTAATTTTTTCATTTATTATAACGAAATGGTTAAAAATGAGAAAATAAAAATTATTGCGAGCAATTGGTTCTTTTTATATTTTCCATTCAGTTGTTTGTCATTTTAAATATATGTTTACTAGTAAAATTGTGTGTTTTGCCTTCGTTGTTTAAAAGATATGGACTAAATGTTAGAAATTAATATAAATAAAAATTGAAATTATAATGAATAAAAATATAATAAAATGGTCAATAATAGAAACGCCCAACGCTTAGAACAATGATGAAATGTTATCGAATGCTTAATTGAATTTTTCAAAAAAGGATAAAAATTATAGTTAGTTATGAGTAGCTTGCTCTACAAAAGGATAAGAATTTTGTAAACTATAAAAGGTTTAATTTTATATTTTCTGGATATTGATAAAGTTTAAACTTAATGGGAGAATACGTGGATCCATATAGGATATTTAATATGGCATTTAAGATCGAAGAGGGAAGTGAGTGATTATCAATACATAAGAAATAAACTCTAAGTCTCTCAAGTGAGGCGTTTATGGGACCTCTCTGAAGAGACTATAAGAAATAGACTCTAAGTCTCTCAAGTGATGCGTTTAAACGAGTTTATCTGACAGGACTCTAAACCCCTCAGTATACACTTTAAGTTTAGACTCTGAGACAAGATTCCAGTCGAGTCCCTCAGATGAGACTTTGAGTTGTGTCTCTCGAGGCAAATTTCAGTTAAGTCCTTCAGGTTATATTTTAAGTTGAGCTTGTATGACGAGGCCCTTATTCCCTCAATCGAGGCATTTAAATGAGTCTGTCTAACGAGACCTTAGTCTCTCAGGAGAGGCGTTTATATAAGCCTTTCTGATTAGACCTTTAGTCCCTCAAGCGACGCATTTAGAGAATTTTATCTGATGAGAATCTAAGTCCCTTATGCGAGGCGTTTAAAGAATCCTAGCTAATGAGACTCTAAGTCTCTCAGACGAGGTGTTTAGATGACATTGTCTGACAAGGCTCTAAGTCTCCTAGATGAGGGATTTAGATGAATCTGACTGATGAAACTCTAAGTCCCTCATGCTAAACTTTAAGTCGATTCTCTCAATTAAGACTTCAATCGAGTTCCCCAGGAGAGACTTTGAGTTGAGTCTTTTGAGCCAAAAAATTTTCGAGTCCTTCAGGTAAGAGTTTAAGTTAAGCCTATCTGACAAGACCCTTAGTCCCTCATGTGAGGCATTTAGATGAGCTTGTATGATGAGACCCTCAGTCCCTTAAGTGAGGTCTTTAGATAAGGCGCCTCCCCACATTTATTCGTATTGGCCATGAGGGTAGTAAGGATCTTCAAGTAGTAGTCCAACATTTGTGTATTTCCTTAAGAGGAGAAAGGGGTCTTCCCGTGGAAGTCCAACACTCATGTATTTCCTTAAGAGGCAGTAAGTATATTCTTGTAGATGTCCAAACATTCATGTATTGCCTTAAGAGATGGTAAAGATCTTGTTTTGTAATTCCAGCGTTCATGTATTATCTTAAGAGGCAACAATGATCTTTCTATGAAAGTGCAATATACTTAACAATAATACTAAAATATTCTTCTTGCTCATAAATATTAAGAAATTCATACATAAGTGGCCAACACGGCCTTTAATAACTTGCAAATAACTTGACTGTAATAATATCTTAAGCTGGTGGAGTTCCAAGTCTTAGGGATGATCCACACATCCAATTCCTCCAGCTTATATACTCCACATGGTAACTTTTGGAATATGTGATATGGTAACTTTTGGAATATGTGATATGGTCCTTCACAGTTGAGCAAGCATAATAACTTGTCTTAACTCCAAGTTTCCTACCTGCATTTCTCTTGGCATTACCTTGAGGTTGTATCTTCTAGTTGCCCTTTGCTTGGCGAAAATCTCTCGGATGTGGGCGACATCTCTTACTTTGTTGATTAAATTGACAGCGCACCTTAGCACTGAAATGTTCACCTCCTGGTCAAACTGGGAACTCCGCCATGATGGCATGTCGATCTCTACGGGTAGAATAAAATTGTCCTCGTAAACCATGGTGAAGGGAGTCTTATTGGTAGTTGAATAAGGGTTGGTATGATATGGCCATAATATTTCATGGAGTAATTCAGTCTATATCCATTTGGCATCATCCAACTTTTTCTTGTTCCCTTTCAATATCACCTTGCTCGCCGACTCAACTTATTCAATGGCCTGTAGGTGGACAACAAAGATGAACTTCGTTTGCACTCCTAGCTTCCAGCAAAAGTCTATAATTATGGTAATAGAGAACTGCATTTCATTGTCTGAGACGATGACGCTTGGTAGCTCGAACATGTACATGATTTTTTGCAAATAGAAGCGGCGAATTATTTTTTCTATAATCTTGGCGACAACCTACGCCTCTATCCACTTTATGAAATAATCGACTCCTACAATCAGAATTTTCAATTGCCTAAACGCTAGAGGGAATAGGCCTAGAATGCTCATCTTACTAGTAAAAATGTCAGGGCAATGTCATGGAGTGAAGGAGCTCAATTGGGGCGTAATGTAGGTCGGTGTGTCTCTCACATCGACCACACTCCTTGAAAAACACCATGTTGTCTTTCAACAAGGTAAACCTATAGCAACAAGCCTTTAGTAGTTTTTGGGAGAGGTCTCGGCCGCTCATGTGACTACCACATGCTCCGTGATGAACCTCAACAAGGACTAAGGTGGTTTCATTCTCCCTTAGACATCATATCATTGGGGAGGCATTTCACATCTTGTATTTTTTCCCTTCATAATGGTATACTTAACAGCCTGTTTTCGGACCTTCTTGTCCTTCACCTGATCATGGGGGAGCCCGTCCTCTTGCAAATAGCGTAGTATGGGCAATATTCAAATTGAGTTTGAGGAGGCTCCTAGGATGTAGACTTTTCCTGCCTCAATGTTGGGGACAGAGAGAGTCTCTTGTATAACTGTTCGATTTTACCCCGTCGTTTTTGTGTTGGAGATCTTAGAAAGAAGGTTTGCTCTAAAGTTCTGCTCCATGGGTACGTATTTTACTTTAAAAGACTCGAAGCGTGTTGATAAATATAGCACCTTGTAGAGATATTTTATGAGTTAAGGTTCCTTTTCCTGGTACTCCTCAACGACTTGATTGGTAACCAGTTGGGAATTGCTTTCCGCCTTTAGTCTTAAAGCACATTTATCTAGGGCGAAGACATTTTTGGTTATGAGAACTTAATTCTCTGTCTGGTTAATGTTGGACCTGAATTTAAATTTTAATGATTATTCGATAAGTACGTTACTTAGTCTTTATATCACTATTTCAGTGTCGCTCCTCTTGATGTTTGAGGCTCTATCAACCTATAGCATCCATTCTGAGGAAGCCTTTTTGTCTACAAGAGAGCTAAATTCTGCAAAAAAATCAGCCAAAACTTGGGACTTGACGCTTCCTCTTTTAACATATTGGATACTCAGACAACTGTACCGACCAAGACATCATTCTTCCTGCTAGATATGGCTTCTTGAGAACCTGTTAGACTGGGTAGTATGTTTTTATAAGTACTTTATGGTTTTAGAATTAGGGTCGAAGCTTCCTCTCAATGACGAAGACAACCAAAGATTATTTCTCAATCTTCTAATAACTGGCCTCAGCGCCTTCAAATATTTTGCTTACGAAATACGCTAGCCGCTATGCCTTGTTTGTTTCTTGGGTGAGTACTGAACTTATCTCTTAATTTGTGATTGAAAGGTAGAGAAGTAGTGGCGACCCTGCTTTTGGGTGAGTGAGGATGTATGGCAATATGAGTAAGGTTTTTATTCTTAAGAACGCCTCATCGCATTCACATGTCCATTTGAACTTCTCCTTCTTTTTTAAGACAACAAAGAAAAGAAAGGCCTTATCGTCCGCACAGGAGAGGAACAAGATAAAGCTGCAAGGTGACCTGTTAGTTACTAGACTAAATTTGGTGGGGCTTCTCATTTCAATTATGGCTTGACACTTATCTAGGTCTTCCTCAATCCTCATATTAGTTAATATGAGACCAAGAACCTTTCCTACCTACTATTCAAATGAGCACTTGGCGGGATTTAAGTGCATGTTATACTTCCTAACCGATCCTGGGACATCCTTCAGGTATGTTTCATGACTCTGCCCCTCTGAAGTTTTTACTATCATGTCATCGACACAGACTTCCAAGTTTCACCTTATTTGTTGTGAGAATAATGCATCCATGAGTTGCTGATAAGTGGCGACTATATTCTTCAGGCCAAAGGGCATTACATTATAATAATAGTTTTCGTGGTTTGACATGAACATTGTCTTGGACGCATCCAGTGGATCCATCTTAATCTGGTTGTACACCGAATAAGCATCCATGAAGCTCAGGGTCATGTAGCCTAAGGACCTATCGATCAGGAGATCAATATCTAAACAGGGACAAGGGTCCTTAGGGACAGATTGTGTTGTGGTCGGTGAAATCCTCGCACATGTGCCACTTGTTTGATGTTTTCTTCATCAGGACAACATTGTCTAGCCAGGTTGGGTATTTTACTTCTATGGTGAAACCAACGCTTGCTAACTTATTTACCTCTTTGTTGATGGAAACTCTCTTCTCCTTATCAACTTTCCTTTTTCTTTGAGGCACTGGTTTCATAGAGGGGTCGACGTCTAGAAGATGGCACATCACTCTGGTATTTATGTCTGGAACGCCGGAGGCAGCCCAGGCAAATAAGTAAATGTTTCTTTTAAGTTAGTCGACTATTTAGCGATCTCCTTCTTCAGAAAATGAGGTGCCTATCTGAACCTCATTTATATCTTTTATGGGCGTGAGTCTCTCGCTCTCCACGCCAGGTTTGGGATTATTACTCACGGTGTTTTTATCACGTGCTTCAAGAAAATGGGCTGCCTTGTTGGCGACTTCCTCTTTCCTCATCGCCAAGTTACTCAGATAACATTCCTGGGTGCTTTCATGGTATCTTTGGACTATCCCGACCCACGCGCAAGGTAACGGGTATTTAAGAATCTGGTATTTGGTGGATATAATCGCCCCTAATGAATTGATGGTCGGCAATGCCAAGGATGAATTATAAAACGATAAGGCATCCACCACGAGGTAATTAATTTTGATCACCTTAGAGTCTGCTCCTGCGCCGCAGGTTATTTCCAGGGTTATGTGACTCATTACTCCTTGCTTTAATGAAAAACCTACTAGCAAGCCCTAGAATGCTTTAATATTGTTGGAATCAAGTTGGAGCCTGTGGAAAGTACTCTAGAATATAATGTCCACTGAGCTTCTTCAATCTATCAAGACTCGCTTGATGTCCTAGTTATCATATTACACAATGATGACCATGAGGTCGTTGTTGTAAGGGTAGACTCTGATGGCGTCACAGTTAGAGAAAACAATTTTGGATCGTTGTCCTCTCCGCATGGCTTTAGAGAGGTCGGGGGAGATTATGTTTGTAGTTAACACTTGTGTGACATATTTTCTCTAGGAGGAGCTAGAACTTCCCCCGTGAGTGAAACCTCTTTCAAAGGTGTTAATCGTGAAACTTATATTTTTATTGGACATTTTCGAGAGAAAACGGTTAAAGTGGTGGTAATAATGGAAGGTGTAGCCCATATCAGTTTTACCAGAGCTCTATAGTGGGTGCCAATGTACTTACTAAAAAAGTACATATGTATGACACCTCTAAGCTTGTAGAGGTGGCCAGAGGATTTAGTATTTCTGAGTGTCAGGGCAAACTCATAGTGGTGAGAAGGCTTGTTTTAAAGGTGTTTTTGTGAGGTGGGAGCAAGCTCATGAGGCTAAGAAGCTATAAAGGCATATAGGCCGACATTTATATAGGGCTATAGGCATGTGTTTAGGGTTTCCCGGAATAACAACCAACCACCCTAGCAATGGTAGTGGGTCGTCGAATCCCTATTTCCTAGGGAGACATATGTTATTCCCTTACTCCTTTTCTGCTTTATCCCTGGCTAAGACATGTCACTTTTCACATTTTTCTATCATGGGCGAGTGAGACATGTCACGGGCAATGTCATCCCCTCATCGATAATATGATATCGTCACCCATTGTGAGTAATATGATTTCATTACTCTTGTAGACCCTTGCAAATATATCATTATATTTGTAAAAAAAAAGGGTTAAATACACAACCCCCCTGTAATGTTAGCGAGTTCTATTTTTAGCCCCTGGTAAAGTTTTTTTTTTAAAAAACCCCCTCATCTTAGTTAGATTCCCTCAGAAAACCCCCCAGAAGCCAAGTGGCATTGAAGGTTCACTGAATATTTCAATTTTTTCCACGTGGGCCAGTGATTGTGTAAATTATGTATTTACAAATACCCCTTGCAATTGTTAGGGTTTCTCTCCCCTATTTCTCTCTTCTTCGTCCGCCATCATCTTCTTCATGGGTGGAAGCAAATCATTGTCTGGGGGAAATTTCGGAAAGGGTTTGCCAAGATGTGGTTGCAACGATACGATGAAGATATTTGTATCAAACACCATTGAAAATCCAAGTAGAAAATTCTGAAAATGTCGAAATTATTTGGTGAGTTTATTTTCAGCTTGTTAAATCCATATGTTAATTCCATATGTTAAATCCTGATTATGTGTTAATGATTTTTTAATTTGCAGAATGGTTGCGGTTTATTTGTGTGGGACGATTTTGTTAATGAGCTTGAATCGAACGACATGAATCCATCAAGATGTTGTGATTGTGAAGTCACAAAGGGTTATTTGAGAGAATTTGCAAAGGAGATTGCTCAGGAAATTGAAAGCAGAGTTTTGAAGAAGTATGGTGCAGAAGGAAGCATTATCAAAATAGAAAAATTAAAAAGAAAGATTCGAATGGAAAAGAGGAAATTTTTTTTGATGTTGTTTGTACTTGGTCTGTCATGGTTAATCTTTGCAGTAATGTTTAAGTTAATGTAATCAACTCTGTTTGGAATCAGTTGTTTAGGTTGTTTGGAATCAATTGTTTAAGTTGTTTGGAATTAGTTGTTTAGGTTGTTTGGGATTAAATGTTAAAGTTTGATGTAAGTTGAATTGTTCTTATCAATGAAAGCATTTATTATATATCAATGTAAGTTGAATTGTTCTTATCAATGAAAGCATTTGTTATGTATCAATGTTAAAGTTTGATGTAAGTTGAATTGTTCTTATCAATGTAAGTTGTCTGTTACATAAATATTCAATCACTGATACTTCAAATGTTACACAAAACAGTTACATTAATACTTGAAAAGCACACTTGGTGCATATGTCTGGTACATCATTGATACATAGTACAAAATGACACATAGTACAAAATGACACATATTACAAACTTGGTAAATATTTGATACATAAATTCTGCAATTTTGCAATTTGACATATACTACTTAGTACTTCATTGGCATAGCCACACAATGACACAAAATTACAATTCGCAATACAACACATAACACTCAATCTCTCTTTTTCTTGGTCTTCCATGTCTTCATAGACCTAGTTTGCAATCCAAGGTAAGAGTCTTTTGAACTTAATTTGACCTCTTTGTCTGGTAGTGTGATTGGTTATTCACTAGATCCTTCTCCTACAATTGGTTTTTTGAACCAAGACAGTTTGATCCTTTCAATTTGTCTTCTCCTTGTAATGACTGGTTTCTTTCCTTTCTTCTTTTTAATTGAATCAACAACACAAGATCCACTTTGACTCATAACAGTTGGTGGTTGGGTCTAATTCATAGAAACTGCAGTAGTTGGGGTAGCATCAGAAACCACTGCAGCAGTTGGGGCAACATCACTAGTAATTCTTGCATTATCAATAGCATTTCCTTGTGCATTTCCTTGTGCATTATCAGCTTGAGCATTATTAACAGCAGTTGGTGCATTATCAGGTTTTTGGTCTTTTTTAACCTTTCTCTACACAATCAAATGTAATACACAAGTCATTGAAAAGTAATTGAATTATAAATCAAACAAGTAAGACACAAGGAGTACCTTTCTTTTAAGTGCATTGGGGTCCTGTGAGGAGGCCTTGCAAGTCAATGCATTGTGACCAAACTTGTCACATTTGGTGCACTTATATGCCACCCCTGTTCTTCTCTTCCTTGCACCCTCCTCTCCAATTTCTCTTATCCTAACCTTCCTAGGTCTACCTGGGCCAGTTTTATAGGATGGTGGTAAGGGTTCCTCCATTTCAACTTCTGGCCACATATCCTGACCATTGATTGGACTTACAAAAAAACCATAACAAATGGCAAATTTTTCTCTTGTATAACATTCATCTACAAAGTCATCAGGGTTTTGCTTCCTATAGCTCATGGCAGCTACAACATGCCTACAAGGTATTCCCACTAATTCCCAAAAGCTACAACTACAGGATCTTTTGGCAATATCAACAATAAACTCTTGATTGTTGAAACTATGCGTGACTTGAAATTATTCAGCCATTGAATGTCTAAGACTTTTGTCCAGGATCGTATGCATCATCATCTCTTTTAATTAAAATAAATCCCTCTTGAATGTCTAAGACTTTTGTCCATAACCTAAAGGAACCTTCCTTATACCCTCATCTACTCAACAGCTTGACAATGCTATCTACGGTCTAGTTCGCAACATGTAACCCAGTTACAGTCGAATCAACCCCCCCTCTGTAAATAATTTCATACGGATTAACCCTAATAAATTCACCCCCATGGTGAAAAGTAACATCAAAAGGTTTAAATTCCTGTGAAATAATCATAATCAGTTAACAAAAAACCCTAAAAATTCCATCCAGATTTCACAAATAGCATTCAGATTCAAAAAACCCTAATCCTAACATTTAACCGTGAAGAAGTTTACAAATAAACATACCTGAGTCATTACGACCTTCGATTATGGAAATGTATTCATCTTCTTGTTCGATTCTAGCCTCGTGGATAACCGTCTTCGTCTTTGTGTTCTTCGCAGATGAATCGCCGTCCCAGAAGAACCGCCTTCGCAGAAGAATCGTCTTCGTGTTCTTCGTCTCATGAACCCTAACTATTACAAGGGGGTGTTTCAAAATTATATACCCAGTCATCAAAGAAAAATAATAAAAAATGCCAACTTGGACAAAATTTGATGATCTTAACTGAATCTTCAATGCCACTTGGAATCTGGGGGGCTGTATGAGGGAATCTAAATAAAATGAGGGGGTGTTTAAAAAAAATATTTTACAAGGGTAAAAATTAGAACTCGCTAACATTACAGGGGGGTTGTGTATTTAACCCAAAAAAAATATCTTTATAACATAAATTTTAGGCTTATTATCCTTTTTGGCCCCGTATCTTAACCTCGGAGTACATTTTGATCTCTTAACTTAAAAATGGTCCATATTGGTCCATTAACTCTTCAGAACGTTCCATATTAGTCCTTTTTGTCCTATTAGCGACGGAAAAATTAAAAATCAGTCGCTAAACTCGTCGCTAATTAGACAAAAAGGACTAATATAAAACGTTTTGAAGAGTTAAGAGACCAATATAGACCTTTTATAAAAATAAGGGATTAAAATAAACCTTGATGTTAAGATACATGACTAAAAATGATATTAAACCTAAATTTTATTAAAAAAATACATCTTAATAAAATAAAAATTACATCTTATTCAAAATAATTTATTAAAATTGAAATCAAATATTATTGTATTATATCTTTATAAAAATAAAAATATATGTATTTTATATATTTATACTTTTTTAATTTACCTATCAATAAATATTATCTCTTCATAAAAAAGTCATAGTGTTCCATAAAATATTATTCGAGATACTTCTTAATTTTGAAACATGGTTGAAATAATGAAATCCACTTCACTAAGTGACGTGTAAGGTGTATATCGACACGGCCCACACCACGGCTTAGACGCGCATTTGATGATGTTAGGCCTTATTCTAGATTTTTCAAAGAAGAAAGAACAACATGTAGTGAATTCTTAAACTTCAAGGAAATAACTGAATGTTGTATAATTTAAGATAATTTTTAATCGAATTTTAAATTATCATAATCCTTCTCATAAAAATACGAACACAATGACTAGAAAAGAAATAAAATAAAAAAATAGAAAGGTCATAGAAAGAAAAAATATAGAAAGTTATGTCATTGGAATCCATATAAAGATTCCGTTTTAGTTCCTTTGCTATAGTATCCATTCCAAGCAAGCACCTTTCATGGAGGTTAACAATTCACTTTAAGAAAGATGGCATTGCCTTAGATGCTTTGAATTCAATTATTTCATCTTTAATTTGTAATTCATGTACATTTATTATTGTTTTGGACTGGGCTAGAGGCTGCCCTACTATCGGCACGATCCAACTCATCTCTTTCGTCGGAGAGGGCTCAATGAAGGCCCAATTCATCAAGTCATACGGGGAGCGTCTACACGCCTCCCCCACGGTCTCCAGGTGCCCCTCACGCGCGGACACGTTATCAGACAACTATCCATTTCGAAAGAACAGGTCACCCACCTTCCAAAGATCACGGAGCAGTTGATCCAGGGCGAAGACCACATGATGTTCTTCCCTACGCCACGTAGACCCTGACAGTTACTCGTACTGGGCCTAGCGATCCAACCCAATGCAAAGTAACCGTTGGCCCATCGTTGGGGGCTCACTATAAATACCCTATATCACTAGAGGGTCAGGTATTCTGAATTCTACACCTTTTTTGTACTTGTCTTCCCTCTCTTACTGAAACTGACTTTAGCATCGGAGTGCCTTGTAGGTACACCTCATCCTCTTCTCCACCACCGACAAATTAGGAGTTCACGATGTGTTGCTGACTGTTGATCTTTTTCTGATCCGGTAAGATCAGTGGCGCCGTCTGTGGGAACTCTTGCTTTTCCGTTCTTTCTTCTATAGAAATTCAAGAACCAAAGCATACTTCAATTTTAGTTGATCATGGCCAGCCCACACACTGACGACAACGTCCACGTGTTTACTATGAAAAATAGCAAACAACCTCTGGTCTACCAAATTTGTAAGAAAAATGGATAACTTACTGTAGGTTACTAATTTCGACGCCTAGATAATTGTTCAGAACAAATTTGGAAATCTGCCAGGGCATTTCGACAGGAATGTGTTGCTGATGGGATAAAGCCAGTCGAAGGCAAATGTTACTTAAAGGAAAGCATTGGCAGATTTTTCTAAGTATTAGAAATACTTCGACAGAGGAGTGATATGCCTCGTTCGACAGATGTTTGAAATTCAAATTTAGGAGGGAGTTTCATTTTGAAATAGGACGCGTGGAACGCATCTAGTTGACGAATGCATGCAGATTACCATTTGTCACCATTAGGAGAAATAGTTGTTATTGATGGTCATTTCGATTGTATATAAATAGGGAGTCTTAGTGTTAGATTTCCGGTGTGTTTAGAATTTGTACAAATCACTCAAGAAATACTCTAAGTAACCGTGAGAGAGAAAAGAGTAGTTACTGAGAAAATGTACGTTTGAAAAACACCTATTTTCATTCCTTGCATTTTAATAAAAGTTTTAAGTTCTTCATTTACAATTCTCTTAACATTTCTGTAATTTTCTTTCTTGCAAGTTATTTACATTTCGCCATTTATTTCAAGAAGCAAAGTTTTTATTACTTTTGTCGAAAACTACGAAAGTTGATGAGAACAATGATGAATTCAATAAACAAAAGGTTTTCTAACACAAATTGTCCAGATTGTTAAAAGCACATTGTCCTAGAATTTGTTTGATCGGTCCTGTAAGCAAACTAATTTTTTCATAAATTAGGAGATCAGCGGTTGTTTGCGAATTTTCCAAGCAAACAAATTGGCACGCCCAGTGGGACCTTGTGCTATTAACATTTGAAAACCTTCATTTTACACTTTACTCGTAAGAAATTTTCTTCGTTTTTGTTGCATGAGACTAAGAAGTGGTAAGATAGCCATAAATAATGAAGAAAGACCCAGAGGAAGACGAGTACGCAGAATGGCGAATCCAAATCCGCCTAACAATCAGAATACTACGAATAAAGAAATACCACCCCTAATCCTTCGACTGGGGGCAATACGGCCTCAATATTAGTATCAGAGGCTATGCCATCAACAACGGGTTCGACGCCTGCGCATTCAATTCCACAGAGTGCGCCTAGTTTTTCAACTATGGGACCCCAAATGCCTCAAATGACTCCTCCCTATTCAGGAAGTATGTACAGACCCTTTATATCTGGGTTTTCGATGCCTCTAAATCGAGAACAACCATATGGAATGCCAACTTCAGTAATGACAAGTTTGCAAAATGCGCCATCAGCATTTACGGATCCAACAATGAACATAACTTCGCCTTTACAAGGGTCCGGTTCTGGTGTGAACCATATGGGTAGAATTAGCCAACCTTTAGGAATGAGATATCAAACTTACATGCCGAACATTACCAATAACTCTGCACAAGTGATCAGGCAACAAATGGATGAGAGTAACCATGATATGGTCCAGATGTTAGCCCAACAGATGGGGGTTATATTTAACCATTTGATCCAAAATACGACACAAACAAATCATCAATTGGCAGCACAGATGACGCGTATTGCTGATTTCTTTAGTGTCCTCCAACCTCCCCCAAGGGAACAGGTAGTTCAGAACCCAAGGGTAGCCGTCGAAGAAGAACCTACCATAAACCAAAGGCAACCAAACGTCCCTCAGGCGGAAGTTCTGAACCAAGGAGGGGCAGTCGAACCACCTGGGGTCGAAATCCCTGTTCAACAAGAACCAAGAGTGTTGCTAGTAAATTGAAACCAAAGTGGTGACAATATTATACAACAAATGCATTGTAATGATATGCCGGCAAAGAACAATTTGGCTGCCATGGTCAAAATAATTATGGCGCGAAATGGTATGAATGTGGGATTACAAAGACCCAGTTATACCTCCCCTTTATTGGAGTGTATTTTGCAGCAAGAATTACCCCATAGATGGAAAGTTCCCAAGTTCACAAAATTTTCAGGGGATACCAGTGAATCGACGGTCGAACATGTGGCGCGATACTTAATTGAAGCAGGCGAAATAGCGCACAATGAGAATTTGAGAATAAAGTATTTCTCTAGTTCCCTAACGAAGAATGCTTTCACTTGGTTCACCACATTGCCCGCGAATTCGATACATACCTGGACCCAGTTAGAGAGGTTATTCCATGAACAATTTTACATGGGGCAGACGAAGATAAGTCTGAAAGAATTGGCTAGCGTCAAGAGAAAGTTCTCAGAGCCAATTGATGATTATTTGAATAGGTTTAGATTGCTCAAGGCAAGGTGTTTCACACAAGTACCTGAGCATGAGTTAGTCGAAATGGCCGGTGGTGGCCTTGACTATTCAATCAGAAAGAAATTAGATACCCAATATTTAAGAGGCATGGCCCAATTGGCTGATAGGGTTAGACAGGTCGAACGACTAAAAGCCGAAAAAGCTAGGGTTAATAAAAATAGGAAAGAGAGGGTAGCATATATCGGAGTTTGTGAGGATGATGACGAAGAGGAATCACCAAATTTCGACGAACAAGAGGTTGATTTGGCGGAGTTAAAATAGGGCCCTCCTTATGCTTGCAAAGTCTTGGCTCCATCGAATGGGAAAAATCCAATCGAATCGGAGAAGAACGACAAGTTCCCCAAAAGAACTTATACGTTCGACGTTACAAAATGTGACGAAATATTTGATTTATTAGTCAAGGATGGCCAAATGATAGTGCCTCCTGGTACTAAGGTGCCTCCTTTAGAACAACAAAAAAAGAAAGGTTTTTGCAAACATCATAATTTTTTGGGTCATAAAACGTCTCAATGTTTCCTTTTCAGGGATCTAGTGCAGAATGCAATAAGAGATGGAAGGCTCAAATTCGGCGACAAGTCGAAATCCTAGGAGAAGGTGGATTCAAATTCCTTATAGGTGGTGGAGGCCCACTATGCTGAGCCATCCATAGTGAATATGGTCGAGGTTGCTGAAGGCTTCGACGACAGCATGAATATGATGAAGGCTGCTGATGGCTTCGATAACAATGTGAATATGGTGTAGGTTGCTGAAGATCCCGCCAACGAAGGTGATGTGTTCAAAGATACAACTGACTGCGTGGACCAGACAGTGATAGTCAAGGTTACTGAAGACCTTGACGCAAATATCATTGAGAACTACATTGCTGAGGCCACTGAGGGCATCAACAATGAAACTACTGAGGGTTTCGACAAAGTCAACAATGAGACCACTGAGGGTTTCGCCAAAATCAATGAAGGAACTGCTAAAGGTTCTTGCAAACAAGCTGCTGTTGGTATTCTCCGAAGAACCATAGAGGATCCAAAAGACAAAGCTGTCGGATTCGTCAGCCCACAAGTTGCCAGGAGTCCACTCCCAAAGGTTCTAACGAAGAAAATCTCTGAGGATTTCAATCAAATGAAGAAGGAACACGAGGTCAATGAAGGCCTCAGTTTGAAGTTGAATAAGTTGAGCATAGACACAGAGTCACCTGCCAATATAAACATGGTCGAAGTGGCTCAGAATGCGTCGATGCAAGTTGAAGAAGAACGTCGACGGGAGGAGTACCAGAAAGTGGCTTACCCCAAGGAGGAAGAAAATCTGGCAGATTTTATACATAGATGCCAGAGGAAAAGATCTGAGGTGATGCCCTGCCCTCACTGTAGTGCTGTCTTCGACAAAAAGCCAGCACAAAACTTAGAGGGAGTGGAGAGAGCAAGAAGAAGAGGAAATTGGAGGCCTTATGGAGAAATATTCGACCCCAGAAGAGGGGACCGAAGCAGGGAAAGGTTAGGGGAAAGACACCCTAACACCTTTGAACCTACAACCAAAGCTCCAGACGACAGGTGGGTTAATCCAATCCGACAAGCCCAAGGGCAAGGAAAATGGAAGGACTTCGAAGTACAGTAGGGATCTTCTATATCATACAGGAAAGAATTCCAAAAGTCCAAAAAGGTGACTTACCCTTCTGAAAATTATAAAGGCAAGAGTCCTATGACGAAGTCACAATGGAGGAGATACCAACGTCGAAAGAAGGTTGAGAAGGAGGCTGCAGGAAAAGACAAGCTAGAAACCAGCAGCAATGTTTAAACTTCGACTCAGATGGAAGGAGTAAATTTCGAGAAGCCACTCATTGCTCCAGTGCAAGCAGCGTCAAAGGAGGAAGCAACCAAGGATGATGAAATGATAGACGATTTTAACTCAGAGTCAGAGGCATCCTTCGATGTAACATGTAATGTCGTTTCAGTGCTCCCTAGGGAGTATGATCAAATAATGGAAGTCGAAGAGGAAGAGGAAGCTTTGGAGGTCAAAACGGCCAGACACAGGCCCGTTTGCTACTATATCATGAACAATGGATGCGTTGAAGAACATAACGCATTTTTCGAAAGGCCAGATGACTCAATGAGGAACCACTTGAAACGCCTATTTATAAAATAAAAAGTGGGTAACATAGGGGTGAATAAAATTTTGGTTGATGGAGGAGCGGCTGTCAACTTGATGCCGCATTATATGCTTAAGAAAATTGGAAAAGATGATTCCGACACCAAACCTCATAACATGGTGTTGTCGAATTATGAAGGGAAAGTAGGAACCACTATGGATGTGATACATGTAGATTTAACTGTCGGAACCATCACGAGGCCGACAATGTTTATGGTGATTGCATCGAAAGCAAATTATAACCTTCTCTTAGGTAGGGAGTGGATACACGGCATTGGTACCGTCCCTTCGTCAATGCATCAACGAATAACAATTTGGCGCGCAGACGGAATTTTCAAAAATATAGAGGCTGACCAGAGTTATTTTCTGGCTGAAGTAAACCAGGTGGATAGGTGAAGTTTCGACTGGAATCTAGCTCACATAGCTCCTTGTAGCCCAACCACCTTCGACATGACGCCAACGGATAATGCTTTTTGCTCATTATACCTTCATCCCACCCACGGGTTTCAGTGGGATAGAGAGGTAGTTGGCGAAGAAGACTACATTTTTGTAACCTCACACATCCGGCCAACTGGCTAGGGGCAGCGAATTCAGTGACAATGAGTGAGTCACTAGTTCTCGAAAAGATCACAACTTATATAGCCGAGAACAAACTCAAAGCGGCCTTAGAGGCCGAAGTAAGGTATATGGTTGTCGAAGCCAACCAAATCGAAGCAGATCAACAAGGTCTTGAAAAGGGTTCTAATAGGGATCCTCCAGATAAAGATCTAGGAGATTTGCAAAACCAGAGGCTCGACGTGATTTATGACAATGAGCCGTTGGGCTTCGAAAAGGATCCTTTAGCAGCAAACATCAAGATGATGGCACAGGATCCACTCGAAGAAATCGACTTGGGATCAGGGGCAGAGAAAAGACCAACCTATATCAGTGCGAAAGTGAGCCCTCAACTCAAGATCGAAATAGTCTAGTTGCTGAAGGAATTCAAAGATTGTTTCGCATGGGACTACGACGAAATGCCCAGGCTGGATAGGAGTCTGGTCGAATTAAGGTTGCCAATAAAACCTGGGAGGAAACCTGTTAAGCAAACTCCAAGGAGATTCACCCCAGAAATCCTCTCGAAGATTAAAGAAGAAGTCGAAAGACTCCTCAGGTGCAAGTTCATCCGTCCAACCAGGTATGTCGAATGGATTGCTAATATAGTTCCTGTAATAAAGAAAAATGGCAAGTTAAGGGTATGCATTGATTTTCGAGACTTGAATTCCGCTACCCCAAAGGATGAATATCCTATGCCAGTGGCGGAAATGCTTGTCGATTTTGCCGTGGGCCATGAGTACCTCAGTATGCTTGATGGGTACTCTGGTTATAACCAAATTTTTATTGCTGAGGAAGATGTTCCAAAAACGGCATTTCGATGCCCTGGAGCCTTAGGCACTTACGAATGGGTGGTAATGCCTTTTGGTTTAAAAAATCCTGGGGCAACATATCAACGAGCAATGAATTTGATCTTTCACGATTTTATTGAGGATTTTATGCAGATTTACATTGACGATATTGTTATTAAGTCCGTTTCAGGAAAAAATCATATAGACCATCTTCGACAGTCCTTTGAAAGGATGAGGAAGTTTGGTCTGAAGATGAATCCTCTCAAATGTGCATTTTGTGTGTAGGCGGGAGACTTCCTAGGCTTTGTGGTCCACAAGAAAGGGATCAAAATCAATCAAAACAAGGCCAAGGCAATAATGGAGGCGAAAGCGCCATCTACAAAGAAGGAGTTGCAGTATTTACTTGGCAAGATCATCTTTCTCAGAAGGTTAATCTCCAACCTTAGTGGGAAGACGCAAGCCTTTTCCACTCTACTTCGACTGAAGAAGGAAGACTTCGAATTGGGGCAAGAGCAGCAGGATGCCTTCGACAAGATCAAGGAGTACCTAACGCATCCTCCAATTTTAGTGTCACCTTGTAGAAGTAGGAGTATGAGGTTGTACATATCCGCGTCGGACAAGACATTATGGGGCATGTTGGCTCAGGAGGATGAGAATGGTGTCGAAAGAGCCATTTATTACCTCAGTAGGGTCTTGAACGATGCGGAAACTAGGTATAGTGTAATTGAAAAGTTGTGTTTATGTGTATACTTTTCTTGTATGAAGTTGAAGCACTATATAAAACCAGTTGATGTTTACGTTTCGTCTCATTTCGATGTTATAAAGTACATGTTATCTAAACCAATCTTGCACAGTCGAATTGGAAAATGGGCATTAGCATTGAATGAGTATTCTTTGACATATTTACCTTTAAAGGCTATCAAAGGACAAGTAGTGGCTGATTTCATAGTCGACCATGCTATAAATGAAAAGTCTTTGGACTATATTGAAATAGAACCATGGAAGTTGTACTTCGACGGTTCTAGTCATAAAAATGGAATTGGAATAGGAGTTCTTGTTATTTCTCCTAACAAAATTCCAACAAAATTCAAGTACAAAGTCGAAGGCCTCTGCTCAAATAATGAGGCAGAATATGAGACTTTGATAGCAGAACTTGAAATCTTGTTGGAATTGGGGGCAACTCGGGTCGAAATAATGGGCGACTCTGAGTTAGTCATAAAGCAGATAACAAAGGAGTACAAATGTGTTAAGGATAATTTAATCATGTACTTTGTAATAGCTAATCAACTCTTAAAAAAATTCGATATGGTTACGATTTGACATGTCCCACGAATAGAAAATCAGGAAGCAAATGATTTAGCGCATATAGCTTCTGGATATAAAGTGTTGAAGGAAAAGTTGCAGAAAGCCATTGAAGTTAGAGGAAGAGTCGTGTCAGCTAGATTATCCTCGTCAGATTTGGAGACGATAAAGCTTGGATACACTGATGAAGAAAATTTTGAAAATTTTAACATAGATGATTCAATGACTGGAGATTGGAGAAAGCCTATAATAGATTACCTGGAAAATCCAATAGGACCAATCGATCGAAAAATCAAGTATCGAGCTTTGAGCTATGTGATTTTGGGGAATGAACTATTTAAGAAAACTCTGGAAGGGATATTACTTAAGTGTTTAGGCGAATCTGAGGCATACATAGCTTTGTCGAATGTACACAGCGGGGCATGTGGTGCACATCAGGTAGGCCATAAGATGAAGTGGTTATTATTCCGACAGGGAATGTATTGGCCAACTATGTTAAAAGATTGCGTCGAATATGCGAAAGGATGCCAAGAATGCCAGGTGCACGCAGGGATACCACATGTTCCTGCAAGTGAATTACATTATATAATAAAGCCTTGGCCTTTTAGAGGTTGGGCTTTGGATTTGATTGGAGAAATTCTACCGACCTCTTCAAAAATCTAGAAGTTTATTTTGGTTGGGATCAATTATTTCACGAAATGGATCGAAGCCATACCCTTAGTAAACGTGGATCAAGAAGCAGTAATCGAAGTTATTCAAAAGCGCATCATTTACAGGTTTGGTATCCCAGAGACAATAGCAACAGATCAAGGATCTATTTTCACTGGTAAAAATATGCAAGCATTCACGAAGGAAATGGGTTTCAAATTTCTCACATCAACGCCTTACTATGCTCAAGCCAATGGCCAGGTCGAAGCAGCAAACAAGGTTATAATTGGTTTAATAAAGAAGCACGTGGGAAGAAAACCAAATAACTGGCACAAAACTTTGGATCAAATTCTATGGGCTTGTCGAACCTCTCCTAAGGAAGCTACAAATGCTACACCTTTTCGACTAACGTATGGCCATGATGCGGTCTTACCGGTTGAAATATACTTGCAGTCAACAAGAGTTCAAAGACATCATGAAATTCCATCAGATGCATATTGGAAAATGATGTTAGATGAATTAGTTGATTTAGACGAAGAAAGATTAAACACGTTAGATTTATTGAAAAGGCAAAAGGAAAGGGTGGAGAAATTTTACAATAAAAGAGTGAAAGGTAAAGCCTTTTCGATTGGTGACTTTGTGTGGAAAGTGATTCTTACCATGGATCGAAAAGATAGACTTATGGGAAAATGGTCCCCTAAGTGGAAAGGATCTTTTCAAATCACACAAGTATTTTCCAATGGCGCTTATGAAGTCGAAGAGTTGGATAAAGATAAGCGAATATTAAAAATAAACGGGAAATATTTGAAAAAATATAAGCCCACATTACAAGAAGTAAAGATAGCAGTCGAATAGTAATGCATAGAAAACAAGCAATATGGTGGATTGAAATTCTTTTCGCCAAATAAAATAGCTTAAATGTCATTACAAAATAGGCCTTAAAAAGGCCAAATAAAAAATTACAAATATTTAAACTGGGAAAGATTCTTTCAGCTTTTCAAATTTGGATTTCTGAATTTGAAGACGACGCTGGCAAAGGGCCTTGCCATTCGAAAGTTCCTCGATTTCCTCACCAAGTTTTCGAGCCCTATCAACATGGTGCACCCCGACTTCAAGCTCTTTAGTTATTTCCTCTTGATTGATTTGTTACAGTTCTTCTTGGCGCTTTTCTGCCTGAGAAATTTTGTTTTAAAGAACAACAATTTGTTTCTTCCACTTGAGGATGTTTTCGCCACACACAACTGCTTCTTTCTTATTTTGCTCAGAAGCTTTTTCCAGTTCAGTTACTTTGTGGGACGAATTTGAAGCAACATCCCACTCAACGAGTTGTGTTTCCGTCTTATTTTTGAGCTTCTTGGAGTAATCTCGAAGTCGGTTAAAGTCTGCCACCACAAGATCTATTAGAGTAGCCAGGTCTAGAACAACATCAGTCACTTCAGGAGGAGCCTCCAGAACATTAATTTTCTTTAAGATCTTTTTTAGGTCAAAGTGAGCAGATGAGTCATTCTCTAAAAGCTGAAATAAATCAAAGTTAAGGATTTTTTGTCGAATATGAGTCAGCGCTTCGTCCATGGATTTGGTGTCAGACATAGTTCCTGAGCTGGTCGAACTACTGACGGTAGTATCAGCAAAGTTATAGCGGGAACTAAGCGAGGCCTTTAGATATTCAAATGGTCCTTGCACCTTCAGATTCTCAAGTTCCTCTTCCGAGAGTCGGGTCGAAGTTGTAGCGGTTGAGGCAGCTTTGGGTGGTTCACCAAGGTTTTTCTTGTCGTTTTCTCCTTCTTCATCCGTAGCAGCCGGGGGAGTTGTTGGCTCTTCGTCTACTTTTTCTTCCTCCTCTTCGCCATCAGTTTCTGCCTCCTCATCCTTCTCATCGTCAACACTTTTTAAATTAAGGGGGGAATGGTCTTCAGGATCATTATCTGTTGTAGGCGCTGCAGTAGGCATCACAGTGTCCCCACCAATGTCAACTAAGATGTCAGCCTCAGGACTAGTTTCTTCTTCCACTACATCTTGAATTCGTTTAGAGACAGCAGTGGGCTGATTCACCTCAGTGGCTGATTCTTTTGTCGAATCTTTAGGAGAAGGCTTGGAGACACTTGTTGGCTTGTAGGTAGGATCACTGCTAGTCTTTGGAAGAACTTGGACCATAGGATGCCCGTGAGTATCGACAAGGACCTGGAAGATGAATGAATTAATAAAGGTATCATGAGAAAACTGCCTTTCAGTGTTGAACTATAAAAAGAAAAGAGAAAAAACCATACCTTGGGAATCTCAGTCTTCAGGCTAGAACTTTCGCTTTCTGCTGGAGCAGGGGTAACTTTCTCGTTAGGGTTTTTGAGGGAGGTTTTTTCCAATGTTCTGGAAGTAGGAGGTTTTTGTTGTTGAGATTTTGTCAGTTTCTTTTTCTTCCTTGAAGGTTTCACTTAGTCTGGTGATTCGTCGCCATCATCGGTGTCAACAGCTTTGACTTCAGGTTCTTTTTCCTTTCTTTTCTTGGGCGTTGAAGGAGGTCTTCGACTTCCCTGTGGAACAAAAGAGATTTTATTAGTATTTCAGAAAATATGAAAATATATATTGACCAAAGGAAAAGCAAAATAATACCTTCGCCAAAGGTGTCTTGGTAGTATCTTTTGGGTTTTCTGCATCCCCTGCAGTTGACGCTTCGCCAGTAGCTGACTTCTTGGTAGGAATTTTGATGGCTGGAAAAGAAAGAAAGAAACGGTTTAAACATAAATTAACATATACGTGTGTGGGTAAATGAAAAAGTGGGGTCGAACATCTTCCCATTCCACACCTTCATATATAGGAGTTTCCACGCGAACGTGTTCTATGCCAATATGAAGGTGGCCTTTGAAATTGTCCAAGGTGTACTTAGTCGGAACCACTCGCTTAGCACGTTTTTGATATTCTTGACGAAGAAGTTTCATAGAATCCCCACAAGTGAACCAATCTGGAAATGGAGGGCTAAAGGCCACGCCAAATTCAGCAGATGGTAGAGGAGGAAATTTTGGTGGATAGAGGTTAAAGGCTACCTCATAACGTTGTTCTGGTCGAACGTATGCAGGTAGTTTTAACTCATCCAATTTTCTGGTAAATTTTTCTTTCAAAGTCACAGCTGCTTCGCTTATGGTTCGACTAAGTTCGTTGGGCCTGTAGGCAGTTTCAAAGTATTTCTGGAATGCTTGGATTTCTTTGACGTGTCTTGAAGTACCTTTCTTCGTCTTATCCTGCACAAGGGCGAAAGCTCTGGTCAGTTGGATGGTGAAAGAAGGCACGTCGAAAAATTGAGAGTCAGAATAAGCCCTCCACCATTCGTCAAACTCTTGAGTGTAGAGGAAATTAGGTTTAAAGGGCACTGGCTGAATTTCGACCAGGTTTGAATACTTCGCCAGCAACCCAGAACACTCATCTTTGGTGTGGGTCATGTTATAGTGAATCAAAGAACCTTTCCTTGAGAAGAGGGGTTTTGGTTTTATTTGTATTAACCCAAACTATCGAGAGACCAGATTGGGTTGGTAGTTAACAAGGGAAACCTTCAGCTTTGAGGGAGCAAGTCTGGAAACTAAAAGTCTAGGAGTGAGAAAAGATTCCTAGACATTAAGGAATTCATCTTCTAGAGCTTTCGACTCTAATGGAAGTTTCCTGGTAAGCCACTCTGGTCCAACTCTTCTATCAGCAAAAGGAGCCATATTGGGAGTGAAGTTATGACGTTTAGCAAACATCATAACATAGCTGGTAAAAGTTTATTGAAGGCTCAGACCTTCATCATGGGGTGTTAACTGCACCAGTCTGGTGCCTTCGACTCTTCTGTCCTTCAGAGCAGTTTCGTCCACAGTTGGCTTGTTGGGTAAGGAAGCTTCAAAGGTGGCATTGAGCCACAGTTGTAAGAGTCAAAATGGTTCTGACAACAGTAAACTCCCTTTGTCCTTGATATTCTTCAGGAAGGTAACCCCTTCGCCAAGAGATTCGTATAGGTTCGCCAAGATCATCTCACTGAGGCATAGTTGATGTCCAGCATGAAGCTGATTTGCTATGGTAATATAACGCTTCGCCACTTGAAGAGATCTAGAGCAAAAAACGTATCTCGACAGCCAAAGGGCTAAGAAGGCTACATGCTCTTGATCAGAGACTTCTTCGGTTTCTTTGTCATGATAGTTGGCAATATAGGCTGTGAAGGTGGCCTTGTTTGTATCGAAACCTATGGAATCGTCGGATAGTAAGGTAGGATCATAATCCACTCCTAGTGGACTTAGGCCAGTTATGGCAGCCACGTCAAAAAGAGTAGGGGTAATCATTCCACAAGGAAGGTGGAAATTGTTATAAGTGCTATCCTAAAAGTAAAGGGAAGCTAGAAGCATGGAGGGGCAATATCCTGGTCCTACTTTCGACAGTTGGATGAGGTCGAAAATGCCCATAGTTTTCCAAACATCAGCTTTAACCTTCTCTATTTTCTTCAGCTAAGCTAGATAATCAGAGGGGTCTTTCGACAAAGGACAAGACCTAAAGATTCTAAAGTTGTTCATGTACTCTAAATTTATGACTTCCTCAGAAGGAGACCCTTGGCCGTCTACCTTGGATTTTTCGTCTAAGATTTTCTCTTTATCGTTTCTAGGTCTAACCCCGTTAGCTATGGGTTTGTAACGGTGGTAAGCTGGAAAGAATTCTTTCACTTTTACAGGATCTAGGGCTAAATCAGGTAAGGGTCCTAGCATTGCATGAGATTTACCAGAAATTAAAATAGGAATTAGTACCCGAGACTGGTAAATATGTCGTTTCTCCTCTTCATTTGGAGGCTCTGGTACGTACTGTTGGTTCTCCACCACCTTTGGCCCAAGGATCATGTGACAGGTGGTAAGTTTTTGGATTTTTTGGAATCTTTACTTGTGATTTGGGGAGCAGCGGAAGATGCCATTGTTGATTGCAGAAGAAATAAAGAGAAATGAAGAAGATGAAGTTGAAGAGAGTTTTTGTTTAAAGAAAGGAAGCGTGAAAAGTGAAAAATAAAGTTTTCCAACTTCTTTATAGGAAGAAAAGGGGATTGAAGCGGTTGGAATTCAGAAGTTTTTTAATGGAGAAATAATGAAAAGATTGTGGGACACGTGGAAGTTATGAAGTGGATGGTTTCAGACGGTGGAAGTTGAGTTTTTTACCCATGATCCGCTAGGGACTAGGGTAGTGATGATGGAAGATCTTAAAAACGTGGGCTGAAGAGACGTTTGAGAAAAGTGTAATGATGACTTTGACGTCACAAACGTCTAATCATATGAACAGTCACTGGTCGAATTATTGACGGCGTCGAATTGCATTGGTAAAAAATGCTTTTCTCCCTTTATCGAAAATGCATTTTCTGGGGGGCAATTTGTAGGTTACTAATTTCGATGCCTAGATAATTGTTCAGAAAAAATTTGGAAATCTGCCAGGGCATTTCGACAGGAATGTGTTGCTGATGGGATAAAGCCAGTCGAAGGCAAATGTTACTTAAAGGAAAGCATTGGCAGATTTTTCTAAGTATTTGAAATACTTCGACAGAGGAGTGATAGGCCTCGTTCGACAGATGTTTGAAATTCAAATTTAGGAGGGAGTTTCATTTTGAAATAGGACGCGTGGAACGCATCTAGTTGACGAATGCATGCAGATTACCATTTGTCACCATTAGGAGAAATAGTTGTTATTGGTGGTTATTTCGATTGTATATAAATAGGGAGTCTTAGTGTTAGATTTCCAATATGTTCAGAATTTGTACAAATCACTCAAGAAATTCTCAAAGTAACCGTGAGAGAGAAAAGAGTAGTTACTAAGAAAATGTACGTTTGAAAAACACCAATTTTCATTCCTTGCATTTTAATAAAAGTTTTAAGTTCTTCATTTACAATTCTCTTTACATTTCTGTAATTTTCTTTCTTGCAAGTTATTTACATTTTACCATTTATTTCAAGAAGCAAAATTTTTATTACTTTTGTCGAAAACTACGAAAGTTGATGAGAACAATGATGAATTCAATAAACAAAAGGTTTTCTAACACAAATTGTCCAGATTATTAAAAGCACATTGTCCTAGGATTTGTTTGATCGGTCCTGTAAGCAAACTAATTTTTTCATAAATTAGGAGATCAGCGGTTGTTTGCGAATTTTCCAAGCAAACACTTACAGGATCGACCAAACTAAATCCTAGAACATGTGCTAAAATGATTTAAAAGAGCGTTTGATAAAGGGTTAACAATTTGACAATCTTCATAATTTAGAAAAAAGGTTATTTCTACAATACCAAAGAAAATGATACGAGGAAGTAATTAAAAGTGCATTGGACAATAACTTAACAAAATAAAAGAAAGAAGATAAATTTCTGGGTAAAGATTAATTGGATTGCATTGAATAAGAAAACTGGTGTTATATAAAACGTACATTTCTTCAGAAACTCTTTTCTCGCTACACACGGATACTTTGAGTGATTTTGAGAAATTTGTACAACTTTAACACACACAAATCCTAATACTAAGACTTGCTATTTATAATAGTAAAAAATAACTACCCACTGACAGCCTACAAATTAGAATGAGACAAATGTCATTCTGCACGGCTTCGTCCTTCAACTGCTCTCCACGTGTCTTCTTCTATCAAATGGATAAGAACAAAATTCCCTCAATTATTTGAACTTGAATCTCCAATCGAATGACACCAGTTAAGCTTTTGTCGAAACATATCTCCAAATTATTAAAAATATTTCTAAGTCCACAAACCATGCCTCCTCTACACAAGGACACTTTTTGACTGGACTTTCTGGAAACAACATTCCTGTCGAAGTCTTCTGAAACTCCAAAAATTTCATTTCTTTTGAAAAAATCTTAATCCAATATCAGGCGTCGAATTTAGGAGCCAACAAATTGCCCCCCAAAAATGTCATTTTCGACACCACTGAAGAAAAATGCATTTTTTGAGAATGTTATTCGATGCCTCATTCAGTCCTTATGATGCTTCGACGATTGCTCATAGTTCCAACTGTTCACTTTCCATCAGCATACCTAGGATGTCATAGCCATTATTACTACCTCTCACATGTCTCTTCAAATCACGGAAGAATCCCTGTCATCATTACCTTTCCTAGAGTCTAGGAGATCATGGGGGAGTAGGCACTTATTACCACCGCTTCATCAGGAATCGTGGGGAAAACACGTGTCTCACTATCATTTTCAACATTACAACAATTTTTTTTAAAAACTGTTTCTACATCCCAACTTATAAATACCCTCTTCAACAACTGTTTTCACTTTTACGCTCCCTTACTCTCAAATTTCTCTAGAAACCCTTGCATTTCAAAACTCAATCTTCTTTACTTTATTCCAGCAATGACTTCTTCCACACGCTCTACAAAAGATGCTACCAAGGTCACCAAGGATGCTGGTAAACCTGCGAGAGCTCCAAAAAAGATTTCTCAACTTCCTCCATTTGATTCCGTCTCTGGACCTACCATGGTGGGAAACCAGCAATATCTACCTAAACCTCTTGATGAAGAGAAAAGGAGAATTTATGCTTCTCAGGTACTTATTCCTTTAACTGTTTCTGACAAGCCCTTGGTTTTATTTGGTCCTTTGTCTGATTTAAAAGTAGATGCTAGTAAGCTTAGGGAATTCTTCCCCTCTTACCATAAATACAAACCTGTAGGACAATGTAAGAAACCCAGGCTAGCATTGAAAACCCTGCTAATCAAAGCAATCCTCCAACTGAGGAGGCTATTGACCTTAGATACATGAATAATTTTAGGGTTTTTAGAGCGAGTCCAACCTTTAAGGATCCCTCTGATTATTTAGGGTAGTTGAACAAGTTGGAAAAAACAAAATCTGATGTTTGGAAGAAAATGAGTATTTATGACCTGATTATGCCGTCGAAAGTAGGACCCGACTACTGCTCGAATATGCTTATTTCGTCCTTATACTTATGGGACAACACCCACTACACTCTCCATCTCCCATGTGGCATGATGACACCTACTCTTTTCGACATAACCGCTATCACAAGGCTCAAACCTACTGGGAATACTTACGACCCTGACTTTATGGCTGAGGATATCATAGGTTTTACTACCTCTAAGGCAGCTTATTCGACCCACATAGCTCACTATCATGATAAGAGCATAGAGGAAGTGTCGGACATTGAACATATAACTTTCCTAGCTCTGTGCCTGTCACGCTGTATCTTCTGGTCGAAGTCACTGCAAGTTGCTAGAAAGTTTCTAACCATGGCGAACCAACTACACTCTGGCCATGACTTATGTTTGAGCAAATTAATCTTAGCCAGCCTCTATGAGTCCATGAGCGAAGGAGTCACCCAACTCAAATGCCTTGGTGACAAGGGAAATCTACTCCTCTTTGGACCCTTCTGACTTCTTTAGCTGTGGTTGAATGCTTCGTTCGAAGCTTGCCTTCCCCATAAGAACCCAATTAACGAAGATGCTGATGACGTGAGGAATCAAGAGTAGAAGGCCTGCATTTGGAAAAACTAACACCTGTTGATGATGGTCGACCTGTCCAACAGGCTTTCACCAACTTCATTATGATGTTTGCCAAACGTTATGATTTTACACCCAACATGGCTCCTTTTGCAGCAAGGAAGTGTGGTCCTGAGTGGTTCACCAGCCATTCCCAGTGTCATCGAAGGCTCAAACAGCAGAATCTACAGTAATTTGGGAAGCCTTCTTAACTCCTAGGGTCTTAACCCTCATATTTAACCTCTCCAAAAGCCAATTCACATTAATTACTTACCAACCAAATCTTGTCGCTCGACAGTTTGGATTGGTTCAAGTCTTACCCCGACCTATTTATGACAAGAAAAATACTCTCCTTCTTTACAACGCAGTTCATACTGAAGCTGTATGTCATACCCCAAATTTTGACCACTAATATTTCCCATCATTGTGTAAATCATCATCACATTATGGAGGAACCTTCATACCTCATCAGTCTCCCCAAAGATGGGTGAGCACTCACTACAATCAAACTTAGGGTTTCAAGCCCTCCCAGAGCTCTTAGGCAAAGGATCAATCAAGGAATGACATGATCTTCAACTTGTCTAACCTTTCAAATATCCACAAAGGATCAGGAGGACTCCCACTTCAAGGATTAAGCACAAGGCTGCTCCCTTCTAGGTGGATCAAGCCTCAAGATCACCAGTGTCACCAAATTAGGGTTTTGGTCGACCAGGGCCTCCAGATGGAAATTTTCCTCTGGGCATGATCCAATGCTTCAAAGCATAACCTAAGATGCTCCAAGGGACATCATGAACCCAATCATCAAGTCAATTTGACCTCAGGGGATGCATTCATCAAAAATCTGGAGTTAGGGTTTCTTGACCTAATTCACCCCTAAGCTGAATTTTGGGACAAAACATGAGCGAAGACCTCAAGGCATGATTTGAGGTACCCTAACACACCACATTGGTCCATTTGTAACAATGGATTGATCCAAGAAGGCAAGCCAGCCCAGGCCGAGGAGCAGAAGCCACTGCCGCGTATCAACGCGGTCGACCTCGATATCTGCTTATCTAGTAAGCAGGAGCAGAACAAAGCAACGGATCACGCCCCTCTAGGCTCCAGCAGATGGTGGCAATAGGCAGCCTCTTAATCTCGTGTGCCCATCCCAGATGGTGACTTCGAGCTCATCATGCTCGACAACGACCTAGACAGAAGCGTGAAAATCAGTACGGGACTCCCCGACTTGGTGAGGAAGCAGCTGAAGGCCTGCCTCATGGAGAATGCTGACCTTTTCGCGTGGAGTGCTGCGGAGATGCCCGGGCTCAACCCCGACGTGGCCTGCCACCAGCTCACCATAGATCCGGCCGCTAGGGCTGTAGTTCAACGTAGGCGTAGGCAGTCTCCCAAGAAAGCGGAGCTGCTGAAAAAGTTGTAAAAGACCTTTTAGAGGAAAATTTTATTTCGGAAGCCCAGTACACAACCTAGCTGTCCAACATTGTATTGGTTAAAAATGTCTAATGGAAAAATGGAGAATGTGTGTTAATTATACCGATCTTAACTGGGCATGTCCCAAAGATGCATATCGATTGCATAACATCGACAAACTGGTCGACAATTCTGCAGGTTTTAAATTACTGTCGTTCATGGACGCATACTCGGGGTACAATCAAATCCCCATGGCGAAGGCCGACAAGCAATACACGACTTTCATGACCGAGTTGGGCAACTATTACTATAACGTAATGTCCTTCGGCCTGAAAAATGCCGGCACGACCTACCTGCGGATGATGAACAAAGTCTTCTAGGGCGAGATCAGAGACATGCTCGAGGTCTACATGGATGACATGATCGTAAAATCACAAGAAGAAATTGACCACATCGTCTACCTCAGAAGAGTCTTCGATACGGCGAGGAGATGCAGAATAAGATTCAACCCATAGAAGTGCACCTTCGGTGTCCGAGCAGGAAAATTCCTCGGCTTCTATCTCACAGAATGAGGAATCGAGGCGAACCCCGACAAGTGCAGAGCATTCTTCGAGTTCCCAACTCCAAACTCAAAGATATCGATCCAACACGCACTCCCGTTTTTCAAGTTTCTGTGCAAAAAGGCCACGTTCGAGTGTACCGATGAGTGCGAGCAACTCCTCCTCCACCTCAAACAAGTCCCCTCGTAGCCCCAGTCCTGTCATGGCCATAGAACGGGGAGACTTTATATTTGTACCTCGTCGTCGCAACGGAGGCCGTCAGCGCGACTCTTATCTGCGAAACCCCCGAGGGATAGAAACCAATATACTTCACCAACAAAGCTCTCCAGGGCCCCGAGCTCAGGTACCAGCAGATTGAGAAGGTCGCTTTGGCCCTCATCAATATGGCCAGAAGGTTGCGGTACTAATTCTGGCCCACACGATCGTGGTGAGGACAGACCAACCCGTGAAGCAGCTGCTCGGCTGTTCCGACATGGCGGACAGGATGCCTAAGTGGTCGCTCGAGCTCTCTGAGTTCGACGTCAAATACGAGACCAGGAAGGCCCTGAAGGCTTAAGTGCTAGCCGACTTCGTCGTAAAAATGACCACTCCGATCTCCTCGACCTACGGATCCCGTAAGTGGACAATCCATGTCGATGGGGCATCCAGCTCGACGGGAAGTGGAGCAGGCAGGAACAAGTTCATCATCTAAGAGGTACTATCTCTACCAAGCATCGAGAAACCCACCTCGACCATCGAAGTAAACGCCATCAGCGACAACAACTGCTGGATGACCCTGGTATACATGTACCTCAGCACGGGGGAACTGCCCGACGACTCCAAGGAGGCTAGCATGGTCAGACGACGAGCCTGCTTGTACGTCTTGATTGAGGACAAATTGTACTGGCGGGGATTCTTCATTCCCCTCCTCAAATGCATCGAGGAGTCCAAGATCCCTAACATACTCGAGGAGATCCATGAAGGGATCAACGCGCAACACCTCGGCGGGTGATCCCTTGCCCGTAAGGCTTTGCGGGTGGGATACTATTGGCCCACCACGCAACAGGACACCAAGGAACACGTCAAGAAGTGCGACAAGTGCCAATGACACAGGGACATGCACCTGGCCCCGTCCAACGAGCTCAAAACGCTCTTGTCCCCATGGCCTTTTACCTGGTGGGGGATGGACATCCTCGGGCCCTTCACCATAGGGTCGTACCAAAACAAATATTTAATAGTCGTCATCGACTACTTTACGAAGTGGATAGAGGTGGAAGCCCTCGCCAAAATCACGACGCACAACATACTCCGTTTCTACAAAAGGAACATAATTTCCCGATTCGTCGTACCCCAAGTAAACGTCACCGACAATGGGACGCAATTCACCGACAGGAACTTCCCAAACTTCGTTACCAAGCTGGGTACGAAGTAACATTTCACATCTGTCGAGCACCCGCAAACCAATGGGTAAGCTAAAGCTGCGAACAGAGTGATCCTGCGAGGCCTGAAACGAAGATTAGGCGAAGCCAAGCAGAGGTGGCTCGAGGAGCTACATAGCATGCTCTGGGCCTACAGAATGACCCCACACTCGACCAGCGGGGAAACCCGTTTCGACTGACCTACGAAACCGAGGCGGTGATTCTGATAGAAATAAGTGAACCCTCTAGGAGGACCGAGTCTCCCCTCGGCGAGGAGACAAACGATGAGGCCCTAAAGGAGGAGCTCGACCTGGTCGAAGAAATCCGGTCGGGGGCATCCCTCCGTGAAGCCTCGGTCAAGCAGAAAATAACTTTGCGACCTGACAGCAAAGTCATCAAACGCGAATTCCAGGTAGGCAGCCTAGTCCTACGAAGGAATCAGAAAGATTTGCGCGAAGGAAAATTCACTGTAAACTGGGAGGGCCCCTATCGTGTCCGCGCGAGAATGGGAAACAGACCCTACTACCTCGAAAACCTGCTCGGGGAGGAACTTCCTCGACCATGGAACGTTGAAAAGCTTAAACATTACTATAGTTAAACACTACTCATGATGCATTAGGTACGACCACAACGAAGTGCTTCCCAACCATAGGAGCGCGCTAGGGTACAAGCGCGACTTCTAAACTTGAGACGAGAAGACAAGAGCTCGTTCTTGTATGTGCGAGCGAACTCTTGATCCGACAGGGACACCTCAACTGTGCTCCACTGTTGTGGTACCAATTAGGCAGAATGCCCAGCTCGCGATGGGAAGTTTACACCACGAAGCAAAGACCTCGATCGAGCTCTTAGCTTCGTCGATGGTCAGAACCCCACTCTGACCACTCGGCCAGTTCTCTACACCTCGAGGACCAACTACATCGAGCAAAGACCCTAATTACTTAATGAAAACAGGCCAGCACAATGTTGCATATTCACGAGGAAATAAAGTACTGGACATACAACAGTACACACAGAATGCAAACATACTAAACAAATAGAAACAATGCATTATAGTAGGAAAAGCCCATTGTTAAAACATTACAACTACAACACACAGGCCAGGCGACATCAAAACCCATGGCACGCACGCCGGGTAAAGTCATATTACAAATTATGGCACGCAGGCCAGACAAACAATAACCAAAATGTGGCGCGCATGCCAAACAACTAAAAGAAATTAAACAAAGGTTTCCTCCTCAGGTCGGGGCTCTCCGTCGCTCTGTTCAGCTCCACTGTCAGACACCTCGGGGGAAACCACTTGGTTGTCAACCACCCGGTGGAAAGGACTGATCCCATATGTGACAAGATGGAGCCTGGGGTTTACAATTTGAAGTTGCTCCACCGCCATATTGAAACCCAACTCGAGGGTGCCCAAGTAGTCCTGCTCGAGCTCTTGGATCCGGGAGATCAGTCCACCTCGGGTGGGCAAGGCTCTCTCTTCGTCGGTCTCATCCTCGGCAGGCTTCGCCGCAGTCTCTAACTCGGTGACCCTCGCTTTCAGGAGCTTGCTCTCCTCAACGGCCTCGGTCATCTGTTTCCGCATCTCCTTCATCTCACTGTATAGGTTGACTTGGATTTGATACTTGTCCTTGTAGGAGACAAAGTCCTCTTCCACCTTGAGCTTCTCCAACTCAAGGGCCACAACCTCCACTTGCACCTTCTTCAGCTCAACCAAGGGACATGTCCCATCGTTAAGCGACAAAGCCGCCTCTAGGACCCTTATCACGAAAGCCACATCCTCGGATAACGTCTTTCGTCGGGTATCTTTGTCGAGTGCCAGGATTGATTTTGACTCAATCTCGCATATGGTTAGGGAGTTGTCCCCATAAAAGAGCCTCTGGTCACGGTGGCAGGGAGGGAGGATGAACCTCTCCCCGACGACACCCTCTAGAAGGTCGACGACCCTAGATTCCTCGAAGCGTTGCTTCTCGGCCAGAGGGTCCTGAGGGACCGGGGACTGACTCCCTCGAGGAGAGGAAGAACCCCCGGACTGCTGGTCAGCCTGAGCTATCTGCTGGACTTGGGTAACGCGGCCCTTGATGGCCTTCTTGGTGCCTTTGGCCTCCGCAAGCTTCATCACACATTCCTTGATGCTCGACACCTGGCCTGCAACAGAAAAAAAAGAAAACAAGTCAATATAGCGAAGAAAAATAAATGACACGCGAACGAAGAAAACACTCGCTACCTAAGAACCTCAATGCTTCCTCGTCGGACCCGCATTTAAGGAGGGCCTTGGTGTTAATTAGCCGAGCCTCGCGGAAGACCTCTCGGCGCTCGTCAAGAATAAAACTCCTGTCCTTGTTGACACACTTAACAGGAGTGAAACTGGAGACGAACTCAACTATCTTCCCATAAGCAGCCTGATCCTCGGTGAAATTCTGGTTAAGCAGATCAGTAAGATGTCAGACAGAATGTCGTGACACTTGATCTCTGCTTCTCACAAGGATTAAGGAAGAGCAGAAGAAAACAGCAGAACGAAGACAACATACAGAAATTGTTAACCCAGTTCGGTGATCAACAACACCTACGTCTGGGGGCTACCAAGCCAGGTATGAAATCACTAAGTAGAATTGGTTCTAAGCTAAACTCCAACGTTTACAACTTAGCACCTAGAAACTACCCTTCCTAGATTTCTACCTAAGACACTCCTAGGTATGAGACCTTTCTCAAATCCCTTCCAATCACAGCAGTGACTGAAAAATATTACAACTCAATAAACTGTCATTCTCTAGTATTCACACAATACACGAGAGGCTCACAAAAGTACAAACCCTAGTACTTCCAAAACAACTGCAATATTTTCAACACACAAACTAGGTTAAAACCATCCTATTTATATTGCAAAACACAATTGGACTTGGGCTTCAAAAGCGCAGCAATTCTGCTCCTCAGAATCTGCGACCTATTCTTTTCTTCAATCCCAAGTTACCAAAAATGTCCCCCTACAAGGAAACCACATATTCCATTTAGAATCAGAATCTCTGATTCCACAATCTCAGATGCCACCTGGAATCAAGTCATATTCCAATCACACCTGTCACCAAAATATAGTTATCCCAAAACTGTAACAGATAAAGAAGTCAAATCCTCCTGATAGGACATCTTGTCTAACAACTTAACCTGCAGTTAGTTCATCATGTCAGGACATCTTGTCCAACATCTTTCTGCTAAGTTAGTTTTACCAAAGTTAATGTCAACCTCAAGGGCTTAGACTCATCAATCTCCCCCTTTCGCAGATTTTGGCTAAAACTAACTTTCATTGACCTGCAGAATCATATCAGGGAGACCATCATCAGAGTAGCAGCGGAAACTTAACATTGTCTCCCTCTCAATCAGCAGTGGTTAGTTGAAAATCAGCAGTGGTTAGTGATGTTAGTATTTCTCCCCCTTTTTAGCCACAATATGACAAAGGTAGAAGGACTAACTCAAAAACCAATAAAACAATTCATAGTAGTTAAATTACACACTCCAAAAAATATTATCCTGGGCATTCAACCCTTACACAACCAAAAGTAAAGAGAAAAGCATAAAGCAAAAAATTAAAGAAAAGACAACTCTCAGAGGGCATATTTAGTTTCCTCATCATCTTCTTCTTCTCCTGCACTTTCACCAGAACCATTATCACCATCTTCCTCTCCTGCATCACAGTTCTCCTCAGCACCCTTCTCAGTATCTCCGGCATTAACTCCAGTGTCCTTGATTTGCTTAGCAGACAGGACTTGTATCAATTGTTCTAGCTTCTCTTTTCTGGCAGTGCTTACCTTGATAATATCATCAAGCTCTTTGCAGGTTGCCTTTAGCTGAACAATGTTTTTCTTTTCTAAGGGTTGTATAGCAGATGTCGGAGCATGTGTTGAAGCAATATCTGTGACATGTTTCCTAGTAAATAATTTATAGTGCAGAGTTAAGGGAGGTGCCCTTTTCATTACCTTGTCTGCAGAGACTAGGACTCTTGGGTACTGATTCAAAATCATCCCACAAATAAGTGAAGGATAGCATATAGGGAGTTTTACTGCAGTTGATGTAGATTGCTTCCAAATTTGATTGAAGATGTGAGTTCCAAAGTCAAACCGTCTTTCTTTACCAATCATATAGATAAATCTGCCTAGATTCGCAGAAATGGTTGAAGTGTGATTGGTGGGCACCCAGTTGACGGTACCAATTCTATGCAAAATAGCATACTTCATACTCAGTTTCCTGGTTGAAAGCTTCCCATTGCTAGGCCACTGCTTAACAGTGTTGCGAGTAAGCTCTTGACAGACTTGATCATCATTGTCTTCACATTCAGGCTGAGACTCTTCAGGTCTTTCTAGAAACCTATTTATCATTGTGGGAGAAAATGTCACAGCATTTCCTCTGACATACACAATCCTGTTGGTTGCATCACTATAATTGTCAGGAATGTTTACAATAAATTCCTTTACCAGCTTTTTATAACAGTTTCCAAGCTTAGTGATTGTCCTCTTTAGCCCTGCGTCATTGATCAGTTTCATCACTTCATGGCACTCTAATGAATTCTTCCCGAGTTCTCTTTCCAGTGCAAATCTTCTTTGGTACACATATGGCCATCTGTGAACATACTCAGGAGCATGGAAGGAGATATTGTCCAATGGAGCCTTGGGAATACTGCCAGTCCATTTCTTTGCACTTGGATCCTTTGTAGGTGTCATGTCCTGGCTATCATCTGTGACATCATAGTCTGACTCAATGTCAGACTTCACCTTTCTTCTCTCCGACATAACTGCAACCTTGCTCCAAGATTTCAGCGGTCCAACTACAGTTTTAATGTTTCTTTTGACGACATTGTTTTCAGTATTCATATTTATCCTTTTTCTTGTTTTCAGCCTCTTGACTACACTAGGAATTACTTCATCATCAGATGGTGAGTTATCCAGGTTGATTTCCTTATTGGTTCTCTCTTCAGCAGTGTTCTCTAGTGCCTGTTCTAATGATTCTTCTAGATATAAAGGTGTTCCTTTGTCAGGTCCACCATCTTCCTTACTAGACTCAACCCATCCATTAGTATTTCTACCACCCTCTTGTTTCTTACCAGGAGCTGATGTGATTGGCACATCTCTATCGGTATTCAGTCTACTTTTAATATTCAGTTCCTCGGCAACTAGTTTCCTTATTCTCTTATCAGTCTCAACAATTTTGTTCTTACTTCTAGGGTCAAGAGAGGGATTAATAGGTTCAGAAGTATTACCTGCAAGGGGAATTTTTGCTCTTCTTGCAGGAAATTTCTCAGGCTTGCATGGCATCATAGACAGGGGAACAACATTGATCGCATCTTCAGTTGTCATCTTCCTCAGTTTTGCCCTGACAGTGGGAGATTTAGAGATCTCCTTTACTCCTCCTTCTATTGATGTTTGCAGATGAGACATCATAGGAGGAACAAGATTGGATTTTTCTTCGCACTGGGAGATCATGGTTATTGAATAGATGAGAGTAAATTTAGCGTGGTTTAGGTTGATTTGAATTGATCCCTTTTGAGACCCGCCTTTAATTTGTTGAAAACAAGCACATTCCTGACCAGTATCCTTACAAGTTAATCTCTTTAGGCCCTAGGTTATGTAAATCCCTAATTTGCCCTTTAGTTTTCCAAACTTATTTTTAAGGATATCAAGAGTACTCAGGTCATCGTGAGAAAATGTCACAACATCCTGTGTGACATCTTCCCTTGTTGCTGAGTCAATGGTAGCCACAAAAGTATATCTTCTTTCCTCCAGATCATTTCGCATAGAGGCCTTATGAAGTAGGTCCTGAGTCCTTGAGATAGTCTTTCTGAGTGCCATTTTGGTTAATCTACCAATTTCCCATTTATCAATGTTTGGTTCTGAGAGGCATTGTTGATGTTTCCTGATTGTCATTGAGGAGAGCTCTATCAGTAAGGGAGTCCATACGTAGCAGTTATTTGTTGATCTGATACCCTTCATGAGAACTTTATTTTTAGCAGTTTTAACCAAGCATTTAGATTTTGTAAAGTTAATCTTCAGACCTTGATCACAGAGTTGACTGATACTAATTAGATTCGAAGTTAGTCCTTTGACATACAGAACATTTTCAAGTCTAGGATTTCCAGCTTGAACCATTCTCCCAATTCCTTTAATCTTTCCTTTGGATCCATCTCCAAAGGTGACATAGTTGGAAGAATGAGCCTTTATATCCACCAGATAGTTCTTAACACCATTCATGTGCCTTGAACATCCATTGTCGAAGTACCACTTTTCTCTAGTGTACTCCTTTTGTGAGGAATGAGCTATTAGAGCAACAGATTCATCCTCAAAGCTCCTTTTCTTTTCAACAATCCTACCCTTAGGATATCCATGTAGCTTATAGCAGTAGCGTTTGATGGGGCCATATTTACCGCAATAATGAAATTTCCAGTCTTGTCTCCTCTGATGTCTGTAATGATGTTGAGACACTCAGTTGGACATCTTTTGTTTTCTTTCAGAATCTCTTTTCTTGCTTGAAAGTTCTTCATTAATGTAGTCAAGATCTCTGACGTCTTCAGTATTCCTCCCAGCCTGTAGTATCTTATCAGATCTGTTGTTGAGCATTCCAACATTGTCGAGTTTGGATAATAGCAGAGAAATTTCCTCTTGAAGATCAGATATGATGCCAAAATGCTTCAATCTTTCAATCTCAAAAAGCATGATAATCTTATGTTGATCTTCTCCTAAATGGCAGATTTCAGCACTTCTTGTGTACAACTCCCTGTAAGAACTGATTAAAGCATCATGGGATAGATCTCCAATGTCTGATCCTGCATGAGTGTCAAACACTCCTGTGAGTGCAGATACCTGGTTTTTGTGATTTCTCATCACTAGCAGAATCATCTTCTGACTAGGATGTATGGAGACCTTTCTTATTATTCTTGAGGAAGGTAGGGAACTCCCATTTGGTGTGTCCAAATCTTTCACATTCAAGACATTTTGTCCCCTTTTTCTTGCCAATTCTATCTTCGTAATTTGCATTCCTTCCATAGTTGTTCTGTTTAAAATTTCTGAGCTACTGAGTCTTAGTACTCTCTTCTGCCTCTCTCTCAATTTTTTTTTTGTAATTGACTGTATTGCTTTCCTAGAAGTACAACAGCTTTAGACATCTCTTTCTCGGAGTTTGTCTTTCCTTCATCAGATACCAAGGCTAAGCTTTTCTTCTTCTCAGTCCTTTCATCTAGTGCCATCTCAAAAGTTTGAAGAGATCCCATAAGCTCATCAACTTTCATAGCAGTTATGTCCTGAGCTTCCTCTATAGCAGTCACCTTCATATCAAATCTCTTAGGAAGGGACCTCTGAATTTTCTGAACCAACTTGGCTCTAGGAATTTTTTTCTCCAAGATTACTGGATGTATTGGCAATATCAACAATGTTCATGTGAAAGTCGTGTATACTTTCATCTTCTCTCATCCTTAAGTTTTCAAACTTAGTAGTGAGAAACTGAAGTATTGAGGATTTAACTCGAGAGGTACCTTCATGAGCAGTCTTCAGGATTTCCCACACATCCTTTGCAACAGTGCAATTTTTGATGAGTCTGAAGATGTTCTTATCCACCCTATTGAATAAGGAATTCAAGGCTTTGAAGTTTCCTTGAGCAAGCTTATCATCTTCATCATCCCAATCTTCTTTAGGTTTCAGCTCCTCAGTGAGCTTTCCATCTTTGTCTTTTATATTTGGTGGATTCCACCCCTTAACCACAGATTTCCAAGCCTTTCCATCCATAGACTTGATAAACGCCACCATGCGAACTTTCCAATATTCATAATAGGAACCATCAAGTATTGGTGGTCTATTCAGAATACCTCCTTCTTTATCCATCAAACCAGAAAGTATTGTCCCTGAATCTCACCCAGATACAGAGCAGGATACCTGCTCTGATACTAATTGAAATTCTAGTTAAGCAGATCACTAAGATGTCAAACAAAATGTCGTGACACTTGATCTCTGCTTCTCATAAGGATTAAGGAAGAGCATAAGAAAACAGCAGAATGAAGACAACACACAGAAATTGTTAACCCAATTTGGTGATCAACAATACCTACGTCTGGGGGCTACCAAGCCAGGAATGAAATCACTAAGTAGAATTGGTTCTAAGCTAAACTCCAACGTTTACTACTTAGCACCTAGAAACTACCCTTCATAGATTTCTACCTAAGACACTCCCAGGTATGAGACTCTTCTCAAATCCCTTCCAATCACAGTAGTGACTGAAAAATATTACAACTTAATAAACTGTCCTTCTCTAGTATTCACACAATACACGAGAGGCTCACAAAAGTACAAACCCTAGTACTTCTAAAACAGCTGCAATATTTTCAACACACAAACTAGGTTAAAACCATCCTATTTATATTGCAAAACACAACTGGACTTGGGCTTCAAAAGCGCAGCAATTCTTCTCTTCAGAATCTGCGACCTATTATTTTCTTCAATCCCAAGTTACCAAAAATGTCCCCCTACAAGGAAATCGCATATTCCATTTAGAATTAGAATCTCTGATTCCACAATCTCAGATGCCACCTGGAATCAAGTCATATTCCAATCACATCTATTACCAAAATATAATTATCCCAAAACAGTAATAGACAAAGATGTCGAATCCTCCTGATAGGACATCTTGTCTAACAACTTAACCTGCAATTAGTTCATCATGTCAGGACATCTTGTCCAACATCTTTCTGCTAAGTTAGTTTTACCAAAATTAATGCCAACCTCAAGGGCTTGGACTCATCACTCAGTATTCAGAGCGTCGGACTTGACGACGTAGCTGTCCGTACCCTTGTCGAAGTGACCCGCCTCCCACTCAAGGGGGAACTTCGAATCTAAAGCTGCCACTTTTTGCATGTCCTCCTCCTTGATCACGAGGTCATATAGGAAGTCAACGACCGCATGTCACACAATATTTACGATAAAGTACATGTCTTTAAAGGTACAGACAGAATCTTGGTACGCTCGGAACAACCTCCTCGACTGCTTCAGGGATACCCAACAATGTTGGCCTTGGAAGGATTGTCGTTGTATATGAAAGGTCCGAAAGAACAAGGGGAGCGTGGCCCCAATGCAAAGGTGTTGACACACGAGCTCGCACAAACGTAAGTGCGTTGGGATAAAGCTGCGAAGGCTCTGGATCTAACCACTGGAACACCCCCTTTTGGAAGTCACTAAAAGGTAGACGAAGCCCTACATCCTTGAACGCGAACTCGTACATCGGGAACCACATCCCTTTGAACGACGAGCATATCCGACGCGTCTCCCTGGCCTTGTAGACCATCCAATTCAGGGAAGCATCCTCGGAGAGGTTCTCAACAGTTGTGAAGGCGTCTGACCCATCAAGGGCAAAGCGCGATGCAGTGTTGAGAGGTTCCTGCCCGACCCAATCCAAAGGCATGCGTGTTTTCTTGACTTCCCCCTGCTCGATGGTCACGTCGGGCTCGATGTCCTCATCGACCATAATGACACCCTCGGTCTTTGCGGCCATTTTACCTGAAAAGCAGAGGAAAACGGTGAATTCGACATCAAGATCAAATCCACCCTTCCACCGCAAATCATGTGAAAGGGCAAAGAGAGAGGCAAAGAATCGCTCGACAAACTTCCCCAACCAAAACCCTCACCGAGGAAAACCCATATCTGCAAGGAGCCTCTCCTTAACACAGAGCAATGAACCTCTCTCCTCAGGATAGAGGCTCCTCGGCGCGTAAAGCCCATCCAGTCAAGCGGGGGAAGCCTCCTCGACGAGAGACTTCCTCGCGATGTTCACGTGTTTGCGGGGAGAAGGGCTCCCCGAGACCTTCATTGCAGGTCCCTGAGGCATTCATCAGAAATTCCATGAAGTTTCCCATAATCCTCATAAACTCCCTGAAATCTTCATCGGAAACCTCATGAGTCCGTCAGAAACTTCATAGTTCCGCCGAAAACTTCATGGTTCCGCCAGAAACTTCATGAGTTCGCCGGGAACTTCATCAGTTCGCAAAAAACTTCATAAGCTCGACAAATATGTCACCGTAAAATTCGCAGAATATGGAAAAGGGCTAGGGACTTATTTGAATGAAGGAGGTTCTGGGTGGCGGAGAAAGGCCGACGGCGGCGGACGGACTTTGAAGAGAGGAGAGAGCTTTGAGAGACTTGAGAGATTTTCTGAGTGAGAATAGTGGGGAGCATGAAAATGAAGCGACCTCCCCCTTATTTTATAACCCTAGCGCAGGAAGCGAGGCATCACTAGACACTCATGTACCCTTACTCGTAGTCGCATAGGAATGTATTGTTCTTGACACGTGGCCCTAGAGGACAACACGAGTGTCCCTTCAAATACCTCTCCTGCTCGACATCAGACATGCCTGTTCCCTTCCGCTTTTATCACATCGTCGACCATAATGCCTGACCCCTACGCTGCCGGGAAAGTTTCCCCGAAAGAAGCAGGAAAAGAGCCATAACTACATCTGACGGACATGTCTCCCCGCGAACACTTGTCCACACCATGAATGCTTGGTCAGCCACGTCGACGGTCCCCTGGTGAGCGGACCCTACTCCTGGGCACGCGCATTGTTCTGCGGGCTCAACGCTTTGGGCACGCATGACACTCCTCCGGGAAATCCCTACGCCTCTCCTCGACACTAGAACATACTCTTAAGTCATTACTCCTCTGCTTTGGAGCAACGACTCGAGGGGCTCTTATTCTGGACTAGACCAGAGGCTGCCCCACTATCGAGAATGACCCAACTCTTCTCCCCGGTCGGAGAGGGCCCAATGAAGGCCCAACTCATCAAGTCATACGGGGAGCGCCCACCCGCCTCCCCCACGGTCTCCACATGCCCCTCACGCGGGGACACATCATCAGACAACTACCCGTATCTGAAAAAATAGGTCACCCACCTTCCGAAGATCACGGGGCAGTTGATTTAGGATGAAAACCACGTGCTATTCTTCCCCACGCCACGTAGACCCTGGCAATTACTCGTATGGGGCCTAGCGATCCAACCCAATGCAAAGTAATCGTCGGCCCAGCGCTGGGGGCTCACTATAAATACCCTCTATCACTAGAGGGTCAGGTATACTGAATTCTACACCTTTTCTATACTTGCCTTCTCTCTCTTGCTGAAACTCACTTTAGCATCATAGTTCTTTGCAGGTACACCCCTCCTCTTCTCCACCACCGGCAAATTAGTACTTCACGACGTGTTACTGGTTATTGATCCTTTTCTAATCCGGTAAGTTCAATTATTATAAGAAATAGTTACATACATTTATTTACCCCTTAAACAAAAGCATCTTAAATGTAGAAAAAACTTATGAGGAATGGATCAAATAGATGAGAATTTGTATCACTAATGCGAAATGTCAAGAGTCATTAATGGTGATGGAACAGAGTCGGGGATAGAAAGTGTTGAAATAACTTAACACACAAGATAATGAGTATAAAGAGGATAGATGCAATTAGAGAGACTTGAAATGAACTCAGAGTGAATAGAGAGTTTATTTTTCAATTTATCTATTTGATTGTTCTTACAAACATATATTATATCATTTTATAAATGATCATATTATTAACTAACTTATAGTTAGTAACTATATGTATAGTTAATAGTAACTGCGTATGTAATTAGTAGTCATCACACAGAACCTCTGCTCGAGCTCCCACCTTGAACTAAAAACTTTTGATTTCGTTTTCAAATTCTAAGGTCTTTCAACCTTATTTCTTGATTCCATTAGCTCTATCGTTCTTCTCTGAAGCTTCTGCAACAAGAATCAAGCTCTAAGACTCACTGAATTACTCTAACCAGATCCAGCTTTCAACACCTTTGATCATCATTTGGATAAGGTAGTTCTGAGCATATTTTGGACTCAAAAAAGTTAACACGATGTAGTCTATAACTTCCTAATTGTTTCCCCTCCCTTACCTTGTGTTGGTTGTTTATATTAGTTGTTCATATTGTTCATATTAGGTATAAATGTCTAACTACCTTATAACTAACTTCTAACTTGTAAAACAAAATTTCAACACAATACTCCTCCTAACTCATGTTGCCTAATCTTCTTATTCTCATGAATTTCTTTAGACCGTCAAAATTTACTATCTTTAATGGCTTGGTTAGAATATCTACAAGTTGGAAGTCTATTTTGCAATATTCAATCTCCAATCTATCTCTGCTTACTTGATTTCTGAGGAAATGATACTTTCTTTCGATGTGTTTACTTCTCTTATTGCTCATTTGATAATTGGCCAAATTAATTGTCAATTTGTTGTCTAACAACAACTTGATCTTCACAACTTACTCAATTTTAATTTTTCTAATATCATTTTAATCCACAGTGCATGCAAGATGTATAGGAGACTATAACATACTCTTTCTCGCTTGATGTTAGGGAGATTATCCCTTGCTTCTTTGAGCTCCATGAGATTGGAGCTTCTCTAATCATGAACAAGTAACCAACTGTACTTTTTCAGTCATTTTAATCTCCTCACCAATCCAAGTAAAAATATTCATATGCCTTAGCTTCCCTTCTATAATTCTTCTGATTTGGCATGAGTAAATCCATGGTCTGTCATGCCTTTAATGTATTTGAGGATCCTTTTAGTTGCTATTAGATGAAATGTTCTTAACTTATCCATGAATCTGCTCACCAAGCCAACACTTTGACAAATATCAAACCTAATGTTGCATAGGTATCTTAGTGATCTTATGATTTTGTTTGTATAAGGTTCCATCTACAAGTTCATCATTTGAGTCATTCTTTAATTTGATTCATGTTATCATATGATTAGTTGTAGAGTTGCAATTGTTCATATTGAATTTATTCAAGATATCTTTGTTTACCGTGAAAATTGGTAAACAACCGCTGGTCTTCCCAAAAATTGGTTTACTTGCAGGATCAACCAGTAACCCTAAGGACATAGTTATTGTTTCAATATATTTTTGGAAAATCGAAGAACACTTTGACAATATTCATTTGAATAAGAGGTTGTTTTGATTGTTTTGAAAAGATTAAATTTTGTAAAAGTTGATAAAAACAATGCAATGAAGAAAAGAACTTCAAAGTAAAAAGTGCAGTAAAGAACAATTGATAAATGAGAGTAACTTTCTATTGAAATGAAATAAAATGTGGTGTTTCAAACATACATTCTCAATAGTAACTCTTTTCTCACTTGACTTAGATACTTTGAGTAAATTTTTTGAGCATTGTACAACAATTGAACACACACAAATCCTAACACTAAGACCCCTATTTATAACACGTCGAAATAACTATCTTCAACGGACATTTCTCCAAAAATTGACACATTTCGCCTTGCATGTCTTCATATTCTCCACGCGTCTCTCCTGAGAAACAAATAAGGACAAAATACAGTTATTTATCCGTATTTTGAAATTTAAATCTTATGACGAAGGGAGGCTTCAAACATCCTTGTCATACCCTAAATTTTGACCACAAGATTTCACATCATTGTGCAAATCATCACCACAATATGGAGGTACCTTTATACCTCATCAATCCTCTCAAAGATTTATTGAGTATTCAATCAACCAAGGATTAGAGTTTTAAGCCCTCTCATAGCATTCATACAAATAATCAATCAAGAATTGACATGATATTCAAATTGTCAAGCCTCTCAAACATCCATGAAGGATCAAGAGGTCTCCAACATCAAGAATCGGGCACAAGAATGCAACATTTCAAGCTGATCAAGCCTCATGATCATCAGTGTCACTAAGTTAGGGTTTTGATCGACCAAGGCCTCCAGAGAAAAAATTTTCATCTGGCCATGAGCCAATACTTCAAAACATGGTTCAATAAGCTCAAAAGAACCTCATAAGTTCAAAATAGCCTCAGGGGATGCATTCATCAAAAATCAAGAATTAGGGTTTTGACCAAGACCTCAATACATGCTTTAAGGACCTCAAATGCATCAAGTTGATCCATTCATAAGATGAAATTGATTCAAAGAACTTGGTTCATAAAGGATCACAAAGTTCAAAATTCATCTGATATAAAAAAGTCAATTGTGATCAAAACCAAGTTTGACTTTTGGGATTTTTTTGACAAACATGGCCTCTTCAAGTAAAAAAACAATGTTAACTTTTGATTTGGATCATGATCAATCAAGAAAAATCAAGAAAAGTGAGGTTACTTGCAAAAAGGGCAACCTTGAGAAACTTGAAATTTCACTAAGTTATGGAAAAAGTGATTTTTACCCAACTTTGCAAGGCCATAACTTGTGATCCAAACAACCATTTTCTTCCATCCAAAGCTCAAATAAAGCTCTCATTACATACTACAAAAGCTTCCTACTAATCCATGGTCAAACAATGGCTAGATTTTGAGTTATAAGACCATAAAGTTAGGGTTTCATAAAATTTGAACTTTGACACTTAGAAAATTTTTAGGCAGAATCTGCCTCATGTTTTGTCCAACTTTGGAGGCATTTTTCATTATGATCCAAGATGAATCAAGACCAAAGGTAACATCAAGTTGAAGTATGATATACAAGCTTTCCAAAAAGTACAAGAACTCCCATTAATTCAACTTGAGCAAGGAGTTATGAACCTCACAATATGCCTTGATACAAACTATTTTTTTGACAGCATTTGCACATAACGTGTATCCCACGATTTCTTGAGCCAATTTTGGACACTTGCATCATTGGATTTCTGTCCAATATCAACCTAAATGATGAAGAATCTGAACCTTGAGGCCGTTTAGTCAAGAACCATATCCCTTTGGCATGTGATCATCAATGTTGCAAATCCAAAATCCAATTTTTCATATGGCATTGAAAAGATGCATTGAGGTGTCATGAACCAAGCCATATCAGTCCAAATGAGTCAAGATTTATCCAAGGATCAGAAGATCTAAACCTGCAAAGTATAACTCAAGTCAATGGCTAGAGGAGACTTTGAACACATAGCCATATCCATTGGACAATAGGGTGATCCAGCCCCCATTCACTATTCCTTGCAAAACAAACTCCCTCTACTATAAATAGAGGTCATTTTTTATGTTTCAAACCACACCAAAACTATACCAAAGCCTTGTTTTCTCATTCTCCCTCTCTTACTTCAAATTTCAAAGTTTCAAGGATCAAACTAGAGTTTAAACCACTCAAACAATCATCCAAACGCATCACAAATCATCCATTGGAGGTCTTTAAACCTTCATCTTCATCTCACAACACCAAAATCAGAAAGTCAACCATCAAAACCTCAAATTTTGGATTTTATGCATTTTTCAGCCATGTCTTGATTCAATCACTTTCAAAGCCAAACAACACTTCAAACACTCTCCAAATATCATCCCTAAACTGTTTCAACAAGTGTTCCTCAATTGTAACACCAATTGAGGGAGTTACCATTTTGGTCACTTTTGCTAATTTTGCAAGAAGGAGACAGTTTCTATTCCAGAGGTTTCCTTTTGATTTGGATCATTCTAAAAGCTTCTAAGGGGTCTATTAAGAGTGTCCAAGGCATTGGATTACTTCTATCACAAGTATCTTGAAAGATAGCAAGTGGAGCTTTAAGAGGTAAGTGCATAACAACTTGAACTTTGTGAAATATGCATTGCTTTGATGTACATTGATCATGAACATATCATACATGTCATGTTTGTTGTGTTTGAACTAATTTTCCATGCTATTATTGCTTGTATGGAGTTGTTACATAGAACTTGCAAATATTGGCTTATTTTGAAACCACTATCGGGTTTTATAATGTAGACATTTTTAGAAAATTCCAAGACCACAATTGAATTTCTCATGAAATTCTAGGTAGGGTCCATCTTTATTTCATCCATTTTCATGGAGAAATAAGAAAGTTATGGCCTTTATGCAAGAGGCACCAAAACTGGCCTCCCTTGGGCAAGAACCAGGCCATGGCGCCTTGTCGTGGCCTAGAAACCAAGTCACCCATATATGTTTATGGAGTGGTTTTGATACACGGATGTATCACCACCCCAGTGGTAGCAGTGTGTGTTTTCAAGTGTGTTTGTGTTGGAGGGCGTGGGTTCAACACCCACCCATGCCATTTTTGGTACCTTCCACTATTTTTCACATATTTTCCATATTTTTTTATTTTTTTTTCATTTTTATTTAAAATAATTATTTTCTAAATCAATTTTAATTATTTTAAAATAATTTTTTGCACAAAAATCACTCACACATCTAAAATATTTTATTCACCCAAAAAATCACAAAAATATTTTTATTTGATATATTTTTAATATATTTAAAAATATTATTTTTAATTGTTTTAAAATGTTTTTAAAATGATTTCTTTTTCTTGATTTTTAAAACCAAAATGATTTTAAATATTCATGTGAATAAAATAATTTTTTCATAAACCTTAATCATTGTTTATAACATGATTAATGATTTTATTTGATATTTTTATCACTTTTATTGATTTTTATTTGAAAAAATATCTTAAAAATATAAACTTAGGGTTTTGTTTGGATTCAATCTTTCAAAATTAATTTCAACACTTTTGGGCCTCTATTATAGTGTAAGACCCAACTCCTCTATGTACATAAATAAATTTTGGGCCTCTGCTATAGTATTAGTCCCACAACGTCTGTCGGTATCGCGGTGCGATCACTATTTCCAAATAAATCATATGGGTCTCTCCTTGAGTATAAGCCCCAATCTTTTTTATATAAACTTTGTTTTAAATAATAAACAACCTCCATGGGCCTCTCTTTGAGTTGTAAGCCTCATACCTCTATTTTCAAAATCATTTGTCTGTTTTTAAAACTGCCTGAAAACACCTGGGCCTTTCCCCGAGTATAAGACCCAATATTATTATTATCATTCTTTCATTTAAAATACAATAACTTGGGCCTCTATTAGAGTGTAAGTCCCATCATTTTCCATTTTTCATAAGTAAAAGAAGATTCCAATCAACTACACTGGTACTAAGAGGAGCATTATTCCCGGTGAAACTGCTCTTGGACCACTTGAGCCACTCTTTGAGTTAAATCCCCAAACTTTATTTTCAATTCAAATAAACAACTTTCTTCAAATTCAAATTCAAATTCAAATTTTTCTCAAAACTTTCTTCAATCTCTCAAAACCCTAATCATACAGTGATAATCAATACAATCAATCACCATACACTTGGGCCTTTATCCAAAGAATAAGACCCACCACCTTTTCAATTCATGCTTGTTTATGTACTTGTTTATATATCTGTATATATACTTGTGCATATCTGTTTAGGGTTCTCTTAGCAGCTAGGTCATCCTCAGTTTACCGTTAGGTCAAACAGTAGGATACTTATAACTCAGTTTAATCAACTAGTTTTTTTCTATTACTAAGAAATTAATTTCCCCAAAGAGGATTAATTCCTGGTGAAACCTCTTTTGAATTTCTTCAAGCCTTAGAACTGTTCAATAAAGGAAGGATTATTTCCCGGTGAAACCTTTCTTGAACTTTTCCCAGGCTTGGACCCACAGGCTTCTTAAAAGTTCCCCTTAGCCTCCTCTTGGGCTTAGTACAAGGACCCCCAGGCTTCCTAGAAGCATCCCAGCCTCCTCTTGGGCTTAGTACAAGGACCACATGTTTCCTAAAAACATAGGATAGGATTTAGTCATCTCTACTAGTTCAATCCTTAGGAAAAACCAAAATTCTGGAACATCCAATCATTCAAGAGTTGATCTTCATCTCTGGAACCCTCAGCCTCCTCTTGGGCATCATACAAAGATTTTTCTCCAACTAGAGTCTGTCTTCTCTTAAGAGACTTGGGTAGTCTCAGTCTCCTCTTGGGCTTTATACAAGTAGACTTGGAAAGTCTCACCCCCATGGTCTCCTATAGGACTTCATACAAGGACTCTCATGCTTCCTAAGAACATAGGATAAGTCCTTATCATCCTTATCAATACCCCAGGAGAGTCAGAATCTCTAAGAAATTCAAACCTATCATCTTTAAAGCTCTTATGATCCCCAATAAGGCTTGGTTTTCCTCTTTAAAATCCCCAGCCAGGATCAGGTTGTCATCCACAAAATCCCAAAGGCATCAGAGCCTCATGGCATCTGATAAATCAACTCCCCTCCAATACCTAGCAAGAGTAGTTTCCCATTTGGATTCCTCAACACGGCTTAAACCTTCTCCTGGATTTAAATAATCCTTAGTAAGAGTCAGCCTCCTCTCAGGCTTCATATAATGATTTACCAGTCAGCCTCAATCTTGGGCTTTGTACAAAACAAATACCATACTCCCCAGTTGAGTCAGTCTTCTTTAAAGTTATACTCAAACTCTCTAGCTTCATCATCTTGGGCTTCAAACAAGAAACTCAAATAAAATATCTCTAGTGGAGTCAATCCCCAAACATTTTTTAGCTTCAACCATGGGCTTTGATCAAGGCACATAATCCATCATCCCCACAGATGAGACCATGAGTCCCCTCTATGCTTCACATATCAAAACAAAACAATCAACACTTTTTCCAGATAATTGATGTAAGTGGCACACTTGTTAATTCAAAATCCAAGCTGGAGTCCCTCCTTTATCATGGCTAAAATTTCTCTTTCATCTAACTTATATAAGTGGCAAGCCTCTGGATTCTACACATCCATGTCAATGTCCCTCTCTTAGCATATAAAGATTTATAAAGAAAGATATGAAATTGTTGGATTCCACACATCCCACTTAAAGTAACTTCCCTTTATAAACAATCACTCAACATTTGTGATGAATATGTGAGATATCTCCCTTTAGAGATGACAAATTCTCTCTCAGTCAAACCTTTAGCTTCAATCTTGGGATTTGAACAAGACACGAATACTCTTTTAGCTTCAATCTTGGGCTTTGAACAAGACACCAAACATTTATCCTACCATATAATAGGAGGAACTATGATTGCTCTGATTTCCCAAATCTCTTTACAGGAATACGTAGGCATAAGATTGCAAAATCTTAACGAGCACACTAATCAAAAATCTTAGGTCAAGCACCTTCCCAAAAACAATAGAAAACCCAAAAACAACAAAAACATTCCCTCAGTCCTCACAAAGGAGAAACTTTCCCCAATCAACAGCAGATAGACTTAAGAAAGCATTTTAAACAGTAGAAAATATATGCAAACGAAGGTTCCTATAGATTACTATAGATACTCTGGGTGTTAATAGCTTCCCTTTTTATAACCAAACCCCGATCCCTGATCTCTTTGCATTTTTTAAAGAAAACATTTGCACGCAGGGTTAGTTTAAGATATTTTCCCCTTCCTTTCAAGCTTCATAGGATAAATACAGAAATCAGAAAGTAGCACCAAAAACGGTTGTGATCGCGTCACAAAAAACCAACGCTACAATCCTCCGTCGAAGTGACTTTCCACACTTAGAAAATATTTCTAAGTATTGTCCAAACATGTCTCCTTCATGGAAATTACTTCAACCAGAATTCAGACAAGCTCCAGTCGAAGTCAGCATAATCCAAGAAACTTGATTTTCACTTAGTATCTCAAATGAAAACATGGCATCGAAATTCCCAGCCAATAATCTTCTGCATATTTCTTCTGGTGCAAGAAAATTCCATGTTTTATGTTTACAAATATCATATCTAGAAAATAATACAAATCTCATAGGCCTGACATCTTAAATTAATTCTTCATGCTAGTCTTAAATTTTGTCATTTCAATTTAATTTAATCTTGTTATCAACATATTATCCACATACAAGCATATCATGATTTGATCTTATTCACTTGAGCCTTTCACATATACTTCATGCTTATGTGTGCACTTGTGCAATCCTAGTTTTATCTTCAAAATATCAATTATATTGTTCCATGATCTAGGTGCTTTCTTCAATCCATACAATGTCTTTTTCAGCTTGTACACTTTTTTTTTCTTACCCTTTAATCTCAAAAGTTGGTGGTTGCTTGACATAAACCTATTCCTCTAGTGGTCCATTGAGAAAAGCTAAATTTGCATTCAACTGATGCATCTTCAACCCTTTGTATGCTGCAATGGCCACCACAATTCTTATTGTTTCAATTTTGGAAATCGGTGCATAGACCACATTAAAATCAATTCCAAGCCTTTGAAGAAAACCCTTTGCCACCAACCTTTCTTTGTACTTGGCTATCTCATAATTTAGTTTTAGTTTCATCTTGTAGACCTATTTTACATCAATGGCTTTCTTGCTTAAGTGATTGACCAAATCCCAAGTGTGATTATTCTCAATTGCCTTGAATTATTTTGTCATATCTTCTTGCCAAATTTAATCTTGCAGGACTTGATTGAGGTCAGTTGGCTCACATTCAACTATCATCACTTCTTCAATCAGGTCACCATTTTCACCTATAGCTTGATCAGAAAATCTTCCATAGTTATTTGACTTAACTTATTGGATTATGGCCCATGATGATCTTCTCACATCTTAAGTTTGTTCCACTTTATTTACTTAGTCATCTTGTAAAGTAGTGCTAATGTGTTTTGAACCTTCGTCATTTTGTGTTGAATTGTTGAAAACTTTCAACCAATTCCATCATTTGCTCTTAGCAAACTTAACATCCTTACTTATCAAAACATTATTATCATTTGGTGATAATAGTTTATATGCACATAATGAGTGATAGATAATTAGAATCATAACTTTATTTTTATCATTTAGTTTCCTTATGATTTGCTTAGGTACATGCATGTAGCATAATGAATCAAAGTTCTCGAAGTGTCCAACACTTGGTTTTAGGCATATACTTGCTTTATAGGGTATTTTGTTTCTTTGTTTCTTTGCTTCTTTGTTGTACATCTACTAATAATGTGGAATGCAATTGAGGTTGCCTTTCCACATAAATGGTTTGGCAATTGTCTTTCTTTGAGCATATTTATTGTTATGTTCAATAAGATCTTATTCTTTCTTTCAGCAATGCCATTGTGTTAAGGTGTATAAGGTGTAATGATCTCATGCTTAATTCCTTCTTTCTCACAAAAGTGTGCACATTCAATTAAGATATATTCACCACCCTCATTAGTTCTCAACCTCTTGATTAGGGGTGGACAACTGGTCGATTTGGATAGATATTGATTCCAAAACTTAAATATGGTGCAAACCGCGATTTCATTTTAAAGGCCTAATTTTTCCCGATAAAATTTCGGTTTTTGGAGGATTCAGTTAAATCGGTTTGGCGGGTAAATCATATGTATTTGATCAATTTAATATTTATTGGGGTAAACCCATGAAAATAGTCAATTTTTCCATAAAATTCATAGAAATTCATTTTAAATTATAAAAAAAAGAATCAATTTTTTTAACAAAGCCTTATATATTTCAAAAAGAAGCATTACAGAGGGGGGCCTCCAAGAGGCCATAAAAAAGAAGAAAATCTAAAAGAAGACATACCTAGCTTATTTTGTACAAAGTCATTCCCAATTCCATTAGAAATGGAATGAAAAAAGGTGAGAGAGTTGCAATTGAGATCCACATTTTCCATGTAATCGGCACAAGTGTTCCACTCTCTATAGAGCTGAGAAATGAAGAAGTGTTTATGTGAAAAATATATAAGCAACTAAACTAATTATTTCTTAACTATCAAGGCAATAAATATTGGTTATGGAAAGCTTGTACGACATTGATTGAATCAGTTTCAATACAAAGCTTGCACCACCCTCTTTCCATTGCAAACTTCATGGCTTAAAGGACTGTAAAGAATTAAGCCAAGTAAGAGGAGGATCGTTCCACCTTTTTAGCAAATACAAGCACAAAATTTCCATGATTGTTTCCGAAGATCCCACCACAACTGACCGGGAGAGAATCATGATAGTAAGCTTCATCACAGTTGCATTTAATCAATCCAGAGAGGGAGGGTGCCACAAGAACACTTTGATTTAAGGAGCATGATGAGGCCTAACAACCAACTTGAATGCTTTGATGAATTGGAAATCATCCACTGAAGATGAAGATGTAACTGTTGACTTTGTTCCTATTAATACAATGTGATATTTGGTTTGTTTTATTGTGTGCAAGACATTATGAGTTTTTCCTATAAACCTATCAAAAAATTTCGCCTCCCACAGGTTTCTTAGAATGTAAGTAATTCAAGATTTTAAAATTAAGGAGTATTGTCTTGACCTATTAGTGATACAAGTCATCAACCAACCTTTCAAAAGCTGAGGCAGGTTGGATATGTTGATAGTGTTTTAGAAACAAAGCCAATTTTTCTTCGAGAAAGAGCATTTAAAAACAAACGCTTAGAGGTTTCAACATTCCTCTTGCAAAGGCTACACATTGAGGTGATATTGCAACCTCTGTATCTGAGATTATCATCATTAGGTAGCATATCCATCATCAGCTTCCAAATGAAAATAGATTTGGAGGGAGGGATATCCTTACACCAAATGATTTTAGCCAAATGATAAGTAATTGATGGTGCTTTGAGATTTTAAGCCTCTTTCAAAGTGAGGACTCCCGTGTGATTCAGGGGGCAAATGAGAGAGTCTTCATAATTGGTGTTACACATAAGGTTACCTTACAGCCTGTGCTAAAGGAAAGGAAAAAGAGAGTTCCAGTCATTAGGGAACTTCCAGTCACCTTTGGAGATGAAGTATACAACTTTGGTATAAAGGGGAATGTCACAAGATATGAGGAATTCATAGCTTGTTTCAAGAATGAGGGAATACCACACACAACATCAAACAAAAATAACTTTATTTCCTTTTCCCAGGGACCAGGTGGAATGTCAATCCAGAGTGTGAAGCTCGTGCTTAATTGCGGACCACAAAGAGGAGAAAATAGGATGTATAATAGTGTCATATGATTTAAGTACTATTCCTATTAGAACGATAGCCCGATATTATTTTCTAGTAATCATATTCCAACTAAGTTTTAAAATTTTAGTTTCATTCGGACTTAAAAGGTATCTTAGACTTACAAAGGATCTCGGGCCTAATCGCAACTATCAAAATTTTCGAATAGCCCAAAAAGAACTATTTTTTTATTATTACAAAAAGTTATTATCATGTGATAAAATTTCCAATTTCATTTGACATTAATTTAGTCATTATTATACTTTAAACCACAAAATAAATAATACTATAAATTTCATATTGCATGCCTTGTATTAATGTGAGTACACAATGTCTGCATTAGATTATAAAGATGATAATAACTTGACAACATAATGAAACCCATTTTTATAATGGGTCAGTATTATAGTAATAAAAAATAAATAAAATAAATAATAGTTGAGTTCAGTCGGGTTTGATTTTTTACGGATCCAAAATAATCATTTGAGCCTGACCGAAGCAACCATATAATTTCTAAATTAAACAACTGGATCGATCTGACACCGACCTGATCCAATTTGTTACAAAAAAAAATGGGTCGACCGGTTTCAATCTGACGGTTCAAATTTAGCCATCCCCACTCTTGATGTTACATTAAGCCTATTTTTCAATTAACTACTTGAATCTCTTGAAATTTATGAATACGTTAATTTTGTTCTCCATCAAGTAAACCCACATATATATGCTGAATTCATCTATGAAGTTTAGAAAATATCATTACCTCCCATTGGATTTACTTCAAATGACCCACATGTACTTAAATGAACAATCTCCAACTTTTATTTTGACTTCATTGGCAAGTTATGCTTGAATGACTTCCTTGTCTGCTTGGCTACACAACACTCTTCACATAACTACATTGGCATTTTAATTTAAGGCAGTCCATAAACCATTTTCTTCATGTGCATTAGGCTAAAACTCTTGAAATTTAAATGGCCATACCTTTGACGCCAAATCCAGTTTTGATCCTAATATGTAGTTGATGTAAGGCATTGGTGGTCAAGCATGTTGATCTTGATTTTGAATGTTCTGTTATTTGAAAAAGGCGCCTTTAAGATTAATTTGTAAGTTAAATCAAATACATTCATATATTTATCTTGTAACCTCATGGTATATTTCTTGTTGAGCAATTGGCACTAACTTATCAGGTTACTTGCCATTGAAGGAACATATAGCATATAACCTATGATTGCTTCTTGTCTACCCCTCTTCTTCACAAGAATATTTATATACCCTTAGATGTAACTATGTTATTATCTAAAAATATAATAGACCTTTTCATTTATTTATCATGTTTAATAAACTAATTTTTGTTGCCTACCATGTGGTTACTACAACTTGTGTCACATGTGTGTTATCCACTATTACGACCTCTTCAGAATTGTTATTGCCTACATGTGCAAATTATGCTTCTTCTTAGTCACTCCAATTGGATTCTTTATTGAAGTGGTAATCTATTGCATAATGACCAAAATTTTAACATCAATAACATAACACTCCCTACATATCCACCTTCTTCAAGAATTTCATGTTGTTAGTGTGGATCTATGTGGTTTCAGATACAACTATCTACAAACTTTAAATGTTCATGATGGCTTTGATGATGACAACACTATAAGTCAAACTGCATGATGCAATGTTTTCATCTATCAGGAAGAAGCAATGATCAAGATATTCTGTCAAGATCAAGATGTTCTTTGTGAGATCAATATGTAATACCCAAATTCAATGATGACAACACCTAAGGTTAAATGGAGTTTGGTGAAGTCCTTGATGATGTCGTATCTAACAACCTCTAATGATGGAGTCTATTAATGAATCTATATCACACTTCATCAGTTAGAAGAGTTAGATTTCAAGTGAAGTTTTGAATCAATGATGAATCAAGTAAGGGTTCTTGAAGCTTCGAAGTCACGAAAGAGAGGAAATGTGAAAGCTCTTCTGGTCTCGTTTCCAAATAATAAATTAAATGTAAATGTATAAAAGTAACTCTCAACTAAGGCAGCGCGCACACACACCTAAAAAGGATTTTAAACCTCTCCCTTTTGCTAAAACACATTAAAACCTTTGGAAAAACTATCAAGGCTCATGTGAAATTGACCAAGAGTTTTCCTAATCATTTAGGAAGTATTTATATGTTTCCTAATCGATTAAGGACTTAGTATAATTGATTAGGGCAAGGAAAAGGACTCATTAATCTATTAGAAATACTCTTAACCAATTAAGTCACATAACCATTGTAGGGTTTCCACATTGGGATTACGGTTTTTTGTCTTTTTGAAGCTCTTAATCGATTAAGACATATGGTTAATTGTTTAAGCCATTGAGAAAGCCCATGGATCTTTTCCTTTTTGATTTATTTATTTTCCTATAGATATAGGGCATGTCGTCATTTTCATTTTACACTAGAAATAAAATCTATAACTATTCTTTCTAACTTTATACTCTCATTTACTTCATATTTTATTTCTCCACCTTAAATGCCTCAGTGCTTTGAGAGTTAAAAATATATGAGAGTTAATATGTTGTTTGGAATTATTGTAATTTCCTAAAGAGGGTATTATCTCTTTTGCAATATCATTAAAGTAAATTGTTGTTTGGTTTTTGAGATTAACGAGTGGAAATCTCAGTTTGATTCTTGAGATCAGCTAATTAAAATTTATATTTGGTTTGTGAAATCATCATGTTAAAAGCTCTCTTTTGGTTTGAATATTATCCTATTAAAATATCTCGTTTGGTTTGGAAACTATCATGTCAAAATCTCTTGTTTAGTTTGTGGGATTAGCTAGTTAAAATCTCCATTTGATTGTAAGAAGGTTTATGGGTATAATCTCGGAAAAGTTCACGCTTTAGTGGAACTCTCAAAGGAAAACTTTTGGGGACAAGAAAAGAACAGGCTGAACCTATAAAAATCTTGGATGCATGCTATTATTTTATTTATGCTTTATTAATTTCTCTTCATCTCTTCTTCTTCATTTCATTCCTCCATTTCGCTGCTTACACTCTTTTTAATTAACAAAATTAACTTAAATCATTTTTATAAACCAATTTTTTATAATTGGACAACGTTTTTCAACCAACACAGTCCCCCCTCTTGTGTTTGGAGTCATTTGGTCAACAAGTGGCATCAGAATCTAACTTCTATTATTGAACTAATCATCTCAAGAGGTGGCAAAATGACTTCAAACACTTCTTCTATTTTTAGCAACGAGCTTTTCATAAATACACCCCCATCATTTGATGGTGAAAGGTTTTATATATGGAAACAAAGAAATAAATATTTTTTTCAATTGATTGTGATTTATTAAATTTCTTTTTAAACGATGCTTTTGTCCCTATTCAATTTTTAAATAATGAAGCAGTTGACAAACCTAATTATATTTGGACTATAGAAGCAAAGAGAAAAATGCAACTTGGATTTAAGCTAAGTACTTGATAACAAGTGTGTTAAGCACTAGAGAGTTCTTTTATGTTTGTAACTGTATCATAACCAAAGAAGTGTGAGACACCCTTAAGAAAATCCATGAAGTTTCAAATAAGATAGAAAGAGTAAACACATGTATCCAATAAAATTATATACCAAGTACCAGTAATGAATGGTTCTCAAATTTGGGTTTTAATCTCATAAAATTTGCTTATAATAGATATCTAAGATTCAAGAACTAGTATAAGAAACCTGAATCAGTACTTGACGTCGAGGATAGAATTTTGTTTGATGAGTTTTAATAAAAATCAAACAAAAAGGAAATCATCATGAAGCTTTGACAACTAGTTCAATTGCTTAAGGATGATGGAAATGAATTCAAATACATCCAAATAATATTCATTATCTTCAGGAAAAGATTTGTACAAAGAAACACCATAATCATCATTTGAAAGAACTATTACTGCAAATGAAAATCCTATGAAGAAACACCATCCAAGAATGTTTTTGGAAAATCTTCATCGGGAAGATCAACATATCAAAAGTCCATTCTGAAATATGAAAATTTTGATGCATCATATGAATAATTAATTAAATAAACCTCTAGAAATTCATACAAAGGTGTAGAACCTCAAAATTTGCCCACTCATTCCTTAACCTTTTTGGCTTATGCTTCATTTCATTTGCATCGTCATTTATGCATTGCATAGTTTTTCTAGGACATGGGATCAAAGTATTTCTCGCATCCTAAAGTTTTTCTCCAGTTCAGGGTTATTTCAGCAGTATTCAGGGCTAAACGGATAGTCGTTGAAGTCTTTTCAAGCATTTATTTTGCTCAATAGATGATCTGATTATCAGAGGTTCTGGTATTTTCTTTCGTTCAGCGATTCGACACCGGATAGTATTTTTTTCAGCAGGATATCTCGAGTGCAGAGCGAAATTCACAGCATATCCCAGGCATGATTCAGTGGCGATATCAAATAACAAGTTTTAGAGGCATAATGCAGCTCAGAGCAAGTGGCAACAGGTAATTCTCCAAGGTTCCCTTATTATGGCGCCAAAATTTGAAATTTTGAATGTGGTAATCAATTACCTCAAGCGAAATTTGCAAAGATATGCCAATTTTTAACACTGCAGAATTTGAACCAAATTTCCACCATGTGCTTTCCCATGTGCATCATTAGAAGGATCTAGAATTGATTCAATTTTAATTCATTTTCACAAATTAATCTTACTTCCCTCAAAAAATTCAAACACTCCATTCCTAATTCCACTCCTAATTTCCATTCCAAACACTAATCCACACTCCAAACCAAATTTTGATTCCTAACCTAGGGGTTATCTAAATCAAATTGCTCCAAACCTCAAGGATTCACTCTCATTTTCACCCTCATTTTCAAAATTTGCTCCCAATTCTCTTTCACTTTTTCATTCTCCATCTTCATCTTCAACCTCACTCCAAATCTCTTCCACTAGAGTTAACAAATTCTTCATTGGAATTTGTTAATTCTTGAGCTAAACCTTCATCACATTGTGGTTCCATTGCTTGATTTTGCAGTAGATTTTCATTTAGATCTAGATCTGAATTTTGAAAGTGCTTATTTGAAGTGATTTTGGATCAATTATAGCTTATTGCTTGGTTTTCCAACCTTTCTTGCAAGAAGCTTCATAGATCTCTGGATTTCTTGTTTGGACTCATCAATTTCAGTATACAACACTCACCAAAGAAATTCTCCGCTTTGTAGGTTGGTTCATTTGAGATCCACACTTGATTTTGCTTAATTTCAATTTATACAATGTAGATCCATGGTTCTTGATGTGATTTGATCCAATTGCTTGGTTTGATTATTGATCTTGTTGTTTGATTGATGTAATTTATGTTTGATTGATGTAATTGATGTTTGATTGTTGTATTTTAATATGAATCTCGGGCATAATTGCGTACATGATCATTTGGATGATTGCATAAGTCATTTGCTGCTGAAAAGTGCTTTTCAAAGTTGATTTTCTGCCACTGTCTCAGTGGTAATTCATTACCACAATCAGGGTAATTGAATACCCTGCCCAATTTTCACGTTTTTTTGACATTTTCAATAGAGTAACCGATTACCTCAATTAGGGTAATCGATTACCACTGCGACAGATTGTGATTTTCTTGCTTTTTCTTGCTTGTTTGGATCCTTTGACATCTCTAAACTTCATGGATTGATATGATGTTGATTTGTGGATTACTCTTGAGCTGTTTCACCTCACATGATGGTTTGAATGTGATTCTTCGACATGCGACTTTTGGTTTTCGTTGATGAAAATCTATGATTGTTGTGTTGCATTCTTGGTGATGAACATGTTGCATGATCCTTTATGCCACTGTGATTACTTGTTATTAATGTTTACATTGCTGGATGTATGATTCCTGTTCAGGTTTCAGTTTTGATTTCGTGAAGTGCATGTGTGTTTAAGCGATTAATTGTTGATTCAATGAATTGTCCGCGATGCTTGAGTATGCAATGCCATTGGAATTCGTTCATGCTTAATTGCTTTGTGCTTAATTGTATGTGCATGTGTGGCAATTGCTCTTGCTTGATGATTGTTCATGTTTGCAATTCACGCATATCCGTTTAAATGTGAAAGCATGTTTATGTTTAATCCTTGTCTTTTGATCCATGATTATGTTTGAGCGTATGGCATGTGATTCGATTTATCTTTGATGCATGTACAATTTTGATGTAGTGCTTTCACATGATCATCCATGCTGGAGGCCTATTCATGAGCATTTGTTTTGATGCATTGCATGTTGCATTGGCAAATACATGACTGTTGTGCTGAATAATAGCTATTATATGCTGCCTTGCCTGATTTGCTGCCTTTTACACCTGTTTCTGCCTGAAAACATGTGCTGTTAAAAGATGTCTTGCTTGTATGCTGGATTTTACTGCTGTATTAGTCCTGAAGCACCATTGTAGCTGCTATTTCTAGCTTTTTCTCTTGGTTTTGGCTTGTTTTTGCATGATCCCTTAGGATTCCCTAGTCCAACTTAATTTTTGATTAAGCTTGGAGTAGGATAGACATTAGGAGCTAATCCATGCATGATAACAATTAGGATATTCCCTTTTAAACCTTAACCTTAGGTCTATCTTTTGCATGCTAACACTAGGTAGAATTCCATTTCTATCTCAACTTTAGGACCATTGTGCATGACAACATTACGGGTTAGTTTCCCTCGGTTGTTTTCTTTTTAACCTTTGAGTCCCCTTTCTTCTCATCTCAAAACAAATAAAAAACAATTAATAAATTCAACGAGTATTGTGCACCACGAGCCTTAAGCACATGGGAAGTGATAAGCGGGAGTTTCTCCTTACCTTGTCTAGGGTGTTTTGCATACGTCCCGTCTTGGGTCGATCTTGCAAAGCATTCGATCCCATGTCATAGACTTTAGTGCGATACGAGTGTCAAACTAATTCAATCCACTTCTGTCTAAAAATCATAAACCATATGCAAACTTTTTTATCCTTCGGGATTGGTGTCAAATCATTTTCAGAAAGAGTGTGTTATTTCCGTTCTGTCGCAAACAGGCATTGACCCTAACTGCCGGAACGCGAACCTAACATCACTCGTAAAAAACACTTATCGACTCGTACGTCAAACTATGATTGCTCTGATTTCCTCTTTCTTGTCCGATTGAGGATACGTAGGCACAAGACAGTGAACTCTTGGTGAGCAACCTTTCCCCTTTTAACCCGTAGTCCGTCGAACTACGTCGACTCTAATTCTTCATTCGTCCATGAAGATATGTAGGCATAGGATTGCGATGATCCTTGTGAGTCCTCCTTTTGTTTTTTCCCTTTCCATTTCTGTTTAGCAGTAGAGCTTTAAATAACACACCCTTTGATTAGACAACAAGCGTAGATCCCTTTGAGTACAACGGGCACGAGGGGGTGCTAATACCTTCCTCTCACGTAATCGACTCCCGAACCCGGATTATGGTTGCGATGATCATGTCTTCTCCCTTTTTGAGGTTTTCTTCGATCGTTTCCTTTCCCTTCGTCGGATAAATAACGTTCGTTGGCGACTCTTCTATTTTTCTGCCATTTGTTTTTCGCAGTTGGGACAGCTGGCGACTCTGCTGGCGACTCTGGTTCCCTATGCGAGTCAATCCTAGAGATTGTCTGTTTCTGTTTCATTGGGTGTTTATTTAGTTGCAATTATCTGTTGTATATTACTATATTTTACTGCATTATTTGCATTAATGTTATCCTATTTTGCCCTACTGCTGTTGTGTTGTTGGGTGGGCTGGTTCCACGAGAGATAAACCCAATACCCAGGCTTGAGTATACACTTATGATTATAGTGGGTAGTAGTGTGGCCTGCATAGCGTCTTGGTACATTTGGTTTACACGAGACCCACATTCAGACGAGGTTTTCTGGGGAGATATTCTGACTTACGCGTCTTGTGCATGTCAGGGTGTCGACTTAGAAAGCTTATGACTCTGGAGACCAATCACTGGAAATCAGTTGAGACCTCCTAGATTGGTGATGATGCCAAACCAGAAATGGTGAAAATATCATCATTTCTCGACCTGAGAGTCCGTGATACTGAGGACCTGCTTGGATGCCTGCATCCAAGACTAGAACCCACATGTGAGAGGGGATGGGTTTTTGCAGGAAACTTTGACCTTCTGCATACCCGGTTTTTTGGATTTCTTATCGGTGTGGACCTTTGAACTTGGTATTCTAATCTTGGTATTCCGATATTCTGATATTCTAGGTTTCTTGTAAGAGTGGAATTATGGTCCTTATTCAGTCAACAACACGACATATATTCAGAGCATTTGGGTACCTTGATCCCATGTTTGCATTCGTATCATTATTGCATTCTAACATGTTTGTTTATTTTCAGGGTTTGTATCTTATCCTTGATTCCCGTTGTTGAAGATCTACAAAGATGAACATCGAAAGAAAGAAGAATGTGGCATACAAGTTTCCAGCGCCGACTTTGGATTCGCTTTTTGAATTGGTTGCTTTGGCTGACTCAGATGTTTTGGATGATTTCAGAAGAGATTATGGGAAAGTACTGAGCGTTCTTCGTAATGTCACAAAGTATGAGCATGATGTCGTCCATACACTTTTGCAGTTCTATGATCCTCCATTGCACTGTTTCACCTTTCCAGACTATATATTGGTTCCGACGTTGGAGGAGTTTGCTTTCATTTTGGGGGTCCCCATCAAAAAGGCAATACCTTTTTTCTCCACGGAAAACCCTAATTTGGAGGAGGTTGTCGCTGCTCTTCATATGGGCCGATTTATTCTGGATGATAATGTTGCCAACAAGGGAGGTTTTTTACGGTTTCATCTGCATTTTATAGTTGGTCAAGCTTGCAAGTATGTTGATGCGAATAGTTGGAGTGTCTTTAATTTTATTTTTGCCTTGTGCGTTTACGGAATTGTCTTGTTCCCAAATGTGCATGATTTTATGGGTATGCACACCGTCAGGATCTTCATCACGAAAAATCCGATGCCAACTCTCCTTGGTGATTTGTATCACTCTGTACACTTCAAGAATGAGAAGAGAAGAGGAGGGATCGTAAGTTATTGTGTACCGCTCTTGGGTAAATGGTTTATGAATCATCTTCCTCGGTCTGGTGCATTTGTGGATACTAAGGATTCCTTGAAGTGGTCCAAGAGGATAATGGGGCTGACTGTTGATAACATTGTTTGGTTTGATCATAGACTATTAAGGATGGAGATCATTTCCAGCTATGGAGGTTTCCCAAATGTACCTTTGGTGGGAAGGAAGGGTGGCATCAATTATAACCCTTCTTTGGCTGTCAGACAATTTGGATATGCGTTGAGAGAGCCTCTGAATAATCAAGATGTTGAAGAATCTCTGTTCTTTCAAGGTATTGAAGATCAGGAGTTACTCCAGAAGGATGTAGTCGCTTGGGGAAACATCCACCGCAAAGGGAAACCTTCGTTGGGAAAAAGTAACTGCAGAGCCTATCCCCCTTACGTGGAGTGGATCCAGGATAGGGTAAAAGAGGTGCTTCTACCTTTCTCGGTAGAGCCACCTTTATAACTGATGATTGAACAACTTACTACAGTTGAGATTGAAACGTATAACAAACTTTGGGCTGAAAAAGAGAAGCTGCGTAAAGAGAATGAAGAATTAAAGAGGGAGATTAGCCAGTTGGGACATGATCGGAAGGAAGCTGTCTATGTGGCTAAGGTGAAGACAGAACTGTTGGTCTAGAAAGAGAATGAACTAGCTGAAGAGTTCACAAACAAACAACAAGTAGGTCAAGATCTAAAAGGTGCCCATAGCATGCTCTAGTCATAGAAGGAAGAATTGGACAGAGATCTTGTCAGGATTCATAAGTTCGATAGTTAGTGGAACGCCACGGTGACCGCTCAGAAGAAGAGAGAAGATAACCTTCGAGATCAAATCGAGAAACTAAAGTTGCAACTCAGGGATAAAGAGAAAGAAGTCAGAGCAGAGGCATCCCATAGGCACAAAAGTGAAGTATGGCTTAATGAGACCTTGTTAGCCCTGGAGGAGCTCAAGATCCGAGCGGAAGTAAAGAAGCCAAAATCTGAAGATCCTAGGCTGGAAGACGCTTTCGGTGAAGCTGCTTGGGAGTTGAGATGTCAATATTTGGAAGAAGTCATGCACAAACGTGACACTCTCATTCAAGAATTGATCCAAAGGCCGGGGCATCCAGACACGAAGAAGATCTTCAAGGAGATTCAAGCTTGGGGCGAAGTGCGTGAAGGTTGGGAAGGGCTGGCTATGGTAGATTTTGACAATATGTCTTAGTGGCTTTCTTTCTTCTGTATTTGATCACCACCAGGCTTGTTGGTTGGGATCGCTGACTATTGTAGTTGGATATCTTTCTCTATTTAGGTTGTATGTGATGACTGGTGGTTACTCTCTTGTTTTCTAATATATGAGCAGATGTTATTGGTGTTCCGTTCATTCTTGGTGTTTATTACTATTAAACTGGAATCAAGGGGTAGATCTCCCTCAGAATACTCAAACATGGCATTTGCATTTGCATCGCATATTCATTTGCATAACAAGTGTTCTGGATCGGCTTATTCTTATCTCTGCCTGGTTTTCTTTAGCAAGATTGCGAACTCAAATATTCACAGATATCACACAAGAGGGAATCAACAGAGAGCAATGGATCAGGTACAGGCTGAACTTCAAGATTTCCACAACCACATGGCTCAGTATATGGAGTTAATGCAAAATGTGGCTCAGAGGCAGGAGCAGTTAAGAACCTTGGTCCAGCCTTTGGTCACTCGTGTGGACGAAGAGGGTGTTGTTCATGGTGGTCCTGGTGTTGTTGTTCCTTCGGGTGGAGGTAGTCTTGGTGGTGCTAATCCTCCGGGCGGAGGCGGTCCTACTCCTGTCATTCCTTCGGGCGGAGGAACAACTGGGGGAATTCCTATAATAGTTGGTGGTGGAGGTAGTGTGTGTGTTGTGCATGGTGCCGGGGGCCATCAATGGGAAGAAGATCGCCAGGACGACGTTTTCTCCATGCAAGTTATGGACGCCAGCCTCCCATCTGAGGCTGACAAGAAGTTTAAACTGATTGAAGAAAGGATGAGAGCCTATGAAAGCCAGAATTCCTTTGGGCTCAATATGACTGACTTATGGTTGGTTCTTGGAGTGAAGATACCTCACAAGTTCAAAGTGCCGGATTTCGATAAATACAAGGGTACAACTTGCTCTAAGATACATATCCGGGCATACTACAGAAAAATGTCGGCCTACTCAGATGATGAGAAACTCTTGATGCATTTCTTCCAAGATAGCCTGGCTAGGGCTTCATTGGAATGATATATGGGGTTAGAGAGGACCCATATCCGAAGCTAGAGAGACTTAGCCGAGGCCTTCGTCAAGCATTACCAATACAACAGCGATATGGCACCTAACAGGATGCCATTGCAGAACCTCTCCCAGAGGGGTAATGAGAGCTTTAAGGAGTACGCCCAGAGATGGCGTGAACTAGTAGCAAGAGTTCAACCTCCAATGATGGAGAGATAACTTATAGATATGTTCATGGCCACTATTCATGGGCCTTATTATGAGAAGTTGGTTGGGTGTTTGTCGGTTGGATTTTCATGCCTGATGTTGGTTGGGGAAAGGGTTAAGAGTGGTATCAAGACTGGTAAGATACCAAGCGGAAATGGATCCTCGACTGGAGGAAGTAAAAAATCGTACGCGGGAAATCCTAAGAAGAGGGAGGGTGAAACAAGTTCTATATCTTCCTATCGTGGTAGAGGCAGGGCTCAGTAAAATTATACTCAGCAGGTTGCTACAGTAGCCATTCCGGTTGCGCCTCAGTAACAGAACAACGCTCCATGCTGATACCAAGATAGGCCAAAAATGAATAGGCATTTTGAAACTCCACCAATACCATAGTTGATACAGAAAAGAACTCTGGCTCCACTTACTGGCACTCCTCCGCCAGGGTACGACCCCAATGCTCATTGTGAATTTCATTCGGGAGAGCCTGGGCATCATATAGACAACTGTAAATCCCTCAAGCATAAGGTACAAGATTTTCTTGATTTTAAGGCAATTGATTTCACCAATGGCGGGCCGAATGTCATTCAGAACCCAATGCCGCCGCATGGGGCAGCGAGGGTCAATGCACTCTAGGACGGAGAGAAACTGAATTTGATATATGATGTGAATGAGTTAAAGACTCCATTGCTATTTGTTAAAGGGCAGTTGTTAAAAGGAGGGATATTTTTAGGTTGTAAGAGGGATTGTCAGGATTGTACATTGCAATCAGAAGGTTGTGATTTGTTGAAAGCGGGTATACAGAGAATGATTCATGAAGGTTAATTATAGTTTGACAGGGCAGAGGTTGAGAAAATGATTGTTGACGATGACAGTGATAATGAGGTTGCCACGATTTCTATCCCGTACAAAGCTATACATATTTCAGCACCGGTGCGGCAGGAACCTGTCATCATTAATACGCCCGGACCAATTCCTTACGAGAGTACCAAAGCGATTCCATGGAACTATGGTGCAGAGTTATTCTGTAATGGATAGAAGCAAGTGCTGGTTGGGTCTTCTGATGTTGGTTCAAGTGTTGAGAATATCGTCGGGGCTGGCGGAATCACTCGCAGTGGTAGAGTATTTTTGCCATCAAATGAGAATGTGGGCAGTTCAAGTAAGGACAAAGGCAAACAAGTTGTTAATGACTCCGCACAGAAACAGGTTGATCATATTTCCTTCTTGAAGGACGTGGAAGAGTTTATAAGGCTAATTCGAAAAAAAGACTACAAGATTGTTGATCAGCTTAATCAAACGCCTTAAAAAATTTCTATCTTTTCATTGTTATTATGTTCTGAAGCGCACAGAAATGCTTTGTTAAAAGTGTTAAATATTGCTTATGTGCCATGGGAGATTTCAGTAAATCAACTTGAAGGTGTAGTCGCGCATGTGAATACTGGGAATGGTTTGGGATTTACCGATTTAGATTTTACACATGACGAAAGAAATCACAACAACGCCTTACATATTTCCTTGGAATGCAGAGGTTCTTTAATGCCTCATGTCCTTGTAGATACAGGGTTTTCGCTGAATATTCTGCCGAAGAAGGCCCTAATGAAGCTGGACACACAAGGTTTGATCTACAGACCAAGTGATTTGGTGGTGCGGGCATTTGATGGATCGAAAAGATCATTGTTTAGGGAGGTGGTGATGCCTATCAAGGTAGGACCTGAGGTTTTTGATGCAACTTTCTATATCATGGACATTCAACCGGCCTACAACTGTTTACTAGGTCGACCTTGGATACATTCCGCCGGAGCGGTAACTTCTACTCTGCATCAGAAGCTGAAATACTTGGTAGACGATAAAGTGATCACAGTATGTGGGGAAGAAGATATAATGGTTAGCCTTTTGTCGACATTCAAGTAAGTGGAAGTTGATGAAGAGAACCACGAGACTTTGTGTCAGGCCTTTGAAGCTGTGCAAATCCAGAAGGAGCCTCCTATGGAGGTTAAAGAGCCTGAAGTTTTGATGTCTTCATTCAAAGAGGCGCGTGCGGTGGTTGATTCTGGTGGTTCCCAGAGGTGGGGCCAGGTTCTTGAAGTCCCAATGAAGCAATACAAATATGGTTTGGGGTACAAACCACCCAAGCCATCCCAAGATCCCCCGAGATACGGTGGTCCAGTCTGGTTTACCAGTGTTGGGGTGTTTTTCAACAGGATCAACGCAATAGGCAATGATGAAGGTGATAATGATTGTGATATGGATGATTGGATCCACCTATGTGTTCCTGGTTAGGAATTGCGCAACTGGTCTACCGAGGAAGTAATCCAAGTCACCTACGAAGAGTAATTTTTATTGTCTTTGCATATGTCAAGTCCTATGTTCTGCCCAAGATGTAGTGACTCATTTGTAGGGCCACACTGTTTCATTTTCAATGTCATCATGAATAAAGGACGTTTTGCATTCAAATGTTTTGATCCCTGTTTTTCCTTTTTGCTTTTACATTTAATAAAAGAAAAATGGCAATGTGTTTTGTTTGTTTATCTTTGCATTCATAATAAACATAAAACATCACTCATGCAGGTCTATTATCTCAGATCACATCGATAATGATTCAGATATGGCTCTGTATGACTTCGATAATCCCATTTATCAAGCCGAAGAAAAGACTGACGAAGAGTGTGACTTGCCTAAGGAATTAGCCAGACTTCTAAGACAGGAGGAAAGGGTCATTTTACCTCATCAGGAGGACATTGAAGTTGTTAATCTAGGCACCGAGGACGTGAGAAAGGAAATCAGAACTGGGGCCGTCTTGGAGACAGTGTTAAGGGAAGATTGGTTGAAATGCTTTGAGAGTATGTGGACATCTTTGCCTGGTCTTACCAAGACATGCATGGGCTTGACACAGATATTGTTGTGCACCAGTTGCCTCTTAAAGAGGCTTATCCTCCAGTTAAGAAAAAGTTGAGAAGAACAAGACTGGACATGGCTGTCAAAATCAAGGAAGAGGTTCAGAAACAGTTAGGTGTCGGCTTTCATGTTGTGACAAATTATCCTCTGTGGGTTTCTAATATTGTTCTTGTACCTAGGAAGGATGGAAAGGTCAGGATGTGCTTTGATTGTCGTGACTTATACAGAGCAAGCCCGAAAGACGACTTCCCGCTCCCCCACATTGACGTGTTAGTTGACAACACTGCTCAATACTCTGTATTTTCCTTCATGGATGTCTTCTCTGAGTATAACCAAATCAAAATGGCCCCAGAGGACATGGAGAAGACTACTTTTATAACATTATGGGGGACTTTCTGTTACAAAGTAATGCCCTTTGGATTAAATAATGATGGGGAAACCTATCAGCAGGCAATGGTGACTCTCTTTCATGATATGATTCACAAAGAGATTGAGGTCTATGTTGATGACATGATTGTGAAGTCCTAAACGGAGGAAGAGCATCTGGTGAATCTTCAGAAGTTGTTTAAAAGGTTGAGGAAATTCAGATTGAGGTTGAATCCAAATAAGTGCACCTTCGGAGTGAGATCTGGTAAACTGTTGGGCTTCATTGTTAGTGAAAGAGGTATTGAAGAAGATTCTGCTAAAGTAAAAGACATATAAGAGATGCCTGAACTGAGAATGGAAAAAGAGGTTTGTGGTTTCTTAGGGAGATTGAACTACATAGCCAGGTTCATCTCTCACTTTACAGCCACGTGCAAACCAATATTCAAATTACTGAGAAAAGATCAAGAGGTCAGGTGGAATGAAAATTGTCAAAAGCCGTTGAGAAAATAAAAGAATATTTGCAGGAACCTCCGATCCTCATGCCTCTAGTGGTAGGAAGACCTTTGATTGTGTAACTTACGGTTCTTGAGAATTTGATGCGGTGTGTGCTCAGTCAACACAACGAGACAGGTAGAAAAGAGCATGCCATCTACTACCTGAGTAAAAAGTTCACTGATTGTGAGTCGAGATACTCGATGCTGGAGAAGACATGTTGTGCACTTTCTTGGGAAGCTAAGTGTTTGAGGAAGTATATGTTAAACCACACAACCCTGTTAATTTCGAAGATGGATCCTATAAAGTATGTGTTTGAAAAGCAAGCACTCTCTGGGAGGATAGCCCGTTGGCAGATGGTTTTGACAAAATATGATATTCAGTATGTGTCCCAGAAATCTATTAAGGGAAGTGTTCTGTCATAATATCTCGCTCAACAACCAATTGAGGATTATCAACTGATGAAGTTTGAGTTTTCGAATAAGCATATCATGTTTTTGAAGATGAAAGACTGTGATGAACCTTTGCCTGAGGAGGGACCTGAGATTGGATCTCAGTGGAGTTTAATCTTTGACGGGGCTGTTAATTCATATAGTAACAAAATCAAGGAAATCATTACCACTCCAAGGGGTTCTCATATATACTTCATCGCCCGATTAACGTTTATATGCACCAACAACAAAGCAGAGTATGAAACATGCGTCATGGGGTTAAAATAGGCTATTGATTTGAGAATCAAGAACCTTGATGTGTATGGTGATTATGCGTTGATAATCAATCAGATTAAAGGTTAATGGGAAACTCGTCAGGAAATTTTGGTGCCTTACAAGAATTATGCTCGAAGGTTATTGCCGTTCTTTGATAGGGTTGACTTTCATCATGTAACCCGGGCTGAAAATCAGATGGCGGATGCGTTGGACATGTTGGCTTCAATGTAAAAAGTGAATTTGTGGAATGAAGTTCCATCAATCAGAATTATGCGTCTTGACAGACCAGCCTTTGTGTTTGTAGTTGAAGATGTGTCAGATGGCAAGCCATGGTATTATGATATCAAGTGCTTTCTCAAGAGTCAAGAGTACCCGTCTGGGGCATCTGCTAAAGACAAGAAAACTCTGAGGAGGCTAGCAGGCAATTTCTTTTTGAACGAGGACGATGTGTTATACAAGAGGAATTTTGACATGGTCCGGCTGCGTTGTGTTGATAAACATGAGGCGGGCTTGTTAATGGTAGAGGTTCATGAGGGTTCTTTCGGTACTCATGCCAATGGGCATGCTATGGCCAAGAAATTGTTGAGGGTCGGTATTACTGGATGACTATGGATTCCGATTGTTTTAAATATGCCAGAAAATGCCACAAATGCCAGATTTACGCAGATAAAGTGCACGTACCAACTACTCCTCTGAACGTATTGACATCTCCTTGGCCCTTTGCTATGTGGGGCATTGACATGATTGGAAAGATTGAGCCGACAACCTCCAATGGGCATTGTTTTATTCTGGTTGCTATTGATTATTTCACAAAGTGGGTAGAAGCAGCTTCGTTTGCCAACGTCACTAAACAGGTAGTCGCCCGGTTTATAAAGAAGGACATAATCTGCCGTTATGGAGTCCCAAAGAGAATCATTACCGATAATGGTTCAAATTTGAATAACAAGATGATGAAGGATCTATGCCAGAGCTTTAAAATCGAACATCACAATTCTTTTCCATATCGTCCGAAGATGAATGGCGCTGTTGAGGCAGCAAATAAGAATATTAATAAGATTGTGCAGAAGATGGTGGTAACTTATAAGGATTGGAATGAGATGTTGCCCTTTTCTTTACACGGTTATCGTACTTCAGTACGTACATTAACAGAGGCAACTCCTTTATCACCGGTGTATGGTATGGAGGCAGTCCTACCATTAGAAGTTGAGATTTCTTCTTTAAGAATTTTGGCAGATGTGAAAATCGATGAAGCCGAATGGATACGATCTAGGCTGGATCAATTGAACCTTATTGAAGAGAAAATATTGGTAGCCATTGCACATGGCCAGTTGAATCAAAGCAGGATGAAGAATGACTTTGATCAGAAAGTGCATCCTTGGTGTTTTCAGACAGGTGACCTAGTTTTGAAAAGGATCCTTCCTCCGCACACAGATCACAGGGGCAAGTGGACTCCAAACTACGAAGGGCCATATGTGGTAAGAAAGGTTTTCTCTGGTGGAGCCTTGTTACTCTCGACTATGGATGGCGAAGATTTTACGTCCCCTGTGAATGTAGACGCAGTAAAAAATACTACGCATAAAAAAACCCGCTGGACCACAAAAAGAAAAGTCCAGGAAAAAAGTGCATCCCGGTGAACCACAAAAAGAAAAGGTTTGGGCAAAAATTAGGGATAGAAGAAAAGAAAAGAATAAACCCGCAAAGTTGAAATCCTGAAAAGGAAACTTTGGCAAAAAAGGGTATCCCGGTGGATTGAAACCCCGGAAGAGCGATCTAGGCAAAAGTTAGGGATTTGAAAGCGAGAGGATGCTGTCTGCGTTCTATCTGTGAACACTTCTCGATACATGGGTAATTTAAGGGAAAGGAATCAGTCCAGTTAGTCTATTCAGAAGGCAAAGCATCTGTGAACATTGGAGACATATAGGTCATAGTTGAATCGGAGTATGGTAGGTATCCGTTCCCACATTGCCGACATGTGTATTTTCTTTTCACTTTTACTTAATTACCTCTTTTCAAGAATTGCTTCCAAGTTGTAAATGCCTATTTACAGGTCAGTCCAATCAATAAAATATTCATTTCACTCAAAAGTTATTCATTTTTGTTTTTACTTTTTACTATTTTGTTTGCAAAAACGTCCGATATTTTTTATAAACATTGCATGTGAAAACATTAAGCTTTACAGAGCATATCGAAAACAATGGAAATTGCTTGAACGATGGGTATCATGGATGGTAATCGAGGTGGCCATTTCGCATATAGAACATGTTGTTGTTTGTTATGTGTTTGCAGGGTGGCATGATTCCTCTCCCCAGTAGAGTTTCTCTCCCCAACACTGAAGTTCTATCATCCTCAGCAAAGCATTGTGAAATTCTTAATCACTCTCCCCCAGTAGGAGTGCAGAAAATTGATTTCCCCAGCCAGATTTGTTTATGACTCCCCAGCGAGTATTCAGAAGTTGGCTACCCCAGGCAGGATAGTGTTGGTTGGTATCTCAAGTAGGAGACTCGTTTGATGTCTCTCCCCTGGTAGAGATTTTATATTCCCCACGGAGTCCAGCTATTTACTTCCCTCCTCAGGTCAGGAAGTATAATTTTGCCAGCAATGATGTGCTCTTATCCCTAGCAGGGTAAGAGATATTTCCCCAATAGCAAGGTAAGCTCAATGTTATTCCCTAGTAGGTTTGATACCATTGATTTCTTTCCCCAAGCAGAGTTTGGTTTTGATTCCCTCGACAGGTAAATCAACAGCGGTTAATATCTTCAGCAGACTCCAAGCCCAATCGTCATTGGCACTTTTCTATATCAGGTTCTCTGGACAATTTCCTAGCAGGTGTTATTCATAATTCCCGGCAAAGGGGAGATTTCTCTTTGGGTTTTATCTTCAGTAGAGGTTAAAATTAGGAAAGCCGTTCAGTTTGTCTTTCTCAACAGAGTTTGTTTTCGGTTTTCTCAGCACTTCTCTCGGTGGAGTGTCCTTTTGTGTTTCATAAGTATCTTTGCATAGCATCCTCAAAATTCGTAGAATTTCCATCTCGTATGGAGCATTAGGCCATAGAAAAATCCAAACATATGCATTCAAAGTATAAGCCAGGTCTGATATCATCTTTTCCAGGAGTTTCCCCAGCAGAAAATGGCATAACTTGGGAGATCTGTCTTACTTTATCCCCCACTTTGTAACACCCCAATTCCCATCAAGAATAAATAATACATAATTAAATCAGAGTAAATAAAAAATTATTTTTCCGACAGAAACAAGGATGTCACAACAATATAAAGAAAACACAATCCCTGCTCATAAATTTTGATACATAACACAAAATGGAACAAACCTAAAAGGGAAACTTCTTCCATATAAAAGGAAAGTTCAGTTATGGAATAAAGCGGAAATATCCATAACTGTCTTGGTTTGCAAAATGAATCGTTTTAAAACATATAAATGTACATACAAAAGTAATACAAAATATATTCAACAAATGTATACATATATAACAAAAGCGATCCCCGACTCCCGTGTTACGTATCAGAGCAGACTGACTGACAAACGGATGGAGAACTAATCTTCACAAAAGCCTCCAAGACTACTAATCTGCAATTGCCTCATAGAGCAACAAACCACAGCAGAAGGGTGAGGAATAACAACTAAATCAAGATTGCATAATAATATGCAAACACATATAAATTCACATACTTAGTTATTCTCACCACAATCATTACATACTAATATATATAGCATGCCACATATACATAACATATATCTAATAATCCAACATACTCACATATTTGCACATAAGGCATACCAAGTCATAACATATGGAAACACACCACCATATCACATAGCATATGTCTAAACATAAAATGTATTATCCACAACCAATGCATTTATCACAAATGCATATCAAATCACCAATGCTATCACAAGCTCAACACATCATCAATCAATTCACAATTTCCACACATAATCAATTCATTCATGATTCTCACACATAATCAATCCATTCATGATTTATGCATATGCACAGAGACCGACACAACGACTCTATGCAATGCATATGCGGTACCATCCATCCATCATTCTCATCACTAGTCCACTCAGGAACTATTGGAACCATCGCTTGTTACTTAATGTAACTCCCCGTCAGGCAAACGATGTTCCCCGTCGCTCACACCTCTTTGTATAAGGCACACGACGTTTATGGATCGCTTTAGGTCCTCTTTGTATAAGGCACACGATCCGATCGCTTTAGGTCCTCTTTGTATAAGGAACACGATCGTCTATAAGCATCGCTTTAGGTACTCTTTGTATAAGGCACACGATGTTATAGCGGATTCCCTCTGGAACCGATTCGTCGCTCACACCCACTAGGGCACACGACATCACAAGAATGCATATCATGATGCTTGGCATACAATGACTCATGACATTCTAATGCACACATATATGCAACCATAATTATGCATATATCATCAAATACAACACAATGCATTTTCTTGCCCTAAGGCGACAAACCATCAACACAACATTTCAACACATGCATTCACATCATATAACATCACAAAAGTCATACGATACATATCAAAAGCACATTGTATTATAACACATCAAATACACACCATTAAAACAGTAAAAGTCACCAAAATGACACATTTCCAAATTCCCGACATAATTAAATCGGCCAACAATCTCAAACCATTTTAATAAGAAAGTACATTCCATTAGCTTTCCAACGATACCAAGAATGTTCAAAACGGATAATCGGAACACAATTATGGAAGTAAAAAGAAAAGGAATCGCGAAAAGACAACATTTTGCACCCCTGCTGGCCATACGCGTATTTCCCTGAGCCATACGCGTATTGCCTTGCTCCCTCGCCTATCCATACGCGTATTGCCCAAAGTGATACGCGTATGGGCAGAGACTGATTTTCCCTAAAAGTTCCACTAAAAATCCAATACGCGTATTGCCTCACTCCATACGCGTATTGCCCACTCCTATACGTGTATTGCCCACATTCCTTCCTTGCCATACACGTATTGCCCAACTCAATACGTGTATTGCCTTGCCTGATGCGCGTATGGGCAGCGAAAACCCAAAATTTTTCTTGCATAATTTTTCTGCGAATTTTCCCCCAAAAATCCCATTTTTCATCCCCAAATCCATTTTCAACAGCAAAATAAGTACCAGCAATTGTTCCCAAACACAGGGTTATCATAGAACGCGATTTATATCGATTTCTGACAATGGTTCATCAATTTATCAATAAGTAAAACATTGTAAAAACAACCAAAACACATACATACACAACACATATACATACACAAGCAAGATATAATTGAAACTTCTCACCCTTACTCGATTTATCGCGATTGAAACGGTTGAATTCTCGATTTTCCTCTTTTCCTCTCCTTTTCCCTCCTCTTCCTTTCTCTCTTCTCTTTTTCCTTCTTTCTATTTTCTCTCTTTTTCTCTCTAATTTCTATTTTATGTAAATAACCAAGCAAAAGGCCAAAATATCCCTCAGCCCAAATATCTCGCAAACGCTCTCAAAACGCGATAAAACATAAACATACTGATGAAATATATTTCAGGAAATAAAAGTTGAAAAGAAATTATAAATTATTGCAAATATTTTACCTATCAGGGAAATTAGTCAATTAACTCAATTAGCAGGTAAAATACAATAAATTCACACATTTCACAAAATTCACATAAATGAAATAAATAAATACAATTAAATAAATCGGGGCGTTACAACTCTCCCCCACTTAGAAATTTTCGTCCTCGAAAATATACTGATACGAACAACTCGGGATACGACTCTCGCAGCCGACTAACAAACCAACATGCCAAGCAAAGGCACACCACGAACAACACAACTGACAAACCACCCCGCTCACAGCAGCTATAACAACGACACGACAACGGCGACAACAACGACGACAAGATGCAATGCCCATACAATGCACTTGACGACCAACTCACAACTCAAAGAATACACAAGTTACGACCACACACAGGAATTAGCTACTCGCACTCGAACCATCACGATGGAAATGAGGCAACCACACAAACAAGAACATAAAGTTCCACGACACAACAGCGTTTCAACGACCTCTACGTAATCACAATACCAATATCCTTGTCACACCACAATATTACAACAATGCTACGATTTACTAATCGAACATACAGCCAAAACGTCCATCTACATAGTAGCCCATGAATAATATTTAAACCTTTCACTTGACACTTCCATTCTGAAAAGTCCAATGGTCTCACCATTTCTACATGTTTCCAATGTTCAACCTATGAATTCTTACAAGTCCCACACGCAATTACAAAATGTGCCACATCACGCTTCCGCTGCGCACTCTGATTACCCATAACCATCAAAACTACAAATCTCACGTCCAACGTCTAACTCTTTCTCATATTCACCAAAAATCACTGTTTACTTTAATATCCCCCAACATCACACTCTCCTGTGTTATCTCACACACCAGACACAAGCCTCTGAACTACTCAAATAATTTTAATTCTCTGACCATTAAACAGACATGCATAACAACTTTCGACTTAACTTTCCAGGCACAACCTTAGCTTTTCCCGAAGGATAATCCAAGCCAAATTCATAACTCGTCACGAATTCCAACCCTCCTCATTCTCTCATACTCTATTCCTTCAGACCAAACAAGTACTCAATATTCTTGTGATTACCAAACACTTTGAACCTAGAACCATAAAGATTATACCTCCAAATATTCCAACACAATACAACCGCAACCAATTCCAAATCCAAAATAGTATAGACCCTCTTATGAATCCTCAATCGTCGTAAGGCATAAGCCACGACTTACCCTCTTTCATTAACACACAGACTAAACTCATCAAAGACGCATCCCAATACCTCACAAACGGTTTATCAGGATCACACAGAATCAAAACTAGAGCCATAGACAACTTCTACTTCAGCCCACCAAAACTTACTCACAACGAACATCCAAAACAAACGACTCACCCTTTGCAAGTCAACTGAGATCACAGAAGTACGAACTTAGCAAAGTTTTCCATAGCCTGCAGTAACAACCAACTAAGCCCAAAATTTCTAATCTCCTTAACCAACTTCGGAGCCTCTCATTGTAGAACTGCATCTACTTCCGATGGATCCATAATAATACTATCATCAGAAACCACATATCCAAGAAACTAATCTTTCTCAACGAAAAATCTCTTGAATAACTTAGCATAACACTTCGTCTCCTTTCAACACTTGTAATTCAATTCTCAAACACTCTACCTGTTCTTCCTCCAAGTCTATAACAGATCCGAATATCCTCAATCAAAGTCATTACGAACTTATCCAAATAAATATGGAAAATACGATTCCTCTACTCCACAAACAGTACATACGCATTACTAACACCGAACATCATCATTGCACCTTGTAATGCCCAACCAAATTCTAAAAGGTATAAATTCTTAAAGCTTTTGCAACACTTTTCACTGGGTAACTGGTTACTCACATACAAGCTTAACCGAGTAAATTACAGCCTATCCCGATAACAAACATAACCAGTCACATCAAATCTATCAAAGCCTCAACTCACACAATTCACCACTCTTATCAAACATTCCAAACAATTGCAATTTCACTCAAACTCAACCAAACCATTCCAATCATCTGTTCATAAAAGTGGACACTTATTCTCAATCGTCACCTTATTCGACTATTAGTAATCCATACACAATTTCTTCTCTTGACATTCCAAATTCTCGTAAATCCTAACATGTAGTAACCAACAAAAAGAACTCTCAAATTTTACATCCACACCTGGGGTTTTCTCAAGATTTCCATTAATGCTCTAAAACTCCAAAGACTCCAAACCTTACCAGAACTCTAAGTTTGCTTTCCATAGTCTCAATACCATTATACACATCACGCTTGTTATTCCGTTCAATCATCCTTCCTTTTTGTTACTAACAATACTGGAGCTCTCTAAGACGACACACTAATGTTCCATCCAAAACACATCTGAAACCATGCACAACTGACGGCCCATCACTGTGACTTCCTGCCAATTTCCAGAACACTACCATCACAGACGAAACACACATCTTCGTCCCATCTACCAAGAGTTTTCTACTTACTTAGCAGATATAAACCTCAATTATTCACCTTCATCCAACTAAGTTCAATCTCTACTCTCTGAGAAGCAACCCTTAAATAAAACCCAATCATTCTCTCTCAATGACTTCCTAACTTGACCAACATATCAAAACCTCTAATCCGCCTCATCTTCCGATATAAGAATCTTCATCCACTCATCAAAACAATCCGTAATCATTTTCTTAATTCCAAACAATTGATTTCACACACTATCAAAGCCGAAAAGACACGTATATTCCATCCAACATAATTCCCGTCTACTATCAACAAGAGATTAAGGGTGATCAGTTCCTCAATTTGTCAATAGATAGCCGACAATCATGATGGGGCATAAACCGTCTTTACCAAACTATAATAGCATTCCTTACATCCTGTGCATAAAACCACCTGAGGCACAAATCCTAAGTTGACATAAGCCTTACCTCCGCATCCCTTCTGGAACCGGGAACCACACTGTCCAAACAACACTTACAATCTTGCAATTCACAACACACTGAGCCAGCGCTCCACACCTGAAGCAACATGGAGAAGTATCAGCTTCTCCCCCACTTATCTCATTCTAACTCCTGCAGACAACAGAATAGAACCACCAGAAAGTACTGACAGTGTCTCACACACATATCACATACTAAGGAACAAACAACACTGACAGTATTCAACTGTCACACCAACTGACTCAACAACTTGGCCGGACGGACCAACCTGCTATGATACCACTTTGTAACACCCCAATTCCCATCAAGAATAAATAATACATAATTAAATCAGAGTAAATAAAAAATTATTTTTCCGACAGAAACAAGGATGTCACAACAATATAAAGAAAACACAATCCCTGCTCATAAATTTTGATACAAAACACAAAATGGAACAAACCTAAAAGGGAAACTTCTTCCATATAAAAGGAAAGTTCAGTTATGGAATAAAGCGGAAAGATCCATAACTGTCTTGGTTTGCAAAATGAATCGTTTTATAACATATAAATATACATACAAAAGTAATACAAAATATATTCAACAAATGTATACATATATAACAAAAATGATCCCCGACTCCCGTGTTACGTATTAGAGCAGACTGACTAACAAATGGATGGAGAACTAATCTTCACAAAAGCCTCCAAGACTACTAATCTGCAATTGCCTCATAGAGCAACAAACCACAGCAAAAGGGTGAGGAATAACAACTAAATCAAGATTGCATAATAATATGCAAACACATATAAATTCACATGCTTAGTTATTCTCACCACAAGCATTACATACTAATACATATAGCATGCCACATATACATAACATATATCTAATAATCCAACATACTCACATATTTGCACATAAGGTATACCAAGTCATAACATATGGAAACACACCACCACATCACATAGCCTATGTCTAAACATAAAACGTATTATCCACAACCAATGTATTTATCACAAATGCATATCAAATCACCAATGCTATCACAAGCTCAACACATCATCAATCAATTCACAATTTCCACACATAATCAATCCATTCATGATTCTCACACATAATCAATCCATTCATGATTTATGCATATGCACAGAGACCGACACAACGACTCTATGCAGTGCATATGCGGTACCATCCATCCATCATTCTCATCACTAGTCCACTCAGGAACTATTGGAACCATCGCTTGTTACTTAATGTAACTCCCCGTCAGGCAAACGATGTTCCCCGTCGCTCACACCTCTTTGTATAAGGCACACGACGTTTATGGATCGCTTTAGGTCCTCTTTGTATAAGGCACACGATCCGATCGCTTTAGGTCCTCTTTGTATAAGGCACACGATCGTCTATAATCATCGCTTTAGGTACTCTTTATATAAGGCACACGATGTTATAGCGGATTCCCTTTGGAACCGATTCGTCGCTCACACCCACTAGGGCACACGACATCACAAGAATGCATATCATGATGCTTGGCATACAATGACTCATGACATTCTAATGCACACATATATGCAACCATAATCATGCATATATCATCAAATACAACACAATGCATTTTCTTGCCCTTAGGCAACAAACCATCAACACAACATTTCAACACATGCATTCACATCATATAACATCACAAAAGTCATACGATACATATCAAAAGCATATTGTATTATAACACATCAAATACACACCATTAAAATAGTAAAAGTCACCAAAATGACACATTTCCAAATTCCCGACATAATTAAATCGGCCAACAATCTCAAACCATTTTAATAAGAAAGTACATTCCATTAGCTTTCCAACGATACCAAGAATGTTCAAAACGGATAATCGGAACACAATTATGGAAGTAAAAAGAAAAGGAATCGTGAAAAGACAACATTTTGCACCCCTGCTGGCCATACGCGTATTTCCCTGAGCCATACGCGTATTGCCTTGCTCCCTCGCCTATCCATACGTGTATTGCCCAAAGTGATACGCGTATGGGCAGAAACTGATTTTCCCTAAAAGTTCCACTAAAAATCCAATACGCGTATTGCCTCACTCCAGACGCGTATTGCCCACTCCTATATGTGTATTGCCCACATTCCTTCCTTGCCATACGCGTATTGCCCAACTCAATACGTGTATTGCCTTGCCTGATACGCGTATGGGCAACGAAAACCCAAAATTTTTCTTGCATAATTTTTCTGCGAATTTTCCCCCAAAAATCCCATTTTTCATCCCCAAATCCATTTTCAACAGCAAAATAAGTACCAGCAATTGTTCCCAAACACAGGGTAATCATACAACGCGATTTATATCGATTTCTGACAATGGTTCATCAATTTATCAATAAGTAAAACATTGTAAAAACAACCAAAACACATACATACACAACACATATACATACACAAGCAAGATATAATTGAAACTTCTCACCCTTACCCGATTTATCGCGATTGAAACGGTTGAATTCTCGATTTTCCTCTTTTCCTCTCCTTTTCCCTCCTCTTCCTTTCTCTCTTCTCTTTTTCCTTCTTTCTATTTTCTCTCTTTTTCTCTCTAATTTCTATTTTATGTAAATAACCAAGCAAAAGACCAAAATATCCCTCAGCCCAAATATCTCGCAAACGCTCTCAAAACGCGATAAAACATAAACATACTGATGAAATATATTTCAGGAAATAAAAGTTGAAAAGAAATTATAAATTATTGCAAATATTTTACCTATCAGGGAAATTAGTCAATTAACTCAATTAGCAGGTAAAATACAATAAATTCACACATTTCACAAAATTCACATAAATGAAATAAATAAATACAATTAAATAAATCGGGGCGTTACAACTCTCCCCCACTTAGAAATTTTCGTCCTCGAAAATATACTGATACGAACAACTCGGGATACGACTCTCGCAGCCGACTAACAAACCAACATGCCAAGCAAAGGCACACCACGAACAACACAACTGACAAACCACCCCGCTCACAGCAGCTATAACAACGACACGACAACGGCGACAACAACGACGACAAGATGCAATGCCCATACAATGCACTTGACGACCAACTCACAACTCAAAGAATACACAAGTTACGACCACACACAGGAATTAGCTACTCGCACTCGAACCATCACGATGGAAACGAGGCAACCACACAAACAAGAACATAAAGTTCCACGACACAACAGCGTTTCAACGACCTCTACGTAATCACAATACCAATATCCTTGTCACACCACAATATTACAACAATGCTACGATTTACTAATCGAACATACAGCCAAAACGTCCATCTACATAGTAGCCCATGAATAATATTTAAACCTTTCACTTGACACTTCCATTCTGAAAAGTCCAATGGTCTCACCATTTCTACATGTTTCCAATGTTCAACCTATGAATTCTTACAAGTCCCACACGCAATTATAAAATGTGCCACATCACGCTTCCGCTGCGCACTCTGATTACCCATAACCATCAAAACTACAAATCTCACGTTCAACGTCTAACTCTTTCTCATATTCACCAAAAACCACTGTTTACTTTAATATCCCCCAACATCACACTCTCCTGTGTTATCTCACACACCAGACACAAGCCTCTGAACTACTCAAATAATTTTAATTCTCTGACCATTAAACAGACATGCATAACAACTTTCGACTTAACTTTCCAGGCACAACCTTAGCTTTTCCCGAAGGATAATCCAAGCCAAATTCATAACTCGTCACGAATTCCAACCCTCCTCATTCTCTCCTACTCTATTCCTTCAGACCAAACAAGTACTCAATATTCTTGTGATTACCAAACACTTTGAACCTAGAACCATAAAGATTATACCTCCAAATATTCCAACACAATACAACCGCAACCAATTCCAAATCCAAAATACTATAGACCCTCTTATGAATCCTCAATCGTCGTAAGGCATAAGCCACGACTTACCCTCTTTCATTAACACACAGACTAAACTCATCAAAGACGCATCCCAATACCTCACAAACGGTTTATCAGGATCACACAGAATCAAAACTAGAGCCATAGACAACTTCTACTTCAGCCCACCAAAACTTACTCACAACGAACATCCAAAACAAACGACTCACCCTTTGCAAGTCAACTGAGATCACAGAAGTACGAACTTAGCAAAGTTTTCCATAGCCTGCAGTAACAACCAACTAAGCCCAAAATTTCTAATCTCCTTAACCAACTTCGGAGCCTCTCATAGTAGAACTGCATCTACTTCCGATGGATCCATAATAATACTATCATCAGAAACCACATATCCAAGAAACTAATCTTTCTCAACGAAAAATCTCTTGAATAACTTAGCATAACACTTCGTCTCCTTTCAATACTTGTAATTCAATTCTCAAACACTCTACCTGTTCTTCCTCCAAGTCTATAACAGATCCGAATATCCTCAATCAAAGCCATTACGAACTTATCCAAATAAATATGGAAAATACGATTCCTCTACTCCACAAACAGTACATACGCATTACTAACACCGAACAACATCACTGCACCTTGTAATGCCCAACCAAATTCTAAAAGGTATAAATTCTTAAAGCTTTTGCAACACTTTTCACTGGGTAACTGGTTACTCACATACAAGCTTAACCGAGTAAATTACAGCCTATCCCGATAACAAACATAACCAGTCACATCAAATCTATCAAAGCCTCAACTCACACAATTCACCACTCTTATCAAACATTCCAAACAATTGCAATTTCACTCAAACTCAACCAAACCATTCCAATCATCTGTTCATAAAAGTGGACACTTATTCTCAATCGTCACCTTATTCGACTGTTAGTAATCCATACACAATTTCTTCTCTTGACATTCCAAATTCTCGTAAATCCTAACATGTAGTAACCAACAAAAAGAACTCTCAAATTTTACATCCACACCTGGGGTTTTCTCAAGATTTCCATTAATGCTCTAAAACTCCAAAGACTCCAAACCTTACCAGAACTCTAAGTTTGCTTTCCATAGTCTCAATACCATTATACACATCACGCTTGTTATTCCGTTCAATCATCCTTCCTTTTTGTTACTAACAATACTGGAGCTCTCTAAGACGACACACTAATGTTCCATCCAAAACACATCTGAAACCATGCACAACTGACGGCCCATCACTGTGACTTCCTGCCAATTTCCAGAACACTACCATCACAGACGAAACACACATCTTCGTCCCATCTACCAAGAGTTTTCTACTTACTTAGCAGATATAAACCTCAATTATTCACCTTCATCCAACTAAGTTCAATCTCTACTCTCTGAGAAGCAACCCTTAAATAAAACCCAATCATTCTCTCTCAATGACTTCCTAACTTGACCAACATATCAAAACCTCTAATCCGCCTCATCTTCCGATATAAGAATCTTCATCCACTCATCAAAACAATCCGTAATCATTTTCTTAATTCCAAACAATTGATTTCACACACTATCAAAGCCGGAAAGACACGTATATTCCATCCAACATAATTCCCGTCTACTATCAACAAGAGATTAAGGGTGATCAGTTCCTCAATTTGTCAATAGATAGCCGACAATCATGATGGGGCATAAACCGTCTTTACCAAACTATAATAGCATTCCTTACATCCTGTGCATAAAACCACCTGAGGCACAAATCCTAAGTTGACATAAGCCTTACCTCCGCATCCCTTCTGGAACCGGGAACCACACTGTCCAAACAACACTTACAATCTTGCAATTCACAACACACTGAGCCAGCGCTCCACACCTGAAGCAACATGGAGAAGTATCAGCTTCTCCCCCACTTATCTCATTCTAACTCCTGCAGACAACAGAATAGAACCACCAGAAAGTACTGACAGTGTCTCACACACATATCACATACTAAGGAACAAACAACACTGACAGTATTCAACTGTCACACCAACTGACTCAACAACTTGGCCGGACGGACCAACCTGCTATGATACCACTTTGTAACACCCCAATTCCCATCAAGAATAAATAATACATAATTAAATCAGAGTAAATAAAAAATTATTTTTCCGACAGAAACAAGGATGTCACAACAATATAAAGAAAACACAATCCCTGCTCATAAATTTTGATACAAAACACAAAATGGAACAAACCTAAAAGGGAAACTTCTTCCATATAAAAGGAAAGTTCAGTTATGGAATAAAGCGGAAAGATCCATAACTGTCTTGGTTTGCAAAATGAATCGTTTTATAACATATAAATATACATACAAAAGTAATACAAAATATATTCAACAAATGTATACATATATAACAAAAATGATCCCCGACTCCCGTGTTACGTATTAGAGCAGACTGACTAACAAATGGATGGAGAACTAATCTTCACAAAAGCCTCCAAGACTACTAATCTGCAATTGCCTCATAGAGCAACAAACCACAGCAAAAGGGTGACGAATAACAACTAAATCAAGATTGCATAATAATATGCAAACACATATAAATTCACATGCTTAGTTATTCTCACCACAAGCATTACATACTAATACATATAGCATGCCACATATACATAACATATATCTAATAATCCAACATACTCACATATTTGCACATAAGGTATACCAAGTCATAACATATGGAAACACACCACCACATCACATAGCCTATGTCTAAACATAAAACGTATTATCCACAACCAATGTATTTATCACAAATGCATATCAAATCACCAATGCTATCACAAGCTCAACACATCATCAATCAATTCACAATTTCCACACATAATCAATCCATTCATGATTCTCACACATAATCAATCCATTCATTATTTATGCATATGCACAGAGACCGACACAACGACTCTATGCAGTGCATATGCGGTACCATCCATCCATCATTCTCATCACTAGTCCACTCAGGAACTATTGGAACCATCGCTTGTTACTTAATGTAACTCCCCGTCAGGCAAACGATGTTCCCCGTCGCTCACACCTCTTTGTATAAGGCACACGACGTTTATGGATCGCTTTAGGTCCTCTTTGTATAAGGCACACGATCCGATCGCTTTAGGTCCTCTTTGTATAAGGCACACAATCGTCTATAATCATCGCTTTAGGTACTCTTTATATAAGGCACACGATGTTATAGCGGATTCCCTCTGGAACCGATTCGTCGCTCACACCCACTAGGGCACACGACATCACAAGAATGCATATCATGATGCTTGGCATACAATGACTCATGACATTCTAATGCACACATATATGCAACCATAATCATGCATATATCATCAAATACAACACAATGTATTTTCTTGCCCTTAGGCGACAAACCATCAACACAACATTTCAACACATGCATTCACATCATATAACATCACAAAAGTCATACGATACATATCAAAAGCATATTGTATTATAACACATCAAATACACACCATTAAAATAGTAAAAGTCACCAAAATGACACATCTCCAAATTCCCGACATAATTAAATCGGCCAACAATCTCAAACCATTTTAATAAGAAAGTACATTCCATTAGCTTTCCAACGATACCAAGAATGTTCAAAACGGATAATCGGAACACAATTATGGAAGTAAAAAGAAAAGGAATCGTGAAAAGACAACATTTTGCACCCCTGCTGGCCATACGCGTATTTCCCTGAGCCATACGCGTATTGCCTTGCTCCCTCGCCTATCCATACGTGTATTGCCCAAAGTGATACGCGTATGGGCAGAAACTGATTTTCCCTAAAAGTTCCACTAAAAATCCAATACGCGTATTGCCTCACTCCAGACGCGTATTGCCCACTCCTATACGTGTATTGCCCACATTCCTTCCTTGCCATACGCGTATTGCCCAACTCAATACGTGTATTGCCTTGCCTGATACGCGTATGGGCAACGAAAACCCAAAATTTTTCTTGCATAATTTTTCTGCGAATTTTCCCCCAAAAATCCCATTTTTCATCCCCAAATCTATTTTCAACAGTAAAATAAGTACCAGCAATTGTTCCCAAACACAGGGTAATCATACAACGCGATTTATATCGATTTCTGACAATGGTTCATCAATTTATCAATAAGTAAAACATTGTAAAAACAACCAAAACACATACATACACAACACATATACATACACAAGCAAGATATAATTGAAACTTCTCACCCTTACCCGATTTATCGCGATTGAAACGGTTGAATTCTCGATTTTCCTTTTTTCCTCTCCTTTTCCCTCCTCTTCCTTTCTCTCTTCTCTTTTTCCTTCTTTCTATTTTCTCTCTTTTTCTCTCTAATTTCTATTTTATGTAAATAACCAAGCAAAAGACCAAAATATCCCTCAGCCCAAATATCTCGCAAACGCTCTCAAAACGCGATAAAACATAAAAATACTGATGAAATATATTTCAGGAAATAAAAGTTGAAAAGAAATTATAAATTATTGCAAATATTTTACCTATCAGGGAAATTAGTCAATTAACTCAATTAGCAGGTAAAATACAATAAATTCACACATTTCACAAAATTCACATAAATGAAATAAATAAATACAATTAAATAAATCGGGGCGTTACAACTCTCCCCCACTTAGAAATTTTCGTCCTCGAAAATATACTGATACGAACAACTCGGGATACGACTCTCGCAGCCGACTAACAAACCAACATGCCAAGCAAAGGCACACCACGAACAACACAACTGACAAACCACCCCGCTCACAGCAGCTATAACAACGACACGACAACGGCGACAACAACGACGACAAGATGCAATGCCCATACAATGCACTTGACGACCAACTCACAACTCAAAGAATACACAAGTTACGACCACACACAGGAATTAGCTACTCGCACTCGAACCATCACGATGGAAACGAGGCAACCACACAAACAAGAACATAAAGTTCCACGACACAACAGCGTTTCAACGACCTCTACGTAATCACAATACCAATATCCTTGTCACACCACAATATTACAACAATGCTACGATTTACTAATCGAACATACAGCCAAAACGTCCATCTACATAGTAGCCCATGAATAATATTTAAACCTTTCACTTGACACTTCCATTCTGAAAAGTCCAATGGTCTCACCATTTCTACATGTTTCCAATGTTCAACCTATGAATTCTTACAAGTCCCACACGCAATTACAAAATGTGCCACATCACGCTTCCGCTGCGCACTCTGATTACCCATAACCATCAAAACTACAAATCTCACGTTCAACGTCTAACTCTTTCTCATATTCACCAAAAATCACTGTTTACTTTAATATCCCCCAACATCACACTCTCCTGTGTTATCTCACACACCAGACACAAGCCTCTGAACTACTCAAATAATTTTAATTCTCTGACCATTAAACAGACATGCATAACAACTTTCGACTTAACTTTCCAGGCACAACCTTAGCTTTTCCCGAAGGATAATCCAAGCCAAATTCATAACTCGTCACGAATTCCAACCCTCCTCACTCTCTCCTACTCTATTCCTTCAGACCAAACAAGTACTCAATATTCTTGTGATTACCAAACACTTTGAACCTAGAACCATAAAGATTATACCTCCAAATATTCCAACACAATACAACCGCAACCAATTCCAAATCCAAAATAGTATAGACCCTCTTATGAATCCTCAATCGTCGTAAGGCATAAGCCACGACTAACCCTCTTTCATTAACACACGGACTAAACTCATCAAAGACGCATCCCAATACCTCACAAACGGTTTATCAGGATCACACAGAATCTAAACTAGAGCCATAGACAACTTCTACTTCAGCCCACCAAAACTTACTCACAACGAACATCCAAAACAAACGACTCACCCTTTGCAAGTCAACTGAGATCACAGAAGTACGAACTTAGCAAAGTTTTCCATAGCCTGCAGTAACAACCAACTAAGCCCAAAATTTCTAATCTCCTTAACCAACTTCGGAGCCTCTCATTGTAGAACTGCATCTACTTCCGATGGATCCATAATAATACTATCATCAGAAACCACATATCCAAGAAACTAATCTTTCTCAACGAAAAATCTCTTGAATAACTTAGCATAACACTTCGTCTCCTTTCAACACTTGTAATTCAATTCTCAAACACTCTACCTGTTCTTCCTCCAAGTCTATAACAGATCCGAATATCCTCAATCAAAGCCATTACGAACTTATCCAAATAAATATGGAAAATACGATTCCTCTACTCCACAAACAGTACATACGCATTACTAACACCGAACAACATCACTGCACCTTGTAATGCCCAACCAAATTCTAAAAGGTATAAATTCTTAAAGCTTTTGCAACACTTTTCACTGGGTAACTGGTTACTCACATACAAGCTTAACCGAGTAAATTACAGCCTATCCCGATAACAAACATAACCAGTCACATCAAATCGATCAAAGCCTCAACTCACACAATTCACCACTCTTATCAAACATTCCAAACAATTGCAATTTCACTCAAACTCAACCAAACCATTCCAATCATCTGTTCATAAAAGTGGACACTTATTCTCAATCGTCACCTTATTCGACTGTTAGTAATCCATACACAATTTCTTCTCTTGACATTCCAAATTCTCGTAAATCCTAACATGTAGTAACCAACAAAAAGAACTCTCAAATTTTACATCCACACCTGGGGTTTTCTCAAGATTTCCATTAATGCTCTAAAACTCCAAAGACTCCAAACCTTACCAGAACTCTAAGTTTGCTTCCCATAGTCTCAATACCATTATACACATCACGCTTGTTATTCCGTCCAATCATCCTTCCTTTTTGTTACTAAAAATACTGGAGCTCTCTAAGACGACACACTAATGTTCCATCCAAAACCCATCTGAAACTATGCACAACTGACGGCCCATCACTGTGACTTCCTGCCAATTTCCAGAACACTACCATCACAGACGAAACACACATCTTCGTCCCATCTACCAAGAGTTTTCTACTTACTTAGCAGATATAAACCTCAACTATTCACCTTCATCAACTAAGTTCAATCTCTACTCTCTGAGAAGCAACCCTTAAATAAAACCCAATCATTCTCTCTCAATGACTTCCTAACTTGACCAACATATCAAAACCTCTAATCCGCCTCATCTTCCGATATAAGAATCTTCATCCACTCATCAAAACAATCCGTAATCATTTTCTTAATTCCAAACAATTAATTTCACACACTATCAAAGCCGGAAAGACACGTATATTCCATCCAACATAATTCCCGTCTACTATCAACAAGAGATTAAGGGTGATCAGTTCCTCAATTTGTCAATAGATAGCCGACAATCATGATGGGGCATAAACCGTCTTTACCAAACTATAATAGCATTCCTTACATCCTGTGCATAAAACCACCTGAGGCACAAATCCTAAGTTGACATAAGCCTTACCTCCGCATCCCTTCTGGAACCGGGAACCACACTGTCCAAACAACACTTACAATCTTGCAATTCACAACACACTGAGCCAGCGCTCCACACCTGAAGCAACATGGAGAAGTATCAGCTTCTCCCCCACTTATCTCATTCTAACTCCTGCAGACAACAGAATAGAACCACCAGAAAGTACTGACAGTGTCTCACACACATATCACATACTAAGGAACAAACAACACTGACAGTATTCAACTGTCACACCAACTGACTCAACAACTTGGCCGGACGGACCAACCTGCTCTGATACCACGTTGTAACACCACAATTCCCATCAAGAATAAATAATACATAATTAAATCAGAGTAAATAAAAAATTATTTTTCCGACAGAAACAAGGATGTCACAACAATATAAAGAAAACACAATCCCTGCTCATAAATTTTGATACAAAACACAAAATGGAACAAACCTAAAAGGGAAACTTCTTCCATATAAAAGGAAAGTTCAGTTATGGAATAAAGCGGAAAGATCCATAACTGTCTTGGTTTGCAAAATGAATCGTTTTATAACATATAAATATACATACAAAAGTAATACAAAATATATTCAACAAATGTATACATATATAACAAAAATGATCCCCGACTCCCGTGTTACGTATTAGAGCAGACTGACTAACAAATGGATGGAGAACTAATCTTCACAAAAGCCTCCAAGACTACTAATCTGCAATTGCCTCATAGAGCAACAAACCACAGCAAAAGGGTGAGGAATAACAACTAAATCAAGATTGCATAATAATATGCAAACACATATAAATTCACATGCTTAGTTATTCTCACCACAAGCATTACATACTAATACATATAGCATGCCACATATACATAACATATATCTAATAATCCAACATACTCACATATTTGCACATAAGGTATACCAAGTCATAACATATGGAAACACACCACCACATCACATAGCATATGTCTAAACATAAAACGTATTATCCACAACCAATGCATTTATCACAAATGCATATCAAATCACCAATGCTATCACAAGCTCAACACATCATCAATCAATTCACAATTTCCACACATAATTAATCCATTCATGATTCTCACACATAATCAATCCATTCATGATTTATGCATATGCACAGAGACCGACACAACGACTCTATGCAGTGCATATGCGGTACCATCCATCCATCATTCTCATCACTAGTCCACTCAGGAACTATTGGAACCATCGCTTGTTACTTAATGTAACTCCCCGTCAGGCAAACGATGTTCCCCATCGCTCACACCTCTTTGTATAAGGCACACGACGTTTATGGATAGCTTTAGGTCCTCTTTGTATAAGGCACACGATCCGATCGCTTTAGGTCCTCTTTGTATAAGGCACACGATCGTCTATGATCATCGCTTTAGGTACTCTTTATATAAGGCACACGATTTTATAGCGGATTCCCTCTGGAACCGATTCGTCGCTCACACCCACTAGGGCACACGACATCACAAGAATGCATATCATGATGCTTGGCATACAATGACTCATGACATTCTAATGCACACATATATGCAACCATAATCATGCATATATCATCAAATACAACACAATGCATTTTCTTGCCCTTAGGCGACAAACCATCAACACAACATTTCAACACATGCATTCACATCATATAACATCACAAAAGTCATACGATACATATCAAAAGCATATTGTATTATAACACATCAAATACACACCATTAAAATAGTAAAAGTCACCAAAATGACACATTTCCAAATTCCCGACATAATTAAATCGGCCAACAATCTCAAACCATTTTAATAAGAAAGTACATTCCATTAGCTTTCCAACGATACCAAGAATGTTCAAAACGGATAATCGGAACACAATTATGGAAGTAAAAAGAAAAGGAATCGTGAAAAGACAACATTTTGCACCCCTGCTGGCCATACGCGTATTTCCCTGAGCCATACGCGTATTGCCTTGCTCCCTCGCCTATCCATACGTGTATTGCCCAAAGTGATACGCGTATGGGCAGAAACTGATTTTCCCTAAAATTTCCACTAAAAATCCAATACGCGTATTGCCTCACTCCAGACGCGTATTGCCCACTCCTATATGTGTATTGCCCACATTCCTTCCTTGCCATACGCGTATTGCCCAACTCAATACGTGTATTGCCTTGCCTGATACGCGTATGGGCAACGAAAACCCAAAATTTTTCTTGCATAATTTTTCTGCGAATTTTCCCCCAAAAATCCCATTTTTCATCCTCAAATCCATTTTCAACAGCAAAATAAGTACCAGCAATTGTTCCCAAACACAGGGTAATCATACAACGCGATTTATATCGATTTCTGACAATGGTTCATCAATTTATCAATAAGTAAAACATTGTAAAAACAACCAAAACACATACATACACAACACATATACATACACAAGCAAGATATAATTGAAACTTCTCACCCTTACCCGATTTATCGCGATTGAAACGGTTGAATTCTCGATTTTCCTCTTTTCCTCTCCTTTTCCCTCCTCTTCCTTTCTCTCTTCTCTTTTTCCTTCTTTCTATTTTCTCTCTTTTTCTCTCTAATTTCTATTTTATGTAAATAACCAAGCAAAAGACCAAAATATCCCTCAGCCCAAATATCTCGCAAACGCTCTCAAAACGCGATAAAACATAAACATACTGATGAAATATATTTCAGGAAATAAAAGTTGAAAAGAAATTATAAATTATTGCAAATATTTTACCTATCAGGGAAATTAGTCAATTAACTCAATTAGCAGGTAAAATACAATAAATTCACACATTTCACAAAATTCACATAAATGAAATAAATAAATACAATTAAATAAATCGGGGCGTTACAACTCTCCCCCACTTAGAAATTTTCGTCCTCGAAAATATACTGATACGAACAACTCGGGATACGACTCTCGCAGCCGACTAACAAACCAACATGCCAAGCAAAGGCACACCACGAACAACACAACTGACAAACCACCCCGCTCACAGCAGCTATAACAACGACACGACAACGGCGACAACAACGACGACAAGATGCAATGCCCATACAATGCACTTGACGACCAACTCACAACTCAAAGAATACACAAGTTACGACCACACACAGGAATTAGCTACTCGCACTCGAACCATCACGATGGAAACGAGGCAACCACACAAACAAGAACATAAAGTTCCACGACACAACAGCGTTTCAACGACCTCTACGTAATCACAATACCAATATCCTTGTCACACCACAATATTACAACAATGCTACGATTTACTAATCGAACATACAGCCAAAACGTCCATCTACATAGTAGCCCATGAATAATATTTAAACCTTTCACTTGACACTTCCATTCTGAAAAGTCCAATGGTCTCACCATTTCTACATGTTTCCAATGTTCAACCTATGAATTCTTACAAGTCCCACACGCAATTACAAAATGTGCCACATCACGCTTCCGCTGCGCACTCTGATTACCCATAACCATCAAAACTACAAATCTCACGTTCAACGTCTAACTCTTTCTCATATTCACCAAAAATCACTGTTTACTTTAATATCCCCCAACATCACACTCTCCTGTGTTATCTCACACACCAGACACAAGCCTCTGAACTACTCAAATAATTTTAATTCTCTGACCATTAAACAGACATGCATAACAACTTTCGACTTAACTTTCCAGGCACAACCTTAGCTTTTCCCGAAGGATAATCCAAGCCAAATTCATAACTCGTCACGAATTCCAACCCTCCTCACTCTCTCCTACTCTATTCCTTCAGACCAAACAAGTACTCAATATTCTTGTGATTACCAAACACTTTGAACCTAGAACCATAAAGATTATACCTCCAAATATTCCAACACAATACAACCGCAACCAATTCCAAATCCAAAATAGTATAGACCCTCTTATGAATCCTCAATCGTCGTAAGGCATAAGCCACGACTTACCCTCTTTCATTAACACACAGACTAAACTCATCAAAGACGCATCCCAATACCTCACAAACGGTTTATCAGGATCACACAGAATCAAAACTAGAGCCATAGACAACTTCTACTTCAGCCCACCAAAACTTACTCACAACGAACATCCAAAACAAACGACTCACCCTTTGCAAGTCAACTGAGATCACAGAAGTACGAACTTAGCAAAGTTTTCCATAGCCTGCAGTAACAACCAACTAAGCCCAAAATTTCTAATCTCCTTAACCAACTTCGGAGCCTCTCATTGTAGAACTGCATCTACTTCCGATGGATCCATAATAATATTATCATCAGAAACCACATATCCAAGAAACTAATCTTTCTCAACGAAAAATCTCTTGAATAACTTAGCATAACACTTCGTCTCCTTTCAACACTTGTAATTCAATTCTCAAACACTCTACCTGTTCTTCCTCCAAGTCTATAACAGATCCGAATATCCTCAATCAAAGCCATTACGAACTTATCCAAATAAATATGGAAAATACGATTCCTCTACTCCACAAACAGTACATACGCATTACTAACACCGAACAACATCACTGCACCTTGTAATGCCCAACCAAATTCTAAAAGGTATAAATTCTTAAAGCTTTTGCAACACTTTTCACTGGGTAACTGGTTACTCACATACAAGCTTAACCGAGTAAATTACAGCCTATCCCGATAACAAACATAACCAGTCACATCAAATCGATCAAAGCCTCAACTCACACAATTCACCACTCTTATCAAACATTCCAAACAATTGCAATTTCACTCAAACTCAACCAAACCATTCCAGTCATCTGTTCATGAAAGTGGGCACTTATTCTCAATCGTCACCTTATTCGACTGTTAGTAATCCATACACAATTTCTTCTCTTGACATTCCAAATTCTCGTAAATCCTAACATGTAGTAACCACCAAAAAGAACTCTCAAATTTTACATCCACACCTGGGGTTTTCTCAAGATTTCCATTAATGCTCTAAAACTCCAAAGACTCCAAACCTTACCAGAACTCTAAGTTTGCTTCCCATAGTCTCAATACCATTATACACATCACGCTTGTTATTCCGTCCAATCATCCTTCCTTTTTGTTACTAAAAATACTAGAGCTCTCTAAGACGACACACTAATGTTCCATCCAAAACCCATCTGAAACTATGCACAACTGACGGCCCATCACTGTGACTTCCTGCCAATTTCCAGAACACTACCATCACAGACGAAACACACATCTTCGTCCCATCTACCAAGAGTTTTCTACTTACTTAGCAGATATAAACCTCAACTATTCACCTTCATCAACTAAGTTCAATCTCTACTCTCTGAGAAGCAACCCTTAAATAAAACCCAATCATTCTCTCTCAATGACTTCCTAACTTGACCAACATATCAAAACCTCTAATCCGCCTCATCTTCCGATATAAGAATCTTCATCCACTCATCAAAACAATCCGTAATCATTTTCTTAATTCCAAACAATTAATTTCACACACTATCAAAGCCGGAAAGACACGTATATTCCATCCAACATAATTCCCGTCTACTATCAACAAGAGATTAAGGGTGATCAGTTCCTCAATTTGTCAATAGATAGCCGACAATCATGATGGGGCATAAACCGTCTTTACCAAACTATAATAGCATTCCTTACATCCTGTGCATAAAACCACCTGAGGCACAAATCCTAAGTTGACATAAGCCTTACCTCCGCATCCCTTCTGGAACCGGGAACCACACTGTCCAAACAACACTTACAATCTTGCAATTCACAACACACTGAGCCAGCGCTCCACACCTGAAGCAACATGGAGAAGTATCAGCTTCTCCCCCACTTATCTCATTCTAACTCCTGCAGACAACAGAATAGAACCACCAGAAAGTACTGACAGTGTCTCACACACATATCACATACTAAGGAACAAACAACACTGACAGTATTCAACTGTCACACCAACTGACTCAACAACTTGGCCGGACGGACCAACCTGCTCTGATACCACTTTGTAACACCCCAATTCCCATCAAGAATAAATAATACATAATTAAATCAGAGTAAATAAAAAATTATTTTTTCGACAGAAACAAGGATGTCACAACAATATAAAGAAAACACAATCCCTGCTCATAAATTTTGATACAAAACACAAAATGGAACAAACCTAAAAGGGAAACTTCTTCCATATAAAAGGAAAGTTCAGTTATGGAATAAAGCGGAAAGATCCATAACTGTCTTGGTTTGCAAAATGAATCGTTTTATAACATATAAATATACATACAAAAGTAATACAAAATATATTCAACAAATGTATACATATATAACAAAAGCGATCCCCGACTCCCGTGTTACGTATCAGAGCAGACTGACTAACAAATGGATGGAGAACTAATCTTCACAAAAGCCTCCAAGACTACTAATCTGCAATTGCCTCATAGAGCAACAAACCACAACAAAAGGGTGAGGAATAACAACTAAATCAAGATTGCATAATAATATGCAAACACATATAAATTCACATGCTTAGTTATTCTCACCACAAGCATTACATACTAATACATATAGCATGCCACATATACATAACATATATCTAATAATCCAACATACTCACATATTTGCACATAAGGCATACCAAGTCATAACATATGGAAACACACCACCACATCACATAGCATATGTCTAAACATAAAACGTATTATCCACAACCAATGCATTTATCACAAATGCATATCAAATCACCAATGCTATCACAAGCTCAACACATCATCAATCAATTCACAATTTCCACACATAATCAATCCATTCATGATTTATGTATATGCACAGAGACCGACACAACGACTCTATGCAATGCATATGCGGTACCATCCATCCATCATTCTCATCACTAGTCCACTCAGGAACTATTGGAACCATCGCTTGTTACTTAATGTAACTCCCCGTCAGGAAAACGATGTTCCCCGTCGCTCACACCTCTTTGTATAAGGCACACGACGTTTATGGATCGCTTTAGGTCCTCTTTGTATAAGGCACACGATCCGATCGCTTTAGGTCCTCTTTGTATAGGGCACACGATCGTCTATAATCATCGCTTTAGGTACTCTTTGTATAAGGCACATGATGTTATAGCGGATTCCCACTGGAACCGATTTGTCGCTCACACCCACTAGGGCACACGACATCACAAGAATGCATATCATGATGCTTGGCATACAATGACTCATGACATTCTAATGCACACATATATGCAACCATAATCATGCATATATCATCAAATACAACACAATGCATTTTCTTGCCCTTAGGCGACAAACCATCAACACAACATTTCAACACATGCATTCACATCATATAACATCACACAAGTCATACGATACATATCAAAAGCACATTGTATTATAACACATCAAATACACACCATTAAAACAGTAAAAGTCACCAAAATGACACATTTCCAAATTCCCGACATAATTAAATCGGCCAACAATCTCAAACCATTTTAATAAGAAAGTACATTACATTAGCTTTCCAACGATACCAAGAATGTTCAAAACGGATAATCGGAACACAATTATGGAAGTAAAAAGAAAAGGAATCGTGAAAAGACAACATTTTGCACCCCTGCTGGCCATACGCGTATTTCCCTGAGCCATACGCGTATTGCCTTGCTCCCTCGCCTATCCATACGTGTATTGCCCAAAGTGATACGCGTATGGGCAGAAACTGATTTTCCCTAAAAGTTCCACTAAAAATCCAATACGCGTATTGCCTCACTCCAGACGCGTATTGCCCACTCCTATACGTGTATTGCCCACATTCCTTCCTTGCCATACGCGTATTGCCCAACTCAATACGTGTATTGCCTTGCCTGATACGCGTATGGGCAACGAAAACCCAAAATTTTTCTTGCATAATTTTTCTGCGAATTTTCCCCCAAAAATCCCATTTTTCATCCCCAAATCCATTTTCAACAGCAAAATAAGTACCAGCAATTGTTCCCAAACACAGGGTAATCATACAACGCGATTTATATCGATTTCTGACAATGGTTCATCAATTTATCAATAAGTAAAACATTGTAAAAACAACCAAAACACATACATACACAACACATATACATACACAAGCAAGATATAATTGAAACTTCTCACCCTTACCCGATTTATCGCGATTGAAACGGTTGAATTCTCGATTTTCCTCTTTTCCTCTCCTTTTCCCTCCTCTTCCTTTCTCTCTTCTCTTTTTCCTTCTTTCTATTTTCTCTCTTTTTCTCTCTAATTTCTATTTTATGTAAATAACCAAGCAAAAGACCAAAATATCCCTCAGCCCAAATATCTCGCAAACGCTCTCAAAACGCGATAAAACATAAACATACTGATGAAATATATTTCAGGAAATAAAAGTTGAAAAGAAATTATAAATTATTGCAAATATTTTACCTATCAGGGAAATTAGTCAATTAACTCAATTAGCAGGTAAAATACAATAAATTCACACATTTCACAAAATTCACATAAATGAAATAAATAAATACAATTAAATAAATCGGGGCGTTACAACTCTCCCCCACTTAGAAATTTTCGTCCTCGAAAATATACTGATACGAACAACTCGGGATACGACTCTCGCAGCCGACTAACAAACCAACATGCCAAGCAAAGGCACACCACGAACAACACAACTGACAAACCACCCCGCTCACAGCAGCTATAACAACGACACGACAACGGCGACAACAACGACGACAAGATGCAATGCCCATACAATGCACTTGACGACCAACTCACAACTCAAAGAATACACAAGTTACGACCACACACAGGAATTAGCTACTCGCACTCGAACCATCACGATGGAAACGAGGCAACCACACAAACAAGAACATAAAGTTCCACGACACAACAGCGTTTCAACGACCTCTACGTAATCACAATACCAATATCCTTGTCACACCACAATATTACAACAATGCTACGATTTACTAATCGAACATACAGCCAAAACGTCCATCTACATAGTAGCCCATGAATAATATTTAAACCTTTCACTTGACACTTCCATTCTGAAAAGTCCAATGGTCTCACCATTTCTACATGTTTCCAATGTTCAACCTATGAATTCTTACAAGTCCCACACGCAATTACAAAATGTGCCACATCACGCTTCCGCTGCGCACTCTGATTACCCATAACCATCAAAACTACAAATCTCACGTTCAACGTCTAACTCTTTCTCATATTCACCAAAAATCACTGTTTACTTTAATATCCCCCAACATCACACTCTCCTGTGTTATCTCACACACCAGACACAAGCCTCTGAACTACTCAAATAATTTTAATTCTCTGACCATTAAACAGACATGCATAACAACTTTCGACTTAACTTTCCAGGCACAACCTTAGCTTTTCCCGAAGGATAATCCAAGCCAAATTCATAACTCGTCACGAATTCCAACCCTCCTCACTCTCTCCTACTCTATTCCTTCAGACCAAACAAGTACTCAATATTCTTGTGATTACCAAACACTTTGAACCTAGAACCATAAAGATTATACCTCCAAATATTCCAACACAATACAACCGCAACCAATTCCAAATCCAAAATAGTATAGACCCTCTTATGAATCCTCAATCGTCGTAAGGCATAAGCCACGACTTACCCTCTTTCATTAACACACAGACTAAACTCATCAAAGACGCATCCCAATACCTCACAAACGGTTTATCAGGATCACACAGAATCAAAACTAGAGCCATAGACAACTTCTACTTCAGCCCACCAAAACTTACTCACAACGAACATCCAAAACAAACGACTCACCCTTTGCAAGTCAACTGAGATCACAGAAGTACGAACTTAGCAAAGTTTTCCATAGCCTGCAGTAACAACCAACTAAGCCCAAAATTTCTAATCTCCTTAACCAACTTCGGAGCCTCTCATTGTAGAACTGCATCTACTTCCGATGGATCCATAATAATATTATCATCAGAAACCACATATCCAAGAAACTAATCTTTCTCAACGAAAAATCTCTTGAATAACTTAGCATAACACTTCGTCTCCTTTCAACACTTGTAATTCAATTCTCAAACACTCTACCTGTTCTTCCTCCAAGTCTATAACAGATCCGAATATCCTCAATCAAAGCCATTACGAACTTATCCAAATAAATATGGAAAATACGATTCCTCTACTCCACAAACAGTACATACGCATTACTAACACCGAACAACATCACTGCACCTTGTAATGCCCAACCAAATTCTAAAAGGTATAAATTCTTAAAGCTTTTGCAACACTTTTCACTGGGTAACTGGTTACTCACATACAAGCTTAACCGAGTAAATTACAGCCTATCCCGATAACAAACATAACCAGTCACATCAAATCGATCAAAGCCTCAACTCACACAATTCACCACTCTTATCAAACATTCCAAACAATTGCAATTTCACTCAAACTCAACCAAACCATTCCAGTCATCTGTTCATGAAAGTGGGCACTTATTCTCAATCGTCACCTTATTCGACTGTTAGTAATCCATACACAATTTCTTCTCTTGACATTCCAAATTCTCGTAAATCCTAACATGTAGTAACCACCAAAAAGAACTCTCAAATTTTACATCCACACCTGGGGTTTTCTCAAGATTTCCATTAATGCTCTAAAACTCCAAAGACTCCAAACCTTACCAGAACTCTAAGTTTGCTTCCCATAGTCTCAATACCATTATACACATCACGCTTGTTATTCCGTCCAATCATCCTTCCTTTTTGTTACTAAAAATACTGGAGCTCTCTAAGACGACACACTAATGTTCCATCCAAAACCCATCTGAAACTATGCACAACTGACGGCCCATCACTGTGACTTCCTGCCAATTTCCAGAACACTACCATCACAGACGAAACACACATCTTCGTCCCATCTACCAAGAGTTTTCTACTTACTTAGCAGATATAAACCTCAACTATTCACCTTCATCAACTAAGTTCAATCTCTACTCTCTGAGAAGCAACCCTTAAATAAAACCCAATCATTCTCTCTCAATGACTTCCTAACTTGACCAACATATCAAAACCTCTAATCCGCCTCATCTTCCGATATAAGAATCTTCATCCACTCATCAAAACAATCCGTAATCATTTTCTTAATTCCAAACAATTAATTTCACACACTATCAAAGCCGGAAAGACACGTATATTCCATCCAACATAATTCCCGTCTACTATCAACAAGAGATTAAGGGTGATCAGTTCCTCAATTTGTCAATAGATAGCCGACAATCATGATGGGGCATAAACCGTCTTTACCAAACTATAATAGCATTCCTTACATCCTGTGCATAAAACCACCTGAGGCACAAATCCTAAGTTGACATAAGCCTTACCTCCGCATCCCTTCTGGAACCGGGAACCACACTGTCCAAACAACACTTACAATCTTGCAATTCACAACACACTGAGCCAGCGCTCCACACCTGAAGCAACATGGAGAAGTATCAGCTTCTCCCCCACTTATCTCATTCTAACTCCTGCAGACAACAGAATAGAACCACCAGAAAGTACTGACAGTGTCTCACACACATATCACATACTAAGGAACAAACAACACTGACAGTATTCAACTGTCACACCAACTGACTCAACAACTTGGCCGGACGGACCAACCTGCTCTGATACCACTTTGTAACACCCCAATTCCCATCAAGAATAAATAATACATAATTAAATCAGAGTAAATAAAAAATTATTTTTTCGACAGAAACAAGGATGTCACAACAATATAAAGAAAACACAATCCCTGCTCATAAATTTTGATACAAAACACAAAATGGAACAAACCTAAAAGGGAAACTTCTTCCATATAAAAGGAAAGTTCAGTTATGGAATAAAGCGGAAAGATCCATAACTGTCTTGGTTTGCAAAATGAATCGTTTTATAACATATAAATATACATACAAAAGTAATACAAAATATATTCAACAAATGTATACATATATAACAAAAGCGATCCCCGACTCCCGTGTTACGTATCAGAGCAGACTGACTAACAAATGGATGGAGAACTAATCTTCACAAAAGCCTCCAAGACTACTAATCTGCAATTGCCTCATAGAGCAACAAACCACAACAAAAGGGTGAGGAATAACAACTAAATCAAGATTGCATAATAATATGCAAACACATATAAATTCACATGCTTAGTTATTCTCACCACAAGCATTACATACTAATACATATAGCATGCCACATATACATAACATATATCTAATAATCCAACATACTCACATATTTGCACATAAGGCATACCAAGTCATAACATATGGAAACACACCACCACATCACATAGCATATGTCTAAACATAAAACGTATTATCCACAACCAATGCATTTATCACAAATGCATATCAAATCACCAATGCTATCACAAGCTCAACACATCATCAATCAATTCACAATTTCCACACATAATCAATCCATTCATGATTCTCACACATAATCAATCCATTCATGATTTATGTATATGCACAGAGACCGACACAACGACTCTATGCAATGCATATGCGGTACCATCCATCCATCATTCTCATCACTAGTCCACTCAGGAACTATTGGAACCATCGCTTGTTACTTAATGTAACTCCCCGTCAGGCAAACGATGTTCCCCGTCGCTCACACCTCTTTGTATAAGGCACACGACGTTTATGGATCGCTTTAGGTCCTCTTTGTATAAGGCACACGATCCGATCGCTTTAGGTCCTCTTTGTATAAGGCACACGATCGTCTATAATCATCGCTTTAGGTACTCTTTGTATAAGGCACATGATGTTATAGCGGATTCCCACTGGAACCGATTCGTCGCTCACACCCACTAGGGCACACGACATCACAAGAATGCATATCATGATGCTTGGCATACAATGACTCATGACATTCTAATGCACACATATATGCAACCATAATCATGCATATATCATCAAATACAACACAATGCATTTTCTTGCCCTTAGGCGACAAACCATCAACACAACATTTCAACACATGCATTCACATCATATAACATCACACAAGTCATACGATACATATCAAAAGCACATTGTATTATAACACATCAAATACACACCATTAAAACAGTAAAAGTCACCAAAATGACACATTTCCAAATTCCCGACATAATTAAATCGGCCAACAATCTCAAACCATTTTAATAAGAAAGTACATTACATTAGCTTTCCAACGATACCAAGAATGTTCAAAACGGATAATCGGAACACAATTATGGAAGTAAAAAGAAAAGGAATCGCGAAAAGACAACATTTTGCACCCCTGCTAGCCATACGCGTATTTCCCTGAGCCATACGCGTATTGCCTTGCTCCCTCGCCTATCCATACACGTATTGCCCAAAGTGATACGCGTATGGGAAAAGACTGATTTTCCCTAAAAGTTCCACTAAAAATCCAATACGCGTATTGCCTCACTCCATACGCGTATTGCCCACTCCTATACGTGTATTGCCCACATTCCTTCCTTGCCATACGCGTATTGCCCAACTTAATATGTGTATTGCCTTGCCTGATACGCGTATGGGCAGCGAAAACCCAAAATTTTTCTTGCATAATTTTTCTGCGAATTTTCCCCCAAAACTCCCATTTTTCATCCCCAAATCCATTTTCAACAGCAAAATAAGTACCAGCAATTGTTCCCAAACACAGGGTAATCATACAACGCGATTTATATCGATTTCTGACAATGGTTCATCAATTTATCAATAAGTAAAACATTGTAAAAACAACCAAAACACATACATACACAACACATATACATACACAAGCAAGATATAATTGAAACTTCTCACCCTTACCCGATTAATCGCGATTGAAACGGTTGAATTCTCGATTTCCTCTTTTCCTCTCCTTTTCCCTCCTCTTCCTTTCTCTCTTCTCTTTTTCCTTCTTTCTATTTTCTCTCTTTTTCTCTCTAATTTCTATTTTATGTAAATAACCAAGCAAAAGACCAAAATATCCCTCAGCCCAAATATCTCGCAAACGCTCTCAAAACGCGATAAAACATAAACATACTGATGAAATATATTTCAGGAAATAAAAGTTGAAAAGAAATTATAAATTATTGCAAATATTTTACCTATCAGGGAAATTAGTCAATTAACTCAATTAGCAGGTAAAATACAATAAATTCACACATTTCACAAAATTCACATAAATGAAATAAATAAATACAATTAAATAAATCGGGGCGTTACAGTAACCAATTACCTCAATTAGGGTAATCGATTACCACTGAGACAGATTGTGATTTTCTTTCTTTTTCTTGCTTGTTTGGATCCTTTGACATCTCTAAACTTCATGGATTGATATGATGTTGATTTGTGGATTATTCTTGAGCTGTTTTACATCACATGATGGTTTGAATGTGATTGCTCGACACACGACTTTTGGTTTTCATTGATGAACATCTATGATTGTTGTGTTGCATTCTTGGCGATGAACATGTTGCACGATCCTTTGTGCCACTGTGATTGCTTGTTATTAATGTTTACATTGCTGGATGTATGATTCGTGTTCATGTTTCTCTTTCAATTCTGTGAAGTGCATGTTCGTTTATACGATTAATTGTTGATTCGATGAATTGTCCGCGATGCTTGAGTATGCAATGCCATTGGAATTCGTTCATGCTTAATTTCTCTGTGCTTAATTGTATGTTCAATGCCTTGTCTTTTGATGCATGATTATGTTTGAGGGTATGACATGTGATTCAATTAATCTTTGATGCATGTTCAATTTGATGTTATGCTTTCAAATGATCATCCATGCTGGAGGCCTATTCATGAGCATTTATTTTGATGCATTGCATGCTGCCTTGGAAAATACATGATTGTTGTGCTGAATAATAGATGTTATATGCTGCCTTGCCTGACTTGCTGCCTTTTCCACCTATTTCTGCCTGAAAACGTGTGATGTTAAAAGATGTCTTGCTTGTATGCTGGATTTTATTGTTGTATTAGTGCTTGACCACTGTTGTAGCTGCTGTTTCTAGCTTCTTCTCTTGGTTTTGGCTTGTTTTTGCATGATCTCTTAGGATTCCCTAGTCCAACTTAATTTTTTATTAAGCTTGGAGTAGGATAGACATTAGGAGCTAATCCATGCATGATAACAATTAGGATATTCCCTTTTAAACCTTAACCTTAGGTCTATCGTTTGCATGCTAACACTAGGTAGAATTCCCTTTCTATCTCAACTTTAGGACCATTGTGCATGACAACATTAGGGGTTAGTTTCCCTCGGGTGTTTTCTTTTTAACCTTTGAGTCCCCTTTCTTCTCATCTCAAAATAAATCAAAAACACTTAATAAATACAACGAGTATTGTGCGCCACGAGCCTTAAGCACATGGGAAGTGATAAGCGGGAGTCTCTCCTAACCTTGTCTAGGGTGTTTTACATGCGTCCTGTCTTGGGTCGATCTTGCGAAGCATTCGATCCTATTTCATAGACTTTAGTGCGATACGAGTTTCAAACTAATTCAATCCACTTCTGTCTAAAAATCACAATCCATATGCAAACTTTTTTATCCTTCTGGATTGGTGTCAAATCATTTTCAAAAAGAGTGCATTATTTCTGTTCTGTCGCAAACAGGCATCGAACCTAACTACCGGAACGCGAACCTAACGTCGCTCATAAAAAACACTTATCGACTCGTACGTCGAACTACGATTTCTCTGATTACCCCTTTCTTTTCCGATTGAGGATACGTAGGCATAAGACGGCGAAGTCTTGGCGAGCAACCTTTCCCCTTTTAACCCGTAGTCCATCGAACTATATCGACTCTGATTGTTCATTCGTCCATGAAGATACATAGGCATAGGATTGCGATGATCCTTGCGAGTCCTCCTTTTGTTTTTTCCCTTTCCATTTCCTTTTAGCAGTAGAGCTTTAGATAACACGCCCTTTAATTAGACAACAAGCGTTGATCCCGTTGAGTACAACGGACGCGAGGGGGTGCTAATACCTTCCTCTCGCATAATCAACTCCCGAACCCGGACTATGTTTGCGATGATCTTGTCTTATCCCTTTTTGAGGTTTTCTTCAATCGTTTCCTTTCCCTTCGTCGGATAAATAACGTTCGGTGGCGACTCTTCTGTTTTTCCGCCAGTTTTTTTTCGCAGTTGCGACAAAAGGCTCATGCGAAGAATCATTCAAAGTTTTGTCTAGAAGTTTATCAATGGATTTACATGAAGCCTCTTCTAGGAGATCAACCAAAAAATTAGACGAAGAGAATCGCATTTATTTACCTACGAAGAAGAAAATGATAAGGTAACATCTTTGACTTATAAGTAAATGTTTAAATTAAGTTTTAACATTAGTAAAGAAATTTAGGAATTGGAAAGGAATATGTTAACTTCAAATGTCACATTAATTTTCTTGAAAATAGTAATGAAATTCTTCGAAATGAGTTAGTTGATATTAGAAGTCAATCGTTAGAATCCACCAAATGTGAAACATGTAATTTGTTAAAAAATGAAGTTATCATTTGCATGAAACCATGGGTAAATTTACTAAGGATAAAGAAAACCTAGATTTAGTTTTATCTATTAAGAGAGTTTCATATAGTAAAGCTAAATTAGGGTATCAACCAAATAAATATTTTATCAGTATATATCGTGATAAAAAGAAATCCAGTAGCCCTTTTTATAAGTGTAGTCATTCTCATAAGCATGGTCATCTAGAACGCTTCGGATTTTCTAAAATGCATGATGTAAAATGGTCTAAAGGTGATAAATCAAGACATCTAAAACTCTTTAACATGAAAGAACCCAAAAAGACTTGATATGTTTTGTAGGTATCCTTTGAAGCTTCAAGGGCTTAAGATATAAGTTAAAGTTGTACAAAGCATAAGTTTGAAGGCAATAAAAAGAGATAATTTTGATGATCTTGACGATTCGAGAGATCTTTGGAAAATATTCTTGGGGAAAAAGTCATTAAGAAAATTTTTTCATAAAGAAATGATATTTTGGATCACCTCTCGTATCAAGCGATTCAGAGAGATGACTCTTCTTCTGTTTTATTTGTTCCTTTCAATGGGAAAAAATTCTAAAAGTCTTTAAAAGTTAAAGGTAACACACTTGATAGAGAATAAACTCGTAAAAATTTGATTACCTATCTAACATGTGATTATTTATATGCCTAGTAAATTTAATTTATGTGTACTAATCGTATGTTTTAAAAATAATGTGTTTAAGGAAAGGGGTGCAAAGTTGATAAAAGGGGTGAAGTATGAAAAACAAAGCCCAAAATCATCCAATGCCCAAATGAACCAAGGAAAGCTTAAAAAGAGCCATTTAATTGATCAAACATAATAGGCTAATATTTTAGGTATCTTTGAAATTCAATCCTTGTGCCACCTAACTGATTAACCCCAATGGACTAATCGATTAGCCAACTCTAAAGTTGTCGCCTCCATCAATCAATTAATAAAAGTCGAATTTTATTCATTGTCATAATAGATTTAAAGTCTATTTAGTCGAGTAAAACCAATCTATAAATAGGTAAACCATTCTCCTATTTTCTCATCCCATGTCAATTTCTATTTTCATCTTATTTTCTCTTTGAAGGTGAGAAAAACACAAGATGGGGGTGGAATTGTGTTGACTTTTTCTTTCTTTTTAACATCTTGATCTGATTCTAAACACAAGGTATATAATCCAATTCAATCAGAGGTAGGAAGCAGATACGAAATGCAAGAAAAAAGAGCGAGACACAAGGTTATTTTGATTTCTTTCACAACTTGAGATTAATATAGTCCCCTTGTACTTACAAGAGATTTTCACTATAATCACACAAGATTAAAAATTACTTATTAAACCCCCAAGAAAAAGACTTCCAATGCTCAAACACTAAATTAGTCCATGACAAATTTGGATTATTGTTTCAAGCTATGGATGGAAGATCGAAGTGTAAAAATACGAATGTGTCCAGCTTTTGAAAATCGTTATTTCAGGTTAGTCCATACATCGATGGCATTGACATGAAAAACAATGGTGTATGCAATTTGATCTCACACATAAGTCAAAAGCCAAGAATGAATCAAGTAATTTCACATTTCCCATTGATTGTGATTAAGATCATGCGGAGGTGGAATCTCAATTATTCCATCGACAAATTTAAGTTTATTCTTCGCACCTAAGGCTCGCTGCATTGATCCACTTCATGCCAGGTAGTTAAATCCATTAAATTTTGGAGAAATGCTTACATAATTTGGACCTTCACTTGGATGAACATAGTAGTAAGAATCAATATCAGCATCTCGCTGCCCAGGTGGAGTAATGCGCGGAGGCACAGATATTCAAGAAGATGGATAAAAAAAATGGAAGAACAACAAAATTAAGAACTGATATCAATTGAAAGAATGAATAATAACAAAAAAAAGAAATGATCGGTAAACAAGAAATTGAATTGGAGAAGAAGATAATAAATGATCGGTAATCAATTCAATAAAAAAATCAGTGAAAGAATGAAGCGAGATTGTTGTAACTGATACCTTATTATGAATAATCATATTTGGTGAAATTCATCTAACTTCATTAATTGGTTAGGGCGAATACAAACATTACTTACATAACAAGCAAAGTCTATGCTAGCTACATTGTACAAGCACCTATAGGATTGTTATAGTCTCTAACTAATTCTCAATTGTCATAAGTAATAGTTAGTTGTGGTGGTTAGCACTTCAGGTTAAGTTGTTCTTATATGTTGCTTGCATCATTAGAAACTGCAACTTGTAACATTAACATTCACAAAATATATTAATATCATATGTAGTTCGTAATTTATGAAAAATATGGATTGAATAATTAAATACAACTTTCATTTTCTTTTACAATTTTTTTAAAATTAATTATTATTTGTATAAAAAAAATTGTCAATATCTTTTGCACTTTTTTTTTGTGTTATTTTAATAGTTTTGTTTGAATTGATTTATTTAATTTTATCTAACTTTTGTGCAAATCTTCATAAAAACTTATGAAAATAACTTATTATATTGTTTTTAAATTGTTTTAATTTTTTTTATAATTTCATTAAAATAAATTATAAAAACAACTTAAATTTATGTAAAATAATTTATTTTTTGTTAATAAAAATATATTATACTAAAGTTATCTTAATTTTTTGGGACATAAAGTATGAATTTCAATTTAATCGCGGTTTAACTGTAATAAACTATTTTACCATATTAAATATGTATAAAAAAAATATTTAACCACGATTTTATCGTGACAAATTTTGAATCCTTGCACTTCTTCATATATGATCCTTACTTATACATAAACATTTGTCACAATAATTACTTGAATTTTAAATTACAAATAAATTGTATATTCTATATAGAGTCATAATAGTCTTTTCAACGTGAAGCTCCAAAAATGACAGATCAAGTTGATTTCAAACACTCCTCAAAACACCAACACATCAAGAAATGAGTTTAATAATTTAAATTTTTTATTAGATATCGAACCAGATAATTATGAAAATCATAATTTAATTCATTCAATTGATTCAACAATAATTACAGTGGATAATAATTATTGGAGATGAATGTGCATTCTAGAGTCTTTCTTAATGAAGTTCTTGTTGGTAATGGTCATAACCTAGTAGTACACTCTATATGCTCGTCTTATTTGAACTCATCATGCATGCCTAATATTAATATTTTGCTGAACAATGTACTTTATGTGCCTAGTATCACAAGAAACCTCTTATTTATCTCCAAGTTTGCTAAAGACAACAAAGTCTATTTCGAGTTTTATGCTAATAAATGTTTTGTAAACTCACTGGCATTTAACTTGAGTGTGCTTGAAGGATTTCTTGATGAATATGATTTATACTAATTCAACACAATCAATCACAACTCTCTTAGTTTACGTTTCAATAAGTTTCATAAGTTATATCTGGCTGTAAACAATATCATTGTTTGCACAAAGACTAGAGACAATGCCAACATTTGGCATCAAACATTAGGTCATGCCAATCATAAGGCAGTTTATCAAATTCTTAGATTGTGTAATATCCCTTTCAATAATGAAAACATTGATTTGTTTTGTCATGCTTGCTATCTAGGTAAGTCTTATAAGTTGCATGCACCTCTAACACACACTACAAAAAAAAAGGTTATCCGCCACGGCCAGAAAACCGCGGTTATATGAAAAATAACCGTGGTTGAAAGCTTTGGCCATGGTTTGGCCCCGAATAAGCGACTGTGGGATATGCAGCCGTGGCCTAAATTATAAGCCACGGTTTTCGTGGTTGGGCCACGTTTTATATACATCTGTGGCTTGAATAGGCCACAGTTTAGGTATCTAGGTTAAGGCCGCGGTTTATCATGTGTCGCGGTTCTTAACAGTGGCCGAATCTAGCCACGGTTCTTAGTTAATGTATAGGATTTTAATTTATGGCCACTAATTAAAACCGCGGCTACATTTTGCTCATGATTTTACACCATTTTAGATCAATATGATGTCTTCCAACAAGAATACTCATTTTTGTAGATATTGATTAAAAAAATTAAAATCTAATTATACAAGAAAATATTAAGCCACAACGTCAAAATATTCATTAAGAAATAAGTAAGTCTACATCAAGTGACGCTACCGACTAATAAGTCGCAAAAATATAGATAAGTTTTGATATTATCATTCTTAAACGAAACCAAGTTTCTCTCTCGAGAGTCATTCCAAATTCAAAACAAAAGTTCTAAGAGATAGATAAAATAAAACACAACTACTATTAATTAAACTCATGCATCATAATATTCTTCTAGATCATCTCCTCCTTCTTCTTCTTCTTCCATATCTTGATGACACGCTTCTTCGTCTCCATTCTGCAAGGAACATGATACATAAATTAATATAAGCAATTTTAGAAATTTAATGTGTTTTAGGAGATTTTAATGCATTTTGAAATCATATAACATTTGTAGGAATGTGGTTCATTTGAAAAGATCCATTAGTATTTATCCATCATATGATACTCGTGTATATTTCTTGTTAAATTGAAAGGACTGCACTCGAAAACAAAAACTAGAAAATACCCAGAAGAACTGCACTAGTAAACGAACCGGACAAACCTCTAAAATTCTAGAATATATTATATCTAAAAAATTCTATACTCTCATTTTTTGAATATTGACTTGAGATACTATTTTGTTGGATTGGCTTGGCTGTGACATTTCTCATAATTAATTTGAAGCCTTACACATAAAACTTGCACTACAAACTAAACATCACAAAAAGCAACAACAACACGACCGTCATCAATTTAAGTCGTATATAGTCAATGATCAAAAATAAAATACCATACCAGTTCAGACAAAAATGCTTGTTTGTTAAGACCTTCTAAAGCAGTGAATGCAGACTCCAAACTTGTCTGAGAAACTGGAAATTCAGGATCTACAGCTTCTTCAGCCTTAGCATAAACATGATCACATCCATGCTGTTAATTCAAATATGTAAGCCCATAAAAATAATTGAAGATACCAATAAGCAATTTTAAATATATAAACTACCAAGGTATCCCGACCTCTTTATTGAAAGGGTGTTGGTCTTCATCCAAGACACACACAACTCAAGAAGGAAACACAATCAATAAATCAATAATTGACACCAACTCATAGAGGCAGAAATCAACCACAATACGAAAAAGCAGAAATATACCCTAAGAGATAGACGAAAAAGCAGAGAGAGAGAGATTCATCATCACCAGCTCATAGATTCAGAAATCAACCACAATACGAAACCCTAGTCCCAATCGTCACAAGCCATTTTCCCAGAAAATTTCAAAGAACTTAAATCAACATATCAACACAAAAGCCAAGAAGAGTCGAAGATTCAAGAGGACGATCATTTACCTTGTTGAACCAAACTTTCCATTGGTACCCGATCCTTCCGTCGCCGCGAGCCATTTTCTTTGTTTTTCGCTTCGTTTCTTTGTTTTATTGCTGGGGGTTAGGGTTTTGATTGTTATGAATGTTTGATCGAGAGAGACCGAGAGAGATGAGAGTGGCGGCGAAGTTAGATTAGGGTTTGGAACCCTTCCATTTGAGAGAAGGGGAGAAGACGGAGAGAGATGAGAAACGAGAGGGATCAGGGTATTAAAACATAACCTTTTTTCTATGTATTAAAAATAAACTTTGATAATAAAACTTTTCATAATAAAAATAAACTCTTTTATGATAAAAGATAAAGCTCTCTCTCTTTAAATTTAAAAATAAACTTATAATAAAAATCAACGTTTTTTTATTAGTAGAAGTAAAATCTTTCAAATTATATAGAACTTTTTTTCTTCTTCTAAACATAACTAAAAAACGATAATAATAATTTGATTTCCCTTTTAATAATAAACACAGGATAATAATTTTCTTTTCTTTTTTTAATCTAAAAAAAATTAGAAAATAAAATAATTAACGAGAGGGAAACTAAAAAACGAGAGGGAAATTCTGGCGGGGTATATTTTTTTGGGCTTGGGCCACAGTTTGAAGTGAAAATTATAATTCAGCGGTTTTTCTTTGTGGCTTAAAATATCTACAGTTTGCTGATCGTGGCTTAAATATAAGTGTGATTTTGTAACCGTGGCAATTGAAGAAAAGGCCACAGTTTCACACTCCGAATTCAATGTTTCTAAACATATGTCTACGATTTGAAAACCCTGGCAAAAGCTTGTATGTGGCCAAAGTTTTTGAGTTGTGGAAAAATTTAGCGTGGCCGTAGGACAAAAATATTGTAGTGACATAGTGTCTATGAATTTCCCTTTGAATTAATACATACTGGCCTTTGGAGACCATCACATGTTCTTTCTCTAAGAGGATAGTCATACTACATGTAATTTGTTAATGCGTGTACAAGGTACACCTGGATCTATATGTTAAAATAAAAGAGTGATGCTCTCAATGCTTTCAAATTATTTCATTGCTATGTCAAGACATAATTCAATGCAACTGTCAAAGCCATTTAATCAGACTTTGGTGGAGAAATTAGGCCATTCATAAAGCATTTAAATGAGTGGGTAATCAAACATAGGTTGGCATGCCCTTACACATCTCATCAGAATGGAAAAGTTGAAAGAAAACATCAACAAATTGTTGAAATGGGCTTGACACTTATGGAACATGCTTCTTTGCCAATGAACTTGAGGGATCACAATTTTACAACTGTTGTGTTTCTCATTAATATACTTCCTACTTCTGTCTTATCAGGTGGCAACACTTCATTCAATGCTCTGCATAAGAAGTATACAGAATATAAAATAGGACATTATAGGCCTAAAATTTTCCTTGTACATTCATAACATACAACAACCAAACAAATTTTGTCGCACCCTAATTGGTTCAAAGCTATGCGGACTGAATTTTAATCACTCGTGGCCAATGTAACATGGTCCTTGGCCACTTTACCACCTCGAAGACATCTATCGGGTGCAAGTGGGGGTTTTTAAACTCAAAAGATATCCTGATGGCACAATCAATAAATACAAAGCTTGACTCACGGCCAAGGGATTTCCCCAACAAGAAGGAATCGATTTCCATGAGGCATTCTCGCATGTAGTAAAACCTACAACCATCAGGGTCATTCTCACACTTGTTGTGACATACAGGTGGGATATCCAACAAATTGACATCAATAATGCCTTTTTGAATGGAGAACTTCAAGAAGAAATCAACATGCAACAACCACCTGGATTTGTAGACAATGATCCTTCTCTAGTGTGTAAATTAAAGAAAGCAATTTATGGCCTTAAATAAGCCCCTCGAGCATGGTATAAGGAACTGCATCAAGCCTTAGTGAAATTTGGATTCCTTGCTAGAAAATGGGATCACTCACTCTTCATCTATCAACACAACGATATATCCTTATATGCCGTAGTCTATGATGATGACATACTAGTCACAGGGACTTCCTTCAAACTTGTGCATGCACTGATCTCCAAACTGCATCAACAATTTGCTCTAAAGAAGCTTAGAAAACTCAATTATTTTCTTGGCCTCGAGGTACATGAAAAATCAGGAGAAACTATCATCCTTACTCAAACTAAGTACATTTGAGATTTACTTACAAAATTCAACATGAATGAGGCAAAGGGTGTTAACACTCCCATGTTTAGTCAATGAAAAGTCAATAAACATGGCTCAAATGTCATGTCTGATCCGCATCTTTATAGGTCAACAGTTGGAGCCCTGTAATACATGACTTTAACAAGACTATATATAGAATTGAGTGTTAAAAATCCTGTCAGTTCATGGCCAATCCGCTCGACTCACATTGGAGTGTTGTCAAATTCATACGGTATATCAATGGAACATCTCAACATGGCCTCCTCTTGCAACCACCTGACTCTGCACTTCACATGTCCATTAGAGCTTATAGTGACTCTGAATAGGCCAGTGTTCCCAATGATATAAGGCCGACCTCAGGCTCCTATGTTTATCTTGGCAATAGTATCATTTCATGGAGCTCCAAGAAGTAGTCTCTTGTTGCACGGTCGAGTACTAAAGCGGAATATCGAGCTCTTGCGCATACCACAATAGATCTTTTGTGGCTTGAGTCATTAATAACTAAACTACATGTGCAGTATTAGGTGTCGGCTCTTCTTTGTGATACTATCAATGCAATAACGGTTGCTCACAGCCCAGTTCTACATGCAAGAACCAAACACATAAAACTTGACATTCACTTTGTTAGTGAAAAAGTGACAAATCGAAAGCTATGCATCCAACATGTTCTAGGCATGGCTTAGATTTCATATGTTCTCATCAAACGTCTCTCTCACGCAGTCTTTCAAGAGTTCAAAATCAAGTTCAAGGTGATTCCAATTCACCATCCATGATCTTGTGGGGGTATTGGAGAAGTGATAACTTGTGTATAAAAGTTGTAACTTAAAAAGCAAGTAAGAGTGTATATATAGAGAGAAAGTTAGTTACGGATCCAAACTAAATCCTTTATTGTGTAACCAACTCCTCTAATAAACTTTATGTGTTGCATGGTATCTATAAATGCACTAATTGCAAGTTCTCTCATAATGAATGAATATGATAATGAACACAATTCAACTTCATCTCTAATAATAATAATAATAAATTAATATAATGTTAGATTTTATAGGTAGTTAATACATAACATAGTTTATAAATTAATGTTTATAAGATTCATAAATAAATAATATTTGAACATCAACTAACATAAAATATTAAAAAGGAACGAAGGTAAAAGATAATAAACATGATCTATTTTTGTTAATGTAGTTTGACTAATGATGTCTACCTCTGCGACTATATAGCAATTATAATTTTTTTTTGTGATAAATTAGGATTATTGTGTTACATGCAATATATATATATATATATATATATATATATATATATATATATATATATATATATATATATATATATATATTACTATGATTCAATTTATAGTAATACCCATGTGTCGTATCACAAGGCCTACAACCACCACACCCCCAGTCACTGACCCACACCAAACAGTTGAGTCTAATACATGTTTGGAGTTTTCACATATTGTGTTTCTCTATGTATTAATATGATCCATAATCAACAATATTTATCTTGGTGAATATCAAACCCCTATGAAGACTTCTTGCATGACGATCATATCTTGGCAACTAGAGAGGTACATCTCTTGCTTAACACCGAGAAAGATGTAACAAGTCCAACCAATGCTTGAACTTGTCATTAATGGTTGACTAGGTCAACATATCAACTACATTCTCTTAAGTATGAAAATTTTCAAGTAATATTTGTCCATATGCAAGTAACTCTGTGATCTTTTGAAACCTTGTATTAATATCTTTGATCTTGGCATGATACATCTGGTTATTTGCCAAATAAATGACATATTACCTATCACAATGTAACTGAACTCCGCCTTGTTCAACTCCCAACTTTCTCACCAATCTTGTAATCCATATGGCTTATTTGATAGCTTCACCTTCCTCCATGTACTCAACTTTAGTTATCACATGGACATTATGGCTTGAACTGATAATTTCCAACAAATTTGTCTTCCTGCTATAGTAAATACATACCTTGTTCTAGACCTTATATCATTCATATCACCCTTATAGTTTGAACCAACATATCCTACAACTAAATGATCACTATGTCCACTTTTAAACATGATACCATGATTCATTATACCCTTCAAGTACCTAAAATCCACTAGGAAATTTCCCAATGATACTTTTCAAGTTTGGACATAAGCTTACAAATTTGATTTACAGCTTGTGTCAAATCCGGTCTAGTGGATACCATATCATACATTAGAAAACCAAAAACACAAGCATAAGAAACCTTTGACATACTAGTGAAGTATTCACAACCTTCAAATTACTCATGTCAAAGTTGTCTAGCACTATTTCAACATAGATTTTTTTAGAGTCGTGATTTTCTAACACACTTATCCCAATGATTTTCCATACCAAGAACCTTCTTAGTAACACCTAATTATTTCATGTAAAACTCATTTCCCAACATGATTTTCACTTCATTTGTGCCATGTAAATTATTAGCAGCAATCAACATATCATCGACATACAATATTAAGGAAAATAAGAGTGACATCAACAATGCCCCTAACATAAACACAACAGTTATACTCACACCTTCTATAGCCAATAAGAAGCTTATATGAATCAAAGTGTTTGTACCATTGCCTTGGAGACTACTTTAAAACATAAAAATAACTTTTCAATTTTACAAATTAGAATTTCATTTCTAGTGTCATTGAACCCCTCTGTATTCTCCAAGTAAATTTTCTCATCTATATTACCCTGAAGAAATGTTGTCTTAACATTTATCTACTCTAAATGCATGTCTTGACTAGCTACCAAGGCTAACATTGCCCTGATAGAAGTATGTCTAACGACTGAAGATAAAATCTCATCATAGTCAATTCCTTTCTACTGTGAGTACCCCTTTTTTACAAGACAAGCCTTGAAATTTTCCCTTTCTTTTTATGTTATTGTTTGTTTTCTCTTGAACACCCACTTTCAACTGATGGCCATTTCCCTTTAGGAAGCTCAATAAGTTCCCATGCCTAATTTTTATCCAAGTACTCCATATCATTCATCATTAAACTCATCCACTTATCTTTCTCCAGATAGCTATAGCCTCTGTAGAGGTGGGAAGGTATTCATAAATAGTAAGAAATGCATAGGCTAATAAGTCTTCATACCCATATCTTTCTGGTAGTTTGGTTGAACGATGTTCTATATCACGTACAAGAATATAATCTGACACTCCACTTGAAACTTTAGGTCTATAGTCAATTTCAATATCAGAGCATGGTTCCTATTGTGGTTCAGGAACTACATGCATATTGTTCACTAGTGGTTGATCAACATCCACCTAAATCACCTGTTTGTTAGAAGTTTATTTTTCACATGCTAACACATTTGTTGCAATTAACTATTTCAATAGCAACTACTCATAAAAAAACAAAATTTATGCTAATTACCATCTTCTATTTAATCAAATCTCATAAATTAGACCCCTTCACACCTTTTGCATAACCGGCAAAGACAAAATTCTTCAACTTTGGCTCATGTTTAGATCGATCTTCAATGGATATATGCACATAAGTTAAACATCAAAAAATCCTTAAATTATCAAGATCGATATGATTACCTATCCATACCTCCTCTACAACTTTCCCCTCCAATGAAGCTCATAGTGACCTATTGATACGATAACACGTCATGTTAACTACCCATGCCCAAAAACCTTTTGATAGTACAATATTTAGCAAGAGACATCTTGCCCTTTTAGTTAGAGACATATTCAAACTATCTGCCACACCATTTTGTTATGGTGTCTTACAAACTACGAAATGCATTTGAATACTGTGTTCTTCACAAAACCTCTTGAAAGTAAAATAAGTATAGTTTTCCCATTATGTGATGGAAAATACTTAATTTTCTTCCTACTTTATTCTTTACATCTACTCTCTATAACTTTAATTTGGTAAAGACTTCATATTTCTACTTAAAGAAATACACCTAAACATTGTGGGAAAATCATCTGTGAAAGTCACAAAATACTTGGAACCACCCATGAAAACCTCTTTAGTAGGCCTCAACACATCCAAATGCTCATATTCTAAAAATTCATTTGTTTTATGCTTTCCAGTCTTGAACCAAACACGACATTGTTTCCCAAGTATACAATACTTGCACAAATCCATCTTGCAACTACAAACATCCTTTAATAGACTTCTCTTATGAACTTCCATCATCCCATGCTCACTAAGATGACCCATATGCATACGTCATATTTTGGTTACACCATTATCAGACTCAACTGATACAACATCACCTATAACAGTGACCCCAACAGTTTGTAGATTTTATCTTCAATCCTCCTTATTATCACCATAGTTAAGGAACCATTACTAACCTTCATAACGTCCCTATCTATATTACACATGTTGGAGAAACAATTTTCATGTTGAGTACTTAGGGAGATCAAGTTCTTATTCAATTATGGAATATATTTGAAATCGTTCAATCGTTCAATGTTCAATTATGCAACGTCATGTGATGAGAACAACCAAAGTCAATAATCCATGTAACACCCAAATTTCCATCGCGAATAAATAATACATAATTAAATCAGAGTAAGTAAAAATTTATTTTTCCGACAGAAACAAGGATGCCACATCAATAGAAATAAAACACAATCTCTGCTCATAAATTTTGATACATAACACAAAATGGAATAACCTCAAAGGGAAACTTTTTCCATACAAAATGGAATAAAGCGGAAAGATCCATAACTGACTTGTTTTACAAAATAAATCATTTTATAACATCAAAATATTCATACAAAGGTAATACAAAATAGATCCTACATTTTATACATATATAACAAAAGTGTTCCCCTGACTCCCGTGTTACGTATCAGAGCAGACAGACCGACAAAAGGATGGAGAACTAATCTTCACAAAAGCCTCCAAGACACAGATCTGCAATTGCCTCATAGAGCAACAAACCACGACAGAAGGGTGAGAAATAACAACTAAACCAAGATTGCATAATAATATGCAAACACATAAAATTTCACATGCATAGTTAATCTCACCACACGCATCACATACCATTACATATAGCAAGCCACGGATACATAACATATATCAATTATACCAACATAATCACATATTCACACATAAGGCGTACCAAAGTTATAACATATGGAAACACCCCCACCACATCACATAGCATATGTCTATGCATAAAACATAGTATCCACAACCAATGCATTTATCACATATGCACATCAATTCACCAATTCAAACATAAATCTCAACACATACTCAATCAATTCATGATTTTCCACACATAATCAATCCATTCATGATTTTCCACACATAATCAATCCATTCATGATTTTCCACACATAATCAATCCATTCATGATTTATGCAAATGCAAAGAGACCGACACAACGACTCTATGCAAATGCGGTACCATCCATCCATCATTCTCATCATCAGTTCACTCAGGAACTATTGGAATCATCGCTTGTTACTTAGTGTAACTCCCCGTCAGGCAAACGATGTTCCCCGTCGCTCACACCTCTTTGTATAAGGCACACGACATTTATGGATCGCTCACACCTCTTTGTATAAGGCACACGACCCGATCGCTCACACCTCTTTGTATAAGGCACACGATCATCTATAATCATCGCTCACACCTCTTTGTATAAGGCACACGATGTTATAGTGGATTCCCTCTGGAACCGTTTCGTCGCTCACACCCACTAGGGCACACGACATCACAAGAATGCATATCATGATGCTTGGCATACAATGAATCATGACATTCAAATGCACACATATACACATCCATAATCATGCATATACAATCAAACACAACACAATGCATTTTCTTTGCCCTTAGGCCACAAACCATCATCACAATATTTCATCACATGCATTTATCTCATACAATAGCACACAAGTCATACGGTATATATCAAAAGCACATTGCATGATAACACATCAATGACACGCAATTAAAACGGTAAAAGTCGACAAAATGACACATTCTAAATTCCCAACATAATTAAATCGGACACCAATCTCAAAACCATTTTAATAAGAAATAACATCTTAATAGCTTTCTAACGCACCCAATCGCGCCTCAATCCGACTTACGGATCAAAAGTTATGAATTTTCAAAGAAAATAATTTATTGAGAAACAGCCAGATTCGCCTGGCGACTTAGGATTTCGCCTGGCGGATCCCCCTTCGCCAACACTTCACCTGGCAAACTAGTGGCGAACCACAATTTTAGAAAAACCCCAAGAGTTACAGAAGCTAACACATTTCTGTCTTTCCGATTTCGCCTGGCGACTTACGATTTCGCCTGGCGAATCCCCCTTCGCCAGCATTTCGCCTGGCGAACTAGTGGCGAGACCTAATTCGCCTGGCGAATCGTACCAGAACCAGAATTTTCTGCTGCGGGTTACATGGTTCCAAAACCCCCCAAAAATCCCATTTTTCATCCCAAATCAATTCCAACGGCAAAACAAGTATCAACGATTGTTCATAAACACAGTGTGATCATACAACGCAATTTATATCGAATTCCGACCGTGAAAACATCGATTTTCAATCATTTGTTCATCAATTTATCAAATGAGAAAAAGTTGTAAAACAACCAAAACAATTACCACAAACAACACATATACATACACAAGCAAGATATAATTGAAACTTCTCACCCTTACCCGATTAATCGTGATTGAAACGGAGGTTTCCTCGATTTTTCCTCTTTCTCCTCTTCTCTCTTTCTTTCTTCTCCTTTTCTTTCTCTTCTTTTTCCTTTCTTTTCTCTCTATTTCTCTCTAATCTCTATTTATATAAAAATATCTAAACCCCTAAAAGACTATTTTACCCCTCAGCTCAAATATCTCGCAAACGCTCTCAAAACGCGATAAAACATAATAACGATGAAAAATAATATATTGTCAAATAAAAGTCAAGAATAAAATGATATAAAAACGAAAATAATTAAATTGACTCGATTAAATAAATAAGACAAAACGGGGCGTTACAGTCCACACATATGTGCACTTGTTATATGAAACACGCATTATATCAACTTCACTTCCAAAATCATTGTTTTGAACCACATTTTCAAAATTGGATGAGTCATACTTTCTATTTGGACAATCCCACTTCCAATGCCCAGTCTGTTTGTAACTATAATACTCATTTATTTTCAAATTATTTGATGTATACCTCTTCTCTCCATAAACCAATTTACTATTTTTTTTCGCCCACGATTTTGACCCCTCTCACATACATACTCTCACCATTAGTTCCTTTATCTACACTTTATCTCCTTTGAGAATGAGACAAAAGTGTAGTAGTAATCATAACACAACCGATAGTGTCTTCCCATAGGTAAGAATAATCACCAATTAATCATAAGAACCTGGTAACAAGCTCAACAAGATAATTTTCTTATATTTATCATAAATCTTCATCCTAAGTCTCACCAGATCAATGATAATTTTATTGAATACATTTCCATGTTATTGCAAATCAGATCTTTCGCGTATTTTTATATTATATAGTCGTTGCTTCGTGAACAATATGTTCATTAGTATCTTTGACATATACCGACTCTCCAATTTGTTCCAAAAACATATTAAGAGTATGTTTACGTAAAATTTGGGTGTTTTTTAATATCTCTTTATGAACACCTATTACCAGATTTTAAATTTATTTCAGGTGGTTTTTCAAATATCATGATTGTGTATATTTTGAAAATTGTCACGTGCATAAGTGGAACAATTTTTCTACGCATATTTTTCCAACATGCTCCAATTCTTGAAACGTGTCATTGAGATAACTTATTTAGTACTATTTTGAATTCTTTAAAATTGACACAATTCGAACTTTATTTTTTGTACCTCTTTAGTTATTTTTATTACCCATTACCATTTTACATTTTCGTCTTTCTTAAGTTATGTCTCTTACCATACAAGTGCACGCGAGAGGATGTTGTAGTCATTAGAGAAATATTTTCACATTCCTCATCTTCAGTCAAAGTCAACTCATGTATTTATTAGACCTTTCTTCTTACCATTAGGCCCACTTATCTTTGATCTTTCTTTCTCCACACATTGGGACATTTATTTTTGAAATGTTCATATTCCTTGTACTCATAACACACCATCTTCTTGTCTATAGGATCTATGGAGTACTTGAATTTCTTTTTAGAGAACTTTTATAGATATGAGATAAAGTTAATCATTATTTGATGCTTCATTGAGCTCACCATAATCTTCATCCTAAAATTTTGTAACTTCTAGACCATTAGACTTGATTTTCTTGCTTATAAACTTAAGATCAATAAACCTTGGCTTCCTTTGGGGTGCATCTTCATTGAATTAAATCTCATAACTCTAGTGGGAGATAATGAGATCTTCAAAATTTAAGACATTCAAATCTATTACCTTTTAATTTTTCTTGCACATATTTTACAATGTAAATTTCTATAACAAAATGCTTAATATACGAGATTTTCTATAACAAAGGCATAAGATAAAGCTCAAATCCTCCAAGCTTACACTAAACCACAAACACTTAAGTGGTGGACTAGCAAAAGGAAAACCAAAGTATAAAGTTTCATAAGGAACACAAACAATGCTACCGAAACCCCAATGGGCGGTGCACAAACAAAGCATCTATTACTCCAAGTATGTGGGTGGTGCACCAAAAAAGTCATCAAACTTAGAACACATAGGTGGTGAATAAACAAAGAACGAATAATCCCATCTACCAACTAGCCATTATAGAGCAAAGGTGGGGACGCCTTCAAGATCTTCCACCTCAAACCAAGTTTACTCTCGAGGAAGGAACGGGGAGCACGCCCTTGGCTGGACTCACATTCCAATACATCCAAACACAATCGTAGACATATCCTTATAACAGCCATAAAAAGTCTATGACAGAAACCCCTAATGAATGACTGATGAATAACATGTATACACCAAATTGTCATATTCATTTACAATTTTCATATACATTTAACCTTTTGGCGGGTAACAATCAAGACATTATTGAAATAACAAAGCAAAAACAATTCCATGAAAAAGGAAAAACAATTTAAGTTTCATTAAATAGATGTTGGCAACAAAGACCATTACACTTCGAGTCTATGTTTTATTTATTTACGCTATATTAAAATGAAACAATATTAAAAAAGAAAAAATTAGTCCACAAAAAATAATATGTTTGTACCAAAATTTAAACCAAATAGATTCAACTTTTATTAATCAAACTTCCTTTTATATTTTTGACCCAAGAGAGTACTTTCATGCAAGTAGTGATAATCACGTTTGTTTCTTTTGGACCTGCACTAGTGGCAAAGAAAGTTTACAACTTAAATAGAAAGAAAGAATGAGTGGATGGTGAAGAAAGCATACCGTTTCTTAATGCTTCAAAGCGTTGAAAGTTTTTGGTCAAGTTATTGCAGGTGGTCCTAGATAGAGTATCCCTTTCCTACATGTGTCATTGTCCATCATCTATGAACTGTATAAGATTTGAATAGTATTGTGGTCACTATTATATACTATCAAATTTGTGATTAATTTCATTTAATTGCTATCATTCTTCAATCAAAAAAAGAACGCTAAAGATTTCCATAGTTCTTACGCGTGACTAGATAACCAATATAGTTGCTTCTTTTGATATGAATCACATGAAGATTATCATGATTTTTAAGATTCTTAAGGAATCCTTTGCTCCCTTTATCAAAGTTTTGGATGAGAGGAAGTGTCTCTCTATTCATGATTTGGTTGATAATGAAGCAACTTAACATTCACAAAAGATATCAATATCATATGTACTTCGTAATTTATGAAAAATATGGATTTAATAATTAAATAATGTTCTGGACTGGACCAATGACTAGACATAGTCCAATCTACTTCTGCTCCTAGAACGGTCTAATTGTCTAAATCCAGCTAATTTGGAGCAGCATTTACCTTTCTGTCCTCCTACCGGACAAATATGGTCGGATGACCCCAAGGGTCACTTGCTCCCTCTCGGTATTTCTTGCCCGTTAGGCACGACTCCGCCATCCCAAAACAGTAATGACGCTCGTTTCCGGAACTGCATCTTTGCCCGTAGCAACAACTAGTTTCGGGCACCTCCGCCCGTCCTAACGGCTAGTTTTTGACAGTTACCTATTCTTCGAGAAACAATTATTTCGCCCTGGAAATAAGAACCGTTGGCCACGCGTTGGGGCCACTATAAAAACCCTCTCATTTGAGAGGGTCAGGTATTCAAAATCACCCTACGAAATACATACTTTGTACTTGCCTTTCTCTCTCTCTCTCTCTCTCTTTCCCGATTCTTACTTTAACATCGGAGTGCCTTGCAGGTACATCCTCATTCTCACCTCACACACCCAGCATCACAGACGTCATTTTTGATCCACTTCAGGTTCTGATCAGCCGTCAAGATCAAATACAACTTTCATTATCTTTTACAATTTTTTTTTAAAATTAATTATTATTTGTATAAAAAAAAAGTGTCATATCTTTTGTACTTTTTCTGGGTTATTCTAATAGTTTGTCTGAATTGATTTATTTAATTTTATTTATGTTTTGTGTGAATCTTCATAAAAACTTATGAAAATAATTTATTGTATTATTCATTAATGGTTTTAATTTTTTTAATTATAACTTTTTAAAAATAACTTATAAAAACAACTTAAATTTATATACAAATAATTTACTTTTTTGTTAATAGAAATATTTTATATTAAAGTTGCCTTAATGTTTAAATACATTAAGTAGGAATTTTAATTTAATCACAGTTCAATTGTGACAAATTATTTAATCATGTTAAATGTTTAGAGATAACTTATTTAAGTACGATATAATCGTAACAAAATTTTGATTCCTTGCACTTTTTAATATATGATCCCCATACTTATACATAAATTTATGTCACAATAAGTATATGTATTTTAAATTACAAATAAATTGATTATCTACATAGAGGCGTAATACTCTTTTCAGCTTGAATCAAGCCGATTTCAAAAACTCCTCAAACCCAATAGGAATAACTCACGAATGAGGGCATCGTGATCTTGTGGACGCTAACTCAAAATTGTTCAACCAATTGGATATATGGAGTGACGCGTCACGTGATTAACTATAAAAAGAGCAACTCAACATGCTACCTTATGCGAATTTTGTTAAGAATAATAAAGTCAAGTGTGAGTTGTTATATCCTAACAAATAGTATCATGAGCCTTTGATTCGAGTAAAGGGATCGGCTTACATGTATCGAAATATCCAGGAAGAGGTGTCCCGTTGAAATCGAAATGCCCAAGAAGAGGTGTATCGAAATGCCCAGGAAAAAGGTGTGTGTCAACAACAGTACAAGATGTATGTGGACAAAAGAGTTTTCACTTGAGGGGAGTATTGTGGACTCACACTTAAGGAGAAGTGTTGAGAATAATAAAGTCAAGTGTGAGTTGGAGTCCTACATTGATTATTAATGTGGATAGTTGAGCATTTATAAGTGGAAGAACTCATCCACCTATCACTTTAAGGTTGTGGGTAAATATGTGGTGTTTCTCTCAGTTGTGTTGCGTTTGGCCCAATATTGATGTTCCTCCTCATGTTCTAACAAATTTAATCACTAAGATATTAGATAAATTTGGAGTTATTATAATAAACGAACCTTCAAATTTTTACTCGATTTCTTTTGGATCGAAGACTCTAAAAGAGATAAAGACTTGAGCCATTGATAGAGAATTGGAGTATATTCCAACAAATATGGAAGTCAAAGTTTCTCAACAAGTGTCTTCCAAAGGGAGATCTCAACATTTATTTCAACCTCCTAACAAAATCCATAGCTATTCAAAGAATATCAAAGGAAATTTCCTTTCTTAAAAAGCATGAAATGAGGAAAGGAATATCGAATAATGATGATAGTTTGAAAGAATAGTTGTCTTGCTCCTTGTCTTGTTCGCTTTTTAAGTGTGTTTAATTTCATGCAATTTTATTTTTTTGTATTCGAATTCAAATTTAAAATTAAATTCGTATTATTTCTTAATTAATTATTTTAAATCTATCACTTGAATGTTTTTTCTGCCTTTTATTTGTTTATTTATCTTTCTCGTCTTTTTCATAATGTCAAATGGGGAGACATATACTTTCATGCGGAGTAAGGTATATTTTTTATATTTGTGAGGGGAGGCTTAACCACTCTAATCTTTTTACACATGTTTTTTTTTTGTTTTTACCACCTCCTTGAGAGATGTGTTACCATCATAAAAATGAAGGAGAATGCGAGTCTATGTGCTTGTAGTTACAACTATTTGCAGTCGTTAAATATTTATGATGGTTTTCATGATAACAACACTATATGTCAAACCATATTATGTGAAGTCTTCATCTTTCAAGAAGAAGCAATGTTATAAATGTTATTTGTGAGATCAAGATATCAAGCCAAATTTAATGATGATAATACCTAATGACAAACGACGTTCAATGAATTCCTTGATGAGCTCTAGCCCAATAAACCCTGACGATGACATCTATCAAAGAATTCATATCAAGTCTCATCAAGTTAGAATAGTCAAGTCGTAGGTGTAGTGCTAAATCAATGATTAATCAAGTAAAAGATCTTGAAGCTTCAAAGTTATGAAAGAGAGGAAGTGTGAAAGCTCGTTCGATCTTGTGTTTGAGTGATCTCTTAAATGTAAAGGTATCAAAGTAATTCTCAAATTAATAAGGAAACTCTTCTCTCTCTCTCTCTCTCTCTCTCTCTCTCTCTCTCTCTCTCTCTCTCTCTCTCTCTCACACACACACACACACACACACACACACACACATAAACACACACACACATGCACGTACGCATGCAAGTACACACGCATATGTTGGAACAAGTTTAGTTCTACAACTATCCTTGAGTTTTTATGATAACAAAGTGTAGAGAATAATTTTGTAATCTAACTATTTTTTTTAAGTGTGCAGGTAATAGAAAATATATTGTGACTCTGAAGATGACCAAACTCTTGACTAAATACGCACTCTGAACCATATGAACAATCAAAAGTGTGTTTACAAGAAAGTCAAGCATCTGAATTGCTAAGTCAACGCTTCTACAAAAAAACTATCCAGATAGACTTTGATAAAGACTAATAATTCAAGCATCTAAAGTCTCAGAATTCTGATCTCCATAGACTTTGAAGTCTCATTCTCACCAGGTTCTGAAGATAGGTTCTGAACTATACTCAAGCTACATCAAATTTAATTCGAAGCCTCTAACTAAATGTTAATGTCTATAAGTTAACGACTGAAAGATGTGACAAAAGTACAAAATAAAAATATCATTTATACTGAAAAGCAGGAAAAAGGACAATATTTTGTACCTACGAAGTTCCTCACCTCCCATCATCCTCACCAACCCTCTACTGCAAGTGTCATTATAATGTTGTAAAATGAAATGAACTTCATACAACTGTTATATTGAGGATATTCCAACTTCACCCTAAAACGGATCTATTCTTTACTATATAAAGAGGTCTTGGAAACCTGGAATAAAAAACAAGAATAAGAATAATAACACAACAGGGCAAACCACACTATACTTGAAAAGGAAAAAGAAAAGTGTTTTCAATCTAAGAAAATTGTCACGTTCATAAACGTTAAAACACTTTATTGAAATATTTCTTAAGTGTATTATTTGTTTTAAAATTGTGCATTTGCTTGTTTAGAAGCATCTTGTAAACACAACCTTGTTTATCTTAACCTTTGGTTAATTTCCTTGAGAGACTAAGTTTAGTCAAAATTCTCAAGAAGTCATTGATAGTTAGTCTTTGAGTTATATTTTCTTTGAGAGATTAGGTTATAGTCAGAATTCTCAAGAAGTCTTAGACAATTTATCTTTGAGTTTTGTAATCAGTTTGATTATTGGATTAAGGCGGGTGGACTGGACGTAGCTTCATTAATAGCGAATAAGGATAAAAAAAATACTTGTGTTGTCTATCTTTATCTTATCGTTGCTATTTGTGTTCTTGGGTAAAAAAAGTTTTAATTCTAGCAACACAATTCAAACCTCCCTTTCTTGTGTTTCTTTGAACCTTCAATTGGCATCTGAGCTCCGATTCTGGTTTTGACTAATTTGTGTCAAACACTTAACTATGTCAGATAAAGATCCATGTTTTTTGAAACACATATGGCACATGCAAACAATGATAAAAATCATCATTCTGCAAAACCTCCAATCTTTGATGGAGAAAAGTTTGACTATTGGAAAGATAGAATCGAAAGTTTCTTCATAGGTTGTGATGATGATCTATGGGATATGGTAATAAATGGCTACACACATCCTATAGATGCATATGACATTAAGCTTGAAAGAGGCAAAATGAGTGAACATCAAAAGAGGGATCACAATAATTGTCATAGACCCATAACCATATTTCTGAATGTTATTTTCTACAATGAGTATGAAAATATAACAAATAGAGGCTTTGCTAAGTCTATATTTGATTCTTTGAAAAAGACTCATGAAGTAAATGAGCAAGTTAAAGAAACTAAAACCTTAGCTCTAATCCAGAAATATGAATCCTTCAAAATGGAAGAGGGTGAAATCATTGAGGAAATGTTCTCAAGATTTCAAACTCTTGTAGCGGGATTAAAAGTTTTGAATAAAGGCTATACCACTTCTGATCATGTAAAGAAATCATCAGAAGTCTGCCTAAGAATTCGATAACAATGGTGACAACACTTAAGATGTCAAAAGATCTTAACAATACAACTCTATAGGAACTTATAAGTTCTCTAAGGAGTCATGATATTGAAATTGAATAGAATAAAAAAGTCAATTTTGTGGCTCTGAATTCCAAAGGTAAGCTTGAGAAGGCCAAAACTCTTCAAGCTGAAGAAGAAGAGTTTGAAGAAAGCTCTAAATAAGAAAATGAGATGTCTCTACTCTTCAAAAGGGTCAACCAACTATGGAAGAAAAAATATGCGAAGTTTAAAGGCTACATAAGAACAGGTGGACAATCTGAGTCAACCTCTGAGCAGAAGAAGTTTGGAGCTGGCAAGGAAGTTACCTGCTTTGAGTGCAAGCAGCATGGACATTACAAAAATGAGTGTCCCAAACTCATGCCTAAAAATAAATTCTCTAGAGAGAAGAAGAAGTTTCTTATGGAAACCAGGGATGACTCAGAAGCTTCATAAAGAGATTATGAAGAAGAGCAACCTAACATGGCACTGATGGAAAACACTGAAGCATCTGTTGCTGAATCAGGATCGGAATCTAGATCATAATCAGATTCAAATCCAAATGAGGTATTCTCTAAACTAACTCGCTCTAAAGTAGAGTTTTGTCTCACTAAAATTCTTTAAAAGTTTCAAAGTCTTCAGAACAGACATAAATAAATCCATGTAGCTAACTCCGAAGCCCTTAGTGAGCTGAAGAAAGGAAACTTTCTTCTGAAAGAAAATATTTTCATTCTTAAAAAAGACAACTTTGCCCTCAAAAGAAAGAGTAATGAACTTTAAAAGGAGATTATTTTATAAGCTCCTATGGACTTTGAAGTTTTCATAAAGAAATATGACATGACTTTTCAAAAATATCTTGCACGAAACATAGACAGAAGCAAAATGACTTCTATGATCTATAGAGTAAGCAGAAATGGTAAAAGAGGTATTAGTTGTGTGACACCAAAACATTCTAGGGTCAAACCCAATTCTAAACAAAAGGCAACAAAACCAAAAGCTATATACTCGCATTTCACTTATGGGAACACATATGATTATGCTACACAAAAACCCTGGGTTAAGAAAAACTTTGGGAGAACAAACAAGAAAATACCCAAAAAGATATGGGTACCTAAAGATAAAATAATCTATGTTGCAGACATCCTTAGCAAAAGAGTTGAAACACCAATCATGGTACCTAGACTATGGATGCTCATGTCGCATGACGGGAAGAAGGCATATGTTCTAAATTCTGGAACTTAAGCCATAGGGCCCCGTGGGTTTTGGAGGCAATCGGAAGGGTAAGATTATTTTCTATTGAACTATTGGTAATGGCTCTCTCCCTTCTATTAATAATGTTTTTCTTATTAATGGATTAATGCATAACCTCTTGTCCACAAGTCAATTAAGTGACAATCACTACTACAAAAAACACATGTAACCTCGAACGCAAAGTTGATTCAACTTCGGTTAAAGAGGCGAGGTAACGAAGGGCTTCATGAAAAGCTGCAACTTTACCCCTCTATTTAAGAATGCCCTAAGGGATTGTTGAAATGGTCATAGGTTCAATCCTCAACAATAGTTTTTTTAGATCTATTAATCCTAGTACCATATACCTCTTGGTTTATGAACAAAACCGAGGGGAAAGATATATTTTTTAAAAATACTCATTACATTGTTTACACAGAATATTAATAAACTAATTTGGTTACAAACTACATTATTTACACAGAATATTACATTGTTTATACAGAATATTACATGTGTTCTTCATCGTCATCGTTGTCGGTGAATAACAAATGCTAGATATTTTTAAGAAAAGCAAATGTTGGGATCCTCATTTAATTGATCTTGAGGAAGATCAGATGTTGGATGCAATATATTATTTATGGCTTTTACATTCATTTGTTTCTGATATAAAACAAAAAAAAAGTTAGATAAATAAATAAATATTTAGTTATATGATTATTTAAGAACACAAACCTTGAACCCAAATAATTTCCTGCTCTTGCAATCTATCCTTGAGAACTTTTTCCAAACAAAATAAGCAATTTTTTAAGTTTCAAAGTTTTCATGTCAAATGTTTTATAATCAATTTTTAATATTTAGAATTCTTTTATAATGAGGGTTTTATCTTTCGCAAGAATCACTAATGACAATGTCTTGAGCGTTGATACTCATTAAGTGGACAACAAAGATTTTTGTAAAGACTGTGAAGAAACTGAATAAACAAGCTTATATTTTACCTCGGTTATTACTCAAAACCGAGGTAAAATGTGTTTCTTTTAAGATAAAAAATACAATAAAATATGTTCCACCCCAAGCGCCACATACCTCACAGATTCTTTTAAAACCGATGGGAATTTTTTTTATATATAATTACATTGTTTACACAGAATATTGAAATAAATTGTTTAAACAAATCTAGATTTTGACAATGGATTCTTGGAGAACAATGTATCTTTTCAAATTTCTGATAAGTTATATGTTCCAACTAAGAGAATTATTTTTATGTACTTCCAATCCATCCCAGAGAGATTTCATTATCTTGAGCAAATTTTTTCATGGCAAATGCTTTCACATGAAGGAGAACATGAAAGAGAAATGGTGATTGTGTTTAGGAATAAATTTCTCAATATTGTCAACCGAGGAAAGTATTAAATTTCTCAATATTTTCTTTGATTGACAATATATGAAGGCTATTCCAAAAATGCAGCAACATCAATGTCATTATGTGAGATAGATTTCAATGGTAGAAAAAATGTTTTGTTCAAGATTGAAGAACATTGAAGATTTTTTCTGTCTTGCAATCCATCCCAAAGAATGATACGTACAACTTTTGAGCGGCTACATATAAGTTAGGTTTAGGGTAAAATATGATTAACGAGTGATTTTATAGTAAAATCTGATAACTTAATTCCTCGGTTATTAAATATAACTGAAGGAATAAATCATTAATTTAAAAATAAAAAAAAAAAGAAAAGAAAGACACCACTTTTAAAGAAATAAAAATATAAATTGATGTTGCTAGGATTCGAAGCATGTTCTGAATTATTTTTCCCCTCAGTAATATTTAGAAACTGAGGAAATATGTGGTATTTATTAAAAATAACAACTAAAACATGGCACGCCTTAGCATTTTATCTTGGTTTTTGGTTGGGTGAGGTGAAAGCTTTGTCAAAAATGTATTATTTGTAGTAGTGAATGGTTATGATATTATCTTTAATCAAAAATCATGCAAAGTTGTTAGTCAAAAGGATGGCTATGTAATCTTCAATGGCAAAAGGAAGAACGACATTTATAAGATTAGACTTTCTAATTTAGAAAATCAAAATGTTAAATGCCTCATGTTGTCGCTCCCTGGATTTTCATCCAAGTACAAACGCGAAAGTGGCACCGAAACAGAGTCGCCAGCAATGTGTATTTATCCCAAGAGGGGGAAAGGAAACACTGCATAAACCTGGGAGGAAGGAAAAGAGCATGGTCTTGCGACCAAGAGAACTGGGTTCGGGAGTCGGTTACGCGCGAGGAAGGTATTAGCACCCCCACGCGTTCATCGTACCCGATGGGATCCACGCTTGCTGCTTCGATCAGAGGGTGTAGGGAAGGATACTAGAAAAGGAACTGCTAGCTGGAGAACGGGAAAAGGAAAGGAGAGAGAAAGAGAAACAAATGTAGGGAAAATAAAAGAAGTGCTCGAATGGGCCCTACCCCACTGCCTACGTATCTCATCAGGAACATGAGAATCAGAGTGACGTAGTTCCCCTCAACTAAGGGAAAATTGTTTGTGTTTTTTAGTGGAAACGTCAAAGTGCGCGTCCCAGCAGTTAGGTGTTGCAGCTCGCTGTGTGGAGACTTAGGCGTTACCTGTTTGTGGTGGAACGGACTCGACGAATCCTTAAGGAATGAGTGAAAGAGATGAGAAAGGAATTGTTGTTTGTTTTTGTATCTTTTAAGAAGAAGTATCTTGATTATTTGGTGTTTGGTAACACATATTGTATTTAAGTCCTTCATGTAGGATCGAATGCCTCGCATATCGACCCAAGACGGGACGTACGCTAAACATTCTAAGAAAGTGAGAGAAGACCCCTCACTATCTTATTCTTACATGAAAGGCTCAAATACAATATTCGTTATGCCTTTATTAAGTGTTTTTTTACTTTTGTTTGAAGATGAGAAAGAGAGACTCAATTGGGAGCAAAAGGTGAAAACTAATGAGGGAGACTAAGACTCAAACCCTAATGTTATCATACATGGATGTTCCTATAGTTTAGTGTGTTATAAGAAATCTAATCCTACAAGAAAGGAGAAGAAGAGCAAAAGAAACAACTTACTTCCAAGATAGAAGTTAAGTTGATCTTAAAGAGGGATGAAGAAGAAGTTATTCAAGGAAAGCATATAAATACTTATCATGATCACAAATTGAATTATTAAAAGAGATAAGAGAAGATGAAAGAAAGAAATGTATGTGGAAGCATATCCACACACTTACTTACCATTAACACCTACATGAGAAGGTTAGTTTAAGACTATTTACAAGAAATCCGAAGTAAAAGAACTTGGTCAAACAAGCAAATGGAAGGAAATAATGAAAACAGCAGCTATTACAGCCCACATGCAATAGAACAGCAGTAAATTCAGCATCATATACCAAACAGCAAACAACAGCTCATGTTCAGCATACAAAATGGGTGTAACAAGCATTGGGCAGCACATACTACAGCACATATGTGTTCAGGCAGCAGTGGAAGATTAAAGACAGCATGCATTAACAAACAATTTCAATCAACAACTATCATGCATCAAGCCTTGCACATTCATCAAACAAACATGATCACAAACACATTACAAATCATGGTGAACAAGCCTTGAAATCAAACATGGTATAATGCATATTACAAAAGAATACACATTGTCAAAAATATGAGCAAGTTAAAGAACAAGTATACATCTCTTGAAATGAAAAGCAACTGAACATGCGCGTAGTAATTCCAGCAACATATCATCAATTAGCAATTAATAAGCTCAAAGTGTGTGCATCACGTGTTCATCACATCAATTAATCAACAATGCAAACATTACGTTCAATGATGAAAAACAAAGGCACACGTGTCGTAAAATCAAGTTCATACTGTTATGTGAGTTAAAATAGCTCAAAAATAATCCACCAATCATCAATGCATTGATCCATGAAGTTTAAACATGTTAAGGATGTCAAACAAGCAAGAAAATGCAAGAAAATAACATTCTGCTTCAGTGGTAACCGGTTACAGCATAATTGCTAACCGGTTACACAGTTCAAAAATGCGCAAACAGGCTGAAAATACACAGTGTAACCGGTTACAGCATAACTGCTAACCGGTTACACTGGAACAGTGGTCAAAAAAATTAGTTTCAAAAGCACTTTTCAGCAGCAAATGACTTCTCCAAACATCCAAATGAACAGGTAATCAATTAAGCACGAAATTACATTGAATTACAGTCAACAAACATTAATTAGATTCAATTAACAACCACATCAAGAATCACATCCAAGCACATGAATCCAAATCGAAAATCCACAAAGATCTACATCGAATAAGTTGCAAATAAGCTAAAACCAGTGTAGACTTAGGGAAAACCAACCTACAAAGCGGAGACTTGCTTTGGTAATTGTTGCAAAGTAATCTTGGTGGAGAAAATGAAAGAAAACCAGAGATTCTTCAATCAATAGCCGAAACGCGTCGAAACCGAACGAAATCGCGAAAATCCACCAAAATCTAACTTGCACCAAAATAAATGGTGAGAAACCCTTGGATTGAAGAAGAACAAGCTGAAATTCCAGAAAATACAACCAATGCAAACCAAGAGATGAAGTTTAGCTCAAGAATTAATCACTTTTCAATGTAGAAAGTGATTATTCTTCAAGAAATACGAGCTTTTATGTGTGGTTTTGGAAGAGAGAAGTAGAAGTTGATGACGAATGAGTAGAGAAATTAGAGAGAAATGTGAGAGAATTGAGAGTGAAATGGAGCAAAATGGTTGAAGGTCCTTGAAAATGAGTGAAGCATCTCTTAAATAGATTTTTGGTTTGGAGTATGAGAGGTTTGGAATGAGGTTCGGAATGAGGTTTGGGTTTGGAGCTAGGGTCGGAGTTAGTTAGACTCAACTCACCGAGTCAAGGTAGTTAACTCGGTTAGTTGGAATCAACTCAGTTGCTTGGAAAACAAGGAACCACAACTAGTGTATGGGCAAATGACTTGTGCTGCAAGCAAGGCCTTGTGACTTGTGAACTTTCAGCATGAGGCCACCATGTTTGAGCCCTCGTATGACCTTCATAACTTGTTCAAATAAAAAAATGTCCAACACCAAAGTTAAAGAGGACATGGAGATGAACAACTTTGATGTTCAACAATTTTTCATTTGAAGCCTTCTTGTCGGAGAAAACCAGCTTGACATTTGGCACGGCAAGTGTTCGACGAAATTATGGCCTGGAGGCCTGAACTTGCCTTGCCATGACTTGAGATTTGCCTTGATTTTACCAAACTTTGATTGATCATATCTCCCTCAATTTTGATCCAATGGAAGAGTTCTTTATATGGATTTGAAGCTTAGAATGTGAACTTTAATTGGCTTAACTTGGGCCTGAAGTTTAGAGCTTTTATCATGGAGAAAGAAAGCCTCAAAGTGTGGTGCAAAATGATCCAAACTTGCCATTTTTGGAAACTCTAAAATTCCAAAAATGGAAACTTTATACATTTCTTGATTTTTCATGATTCCTCCATCATTTCTTGATCAAATTTTGTCCATTGGATATATGTAACATAAATTTCATGAATTTGACCTTAAAAAGTCAGGAGTTGACTTTTTTCACTGCACAATTGACTTTTCCCCCAATTTCTTGATTCTCAAGCAACTGGCCAATTGAACCTCTTCTGAAATGAACCAATGGCCAATCTTCCATCCTTAGACACTTGACATCATGTAGAAAACATTGAGATCAAGTTTGAATCAGAATTTCCTTAGGAGACCACTTGAATCCAAAACCCTAATTTTGACTGTTTTTGATAGGAGGTGATGCACTGTCCAATCTTCTTGATGATTTTCCCTCTTCCAATTACTTGTGGGGATCAAGTGGGGATGATATATAATGTAAGAGACCTTTGAGGCTTGTGAGAAACCCTTAGCTCTTATTCTCTTGCTTTGGATGATACACCTTGTTGAGAAACAACTGATCACATGCCCTTATGCAAGATGCAATGCTAAATGCTTAATGTTTTGTTTTTCTATGCTTGAATGCAATGCAATGAAATGAAAGCTCATGCTAGATGATATGAAGAAATGAGAGGGCAAATTTTGGGGTATTACAGCTGCCCCTATTCAATCACTGTAGACCTGAATAGATGATAGCGATTGCTTTCAGACTTTCAAGGTATGGAGGGATTGAATACCAAAAATAGCCAGAAAATTTGCACTCTGTGGAGAAGAAGAAAAGGGATATAAACTCAACCAAATGAACTCTGCTTGAAGAAAACTCTGATGGGAAGAATAACACTTAAGGGATGTCTTTTTGAACAACGTCAGACGACTACTGGCTTGCCACACTATGGGTGGACTTTAGCAATGTCTTTTGTACAATGCCAGACGACTACTGGCTTGCCACACTACAGGTGGACTTTAGCAATGTCTTTTAGCACGACGCCAGACGACTACTAGCTTGCCACACTATGGGTGGACTTTAGCAACGTCTTTTGTACAATGCCAGACGACTACTGGCTTGCCACACTACGGGTGGACTTTAACAATGTCTTTTAGTATGACGCCAGATGACTACTGGCTTGCCACACTACGGGTGGACTGTCTTTTTAAATGGAGTCAGACGACTACTGACTTGCCACGCTGCGGGTGGACTTTCGCCAATCTACGGTTGGACTTTGCAGCTGCATTGCCACACTGCGGGTGGACTTTTGCCAATCTACGGTTGGACTTGCTGATGATTCGCCACCCTAAGATGGACTTTTGCCAATCTACGGTTGGACTTAGCTGCTGATTTGCCACCTTAAGATGGACTTTTGCCAATCTACGGTTGGATTTGCAGCTGATTTTCCACCCTTGGATGGACTTTTGCCAATCTACGGCTGGACTTAGCTGATGATTTGCCACCCTAAGATGGACTTTTGCCAATCTACGATTGGACTTTACAGCTGCATTGCCACCCTTGGATGGACTTTTGCCAATCTACGGTTGGACTTGCTGATTTGCCACCCTTGGATGGACTTTTGCCAATCTACGGTTGGACTTTGCTGAAACTCCAATACTGGATTACGCCCTGCATGCACGACATACATCCTTGCTGACTCTGCTGAGGAACAATGATCAATAATTTGACCTTAGAGACTCTTGAAAGGATAATATCTCTGCTGGCGAATGAATGAACAATCTGTTTACTTCGAATTTTCACACTTGCCAAAAATAAATTGGACTTTAAGACGTGGAGAATGATGACTCTGCCAGGAACTATCTCATCTGACTGGGGATGAATTTTGGTCATAGCAACTCCGCTGGGGGTGAGAATTTTCTGACTTGGCTGAGGAAAGAATGTACTAACACTCTGCTAAAGCAGACAAGTCATTAAAACTCTGCTTGGGGATCTATCAAACCCGAGGAGAATATGCTAACACTCTCCTGAAGAAGAGATTCTATCGACCTGCTAACCTTCTGCAGGTAAGAAAAATAGCTCAGCTGGAGAGTATTGCTGACAACATTTAATGCTGAACTCTGTGGGGAGTACAACAACTAGAGATACGATCTTGTTGGGGACCGGAATTACTCTGTCAAGGATACACAAATCCTGGTTAGAAAACCTTCTGTCGTGACTTGCTGGGAAAGAGTCCTTAGATCTGCTGGGAAAGCACAAAGCAAATGCACTGTGACCTGTCGAGGAACAAAGCTTTCAAGCTTAGAATAAGAGCCACAATGTCCCATGCGAGGCAAACCTTCTGCTTGATGACTCCACTGGGGATAATGAGTTGACGACAAACTCTGCCGGGGAGAACCGCTTCAAGGCGTCTCTCGCTGGGGAATGTCCCTTAGGAGGATTTTATAGAAAACCACCCATCTTTAAACTCTTGGGCAAATGTCGAGCCTTGAGCTAGACACTCTACTGGAGATAATAGATCTGGAATGCATCCCGCTGGGGATTTTATGATGCCCCATGTTTGGGAGGGTCACCAACTCACTTTTGCCCCAGATCGCACGGTGTATTTGAAGAAAACATCCCAAGAGGATTTTATAGAAGATTCGGCATCTTTAAACTCCTGGACACTCATTGAGTCTTGAACATTAACAGTGAGGCAACTCTACTGGGGAATTCATAACCGTTATCGACACAGAAAAGCTTGTAGCTGCTGGAAATACTGAATATGAGAATCAACTTAATAAGATACAACACTACCCAGTTGATATCAACTTGTCGATATCGATTCGCCGTGGGCGACCGACGGCTAAAGATGGACTTAATCTGTAAACATTGTGACAAAAGTGACGTGGGGACCCTTCTTGAACTTGACTGCCCCGGTATTCTGCATGGGGATAAGTGCTTCCTCGTCTAGAAGATATGATCCCTGCTCTTGGAATACTTGTACCTGTTATCTGCAACATAAGAATATGCACACATGCCCCAGGATATTGCGTGGTTTGAATCCACCATCCAGGATTACTCAACATTCAAAGTGATTTTAAATGTTTTTCTGCGCATGTTATTCGTAAGGCCACAGTGTCTTCAAATGCAATGTTTTATCAAAAATTAGGACGTTTTTGCAAACAAAGCAGTAAAATAAAATGAGAAGCTATTGACTGAAATTCAATTTATTGATTGAAAACGCCCAGAATAGGCAAGTATAATTGGGAAGCAAACCTTGGAAAGAGGAGATTGCTGTAAATTAAGAAAAGAAACTATCCTAATGGCAATGTGAAAATGGCATTCCACTGAGTTTCAGTTTTGCTATGGCCAGTATGTCTTCGAGACTCCCCGACCTTGCCTTCTGAGGAATGATCAGACCGATTCCTACCCTTTGGAAAGTCAGTTGCTAAAACGGTGATGGAGTACAGATAACTCAGACCGTAGTCATTTGCTTAAATCCCTCTTTTGCATGGACCGCCCTTTCGGGTTTTCAATCCATCGGGATACCCTTTTTGCCTGAGTTGTCCTTGCGGATTTTCAACACACCGGGTGTAAAAAAAATTTATTTTATCCCTAATTTTTTCCCGAACCTTTTTTATTCTGTTTTTGTGGTTCGCCGGGATGCCCTTTTTTGCTTGGACTTTTCTTTTTTTTTGTCCAGTGGGTCTATTTATGCGAAATATTTTTTGACTACGTCTGAGTTGACAGGGGATGAAAAGTCTTCGCCGTCCATGGTTGTAAGTAATAAGGCTCCGCCCGAGAAGACCTTCTTAACCACGAATGGACCTTCATAGTTGGGAGTCTATTTGCCCCTGTGATCTGTACTAGGAGGAAGAATCCTTTTGAGTACCACATCTCCCACTTTGTAAACCCGAGGACGCACCTTTTGGTCAAATGCCTGCTTTATCCTCCGCTGGTATAACTGCCCATGACACACAACTGCCAATCATTTCTCTTCAATAAGGCTCAACTGATTAAATCTGGCACGAACCCACTCAGCTTCGTCTAGCTTGACAGCCATCATGACTCTGAGGGATGGAATCTCAACTTCAACCGGTAGTACTGCCTCCATACCGTATACAAGTGAGAATGGTGTTGCCCCAGTGGACGTGCGTACTGACGTTCGGTACCCATGCAAAGCATATGGTAACATCTCATGCCAATCTTTATATGTGACAACCATTTTCTGCATAATCTTCTTAATATTCTTGTTGGCCGCCTCCACAGCGCCATTCATCTTCGGGCGATACGGAGAAGTATTGTGGAGTTCAATTTTGAAGTCCCGGCACAACTCAGCCATTATTTTGTTGTTCAGATTAGAACCATTATCAGTAATGATTCTCTCGGGCACTTCATAGCAACAAATGATATCCTGTTTCAGGAAACGAGCTACCACCTGCTTAGTGACATTGGCATAAGATGCTGCTTCAACCCATTTAGTGAAGTAATCAATGGCGACCAAGATGAAACGATGGCCATTTGAAGCAGTAGGCTCAATATTTCCGATCATGTCAATACCCCACATGGCAAAGGGCCAAGGAGAGGACATGACACTCAACGGATTTGGAGGAACGTGTACTTTGTCTGTGTAGATCTGGCATTTGTGACACTTGCGGGCATACTTGCAACAATCTGCCTCCATTGTCAACCAGTAATATCCCGACCTCAATAATTTCTTAGCCATTGCATGTCCTCCGGCATGAGTACCGAAAGAGCCTTCATGTACTTCCAGCATTAACAAATCTGCTTCGTGTCTATCCACGCATCTGAGCAGAACCATGTCAAAATTCCGTTTGTACAGCACGTCATCCTGATTCAAGAAGAAGCTACCAGACAACCTTCTCAACGTCTTCTTATCTTTGGTGGATGCCCCAGGCGGGTACTCTTAACTTTTCAAGAAACACTTGATGTCATGAAACCATGGCTTGTCATCAGACGTTGCATCAACAACAAACACAAATGCATGTCTGTCAAGACGAGACACTTCGTTCTTAGGTACATGATTCCATCTTTGCACTTTGATCATAGAAGACAATGTGGCCAAGGCATCCGCAAACTTATTCTCATCTCGAGGAATATGGTACAGATTCACTGTTGTGAAAAATGTCAGCAATCTCCTTGTATAATCTCTATACGGAACCAGATTTGCTTGGTGCGTGTACCAACTCCCTTTCACTTGATTGATTACCAAAGCTGAATCACCGAAGATATCAAGGGTCTTAATTCGAAAATTAATCGCCTCCTCAATCCCCATTATACAAGCTTCATATTCTGCTTCATTGTTGGTGTATCCGAAAGTTATTCGGGCAGTGAAAGGCATATGAACACCTTCTGGCGTGATAAGAACTGCTCTAACTCCGCATCCATTCATGTTGATAGCCCCATCAAACATCAAACTCCATTTGGATTCAGGGTCCGGCCCCTCCTCCGGAAGTGGTTCCTCACAATCTTTAGCTTTGAGAAACATGATGTCCTCATCAGGGAAATCAAATTTCATGGGTTGGTAATCATCAATCGGCTGTTGCGCAAGATAGTCTGATAGGATACTTCCTTTGATGGCCTTTTGAGAAGTATATTGGATATCATATTCTGTCAAAACCATTTTCCACAGTGCAACTCTGCCTGTTAGTGTTGGTTTCTCAAAAATGTATTTGATCGGATCCATTTTTGAAATCAACAAAGTTGTGTGCCTGATCATATACTACCTCAATCGCTAGCAGCCCATGCAAGTGCACAGCATATCTTCTCAAGCATTGAGTACCGAGACTCGCAGTCATTGAACTTTTTGCTCAGGTAGTAGATAGCATGCTCCTTCCTACCTATCTCGTCATGTTGACCGAGAACACAACCCATAGAACTTTCAAGCACTGTCAAATACATTATCAAAGGCCTTCCTGAAATTGGAGGCATGAGAATTGGAGGTTCCTGCAAGTATTCTTTTATTTTATCGAACACCAATTGGCAATCGTCATTCCACCTGACCATTTGATCTTTTCTTAACAGTTTGAATATTGGTTCGCACGTGGCTGTTAGGTGAGATATGAACCTTGCAATGTAGTTCAATCTACCCAGAAAACCATGAACCTCTTTTTCTGTTCTCGGTTCAGGCATGTCTTGTATTGCTTTCACTTTGGCAGGATCAACCTCAATCCCCTTTTCGCTCACAATGAAACCCAGTAACTTTTCGGAACGCACCCCGAAAGTGCACTTGTTTGGATTCAACCTTAAACGGAACTTTCTCAACCTTTCAAACAACTTTTTCAAGTTAATCAGATGCTCTTCTTCCGTTCGCGACTTGGCAATCATGTCGTCCACATAACATTCAATCTCTTTGTGAATCAAGTCGTGGAATAATGTTACCATTGCTCGCTGGTACGTTGCCCCTGCGTTTTTCAACCCAAAAGGCATCACTTTATAACAATATGTACCCCATGGAGTAATGAAAGTGGTCTTCTCCATATCCTCAGGTGCCATTTTAATCTGGTTGTACCCGGAGAAACCATCCATAAACGAGAACACTGAAAACTGAGCTGTATTGTCAACCAGTACATCAATGTGGGGTAGTGGAAAATCATCTTTCGGACTAACTTTGTTAAGATCTTAATAATCCACACACATTCTCACCTTTCCGTCTTTCTTTGGTACCGACACGATGTTGGCAACCCAGGGCGGATAATTAGTCACAACAAGAAACCCAGCGTCTCACTGCTTCTGAACTTCTTCTTTGATCTTTATGGCCATATCGGGATGGGTCCGACGAAGTTTCTGCTTTACTGGCGGGCATTCTTCTCTCAATGGCAGCCTGTGCACAACAATATCAGTATCCAACCCTGGCATGTCTTGATACGACCAGGCGAAGATATCAACATATTCACACAACATTTCAGTCAAAGCTTTCTTCACATCTGCTTTCAGGCTGGTGCCAATCTTGATCTCTTTCTTAGCATCCTCGGTACCAATATTGATGATCTCTATGGTCTCTTTATGAGGCTGGATGACCCTTTCCTCTTGTTTTAACAATCTGGCCAGTTCCTCAGGGAGTTCACAGCCTTTCTCATCCCCTTCTTCGGCTTGATAAATCGGTTTGTCAAAGTCATACATAGCCATAGCAGAACTGTTATCAATGGAATCGGGAGGATCAAGTCTGCACGAACGGGTTCATGCTTTATTTTAGAATTTATTTTTAAAACAAAAGGAAACAAAACATTGCCATTTTATTATTTTTGTGCAAAAATAAAAAAAGAAAGACAGAGAATAAAATTTGAGTGCAAAACATCCTTTATTGATGATTAAAATTGTAAATGCAAACAGGTGGCCCTAAAAATGAATCCATACGCCTTAGGCTGAGCACAAGATTTTAACATGCATTATGGTTAGAAAAACAAAGAAAACTACTCTGTTTGAAGAGTAACTCGAATGACTTCTTCAACGGACCAGTTCTGCAATTATTGTCCCGAAGCACGTGGGCGTACCCAGTTGTCCAAGTCACAGTCACTGTCAACGCCATCTTCTGTAGCTGCACAAGACTGATTTGGGTAAATGATTCCCCCACTGCTAAAAGTGATGGGTCCGCTGTTCTCCGCAACTGAAGTCATAGAGGGATGATAACCAATACCAAACTTGTCCTCCTTCATTGGTGTCTCTATCAGCTTTCCCCAGCCTTGGGCGTTGCCTGCTCTGACAACCTCGACAGCTTGCTTATAGGATGAAATGGATGTACCGACTCGCTCTGGTGCAATGGAAGATTCAGGCACGTTATCAATATTCACCGCCTCGAATGACTGGCAAAGCATTTCGTGGATTTCCCCATCCATTTCAACATACTTGAACGTGGATAAGTGACTGACAAAAATGTCTTCTTCACCACACACTGTCACAACTTGTCCCTCAAACTCGTATTTCAGCTTCTGGTGTAAGGTGGATGTAACAGCCCCGGCCGCATGAATCCAAGGGCGACCTAATAAGCAGCTATAAGCAGGTTGTATATCCATCACGTGGAATGTAGATTTGAACACTTGTGGTCCGATTTGCACGGGTAATTCCACTTCACCAAACACAGATCTTTTCGTCCCATCGAACGCTCGGACAACCAAATCACTTGGCCTTAAAATCAAACCATCAACTTTGTCATACCCCAAATTTTGACCACTAAGATTTCCCATCATTGTACAAATCATCATCACAATATAGAGGAACCATCATACCTTGTCAGTCTCCCCAAAGATGGGTGAGCATCCACTACAATCAAAATTAGGGTTTCAAGCCCTCTCTAAGTGCTTAGACAAAGGATCAATCAAGGAATGACATGATCTTCAACTTGTCTAACCTCTCAAACACCTACAATGGATCAAAAAGGACTCCCACTTCAAGGATTAAGCACAAGGTTCCTCCTTTCTAGGTGGATCAAGTCTCGAGATCGCCAGTATCATCAAATTAGGGTTTTGGTCGACCAAGGCCTCCAGATGGAAAGTTTCATCTGGGCATGAGCCAAAGATCCAAAACACAACCTAATGTACTCCATGGAACCTCATGGACCCAAGCATCAAGTCAATTTGACCTCAGGGGATGCATTCATCAAAAATCAGGAATTAGGGTTTCTTGACCTAATTCACCCCTAAGTTGACTTTTGGGACAAATCAAGAGCCAAGACCTCAAGACATGATTTAAGGGTCTCTAATGAACTATATTGATCCATTTGGAACAATGGATTAATCCAAGAAGCTTGAGCAACAAGTCTCAATTTCATCTACACCACAATTAGGGTTTCGCGAGGAAAGTTAACTGTAACTTTGACTTTTGACCAGGACATGCTCCCAAGCCCTAGTACATGCCCCAATATACCCTATGACACCCATGGAACATGTCCATCAAGTTTGATTTAGGTCAAGGACATGATTTCCTGAAGAATTGCACAATTTGGAATTCATATGATAAAAAGTCAATTGTGCACAAAAGTCAACTTTGACTTTTTGAGATTTTTCACCAAAATGGATTTTTAACCCTAAAATGATGTTAATGTATGATTTGAATCATCATTCATCAAGAAAAATCAAAGAATGTTGGATAACTTGTAAAAGGGGTAACCATAAAACTTAGAAATTTTTCTAAGTTATGGAAAAAGTACCACTAATACCCTAACTTTGGGGGATCATAACTCCTAAACCACATGGCCATTTTTTCTCATCCAAAGATGGATTTGTAGCCCTCATTACCCTCTACAAAAACTTCAACTAGACCTAAGTCCAATTCATTAAGGATTTTGAGTTATGGAGTGATCAAAATCAAGAAATCACACTTTGTTCCAACACTTTGTGAAAATTTTACTAAGTCAGATTTTGCTTCACTTTATGCCAAATGTAGAGGGATTTTTCACTTGGAATCAAAAGAGATCAAAACCAAACTTGTTCAAACAGTTGTTGTATCATGTAAGGGCTTTCCAAAATGGCCAAGAACATTTCCAAATTCAACTTACACCATGAGATATGACATTGTCAAGTTGCCTTGCTGAAATCTGTCAAAGGCAAGGCAGATTTTGCATTTTGGCTCGATTTGCCAAAATCAGCCAAATTCAAATGCTCCTATCCACTTGGACACCTCAGAGGATTGAATGTAAAGGGGACAATCACTGAGCCAAGCCTCCAAAGTCCATGGAACAAGAAATAGCATGTTGAACCTAGAATGGCCAAAATAGGGACAAGACTCCAAATTTGGATTGAAGCATTCAATGGAAGCATCAAGGTGGCATGGACTGAGCCATTCTCATCTAAAATCAGTCAAGACTTATCCAAGACCAAGGGAACCAAAGCTCTGTGCCCTAACCTCTAGTCAATGGCTAGAGGAGACTTGCATTTCCATTGGACAACATTGGCCAAACCTACTTACCAGCTGCCATTCACTATTCCTTGCAAAACAAACTTGCTCTACTATAAATAGAGCTCAATTGTGATCAGTTTGAGGACACCAAAGCCATCAAACATATGCTTTCCTCAAAATCTCTTCTTTCACTCCAATTTTGCCTTCTAAGGCAAGTCACTATCGGGTTTTGAGTTTGAGAGCAATTCCAATCAAACCAATCACTCACACACCTCACATACATCACATATGAGCTGATCAAACACTTAGATCACTTCTGAAACACCAATTTCACAAAATCACCAGCTGGTTGCTCAAGGTTTTAACCAAAGTGCAGTTGAGGTACCACAAAGTGATCCAGCCAATTTCAATCAAGTCCAACCATTCAAACACACTCCATAGGGTGTAGGGAAGCTGTTCAGATCATCACCACTCATCTGTAACACCTCCAAATCAAAAATCACATTGCACTTGCTGTCACGGCTTAGAGGTAAGCACATACTTGGTCATCTCTCAATCTATGCATATTTCCTCGCACAATAATTTGACCATATGTTCATAATCATGCATGGAATGTTTTCCCTCAATTAATTGCATTGTTTGAATCGTGTATCAAAAATCCTAGCCTTCATGCAGAAATTAGGGTTCTTGAGGATTTTTCATGATTTCTTGTTATATGTTTAATTTAAATGAAATTAAGTGTTATAGACATGATCGTGAGGTTGAGACGAGCATAATGATATGTGGATTGCATGTTCTAATCAAGTATTCAGTGAGATTGGATAGAAAATGCAAATCTGGGCAAGGCAGAACACGCGCGTGTTCTTGGTCCATGTTCTTGGCGCCATTTTCATAAATTCAGATATTTGAATTTTGTGATTTTATTTAATTGATTCAAAAATTAATTTCTCTCTGAGTTTTAATGATTTTGAGTTGATTCTTTTTTTAATAATTCACAAAAATGTTAAAATATTTTATTTTATCAAAAGATCCCAAAAATATTATTTATTTCATATAATTGATATTTTTGCAAAGAATTAATGTTTTAATTGTTTTTTGACATTTTAAATATTTTTTCTACATTGATTTTGCAACTTTTAATGCTTTCTAATTATTTTGTAGGTCAATACTTAATTTTTGAAGCATTAATCCAAAATCACAATTTGTTTTTCACATGTTAAACAATTTTGATCATTTTAATTGAATTTTTATTCAATTAAATACATTTTTGAAAACAAATTAGGGTTTTTGGATTAATTCAACCCTCATAAATTATTTTCAAAACATTTTGGGCCTCTAATAGAGTGTAAGACCCAATCCTTTTTTGACCAAATCATTTTTGGGCCTCAGTATTGTATAAGTCCCGATACCGTCAAAAAACAAACGGCGCGATCATCGCCGTTTGAAAAATAACCTTGGGCCTCTTCTTGAGCTATAAGACCCATTCAAAAACACTTTGGGCCTCTAATAGAGTGTAAGACCCAACCCCCTTTTAACCAAAATCATTTGGGCCTCACTTATTGTATAAGTCCCTCTGCGTTAAAAGAAAATCTCGGCGCGATCGCCATTTCAAACGGAAAAATCATCTGGGCCTACCCTCGTGTTATAAGCCCCACTCTTTTTCTTTAAACCTTTTGGGCCTCTTGAGAGAGTGTAAGACCCATCCCTTTGTACAGAAAACAATTTTTGGGCCACAGTCACTTGTATAAGTCCCTCTGTACAAATTCAAACAGTGCACTCACTGATAAAACCCTGGGCCTCTTCTTGAGCTGTAAGCCCCAAACCTTTCTTTTTCAAAGCACTTTCTCCTTTGATTTTGAATATACTGTTGTTTTTAATCTTTCTTTGTTGAACAACTAACCAAACAGCATGGAAGCTCTACAACCGAGTAAGTGTTTATACGCTTTCATTTACCACTTTCATATACATATAACTGTATTGTGGGGCTGTTTCACTGTAAGTCTTCTTTCATAAACTCATATCAACTGTGTAATAATAGTATAGATATTTCGAGTTTCCCCGGCAACTACATCTAGAACTAGGTGACGCCGTTTCGTTTATTCGTAGAAATAGACAACTAGATCCCCAATAGGATCACCAGATACAGTCTTCTCTTCGGCTGTCCTCATTAGGAATTGTCAAGAAACTCTACCCCCAAAGATGAATGTATTCTCCGTGAGTGGCATCTTTGAGTTTCTTCCAAATTCTCAAACTTTCCTGACTTTGATCTATTCTCGGTGAATAGCATTGCCTTGAATTTCTCGGGGTTTGGGGACCCACTGGCTTCTTAAAAGCATCGGCCTCCTCTTGGGCATCGTACAAGGACCCACAGGCTTCCTAAAAGCAACCCCGCCTCCTCTTGGGCTTAGTACAAGGACCCTACGGCTTCTTAGAAGTATTTACAGCCTCCTCTTAGGCTTCGTATAATGATCTCTTCCTCCAGGAATGGTAGCCTCCTCTTGGGCTTAGTACAAGGACCCGTCGGCTTCTTAAAAGTTTCCAGCCTCCTCTTGGGCTTCGTACAAATTGTCCCGACGACCTCCTAGAGGTATAGGAACAGAACCTAGTCATCTTCATAGAACAGTCCTTTCATAGAGTCTACTACTGTTTCTCAAAGCATAGTATAAAAGACAAAACTCTAGACTTGGACAGTCTAATCTCCTTGAGTCTCAAAGACATTCTCAGGTGACCCCTTTAGAAATAGGAAGGAAACTCGTAGACTCGGACAGTCCCAATACCCTTCGGATTTCCCGCTTCCTTAAAGAACAGGAATAACCCAGATCCTTGAATCAAATCCTTGAGTACAGTGTTGCTCATATAAGAACTGATTTTCTCTTTCAAAATCAGTATACCAGACCTGTCACTTAACTGAAACAGTTACCATAGCCTCCTCTTGGGCTTTGTACAATGATTCTCCCCAGTGGAGTCAAACAACGTTTAGCCTCTCTCTCGGGCTTTGTACGAGACACATAAGAGACTCCCTCGTTGAGTCAATCACCCCTTTAGCCTCCATCTCGGGCTTTATACAAGATACCAAAAGACTCCATCGTCGAGTCAAAACCTTTCAGCCTCTCTCTCGGGCTTTGTACGAGACACATATTAGCCTCCTCTTAGGCTTTGTATAAGAAAACCACTGGTTGATCCAATTAACCTTTTAGCATCAAAGTTGTGCCTCGTTCACAGTATACAAACATCAACAACTCCTTCCCCTTCATCTAATCGCTGTAAGCGGTAAGCCTCTGGATCATCTATATCCATGCCACTGTCCCTCTTTTAGCATGAGAAATTCCTAAGGAAAGATGGCATTACTCTACACTGAGTTAAAGTCTTCTCCTTTAGGTTAAAATCCCCTTTAAAGGAAATTATGGCATTGCTAGGATCCGCGTATCCCGGTTAAAGTAATTCTCCTTTATAAAACATTCGTAACAGACAAACCCCTCTTTAGAGATGACAAATTCTCTCTAAAGTCAACACATTTAGCTTCATATCTTGGGCTTTGAACAAGATACAAATAGACTCTTCAGCTTCACATCTTGGGCTTTGATCAAGATACAAATCACCTTTCGCTTCACGTCTTGGGCTTTGAACAAGACACCAAAACAACCATTTCCTCCCATAGAATAGGAGGAACTACGAACGCTCTGATTTCCCTGTTTCGGTAAACGGGAATACGTAGGCATAAGATCGAAAGAAAAGATCTTAGCGAGCACAATCAACAAAAAAACCCAAATCCCATATCTCCATCAATCAAAAGCAGTAATTCAAAGCATCAGTCCTAACATCCTAATCCTTGTTCCCCGCCAGAAACCTTCTGTCTAGATTAAAAGAAAGAAAACCAGTATTGGCGAAAATACAAATAACCAGTACAAAGGCCCCCCCACATTTGAAATTCTGGCCTATATATATCAGATGTCCTATCGAGATGTCGTGACACTGATATATAACAACAATGAACAAGTTCAAAATAAAAGTGTGCATAAAATGTAAAGAACACCAGAAATTGTTAACCCAGTTCGGATCTAACTATCCTACATCTGGGGGCTACCAAGCCAGGGATGAAATCAATATTCGATAGTATCAATTCACTGATAACCACACCCGGTTCAATCAGCTCACTTAATCACTACCCTTCCTATGACTTCTACCTAAGACTCCCCTAGGTATGAGGCCCTCCTCAAATCCCTCTTCAATCACAACCTGTGACTGGTTCCTTACAAGACAAGTAACAATGGTTGAAACACAAATTCTCAATACTTCACAGCTTATGAGAATTAACACTCATCTACTCAATGCTTAAAAGCTTATGAGCAACCTTACACAACTTACACTACAGTCCTTATACTATTATCATAAGATACCAGTTAGGCTCATAAAACACAAGCACACAACCCTAAAAATACATGTAAGTTCGACACCTAAAACTAGGTTTACATCAGTCTATTTATAGCTTGTAATCTGGACTGAATTGGGCTTCAAAAATGCAGCAATTAGGCTGCTCACAAATCTGCAAAAATAACTCCAATAAAATAGGCTTTCAATCCAAAGTTTCCTATTATGTCTCCATAATTAGAAACAGCAGCAAATCCGAAAACCAACAAGTAACCCTAATCCAAAAATGCTTTGGATGCCACATAGGATAACCAAATATTCAGTTACAAATCATTGTAACAGATTCTGCAATAAATCCTGACTTCACAGCGCGATGTCCTATGAGCAGTCATGGGACATCTTCATTCAACATGTTGAACAAAGAGTCGAGAAACATATCTTTAGACATCTTCATTCAACACCTGCTGCTACATGAGTTTTAGCAAAATAATGCCAACCATAAAACCAAGGAAATAACAATCTCCCCCTTTGGCTTATTTTTGGCTAAAACTCCACACACACTTAAACACCATCAGAATCAGCAGCGGAAAAAAAACTCAAACACAAACCAAACCAGCATAACAGCACTCCCCTTCAGCTGCAAAACAACACACGCAGTACCACAAGAACACTCATTATAGTAAGCTGACAAAATCTCCCCCTCAACAGCAGCAACTTTTCTCATCATATTCTCCCCCTCAGCACTTACTAATGCTGCTCCCCCTCACACTTACTACTCCCCCTTTTTAGCCACAAATATGACAAAGAGAGGTCATAGACAAATGTAACCAAATCACATAGCAGTATATTGTTCAAACCCAAAAAGAATTAAGTTGTCCTAAAATAAAAGACACTAAAACCAGAAAGTAAACTTGCAGATAGCCTCTAGCTATTCAGCACTGTCCTCTTCAGCCACCTCAGATTCACCTTGTCCATCATCTTCAGTTAGCTCTTCCTCTTTAGCAGCATTTCTCTTTTCGTTCACACACTGTACTACCAGAACCACCTTTAGTCTTTTCAGTCTGGCAGCCAAAAAGCACATTGATTGCTATAGATCTTCATGAATGCACACCCCAACTCTGCTCCTCAGGTTTTCGAACTTAACTGCATCCAGAGCCTTGGTAAATATGTCAGCAAGCTGATTTTCTATGCTCACATGCTCAAGTGTTATGACTTTGTCCTCCACAAGTTCTCTGATGAAGTGATGTCGGATGTCAATGTGCTTTGTCCTGCTATGTTGGATGGGATTTTTGGAAATATTAATAGCACTCAGGTTGTCACAAAATAATGTCATGACATCTTGTGAGACATTATACTCTGACAACATGTGCTTCATCCATACCAGTTGTGCACAACTACTACCAGCTGCGATGTACTCAGCTTCAGCAGTAGAGAGGGATACTGAATTCTGCTTCTTGCTAAACCAAGAAATAAGATTATTTCCTAGAAAGAAGCATCCACCTGAAGTGCTTTTCCTATCATCTGCACTTCCAGCCCAGTCAGCATCACAGTATCCTCTTAAATCAGTCCCAGAATCATGGCTATATAGCATCCCATGGTCACTTCTAATTCGAACAACACCACAATCCTTTTCCCATTGTATTCTCTGACACAATTCTTTAAACGCTGTAAACACTTCTGACTTTTCTCTGATAAAACTTATCCACGTGAATCTGGAGTAGTCATCTACGACAACATAGGCATACTTCTTCCCACCAAGGCTTTCAACCTGCATAGGTCCCATTAAGTCCATGTGAAGTAGTTCTAGGACTCTAGAAGTTGTGGTAAGATGTTGAAGCTTCTTGTGTGACCCTCTTGTTTGCTTCCCAACTTGACATTCACCACATATTTTGTCCTCATAAATCTTCAGCTTGGGAATACCTCTAACAGCTTCACTTGACATGACCTTCTTCATCCCTTTTAGGTGTAAGTGACCCAATTTCTGATGCCACAGTTTGGTTTCATCTTCCTTTGTCATCAAGCAAGTGGACAGGTTTTCAGGTTCTAGAGGATTCCAAAGATAGCAGTTGTCTTTAGACCTGGTGCCCTTCATAACAACTTCATCTTTCTCATTGGTTACTAGACACTCAGACTTGGTGAAATTTACCTTGAGCCCTACATCACACAATTGGCTTATACTGATTAAGTTTGCAGCCAGTCCTTTGACAAATAACACACGATCCAGATTTGGTTGTCCTGTGTAGTCCAGCTTTCCAACACCTTTTGTCTCACCCTTCGATCCATCCCCAAAGGTGACATAATTGGTGGAGTGAGGCTTAATCTCTGACAAGAATTTCTTCACACCAATCATGTGTCTTGAACAACCACTGTCAAAGTACCAGTCTTCTCTAGCAGATGCCCTAAGAGAAGTATGTGCTATGAGACCAGCCATCATTTGTCTAGGAATCCATCTTCTCTTCACTTTACCCCAACTCTGTTCTTTATATTGTTGCTGAACACTTTTGGGATAGTCGTGTAGCTTGTAGCAAAAGGCCTTTAAGTGACCAATCTTGCCACAGTAATGGCATCTCCATGGTTTATACTTTGATCTACAAACTCCTTTCTGATGGTTCATCTGATGTTGAAACATGTGATTTGACATCCTCACTTCTTGCTTTATTTTCTGAGGAGCAAGCTTCAATACAGTCTTCTTAGAAGTCTCGGCTTGATTGTTAAAACCAAGGCCTTGTACATTACCAGCTTCTTTCCCATTCTGAAGGATCTCATTCAGCTGCGTGGTACCATTGTTCGGCATTCTTATAGATTTGGTCATATTGGCAAGTTTTAACTTTTGCCATTCAACCTCCTCCTTCAGATCAGCAATGGTTGATAGATGTTCTTCCTTCTCAGCTTCCAGTTGAGCTATCAAGAACTTTTGTTCCAATATAATCTGGCACCTTTCTTCGTTCTTGATACAGAATTCTGAAAACCCTGAGAATACTTCTTCCTTAGTGAGTTCTCCAACATAGGATTCTTTGTCAGAGTCAGATTCACAAGAAGTCTCTCCATCAGCCTTACAGATTCCAGCCAAGGCTGTCACCAATTTTACTAATTCTTCTTCAACATCACTCTCAGACTCTCCTTCTGACCAAGACACGGATAGGCCCTTGTTCTGCCTTTTGAGAAACGTGGGACACTCGGTCTTTATGTGCCCAAATCCCTCACATTCAAAGCACTGAACTCTCTTCCCTTGATTGAAGTCTTCTTCAGTTCTGGATCTTCTTCCTCCATCCTGGTTCTTACTGATGTCGAGTGACTTGTTCTGAGCATTTGCTCTTGACTTCCAGTCAATCCTTTTCAACACTTTGTTAAATTGTTTACCAAGTAATACTAGATCTTTAGACACATCTTCTTCATCATCTGAGTCATCAGCATTCAACACAAATGCTATACTCTTCTTCTTTTCAGCTTTTTCACTGAATCCTAACTCAAAAGTTTGGAGTGATCCCATAAGTTCATCCACTTTCATCTTGTCAATGTCCTGAGCTTCCTCTATAGCAGTGACCTTCATATCAAATCTCTTAGGTAGAGACCTGAGAATCTTCCTGACCAGCTTGCTGTCAGACATCTTTTCTCTTAAAGCACTAGAGGCATTAGTTATCTCAATAATGTTCATATGAAAATCATGAATGCTCTCATCCTCTTTCATCTTCAAACTCTCAAACTTGCTAGTGAGAAGCTGAAGCTTTGACATTTTCACCTTTGAGGTCCCTTCATGAGCAACTTTTAAGACCTGCCAAGCCTCTTTGGCAATAATACAATGCTCAATCAACCTGAAGATATTTCTGTTGACACCATTGAACAACGCATTCATGGCTTTAGAATTTCCAACAGACCCTTTGTAGTCAGCATCATCCCAGTCCTCTTCTTCCTTCAGAACATCAGTAGGGTTACCATTATCATCTTTAACCTTAGGGGGCTCCCATCCTTTGAGAACAGCTTTCCATGCTTGATCGTCCATGGATTTGATGAAAGCTATCATCCTAGGTTTCCAATACTCATAGTTTGAACCATCCAGCAGAGGTGGTTTATTCAGAGCTCCTCCATCCTTGTCCATTGTACTAGAAAGTACCTTCCCTGAATCTCACCCAGAAACAACTAAGGGTGCCTGCTCTTGATGCCAATTGAAATTCTGGCCTATATATATCAGATGTCCTATCGAGATGTCGTGACACTGATATATAACAACAATGAACAAGTTCAAAATAAAAGTGTGCATAAAATGTAAAGAACACCAGAAATTGTTAACCCAGTTCGGATCTAACTATCCTACATCTGGGGGCTACCAAGCCAGGGATGAAATCAATATTCGATAGTATCAATTCACTGATAACCACACCCGGTTCAATCAGCTCACTTAATCACTACCCTTCCTATGACTTCTACCTAAGACTCCCCTAGGTATGAGGCCCTCCTCAAATCCCTCTTCAATCACAACCCGTGACTGGTTCCTTACAAGACAAGTAACAATGGTCGAAACACAAATTCTCAATACTTCACAGCTTATGAGAATTAACACTCAGCTACTCAATGCTTAAAAGCTTATGAGCAACCTTACACAACTTACACTACAGTCCTTATACTGTTATCATAAGATACCAGTTAGGCTCACAAAACACAAGCACACAACCCTAAAAATACATGTAAGTTCGACACCTAAAACTAGGTTTACATCAGTCTATTTATAGCTTGTAATCTGGACTGAATTGGGCTTCAAAAACGCAGCAATTAGGCTGCTCATAAATCTGCAAAAATAACTCCAATAAAATAGGTCTTCAATCCAAAGTTTCCTATTATGTCTCCATAATTAGAAACAGCAGCAAATCCGAAAACCAACAAGTAACCCTAATCCAAAAATGCTTTGGATGCCACATAGGATAACCAAATATTCACAGAATATTCAGTTACAAATCATTGTAACAGATTCTGCAATAAATCCTGACTTCACAGCGCGATGTCCTATGAGCAGTCATGGGACATCTTCATTCGACATGTTGAACAAAGAGTAGAGAAACATATCTTTAGACATCTTCATTCAACACCTGCTGCTACATGAGTTTTAGCAAAATAATGCCAACCATAAAACCAAGGAAATAACAATACATTGATAGCATCTGTAACCTAACAGACTGCTGTTTAAACTCAGTATGCAAAGCAGGGTTAATTGGAGACATCTATTTCCCTTCCTTCATCAGCTTTAATAGGATAAAAAATGAATCGACCTGTAGTTTAAGCTCAACCGCAGAGAGCGACCAGCGCTTAAGAACCGCGTCCAAAATCGCTCGCTACAGAAAAAATGGCGCCCACCAAGGGGCCTAATTCTGATTTCCTTTTTCACCTCTTGTGTGACTACCACAGATTGGGGCTTCCGCCGGGGAACCCATTTTCTGTCAGGAACTTAGGATTCTTAGCTTCATAGGTCTAGGATGATTAAGACAAATATATATACTGCTTTTCCTAATTGCTATACGTGTTTATTTTTCTGCTAATGGGAATGTGGGTGATGCTGTATGTGGAAAGATTGAGTATACACTTAAGATAAGTGATGGCGACGAGGTCGACCATCAACCTCAGTGGAGGCTGATCAACGCAACCCATTCTCTTACCTAGACAATGGGCCGGTTGTTAAGTCTGAGAAGCTGAGGAGCCAAACCCTTTCGTAGTGCGGAAACTATCAGAAATAGTTGTTAAGCGATACTACCCTCATTTGAGGCTGGTGATATATTCTCGGTGAATGGCACTTACTCTAAGATTGCTTTACAACTCGCTGGCGATCCGCTTGTTGTTTTGCTTTCCTGGGAGGAGCTAATGATAATGAGTACAGGTACAAAAATCACCCTAGTATGAACCTTTGGGGATGGGTAGAGCCTTGACTTCATGACAACGACCCTTTGACCCCATGTTTTTTCTATGTTTTTGTGTGCTGCATTCATGCATTCATTTAAAAAACATTAAAACATTCAAAAAATTCTTCTCTTCTAGTCTCTCTGTTTTTCAAATTAAACTAAGACTGTGATTGCAAATATCAGAGAAAAGGATTGCACTAATGGATTTCGGTAGAAGGAGAACTCACCAGTATACCTTCAAGGTTTCAAAACTAGAGGATTTGAGAAGGTTAGCGAGGATGATCACTAACCCTAAGGCTTTCAGAGCTAAGCACGGAGGTTTGCTACCACTATTAAGAGTCCATGTGATTGAGGGAATCATGGATGCGCTCATTCAATTCTACGATCCGGTTTATCACTGTTTCACATTTCTGGATTACCAGCTTGCACCAACGCTGGAGGAGTATTCTCACCTGATCGACATACACATTACGGATCGAGCTCCATTTTCTGGACTGTAAGAAATTCCAAAGAATCAGACTATTGCAAGAGCAATTCATTTGGACGAGTCTGAAGTTAGGACTCACCTAACCACTAAGGGTGGCATCCAAGGTTTGCCAGCCCAGTTCTTGACGAAGAAGGCCCTATATTTTTCCAGTATAGGAAACGTGATTGCTTTTGAAAGCATCTTTGTCTTGATCACCTACGGGTTATTCTTGTTTCCCAACATCAATAACTTCGTCGATATTAACTCTATTAAGGTTTTTCTCATTGGAAATCCTGTGCCGACTTTGCTCGCAGATGCGTATCATTCTGTACACTTGGGAAATTTGTACAGCGGAGGGGAGATCACATGCTGTGTACCTTTGCTTTACAAATGGTTTATCTCTCACTTGCCCAAGTCTGCTGCTTTTTGGGATTGCAAGAGTGCCTTACGTTGGTCGCAGAAGATCATGTCTCTTACCAACTCTGATATAGATTGGTGTAATAGGATTTATGAGGGAATCAGGATCATTGACCGTTGTGGAAACTTCCCCAACGTACCCCTTATAGGAACTAAAGGAGGAATCAACTACCATCCGATATTGGTTCGCCGTCAATTTGGATACCCGATGAGACACATCCCACTGGGTGTTCATCTGGAAGGTCTTTTCTTCAAAGAAGGAGAAAACGACAGAGCACTAAAGATGGAAATAGTGCAAGCTTGGAAACAGGTTCATAAGAAAGGACGAGAGTCTCTGGGAAAACCGGACTGTGTCTCGGTGGAGCCTTATCTCCATTGGGTACAAACTAGAGCTCTCAAGCTAAAGATGCCTTATCCTCGTTATGGAATTCTTCCGCCGAGGGAATCTGTCATGTACTTCATGACGGAAACTGAAAAGCTTCAGGTTACTCTCAACAAAGTTCAAAAGGAGATAAGGTCTTGGAAGAACAAGTACCGCACCCTCGACGTAGAGTGCATCAAAATACATCAATTACTGAAAGAGAAAGACGCTCTGATTGAGATTTTGGAGCAACATGCTGTGGATAATCAAGATGACCAAAGGAATTTGCTCGCTCCTTTCACTTGGCAAAGGAATGACAACCCGACAACGGCCCAAGAGCCCCGGTCAAAGAAAAGGAAGATACCAGAATCAACACCTGATTTCTCTTCAGAGAGGACTCGGGATACTTTAGTTTAGGTTTCTGTTTCTGCACCTTGTAATCTACTGTATTTCCATTTCTGTAATCCTTTGAATTCAATAAAAAGGGGTTTCCCCACTGTTTGATATTTGCAATCTAATTGTCGAAGTTTATTAAACCAAAAAACAATTAATATAATCATTGCATTCATCATTCTCACATCACGTATTCTTCTTCCCTGCGAATCTCACGTTTGTGTCTCGATTCTAGAGTCAAACTGTCTCATTCGTATAATACTCGGGCCAGTCGTCAGAAAAGGATGGATGATCTTGAGGAAGAAAACAGAGAGTTGAAAGAAGAGATCGACGCTCTGAGAGAGGATATGAGAAAGCTTCGTAACGACATGCAAGCCATGGCAGAAGCTCAGCTACAAAGAACTGTGATCTCAGAGATCACCTCAACGCCCGTAGTGGAGAGGTATGATCCTAGGTATCAGATACCAAAAGATCGTCCTTGGGGCATGCCTGTTAACTATATCCCGGAAGGATATGTTCCGCCGATCACTGAGGATCAGGGAATCACAACAGAAGCCACTGGGCCTGACGGTTACAAACTTTGGAAAAGCGAAGATCCCAGGGGCATACTGAAGACTCCTGAAGGTTACAAACTTCGGGAAGCGTCAAGACTCACTGCCGTAGTCACGGTACCACCCCCTGTGATGCACACTGTCCCGGAAGGACAGATTCCACCAACACCTTCTGGTAAGAAGGAAACTATGTTCGATAGAATGGATGAATTCCAGGAACAGTTCTTGGAAATGCAGAAGGAACTGCAGGCCATTCGCGGTCAGGATTTATTTGGAAAGGACGCCGCAGATCTCTGCTTGGTCCCAAATGTGAAAGTCCCGCACAAGTTCCAACTGCCCAACTTTGAAAAATATAAGGGTAACTCTTGCCCTCAGAGCCATCTGGTGATGTACGCTCGGCGGATGTCAGCCCAGATGGAGAATCAGGACCTACTGATTCACTACTTTCAAGATAGTTTAACCGGTGCCGCACTCAAATGGTACATGGGTTTAAACCGTACTACGATCAGCACATTCAGAGATCTTGGTACTGCCTTCGTCCAACAATACAAATACAATTTGGACATGGCACCCGACAGAGATCAACTCAGATCAATGTCACAAAAGGACAAGGAAACCTTTAAGGAGTATGCTCAAAGGTGGCGTGAAATTGCCGCTCAAATTTGTCCACCTCTTGAGGAAAAAGAGATGACAAAGATCTTCTTAAAGACCTTAAGCTCATTTTACTATGACCGAATGGTTGCCAGTGCGCCCAATGATTTCACCGAAATGGTCGGCATGGGTGTACGTCTTGAGGAAGCCGTCCGAGAAGGACGTTTGGTAAAAGACACTGGATCGACGAGCGGTACTAAAAAATACGGTAGTGCTCTCCTTAAGAAAAAAGAGCAAGATATTGGGAATATCTCTCTCGGAAAGCAAAAATGACGTTATCAATCGGTAGCAGCTGTGACTCCTGCTATCAACCCAGCGTCTATTCCTACGTATCAACCTCAGGTTGCGCAGAGCCAACCTGACCAGCAAAGGACACAACAGCCTCTTCAGCAGGCTCGTCCTCCATATAACAACAACCGTACAACACGGCCGTCAGGATTTGATCCTATACCCGTGACGTACGCAGAACTGTTTCCATTACTACTGGCTAAGGGGCACATTCAGACTAAATCTCCTCTTATAGTACCAGAAAATCTGCGTTTTTGGTTTAAGGTGGATCAAACATGCCCTTATCACCAAGGAGGTTCAGGGCATAACATAGAGACTTGTCTCAATTTCAAGTCCGACATGCAAAAAGTTGTTAGGAGCGGGGTCTTATCCTTCAAGGATACGAATCCCAATGTTCTTACGAACCCGCTGCCTCAACATGAGAAAGCTGTAGTCAATCTGATTGAGAAAGAGACTAATAATGTCTATCAAATTCACGATGTACTCTTGTTAAAGACCAATCTGGTCAAGATGCATTGTAGACAGAGTGGATATGGCCATGTGCCACCTCATAATTATCATCAGTGTGATATCTGCTCTAAAGGCAATCAAGGATGTTCGGTAGTGCAAGCAGCTCTACAGGAACAAATGGATCTCGGATGGATCCAGGAGCACCGAGTTCGTGGAGTTAACATGGTCTACACGAATTCTAACGTCATTCAAAACCACAACATCCGTGCAATGAATGTCAACTTGGTGGCGATGCACTCAAGGCAAAGCCAGTATCATAATCTACCGCGGCACAATTACAGTTCTTGTCTGATTTGCTCGGTAAACAAACAGGGATGCTCTTTCATACAAGAGGCCCTCCAGCGTCAGATGGATCTTGGATGGATCCAAGACTACCATGATAGGAACTCCTATCAAATCAACATGGTTCAGATCTTTGATATTCGCGTGATGAATACCAACCTGGTAGAGTTACATGCTGGGCAGGTCAGACTCAGATTCTTAATATCACATGACTATCAAAGCTGTAAAGCAGGTTGTAAAAACGATCGAGGTTGTACCTTTGTCCAGGAGGCACTTCAGCACTTGTTAAATCATTGGTGGATGCCAATCTACATGGATGAAGATACTCAGCAAATTAGTATCAATAACAGAAACCCCACTCGGCGTCAGAGTCAGGATGTCCGATCAGTGGAAGCTAACCTAGTGAGGTTACATTGTATTCAAAGTGGGCGTGGCCAGGTGCCACCACACAACTATGACAGTTGTAGCGTCTGTTCAGAAAGTAACCAAGGGTGTTACCTTGTGAGAGCAGCTCTTTAGGGTCAGGTCGATCGTGGAGAAATTCGTCCCTATTCGGGTTCTGGACCCATCAACTGGTCGCCGAACTACCTTACCGAGCAAGTTGAGGATGTTGTCACGATCTCTGGTCATCACAGGACCAGGGATGTCTTTGCCATTATTCCTCTACTTGACGAATCTAAAGTTCCCAACCGGGAACGGATCGAGATTACTTACGATGGTCAAAAAAATCAGAAGGTTCCCATAATCATCTATCTGCCGGGACCACTACCGTATGAATCAACCAAGGCTATCCCTTACAAATACAGTGCAATGACCATTGAGAATGGAAAGGAAAGTCCATTACCCTCCGTCGTGAATATTGAAGACATCAGTCGTGTAACACGGAGCGGTCGAATCTTTAACCGAGGAGTTGGAGAACTTAACAAGGAAAAGGAACTTCAGACATAAGCTCCCGATCCCCCAGTCGGTCAATCCAGTAATCCCGACCTTTCGAAAAATAATGATGAGATCCTGAAGCTCATCCAAAGGAGTGAATATAACATTGTTGATCAGCTATTGCAAACTCCTCCAAAGATCTCGGTGTTATCACTGTTACTCAGTTCAGAAGCCCATAGGGAGGCTCTACAGAAAGTCTTGGAGCAAGCCTTTGTGGAACAGGATGTAACAATCAGACAGTTCGATAGCATTGTCTCTAACATCACTTCCTGCAACAATTTGGGATTTAGTGATGAGGAGTTACCTGAAGAGGGTCGTCGTCATAACATGGCGCTCAATATCACAGTTAACTGCCAGGACAATGCTTTAGCCAGCGTACTGGTAGACACAGGGTCAGCCCTGAATGTTATGCCGAAGTTCACTTTGATGCAATTATCATTCAAAGGACCTCCGATGAGGGTTAGCGAGGTCGTCGTCAAAGCATTCGACGGATCCAGAAAAACAGTTATCGCCGAAGTTGATCTTCCCATAACTATTGGTCCTCACACTTTCCAAGTCACTTTCCAGGTCATGGATATCCGGGCAACATACAGTTGTTTATTAGGAAGACCTTGGATACATCAGGCTGGAGCGGTCACTTCGACCCTCCACCAAAAGCTAAAGTTCGACAAGAACGATCAACTCGTCACGGTTTGTGGGGAACAAGCCTTGCTTGTGAGTAACTTGTCATCATCTACTGGAATAGAACCCGAGGAGGTTATTGGAACTCAGTTCCAAGCACTGTCGGTAAGCAAGAACAATCAGTTCAGAGGAGGAACCTCGATTTCCTCATACAAAGATGTTATTAAAGCGGTCGAGAGTACCGATACAACAGGATGGGGACAGCTTGTCATTCCTATTGACAATAAAACAAAGAAGGGTCTTGGTTTTTCTGCAACCTGTACCCGGACAGCTGCCAACGATGAAAGTCTTCATCCCCTTCAAAACTTATTCCACAGTGGAGGTTTTCTTCGCCCAGTGTCTCAGACAGTTCATGCTATCAATGAGGAAGATCCCTCTGACACAGATGAAGAATGGAAGTCCTACCTTAACAAGGACGGTTATATGTCTCAGGAAGAGGTGCCTATGCCTTTTTGCTTCCCTGCACAGAGTCCGAGATTTATACCAAGATCAGATGTCGAAATGATCTGCGAGGATTGTGATCCGGAAGGATGCCGCGCTCCGCCAAATTCATTAGAGGAAGACACTCCGATGAAAGATAATTTTGACTATACCTACTATGGCCCAATGGATGGTCTGCCAATGTGGCAACCTTACCCAGAAAACTTGGGACAAGAAAGTCAGCCGAACAATGAAAATCAGCTGACCGTCATTGAACAGAATACCTGTGTCCCCACCATGTCATGGGATCAACACTCAGGTCATCCTAAAACTACTCAACATGAAGATGAATTTTCAATGTTTGCAGGACTTGAATTCATCAACTATGCTTTTCCCGAGGTCAACGTCATCGAGAGAGATGACTCCTCCAGTTCCAAAGAAGTTTGGGACACTCTGGGAGAACCGAGTGGAAAATACGACTATGTGGTCAAGTACACTGCTCCCGAAAGCTCTCGTATCAGGCTCGAGGATATCCAGGCAACTGGATGGGGAGATGTACCCGAGAGCACAAATGTTATACAAAATGCAACAGAGGAATTCTCCTACGACAATTCTTCCTGGGTGACAGATTCCAATGATCCTGCTTCACCAGAAATCAGCGTCATTTCTGAAGACAAATCAAGGAAGGTGCCAGACTTTGTGATTCACCGAGGAGTTCGCCGCCAATGGGTTGCCGTCGAGGTTCTGAAGGTCGTTCATCAGTCAAAGTAATTGCCGTCCTTTAACTTTTCACCCTACCCAGGTGAAACGGATGTTTTGATAAGGCTCACTTTCTGTAAATTTCCCTCTTCGCTTCGCCCAAAGCGGCAGAGTTTTGTTTTATAGGGCTGTAGTTTCAAGGATCGACTTGTTCATTAATAAAATAACGTCGTTCTGTAATTTCCGCATTAATTGCTATTTTCTCTTTTTGCTTTTTCAAAGAAAATGGTAATCCTAAAAAAACAAGCAGTAATAAAATAAAAACACTGCACACACTTGCATTTTCTCGATCTCTTCTAAACACGAATCATCACGTCATGCAGATTGCTTGTTTTAAACCCCGTTGAAATATACGATCCGATGCCTTCTCCCAACTTTGAGTTCCCGGTAGTTGGGGCTGTAGAAGAAGTTGACAACAAAATTCCAGAAGAGATCTCTCGACTACTCAGACAAGAGGAAAGGTCCATTGAACCTCACAAAGAACCGTTGGAAATGGTAAACTTGGGTTTAGAGCAAGAGAGAAAAGAAATCCGGATAGGGGCACTGCTCCGTCCAACTGCCAGAGAGCGTTTGATAAAGCTTCTCAAAGAATTTCCCGATGTATTCGCTTGGTCCTATCAGGATATGCCAGGGTTGGATACCAGCATCGTGGAACATCACTTACCGTTAAGATCGGAATGTCCGCCAGTAAAGCAAAGGTTGAGACGGACTCACTCAGACATGGCCATCAAAATCAAAGAGGAGGTACAGAAACAGATCGACGCGGGTTTCCTCGCTACAGCTGAATATCCTCAATGGTTAGCCAACATCGTACCCATTCCCAAAAAGGACGGAAAGGTCAGAATGTCTGTTGATTACAGAGATCTGAACAAGGCAAGTCCAAAGGACGACTTTCCTTTACCACACATTGACATGCTGGTAGACAGTACAACAAAGTTCAAAGTATTCTCCTTCATGGATGGATTCTTGGGCTATAACCATATCAAAATGGCGCCGAAAGACATGGAGAAAACTTCGTTCATTACCCCATGGGGTACCTTTTGTTACAAGGTAATGTCGTTCGGTTTGAAGAACGCCGGGGCAACCTATCAAAGGGCCATGACTACTCTGTTTCATGACATGATACATAAAAAAATTGAGGTATATGTCGATGATATGATTGCAAAATCAAAAACAGAGAGTGAGCACGTTGAACATCTGTCAAAATTGTTCGAACGTCTAAGAAAATTCAAGCTCCGCTTGAATCCCAACAAGTGCACCTTCGGTGTCCGTTCAGGGAAACTACTATGGTTCATCATCAGCCAGAAAGGAATTGAGATTAATCCTGACAAGGTCAAGGCCATTTAAGAAATGCCTTCTCCGAAAATTGAAAAACAAGTCAGAGGATTCCTGGGACGTTTGGACTACATCTCCAGATTCATATTCCTTATGACCGCCACTTGTGCGCCGATTTTCAAGTTGCTCAAAAAGAACCAGGATTGCGTTTGGTCAGAAGACTGCCAAACTGCCTTCGACAGTATTAAGGAATACCTGTTGAATCCTCCGATTCTATCACCTCCAGTGGAAGAAAACCACTGATCATTTACCTCACAGTCCTAGAGGACTCAATGGGATGTGTACTTGGCCAACAAGACGAAACTAAAAGAAAAGAGTCTGCGATCTACTATTTGAGCAAGAAATTCACCGACTGCGAGACTCGATACACGATGCTTGAGAAAACTTGTTGCGCTTTGGCTTGGGCAGCCAAACATCTTCGCCAATACATGATTCGTCATACTACTTGGTTGGTCTCCGAAATGAATCCAATCAAGTACGTATTTGAAAAACCTGCTCTTACGGGAAGAATTTCCCGTTGGCAGATGCTGTTATTAGAATATGACATAGAGTACCACGCTCAGAAAGCCGTTAAAGGAAGTATTTTAGCCGATCATTTGGCTCATCAACCGATTGACGATCAAGAATCAATCGGGTTTGATTTCCCAGACGAAGATGTCATGTATCTAAAAATGAAAGATTGCGATGAACCGTTACCCAGTAAAGGGCCAGAACCAGGTTCCCAATGGGGACTTATCTTTGATGGAGCAGTTAATCATTATGGAAACGGAATTGGGGCAATCATTGTTACCCCTCAGGGTACCCACATTCCTTTCACTGCTAGACTCACGTTCAAGTGTACGAACAACGAGGCCGAATACGAAGCTTGTATTATGGGTCTCGAGGAAGGATTGATTTAAGGATCAAAAACTTGGACGTATACGGCGACTCAGCCTTGGTTATTAACCAGATAAAAGGAGATTGGAACATATACCAATCAGGATTGATTCCATACAAAGACTACGTAAGAAGGTTGCTACCTTTCTTCAACAGAGTTGAGTTTCATCACATCCCTCGTGATGAGAATCACATGGCTGATGCATTAGCCATTATCTCTTCCATGATTAGTGTAGGTCAATGGAATGACATACCTAAGATCGACATAATGCGCCTTGAACGGGCCGCTTACGTCTTCACGATTGAAGCAGTCATAGATGACAAACCTTGGTACCACGATATCAAATGCTTCCTTCAGAAACAAGAGTACCCATCTGAGGCATCTAGAAAAGATAGAAAGAACCTCAGAAGACTAGCAGGCAGCTTCTTCCTGAACGGTGACACTCTCTATAAGAGAAATTTTGACATGGTCTTGCTCCGATGCGTCGACAGACCAGAAGCAGACATGCTTATGAAAGAAATTCATGAAGGATCCTTTGGCACTCATACCAACGGACATACAATGGCGAGAAAAATTCTGAGAGCAGGGTACTATTGGTTGACCATGGAATCCGACTGCTACAAGTACATGAGGAGGTGTCACAAGTGTCAGATATACTCCGACAAAATTCATGTACCGCCATCACATCTCAAAGTTCTTTCTTCCCCGTGGCCTTTTTCCATATGGGGAATCGACATGATCGGCTTGATCGAACCTAAGGCTTCAAACGGACATCGGTTCATCCTGGTAGCCATTGATTACTTCACCAAGTGGGTCGAAGCAGCATCATACGCTAATGTAACACGACAAGTGGTGGTCCGATTTATCAAAAACAATATCATCTGCCGTTATGGTGTTCCCAGCCAGATCATTACTGATAATGGATCTAACTTGAACAATAAGATTATGAAGGAGTTGTGCACAGAGTTCAAGATTGAACATCATAACTCATCTCCCTACCGACCAAAGATGAACGGAGCGGTAGAAGCGGCTAACAAGAACATCAAGAAGATCGTTCAAAAGATGTTTGTAACCTACAAAGACTGGCACGAGATGCTACCCTTTGCTCTTCACGGTTATCGGACATCTATTCGCACTTCAACAGGGGCTACCCCTTTCTCTCTAGTGTATGGCATGGAGGCGGTGCTCCCCATAGAAGTAGAGATCCCGTCAATCTGAGTATTGATGGAAGCTAAGCTCACCGAAGCTTAATGGTGTCAAAGTCGACATGACGAACTGAATCTGATCGAAGAAAAGAGAATAACGGCAATATGCCACAGTCAGTTGTATCAACAGAAAATGAAGAGGGCGTTTGACAAAAAGGTCTGACCTCGTGTCTTCAGGAAAGGAGACCTCGTGCTCAAGAAGATACAATCTTTTCTCACTGATTCTCGGGGCAAATGGACTCCAAATTATGATGGCCCCTATGTGGTCACGAAAGCTTTCTTAGGCGGCGCCTTGAGACTTACAACCATGGACGGAGAGGAATTTGCCTACCCCACGAATGTTGATGTAGTCAAGAAATACTTAGCCTAAAAAAAAAAAAAAAAAAAAAAACGTCTCGGTGGATTGAAAACCCGAAAGGGCGGTCCAGGCAAAAGTTAGAGACATGAAAAAAATCATCCCGATGGATTGGAAACATCATAGTACAATCCAGGCAAAAATTAGGGATAATGGCAAGTAACTATGTTCAACAAAGGCAAGTCCCTCAGCAGCAGCAGTTACATCATCTGTCAGAAAACTCCAGTCAAGGTCATCTTCGACAAAAGCTCAGGATGCCCCGAATTCAAAGTTGGTACAAGGATAGTGGTCGTTATGTTTCAACGTAGCCCTTTTCCCTGTAAATTACCATTTTCAAACTTTGTAAATGCTCAATGGATTCACGCTTTTGGCTGATCTCCATCTTATCAATAAAATTTGAGCCCTTGTGCTTTTGTTTGTAATTCTTATTTGTTTTAGCTTTACAGAACGACATTTTAACATGATCAACGATTCTTGAAATGAAACAAAAATGAATTTACTTGTTAAAACTTTTTCTGCTTTTAAAATAAAGATGGCAATTTCTTTTAACTGTTGAACATCAAAAGAGCATCAACCGCTTCTCCAGAAGTAATCGAACCTCAAAGTGCAGAATCAAAGTACTCCTTCTAACCCAGTACGCCTGAATGAAGGGATCAACTGTGTCAGAGACCTTGTTTCATCTGACACGCCTCGGCCGAGTTCTAATCTCCTAAGCCCGATCAACGGTATTCCCCGCAGGGATTATCTCTCCTAAGCAAGGTGGAACTGCTATCTTGAACCAGCGATATCTCTATACGCCCCGCGATGGCCGAGTATCCGGTCATGTTCATCTTTTAGTTTGTGTGTTGTGTCAGTTTCGTCAGCATATACATACATACATCATGCATTATTGATTTGCATTTACATTTCATATTGTATCGCTATCACTTTAGCCGGTCTTGTCCCTTAGTGATAGGAGTCCTCTCAATCGAGTTTCCGGTTCTTTCCTCGTCAGGAAACGTTGTGTCTGAACAATCTCGCCACCAGTGTATCTTTAGATCAGAGTCGGCACTCGACCACTTTGATAACTTGAACCTCTGAAAGGCCAGAGAACCTTAAACAGATGTCACTCTTCGCCATTGAAGATGATATCCTTGCTTTCCCAGATTAAAGAAAATCCCCAGAGAAAGCCTCTTAAGCAAAGGTTCGGCAGTACATCAGTATTTCTCCGAAAATCCGTTGATGAAAAGGTCATCGGCACCTCAAAATTGGACCCCATCATATGGCATTTCTCTGGGAAGATCCCGAGAAAAGTATGATGTAAGATCCCCAAGTGGAAATAGTCTCTCAAGATACTCGCTTTCCCCCAGTAGAATCGACAAATGGCGTCTCCAACAGAGAAGTTTGTGTACCTCTACAACTCAGATGACTGGGTTCCCCAGCAAGTCTGACATCAAAACTTTTTCCACTCAAATGGCATCTCCCCAGGAAAATTCGGCGAGAAGTTTGAGGAAAACCGCTACGAATAGCGTCCCTTGTCAATAAAGTTTATTGACAAAAGAAACTAAGACCAGTTCCTTGGTAGGAAACCAGGATCGAGGGGAAGTTTAAATCAGAAACTAAGACCAGTTCCTTGGTAGGAAACCAGGATCGAGGGGAAGTTTAAATCAGAAACTAAGACCAGTTCCTTGGTAGGAAACCAGGATCGAGGGGAAGTTTAAATCAGAAACTAAGACCAGTTCCTTGGTAGGAAACCAGGATCGAGGGGAAGTTTACCTTTTCTAAGCATCATTGCTCAGTCAAAGAAGATGAATGCGCAAACTTCCATTCATGGCCATCAAAATTTCGGGTATTCCGATATTTAATCCTCTTGCACCCCGAATGCCCGAATACCTTCGTCATTCACACCTTCGGGTCCAAGAAGATTAAATAGGGGCATCTGTCATACCCCAAATTTTGACCACTAAGATTTCCCATCATTGTACAAATCATCATCACAATATAGAGGAACCATCATACCTTGTCAGTCTCCCCAAAGATGGGTGAGCATCCACTACAATCAAAATTAGGGTTTCAAGCCCTCTCTAAGTGCTTAGACAAAGGATCAATCAAGGAATAACATGATCTTCAACTTTTCTAACCTCTCAAACACCTACAATGGATCAAAAAGGACTCCCACTTCAAGGATTAAGCACAAGGTTGCTCCCTTCTAGGTGGATCAAGTCTCAAGATCGCCAGTATCACCAAATTAGGGTTTTGGTCGACCAGGGCCTCCAGATGGAAAGTTTCATCTGGGCATGATCCAAAGATCCAAAGCACAACCTAATGTACTCCATGGAACCTCATGGACCCAAGCATCAAGTCAATTTGACCTCAGGGGATGCATTCATCAAAAATCAGGAATTAGGGTTTCTTGACCTAATTCACCCCTAAGTTGACTTTTGGGACAAATCAAGAGCCAAGACCTCAAGACATGATTTGAGGGTCTCTAATGAACTATATTGATCCATTTGGAACAATGGATTAATCCAAGAAGCTTGAGCAATAAGTCTCAATTTCATCTGCACCACAATTAGGGTTTCACAAGGAAAGTCAACTGTAACTTTGACTTTTGACCAGGACATGCTCCCAAACCCTAGGACATGCCCCAATATACCCTATGACACCCATGGAACATGTCCATCAAGTTTGATTTAGGTCAAGGACATGATTTCCTGAAGAATTGCACAATTTGGAATTCATCTGATAAAAAGTCAACTGTGCACAAAAGTCAACTTTGACTTTTTGAGATTTTTCACCAAAATGGATTTTTAACCCTAAAATGATGTTAATGTATGATTTGAATCATCATTCATCAAGAAAAATCAAAGAATGTTGGATAACTTGTAAAAGGGGTAACCATAAAACTTAGAAATTTTTCTAAGTTATGGAAAAAGTACCACTAATACCCTAACTTTGGGGGATCATAACTCCTAAACCACATGGCCATTTTTTCTCTTCCAAAGATGGATTTGTAGCCCTCATTACCCTCTACAAAAACTTCAACTAGACCTAAGTCCAATTCATTAAGGATTTTGAGTTATGGAGTGATCAAAATCAAGAAATCACACTTTGTTCCAACACTTTGTGAAAATTTCACTAAGTCAGATTTTGCTTCACTTTTTGCCAAATGTAGAGGGATTTTTCACTTGGAATCAAAAGAGATCAAAACCAAACTTGTTCAAACAGTTGTTGTATCATGTAAGGGCTTTCCAAAATGGCCAAGAACATTTCCAAATTCAACTTACACCATGAGATATGACATTGTCAAGTTGCCTTGCTGAAATCTGTCAAAGGCAAGGCAGATTTTGCATTTTGGCTCGATTTGCCAAAATCAGCCAAATTCAAATGCTCCTATCCACTTGGACACCTCAGAGGATTGAATCTAAAGGGGACAATCACTGAGCCAAGCCTCCAAAGTCCATGGAACAAGAAATAGCATGTTGAACCTAGAATGGCCAAAATAGGGACAAGACTCCAAATTTGGATTGAAGCATTCAATGGAAGCATCAAGGTGCATCAGAAATCAGTCAAGACTTATCCAAGACCAAGGGAACCAAAGCTCTGTGCCCTAACCTCTAGTCAATGGCTAGAGGAGACTTGCATTTCCATTGGACAACATTGGCCAAACCTACTTACCAGCTGCCATTCACTATTCCTTGCAAAACAAACTTGCTCTACTATAAATAGAGCTCAATTGTGATCAGTTTGAGGACACCAAAGCCATCAAACATATGCTTTCCTCAAAATCTCTTCTTTCACTCCAATTTTGCCTTCTAAGGCAAGTCACTATCGGGTTTTGAGTTTGAGAGCAATTCCAATCAAACCAATCACTCACACACCTCACATACATCACATATGAGCTGATCAAACACTTAGATCACTTCTGAAACACCAATTTCACAAAATCACCAGCTGGTTGCTCAAGGTTTTAACCAAAGTGCAGTTGAGGTACCACAAAGTGATCCAGCCAATTTCAATCAAGTCCAACCATTCAAACACACTCCATAGGGTGTAGGGAAGCTGTTCAGATCATCACCACTCATCTGTAACACCTCCAAATCAAAGATCACATTGCACTTGCTGTCACGGCTTAGAGGTAAGCACATACTTGGTCATCTCTCAATCTATGCATATTTCCTCGCACAATAATTTGGCCATATGTTCATAATCATGCATGGAATGTTTTCCCTCAATTAATTGCATTGTTTGAATCGTGTATCAAAAATCCTAGCCTTCATGCAGAAATTAGGGTTCTTGAGGATTTTTCATGATTTCTTATTATAAGTTTAATTTAAATGAAATTAAGTGTTATAGACATGATCGTGAGGTTGAGACGAGCATAATGATATATGGATTGCATGTTATAATCAAGTATTCAGTGAGATTGGATAGAAAATGCAAATCTGGGCAAGGCAGAACACGTGCGTGTTCTTGGCGCCATTTTCATAAATTCAAATATTTGAATTTTGTGATTTTATTTAATTGATTCAAAAATTAATTTCTCTCTGAGTTTTAATGATTTTGAGTTGATTCTTTTTTTAATAATTCACAAAAATGTTAAAATATTTTATTTTATCAAAAAATCCCAAAAATATTATTTATTTCATATAATTGATATTTTTGCAAAGAATTAATGTTTTAATTGTTTTTTGACATTTTAAATATTTTTTCTACATTGATTTTGCAACTTTTAATGCTTTCTAATTATTTTGTAGGTCAATACTTAATTTTTGAATCATTAATCCAAAATCACAATTTGTTTTTCACATGTTAAACAATTTTGATCATTTTAATTGAATTTTTATTCAATTAAATACATTTTTGAAAACAAATTAGGGTTTTTGGATTAATTCAACCCTCATAAATTATTTTCAAAATATTTTGGGCCTCTAATAGAGTGTAAGACCCAATCCTTTTTTGACCAAATCATTTTTGGGCCTCAGTATTGTATAAGTCCCGATACCGTCAAAAAACAAACGGCGCGATCGTCGCCTTTTGAAAAATAACCTTGGGCCTCTCCTTGAGCTATAAGACCCATTCAAAAACACTTTAGGCCTCTAATAGAGTGTAAGACCCAACCCCCTTTTAACCAAAATCATTTGGGCCTCACTTATTGTATAAGTCCCTCTGCGTTAAAAGAAAATCTCGGCGCGATCGCCATTTCAAACGGAAAAATCATCTGGGCCTACCCTCGTGTTATAAGCCCCACTCTTTTTCTTTAAACCTTTTGGGCCTCTTGAGAGAGTGTAAGACCCATCCCTTTGTACAGAAAACAATTTTTGGGCCACTGTCACTTGTATAAGTCCCTCTGTACAAATTCAAACAGTGCGCTCACTGATAAAACCCTAGGCCTCTCCTTGAGCTGTAAGCCCCAAATCTTTCTTTTTTAAAGCACTTTCTCCTTTGATTTTGAATATACTGTTGTTTTCAATCTTTCTTTGTTGAACAACTAACCAAACAGCATGGAAGCTCTACAACCGAGTAAGTGTTTATACGCTTTCATTTACCGTTTTCATATACATATAACTGTATTGTGGGGCTGTTTCACTGTAAGTCTTCTTTCATAAACTCATATCAACTGTGTAATAATAGTATAGATATTTCGAGTTTCCCCAGCAACTACGTCTAGAACTAGGTGACGCCGTTTCATTTATTCGTAGAAATAGACAACTAGATTCTTAATAGGATCACCAGATACAGTCTTCTCGTCGGTTGTCCTCATTAGGAATTGTCAAGAAACTCTACCCCCAAAGATGAATGTATTCTCCGTGAATGGCATCTTTGAGTTTCTTCCAAATTCTCGAACTTTCCTGACTTTGATCTATTCTCAGTGAATAGCATTGCCTTGAATTTCTCGGGGTTTGGGGACCCACGGGCTTCTTAAAAGCATCGGCCTCCTCTTGGGCATCGTACAAGGACCCACAGGCTTCCTAAAAGCAACCCCGCCTCCTCTTGGGCTTAGTACAAGGACCCTACGGCTTCTTAGAAGTATTCACAACCTCCTTTTAGGCTTCGTATAATGATCTCTTCCTCCGGGAATGGTAGCCTCCTCTTGGGCTTAGTACAAGGACCCGTCGGCTTCTTAAAAGTTTTCAGCCTCCTCTTGGGCTTCGTACAAATTGTCCCGACGACCTCCTAGAGGTATAGGAACAGAACCTAGTCATCTTCATAGAACAGTCCTTTCATAGAGTCTACTACTGTTTCTCAAAGCATAGTATAAAAGACAAAACTCTAGACTTGGACAGTCTAATCTCCTTGAGTCTCAAAGACATTCTCAGGTGACCCCTTCAGAAATAGGAAGGAAACTCGTAGACTCGGACAGTCCCAATACCCTTCGGATTTCCCGCTTCCTTAAAGAACAGGAATAACCCAGATCCTTGAATCAAATCCTTGAGTACAGTGTTGCTCATATAAGAACTGATTTTCTCTTTCAAAATCAGTATACCGGACCTGTCACTTAACTGAAACAGTTACCATAGCCTCCTCTTAGGCTTTGTACAATGATTCTCCCCAGCGGAGTCAAACAACGTTTAGCCTCTCTCTCGGGCTTTGTACGAGACACATAAGAGACTCCCTCGTTGAGTCAATCACCCCTTTAGCCTCCATCTCGGGCTTTATACGAGATACCAAAAGACTCCAACGTCGAGTCAAAACCTTTCAGACTCTCTCTCGGGCTTTGTACGAGACACATATTAGCCTCCTCTTAGGCTTTGTATAAGAAAACCACTGGTTGATCCAATTAACCTTTTAGCATCAAAGTTGTGCCTCGTTCACAGTATACAAACATCAACAACTCCTTCCCCTTCATCTAATCGCTGTAAGCGGTAAGCCTCTGGATCATCTATATCCATGCCACTGTCCCTCTTTTAGCATGAGAAATTCCTAAGGAAAGATGGCATTACTCTACACTGAGTTAAAGTCTTCTCCTTTAGGTTAAAATCCCCTTTAAAGGAAATTATGGCATTGCTAGGATCCGCGTATCCCGGTTAAAGTAATTCTCCTTTATAAAACATTCGTAACAGACAAACCCCTCTTTAGAGATGACAAATTCTCTCTAAAGTCAATACATTTAGCTTCATATCTTGGGCTTTGAACAAGATACAAATAGACTCTTCAGCTTCACATCTTGGGCTTTGATCAAGATACAAATCACCTTTCGCTTCACGTCTTGGGCTTTGAACAAGACACCAAAACAACCATTTCCTCCCATAGAATAGGAGGAACTACGAACGCTCTGATTTCCCTGTTTCGGTAAACGGGAATACGTAGGCATAAGATCGAAAGAAAAGATCTTAGCGAGCACAATCAACAAAAAAACCCAAATCCCATATCTCCATCAATCAAAAGCAGTAATTCAAAGCATCAGTCCTAACATCCTAATCCTTGTTCCCCGCCAGAAACCTTCTGTCTAGATAAAAAGAAAGAAAACCAGTATTGGCGAAAATACAAATAACCAGTACAAAGGCCCCCCCCCCCACATTGATAGCATCCGTAACCTAACAGACCGCTGTTTAAACTCAGTATGCAAAGCAGGGTTAATTGGAGACATCTATTACCCTTCCTTCATCAGCTTTAATAGGATAAAAAATGAATCGACCTGTAGTTTAAGCTCAACCGCAGAGAGCGACCAGTGGTTAAGAACCGCGTCCAAAATCGCTCGCTACAAACTTCTAGTTTCATCAGCGCCTTCTTAGGCAAGACATTGAGCGAGGAACCAGTGTCTACCAACACGTGAGACAACACTGGACCCCTACACTCCATTGTAATGTGCAAAGCTTTGTTATGGTTTCTTCCTTCAGACGTCAAATCTCTACTTGTGAAACCCAATCCGTGGCTGACATTGATGTTAGAAATCACACCTTCAAGCTGATTGACAGTAATTTCCTGTGGAACATAGGCTCTCTTCAACACTTTCAGCAAAGCCTCTCGGTGCTCGTCAGAACACATCAACAATGACAAAATTGAAATCTTCGAGGGCGTCTGGTTCAGTTGATCGACAATTTTGTAATCACTTTTCTTTATTATCCTCATGAATTCTTCTACCTCGTTGTCAAAGGTAATATTTGTCTCTGTTTCAGGTACAGGCATACTCTTAACCACCTGTTTTCCTTTAGCTTTTGCCGCAGCCTCGACTTCTTTATCACTGCGCAAAGTTTGGGGGGCAAACAACCTTCCGCTCCTAGTAAAGCCACCTATACCACCCACATTATCAATATTTGAACTGGCTGATATCCCGACTTCCTGCTTTTTCCCTTCATAATACACGTCTGCCCCATAGTGCCATGGGATTGCTTTTGTAGATGTAAACGAAACTGGTCCTAGCACCGTGATGGTAATAGGACATGATCTTTCTTGCACAACACTTGCTACAGGAGCCGTACTTGCAGGCACCTGAATTTCAGCGGGAGTATAATAGATGGTCACAGTTGACACCTCGTCAGTATCTTTCACAACCTGGTCAAACTGTAGACGGCCCTCGTCAATCAGACTTTGTAAACCAATTCTCAACTTATCGCAACCATTCTTCTGACTCATACATTCGGAACAATCTTGATCACAACCCGGGAACACCTGTCCTTTCAACAAACGATCCTTCACCATTAGCAATGAAGTCTTCACTTGACTGATATCCGCCACCAAGTTTAATTTCTTTCCGTCCTCAACAGCGTGTACATCTGGCACACCATGATTAGGCATGGGGTTCTGGATAACATTAGGAGGTAAAGAGAAATTGATTGCTTTAGCATCAATCAAATCTTGCACTTTATTCTGAAATGCCCAACACTTCTCAGTGGTATGCCCCTGAGCACCTGAGTGGAAATCACAGCGAGCGTTAACATCAAAATTAGGTGGCAAGTTGCCAGCGGCAGGAGGTCTCATAGTACGAAGCTCAACCAACTTCAATTTGAGTAACTGAGGTAACAATGCTGAATAGGTCATAGGGAGAGGGTCAATCTTACGGTCCCTCTGCCTAGACCTCTGTTGGAAAGGAGGTTGGTGTTGTTGCTACTGAGCTTGCTATTGTGGTTGTTGTTGCTGAACAGATGGTGTTGGGATTGTCACTGCACCTACCTGGTGATAAGCTTGAGAACGTCCTCTTCCTCGTCCTCTATATACAGCGTTTGTATCACCTTCTCTTCTTTTCTGACCACTAGCAAATGGTTTCTTCATTCCAGAAGAGCCAGCCCCACTTACATCTTGGATCTTCCCAAGTTTCAACAGACTCTCTATCCTTTCTCCAGCAATCACGATATCAGCAAATCCGGTTGATGGACACGTAGCCAATCTTTCCAGAAATGCCCCTTGTAGGGTGCCCATAAATATATCTGCCATTTCTCTATCCAGAAAGGAGGTTGAACCTGGGCAGCCATTTCCCTCCACCTTTGAGCGTACTCCTTGAAACTTTCCTTAGCATTCTGTGACAACCCTTGTAGTTGAATGCGGTTGGGCGCCATGTCGATATTGTACTGATATTACTTTAGAAATGCTTCTACCAGATCTTTCCAACTTCTCACAGTAGCTCTGTTCAATTTCATATACCAGGTCAAAGAAGCTCCAGCCAGACTGTCTTGATAGTAATGCATCCATAACTTCTCATCATCAGTATTGGCTGAAATCCTCCCAAAATAAGCCTGAATATGTGTCTGGGGACACGTATTGCCATGATATTTGTCAAAAGTGGGCGGCTTGAACTTTGGAGGGATTCTGACTCCTGGTACCAGCCCCAAACTAGTAACATCAATACCCATAGAATTCTTGCACTCTATAGCCCGGATCTTCTCAGCCAACTCACCATACCTTCTATCACCAGGATTACCCATATCAGCATCCAACAGGGTGAATTGGTCTTCCAGAACATCTTCTTGAATACCACCAACATTTCTGCCATTTCCATTACCCAGATTACCACCAGGAGGAGGATTACCACCAGGAGGAGGAGTGACCCTTGTCTGTGAATTGTCATTCTGATTACCTTCAGACGTGGCCTCTGGACGCTCGACCAGAAGTCTCAATCTCTCTTGAGTCTGTGCCATGCCAGTCATGAGGGTCATGAACTGGTCCATGCGTGCCCTCATTTCAACTAAATCATTCTGCATTTGATCCATTATCCTTGCTTGATTTCTTCGAGTTGAGTATCGGTGAATGTGATTCTCAGCTATAATGCCTGAAACCAAATAAAGGTTAGAGACCCTGTCGTGAGTACCTGAAAAACAAGCAACAAAAATGAAAAATGATATGCAATACAATGCAAAGGCCATGTTTATCACTTCTGAGGTGCTCTACACCCTGATTCCAATCTTAACCACAAAAATCTGAAGATCAGAAATCGTGATATGAAGAGACGTGCCGTGATTATGTGCTTGTGTACAAATAACAGCCAGAGGAACCTTTCTGAATAAATTGCTCATTTCAATCAAGAAAAAACATACATACGGTGTTCAACAATGAATTCAAACATCATACATCAAAAAGGTGGATTCATCAATAAGCCTGATGATATCCATCGACAAAATTACATCAAGAGAACTAAACAAACTGTCAATCCAACAACTCTAAATCCTTCAACTTATCACTCGAATACTTGACCTCCTCGAAGAGTATGCGAGTACACTGGTGATTTGGTCTTTCGATTAACTCCTTGATTAGAACATCTCTTCTCATGAGAGCTTCGCTCAGTGAGCCCATATGCATCAGGAGAGCTTCATCATCACAAACCCTTTTCTGCCTCTTCACGCCGGCTTGTATCTTGAGTTTATCCACATCTGCCCTGGCTTGTTCAAGCTCGCTCTTGGAAGTCTTTAGCTCCTCTCTGGTGCTTACCAATTGTTCTTGAATTTCACCGAGGCTCTCTCGATACTTTCTCCGTTGTTCATGTGCCTTTTTGAGCTCATCATCCTTGGTCTTCAGCTGTTCCTGCAACTCTGCATTTTCGATCCTAACCTCATCCCAGGCTTGCTGAACCTTGGCTAGCGCGTCCTTGGTCTGAGCTAAAGTCTGTTTGGTCTTCTTATGCGCTTGAGTGGCAGAATCGGCACCTTTGCTAATTTTCTGGAAATGTTGAGCTCTTTCGGCGAAATCCTTTTCTTTTGCAGCTAAGATTCTTTCGGCGTCTTGGGCTCTATGCTCCAATTCTTTGTTGACGTGCAAAGCATTTTGAAGAAGACTACTCAGATCCGAATTCTCCACCTGAAGCTCCTTTACCAACTTCTGCAGCTTGTCAAACTCCTAAATGGCTGCCGTGGTAGGCTGCTCTGGCATCACAGGATAGAGAGGGGGTTCCCTTGAAAAAGGCAAGAGCAACTCGTTCACCTTCACTTCAATCCATCTTTCATACTCAGGGTAAGATTTGCAATCCATCTTTCCAAAAACTATTTTTCCTGTTCTACGCTGGTGACCCCAAGCCTTCACAATTTCTCGCAATATTTCCTCATTTTCAGTCCCTGTAAAGAATAAAGATTCCTCAACATCCTGATCTGTGGGAGGAAACCTGGAGGGGTATCCAAATTGTCTAACGGCCAGGATCGGGTTATAGTTAATTCCCCTTTTCCTGCTGATTAGAGGCACATTGAGAAAGTTCCTATAACTCATGATAATCTCTATCCCCATCAGCTTACGATCGAACCAGACAATGTTATCAGCAGTCAACCCCATCATCCGTTTGGACCATTTTAAGGAATCCTTTGTTTCTACAAAAGCACCTGCCTGAGGTAAATGTTTCAAGAACCAACGAGATAAAAGTGGAGTGCAACAATTGACAGGTCCTCCCCTACTTTTTTCATTCTTGAAATGCACCGAGTAGTAAAAATCTCCTAACAAAGCGGAAAAACCGGATTTTTGAGAATGAAAACTCTTATAGCTTGTATATCCACAAAATCTTGCTGATTAGGGAACAACACAATGCCGTATATGCATAAAGCCAGGATGGAATTGTAAACCGCCCAATTCTTCGCACCAGCAGCCTCTTGAGCTTGATCAGCGAGAAATCCTAGGTGAAAACCTTTAACCCCATTTTTGATAGCCACATTCCCTTTCAGCGCTGACTCTTTTACCTGTATCGCCGCTGCAATCTCCGCTAAGCTAGGATAACCACCAGAAAAGAATGGTACAGCTGAGTCGACCGGAATTCCCAAAATAAATGAGAACTCTTCCAAAGTAGGCATCAAAATGTAATTAGGGAAAAGAAAGCATCTCAACGAAGGTTCATAGAACTGTAGCAAAGTGTGAAGAGCATCATGTTCATACTGTGTAATCCTATGAACCATCTCCACCAGTTTCCCATATTTCTTCTGGAAGTTGACACGAGCACCCGGGTCAGCCATAGCTATCACTTTATGCAGTAGATCCAAAGTCGGTTCTGGAAACTTGTAAGCAACATTATTCTTTCTCTTGGCAATTATCTCTGTCGAGCCCATCGATTGGAATCAGAAGTGTAATAAGCACCTGTAAATGACAAACATGAATGTTATGACATGACAATGCAATGCAAAAGGGCATGTAATCAGCGTGCTCTGTGTCGGTACTGGACTGTGTGTACGGTGTCTGTACAAAGCTGGGAATAATACTGGAGATAGAAACCCACTGACTGTAATAGATTATACCATCTGTCTGAGAAAAAACCAAAGTATCGGGGTAGGTAGGAGGCATGGTCACCTGCAAACCTGTAAACACCGCCCATACTCACATGTGGGTACTAAAAGTAGGATCCTCAAATTCAGATCTCGGAATGAGAAGCAATAGCACATTCAGCCCGTAGGATACAATGCTATTGCCAAACAAATAAATCGTCATCTGATTCTCCTCAAAATAAAGGTCATCCTATGCAAGTTCCAAAGTGGGCCCTCAGGTGCGAATGGGTTTGCCACAGAATGTGGGCTGCCACTGTCACCACTAAAGAGGGATGTTTCCACTAAGGTCCTCAATGATCGGTCACCAGAGTCGACAACTTTCTAGGTTAACACCCCAAAATGCACAAGACGCGCAAATCATAACATCTCCCAAGAAAACCTCGTCTGGTTGTGGATTTCGTGTAAACCATACATAACAAAATGCTACGTAGGTCACACTACCGTCCACGCTAGTCCTATGTATGTACTCAAGCCTGTGTAATGGGCTCATCTCTCAGAATACCCATCCCGCCAAACAGAAAACCAGCACAGCACAGTCCAGTATAATAATGGAATGAAAATGCAATAAGTGCGGTAAATACAGTAAAGTAATAATACAGTACACAGCAATACAGTAGAAACTGTAAATACAGCAAAACAGTAAACACCCAATAAAAAACAAACAAGCGCTAGGACTGACTCACTTAGGGAGAAGATCCCCAGCAGAGTCGCCAGCTATCGCTCCCGGGATTTTCATCCAAGTACAAACGCGAAAGTGGCACCGAAACAGAGTCGCCAGCAATGTGTATTTATCCCAAGAGGGGGAAAGGAAACACTGCATAAACCTGGGAGGAAGGAAAAGAGCATGGTCTTGCGACCAAGAGAACTGGGTTCGGGAGTCGGTTACGCGCGAGGAAGGTATTAGGACCCCCACGTGTCCATCGTACCCGATGGGATCCACGCTTGCTGCTTCGATCAGAGGGTGTATGGAAGGATACTGGAAAAGGAACTTCTACCTGGAGAACGGGAAAAGGAAAGAAGAGAGAAAGAGAAACAAATGTAGGGAAAATAAAAGAAGTGCTCGAATGGGCCCTACCCCACTGCCTACGTATCTCATCGGGAACATGAGAATCAGAGCGACGTAGTTCCCCTCAACTAAGGGAAAATTGTTTGTGTTTTTTAGTGGAAACATCAAAGTGTGCGTCCCAGCAGTTAGGTGTTGCAGCTCGCTGTGTGGAGACTTAGGCGTTACCTGTTTGTGGTGGAACGGACTCGACGAATCCTTAAGGAATGAGTGAAAGAGATGAGAAAGGAATTATTGTTTGTTTTTGTATCTTTTAAGAAGAAGTATCTTGATTATTTGGTGTTTGGTAACACATATTGTATTTAAGTCCTTCATGTAGGATCGAATGCCTCGCATATCGACCCAAGACGGGACGTACGCTAAACATTCTAAGAAAGTGAGAGAAGACCCCTCACTATCTTATTCTTACATGAAAGGCTCAAATACAATATTCGTTATGCCTTTATTAAGTGTTTTTTTTACTTTTGTTTGAAGATGAGAAAGAGAGACTCAATTGGGAGCAAAAGGTGAAAACTAATGAGGGAGACTAAGACTCAAACCCTAATGTTATCATACATGGATGTTCCTATGGTTTAGTGTGGTATAAGAAATCTAATCCTACAAGAAAGGAGAAGAAGAGCAAAAGAAACAACTTACTTCCAAGATGGAAGTTAAGTTGATCTTAAAGAGAGATGAAGAAGAAGTTATTCAAGGAAAGCATATAAATGCTTATCATGATCACAAATTGAATTATTAAAAGAGATAAGAGAAGACGAAAGAAAGAAATGTATGTGGAAGCATATCCACACACTTACTTACCATTAGCACCTACATGAGAAGGTTAGTTTAAGACTATTTACAAGAAATCCTAAGTAAAAGAACTTGGTCAAACAAGCAAATGGAAGGAAATAATGAAAACAGCAGCTATTACAGCCCACATGCAATAGAACAGCAGTAAATTCAGCATCATATACCAAACAACAAACAACAACTCATGTTCAGCATACAAAATGGGTGTAACAAGCATTGGACAGCACATACTACAGCACATATGTGTTCAGGCAGCAGTGGAAGATTAGAGACAGCATGCATTAACAAACAATTTCAATCAACAACTATCATGCATCAAGCCTTGCACATTCATCAAACAAACATGATCACAAACACATTACAAATCATGGTGAACAAGCCTTGAAATCAAACATGGTATAATGCACATTACAAAAGAATACACATTGTCAAAAATATGAGCAAGTTAAAGAACAAGTATACATCTCTTGAAATGAAAAGCAACTAAACATGCGCGTAGTAATTCCAGCAACATATCATCAATTAGTATTTAATAAGCTCAAAGTGTGTGCATCACGTGTTCATCACATCAATTAATCAACAATGCAAACATTACGTTCAATGATGAAAAACAAAGGCACATGTGTCGTAAAATCAAGTTCATACTGTTGTGTGAGTTAAAATAGCTCAAAAATAATCCACCAATCATCAATGCATTGATCCATGAAGTTTAAACATGCTAAGGATGTCAAACAAGCAAGAAAATGCAAGAAAATAACATTCTGCTTCAGTGGTAACCGGTTACAGCATAACTGCTAACCGGTTACACAGTTCAAATATGCGCAAACAGGCTAAAAATACACAGTGTAACCGGTTACAGCATAACTGCTAACCGGTTACACTGGAACAGTGGTCAAAAAAATTAGTTTGAAAAGCACTTTTCAGCAGCAAATGACTTCTCCAAACATCCAAATGAATAGGTAATCAATTAAGCACGAAATTACATTGAATTACAGTCAACAAACATCAATTAGATTCAATTAACAACCACATCAAGAATCACATCCAAGCACATGAATCCAAATCGAAAATCCACAAAGAGCTACATCGAATAAGTTGCAAATAAGCTAAAACCAGTGTAGACTTAGGGAAAACCAACCTACAAAGCGGAGACTTGCTTTGGTAATTGTTGCAAAGTAATCTTGGTGGAGAAAATGAAAGAAAACCAGAGATTCTTCAATCAATAGCCGAAACGCGTCGAAACCGAACGAAATCACGAAAATCCACCAAAATCTAACTTGCACCAAAATAAATGGTGAGAAACCCTTGGATTGAAGAAGAACAAGCTGAAATTCCAGAAAATACAACCAATGCAAACCAAGAGATGAAGTTTAGCTCAAGAATTAATCACTTTTCAATGTAAAAAGTGATTATTCTTCAAGAAATAAGAGCTTTTGTGTGTGGTTTTGGAAGAGAGAAGTAGAAGTTGATGAAGAATGAGTTGAGAAATTAGAGAGAAATGTGAGAGAATTGAGAGTGAAATGGAGCAAAATGGTTGAAGGTCCTTGAAAATGAGTGAAGCATCTCTTAAATAGATTTTTGGTTTGGAGTATGAGAGGTTTGGAATGAGGTTCGGAATGAGGTTTGGGTTTGGAGCTAGGGTCGGAGTTAGTTAGACTCAACTCACCGAGTCAAGGTAGTTAACTCGGTTAGTTGGAATCAACTCAGTTGCTTGGAAAATAAGGAACCACAACTAGTGTATGGGAAAATGACTTGTGCTGCAAGCAAGGCCTTGTGACTTGTGAACTTTCGGCATGAGACCACCATGTTTGAGCCCTCGTATGACCTTCATAACTTGTTTAAATAAAAATATGTCCAACATCAAAGTTAAAGAGGACATGGAGATGAACAACTTTGATGTTCAACAATTTTTCATTTGAAGCCTTCTTGTTGGAGAAAACCATCTTGACATTTGGCACGCCAAGTGTTCGACGAAATTATGGCCTGGAGGCCTGAACTTGCCTTGCCATGACTTGAGATTTGCCTTGATTTTACCAAACTTTAATTGATCATATCTCCCTCAATTTTGATCCAATGGAAGAGTTCTTTATATGGATTTGAAGCTTAGAATGTGAACTTTAATTGGCTCAACTTGGGCCTAAAGTTTAGAGCTTTTATCATGGAGAAAGAAAGCCTCAAAGTGTGGTGCAAAATGATCCAAACTTGCCATTTTTGGAAACTCTAAATTTCCAAAAATGGAAACTTTATACATTTCTTGATTTTTCATGATTCCTCCATCATTTCTTGATCAAATTTTGTCCATTGGATATATGTAACATAAATTTCATGAATTTGACCTTAAAAAGTCAGGAGTTGACTTTTTTCACTGCACAATTGACTTTTCCCCCAATTTCTTGATTCTCAAGCAACTGGCCAATTGAACCTCTTCTGAAATGAACCAATGGCCAATCTTCCATCCTTAGACACTTGACATCATGTAGAAAACATTGAGATCAAGTTTGAATCAGAATTTCCTTAGGATACCACTTGAATCCAAAACCCTAATTTTGACTATTTTTGATAGGAGGTGATGCACTGTCCAATCTTCTTGATGATTTTCCCTCTTCCAATGACTTTTGGGGATCAAGTGGGGATGATATATGATGTAGAGACCTTTGAGGCTTGTGAGAAACCCTTAGCTCTTATTCTCTTGCTTTGGATGATCCACCTTGTTGAGAAACAACTGATCACATGCCCTTATGCAAGATGCAATGCTAAATGCTTAATGTTTTGTTTTTCTATGCTTGAATGTAATGCAATGAAATAAAAGCTCATGCTAGATGATATGAAGAAATGAGAGGGAAATTTTTGGGGTATTACACATGTCTGTGAACGAAGAGAAATGGACTTAGCATAAATGGTTAGGCCATGTTAGCATGAGAATAATCTCAACGCGAAACAAGCTAAACTTAGTCATAGGCCTTCCAAATTTGAAGTTTGTTTGAGATGCTCTTTGTGAGGAATGCCAGAAAAATAAGTTTTCAAAAACCTCTTTCAAAGCTAAAAATGTTGTTTTAACCTTCAATCCTTTGGAGCTTTTACACATATACTTATTTGGGCTAGTGAAAACAGCCTTTGTCAATGGTAAAATGTATGGTTTAGTCATTGTTTATGACTACTTATCCCTTGTCGCACACGGATCAAAAACGAGTTTAAGACAAAACGCAATAAAAAAGAAGCGACACTCTAATATCGTATCTCAAGGACTCTTGGACTATTATTAACCTACTAAAATCGATTTTGGGGGGGTTGTTTAGGTTTAAGTTTCGATCAATAAAACAGTGAAAATAAGTGATTACAATTACGATTAAAAAGCTAATATGCAGATTCGGTTCCTACCTATCATCAATTATTATAACTTCACTGCCCTAAGCAGATTCTACCCTTTTTCGTTCACAATTTCAATCAACAAACGCGAATGAATTTATAAGAATTATGTTTCCCATTTGCCGAACTTAGCACTCAGTTAAGAATAAAGTGAATTAACAGATTAAGCATACGCTAACACACAATCGAAATTAGGGAACCATAAATCAATCGAACCAAACAAACTACTTTGTGATAATCAGATTAAGCAAATGATAAACACATAGCATAATTGAAAGGAATAAAATTTAAATTGCAAAATTATATTAATCTCAAGTATCGGAACCTGAATACAGCAGATCAATAAAATGGATTAGTTCTCCATAGGTTTTCGTACAAAGCTTCAGAAAAAATTCATGAACAGCGAACGAGAGAGACCTTGAACAATAGCAGTATCTACTAGGTATAGAAAAAACATATCATTCGGGTTCTAACCCAACTGGGTCGAAAAACATAAAAAACCCAACCCAAAACTAAATATTTCTTAAGTTTGTATCTTCGATGAATTATTTGAAACTTCTGATCTCCGAATCAGCTCTTTTCTTTAACAAAAAACTTGTAGTTCTTTCTCTTAGCTTTCCAACGCCTATTAGAACGTGTCAATCCGATTCTCGTAGCTCAAGTTATGGTCGGCACAGTGAACAGGTATCAAATAACTGCTAATGCTGAAAATAAAATACAAATATAAAATAAAAACAAAAATAAACTTAAATCTGAAAAACACAATAAAATAGTAAAATTAATCAAACAAACTAGAGAAATGTCTAAGTAGAATAGTAGAATAATATGCATCAAAATGCACTGATAAACTACAGCAGGTGGACATGGGTTAAGTTTCTTAAACACAAGGATGAGTCACATTTCGTGGTTGCTACCTTCTTCTCTCAAGTACAAAATGAGAAAGATTTTAAGATTGTTAAAGTCAGAAGTGATCATGGTGAAGAATTTAAAAATAAATACTTTGAAAAACTATTTGATGAAGATGGAATTTCCCGTGATTTATATTGCTCTAGAACTCCTCAACAGAATAGAGTTATAGAGAGGAAAAATTGCACATCGTAAGAAATGACCAAAACCATGTTCAATGAAACTAATGTTGCAAAGTACTTATGGGAAGAAGCAGTCAATACAATATATTACATTCAGAACAGGATCTCTATAAGACATGTTCCAGGTAAAACTCCTTATGAATTGTGGAAGAACAGAAAACCCAACATTTCATATTTTCATCCTTTTGGATGTTTATGTTTTATTCTGAATACTAAAGAGAACTCGGTCAAGTTTGATTCCAAAGCATTAAAATGTATCATTTTATGATACTCTGAACGCTCAAAAGGATACAGAGTGTATAACAATGAAACAAAAATTGTTGAGGAATTAATTCATGTTAAGTTTGATGATAAGATTGACCTTGATAGGTCAAAGCTAGTTGAAAAGTTTGCATATCTGGAGATTAGCTACTCAGATTCTGAAGGCAAGGAATCTGAAGTGAAAGTCTCTAAAGACTCTCAACACAAAGTTAATCATTCTGGATAAGAAATTATTGTCACACCAGTGCCTCTGATGAAGGATACGCAAAGATCTTCACATCCTGAAGAATTGAATCTGGGAGATAAAACAGAATCCATCAGAACCAGATCCTCATTTAAACCATTTGAAAAAATTCTCCTGGGATTGGTATACTTGATAGAACCAACTTCCATTTATAAAGCACTTATGGACACTGTTTGGATACTGGAAATGCAAGAAGAGTTAAATCAATTCTCTAGAAATGATGTATGGGATATTGTGCTAAAACCCAAAGGATCCCATGTTATTGGAACCAAATGGGTGTTTAGAAAAAAGTTGAATGAGCAAGGAGAAGTGGTAAGAAACAAAGTCAGACTGGTTGAACAAGGCTATAGTCAACAAGGGGGAGTTGACTATATTGAAACATTTGCATTAGTGGCCTGGTTAGAATCTATTTGTCTCATAATTTCCTTTGGTGTAAATCATAACATCATTCTATATCAGATGGATGTTAAGAGTGCATTTCTAAATGGATACATAATTGAAGAAGTTTATGTACATCAACCTCCTGGCTTTTAAAATAAATAAATAAGCTCCTAGAGTAAGCTCCTAGAGCATGGTATGAAAGACTAAGCAATTTCCTTTTGAAAATTGATTTTACAAGAGGGAATGTAGATACAACCTTGTTATATAAGACATTCAAAAATTATATTTTAATTGTGCAAATTTATGTTGATGATATTATTTTTGGTTCTATTGATGCTACTTTTTGCAAAGAGTTTTCTAAGTCTATGCAGACAGTATTTGAGATGAGTTTTATGGGAGAATTAAAGTTCTTTCTAGGGATTCAAATCAACCAAAGTTCAAAAGGAACATATATCCATCAAAGAAAATATACAAGGAAACTTCTGAAGAAGTTTGACTTGTCAGAGTGTAAACCAGCCAAGACTTCAATGCATCCAACATGCATTTTGGAGAAAGATGAAAGCAAACAGGTAGATTTTCTCTTATACTTCACCGGTTCTAGACCTGATATTTTATTCAATGTATGTCTTTGTTCTAAACTCCAATTAGATCCTAGAGATTCCCACTTAACAGTTGTTAAGAGGATCTTTAGAAATCTAAAATGTACTACTAACCTGGGTTTGTTTTATACAAAAATTTCAAGTTAGTAGGTTATTGTGACGCTGACTATGCTGGAGATAGACTAGAAAGGAAGAGAACCAGTGGAAGTTGTAAGTTTCTAGGTGATAATCTTATTTCTTGGTCCAGCAAAAGGCAGTCTACAATAGCATTGTCAACGACAGAAGTCGAATACATTGGAGCATTTGGATGCAGCACTCAGATACTTTGGATGAAAACTCGTCTAGAAGATTATCAACTATATGAGAGTAACATTCCTATTCTTTATGATAATACTTCTGTTATTTTTTTATCAAAGAAGCCTGTTTTACACTTCAGAGCTAAACACATTGAGATTTAACACCATTTTATAAGAGATTATGTTTAGAAGGGTGTAATTAATTTAAAATTTATAAATACAGATCATCAATGGGCTGATATCTTCACAAACCCCTTGTTGAAGATATATTTGTTTTTATTCTAAAAATTTTGAAAATGGAACTTTGTCCAGAATAAAACAAAGTTAGTCCTCTGAAGTTAGAAGACTATTTGGATCAGAAGGTCTAAAGTCAAAACCCATATGGGATTTTTTGTCTTCTGGACTCTGAATTTTTCATATTAATGATGAAAATAAAGTGTTGTGTATATGGCTCCAATATAAGACGGTTGTCATACATTTAGCCATCTGAACATTTGAAGTAACCCATTGGGATACTATAATTCTTGGAAAAAGAGAAAATAATTTTATTCTCCTCCCATGACAGATTGCATGTGTTTTAAAAAATATATATTTTTCAAAATGGTTTTTATTACGCGTTTGTTCATTTTCTTTGGTTTTTATTAATGTTCATTTTCAATTATGTATAATAATGTCTTCTGACGAACGAGCCTTGTTGTGTGTCTTGTTACAAACGTTATTACTGTAGTTGTCATTGGTAACCATGTATACCCTCTTTTCACCTCTATACCCTATTTATTTTTAGTCTTTTCGACTCCCTGTCTAACTCCATTTAAACTCATCTTCAGCTTTCACTCTTAATCACCTTTTGCATTTGCTCAAAACCCTTTTCTAAAAGTTTTATCTTCCTTCATCTCTTTCCCAAACCAAAAATATCTTCCAACATTATATGTGGTGTAGCATGTCCTTTATATATCTCCTATGAGAAATTCTTTGACTTTGTTGAGCTCAAAAGTCAAGGTCTTAATCTTTCTAGTGTTGTCTCTTCTTAGAAATGGGAAAAATACTTTGACATGCTTGACGGACCCATTCTTGTGAGAGAATTTTGGACAAATGTGTCCCTTAAACAACTAGGACAAGATGCTTCAAGTATTTAGGCCAATGTCTTTGGTATTCCAATTATCATCACTCATGTTATGATTGCTAAAACAATCAAGTGCAAGGAGAATGGTGTATGTATGGACATAGTAGGATAAGTCTTTTCATTAAAGACATTCCTTCGAAGATCATTGCCAACTTAAATAAGCTTTCTAGTGTCTCCTCTATCCTTCCTAAGGCGAAGATATGGCATCAACTGTGGTGTCAAACATTCAGCCACGAGAAGAAATTTTGGATACACTCACTTATGATGACAAGCATCTTATCTTCTTCATAATGTCTAAGATTAAAGTTAACCTCCCTCTCACGAGGGAACATCTTTTCTCATTCCTTTTGGATGTGTTCTTTCTGAACTCTTCCTTCAAGAAGGAACAGTGAATAAAATGCAAGATGTTGGGTTAACAGAGGCTCTAGAGACTCAATGGTGTCTGAAGCTTGTGGTAGATGAAGGCACTTCTGGTGTTGGACCCTTTTGCACATTAGTTCCTCGTTTCCCTTCCTTTGTTTTGTATCTCTTATTTAATACCTTATTTTATTTTATTTTTATTATTAATGAAGTTGTTTTATTTTTCTCATTTTTCTTTACTCTAAACACATTTACTTCGTTTTCAAGCTATATTATTTATCTTAATCTTTTTTATTGATGACAAAAGGGGAGAAAAGATTATGATTTTTATATATCTTAAACCCATTATAAATCCCAAACATGCTAATATCATGCTGATTATTATCTGAACTTCAAAAAAAAAATCTAGTCTCAATCTCAAGGGAGCTTATAAACCTCACTTTGAAGAAGCTGATAAATTTTGTTGATAAGTATAAAACTCAGGGGGAGCTTACAAACTTATCTCTGATGTTTTATAGATGTGATTATTCAATAAAAAATGTTCATCAAAATATTTGGATTTGTCATCATAAGAAAGGGGGAGTTGTTGGGACAAGTTTGGTTCTACAACTATCCTTTAGGTCTTTGTATGGCTTGAAGCAGACTCCAAGGAAGTGGTATAAGTGCTTTGATTTATACATGCTCAGGATTGGCTATATAAGGTGTGATTAAGATTGTTCTGTTTATGTGAGGAGCCTTGATGATGACTCTTTTATTTTCCTGATACTTTATGTTGATGATATGTTGATTGCTGCCAATCATTTGTATGGTGTAAATGAGTTGAAGAACAAGTTGGGTATGGAGTTTGATATGAAGGATCTGGGTGCTGCAAAGAAGATTCTCGGGATGGAAATTCATAGGGACCGAGTAGTTAATAAATTATGGTTGTCTCAAAAAAGCAATGTTAAAGGTGTTTTGAGCAGATTTGACATGAGCAAAGCAAAGCATGTGAGTGCTCTACTGGCAAATCATTTCAAGCCCTCTTTGGAAAAATGTCCAAAGATAGACTCAAAGATTGAAGACATGTCTAAAATTCCTTATTCCGGTGTTGTTGGTTGTTTGATGTATATTATGGTTTGCACTAGACCTGAATTGGCACAAACATTTAATAAATAGTGCAAATTCATGTCCAATTCAGGGAAGTAGCACTAGGAAGTAGTCAAGTGGATCCTAAGGTAATTGAAGGGTACAACAGATCAAGGTATCATGTTCAGCAAGAAGTAGGGTGTTCCATCAGTTGTGGCATATATAGATTCTGACTATGCATGTGATCTAGATGATAGAAGGTCTACAACAGGGTATGTCTTTACTCTTGCGGGGGACCTATATGTTGGAAATCATCAGTTCAATACATAGTAGTTATGTCTACAACTGAGGCATGATACATGGTTGTAGCCAAAGCTTCCAAGGAAGCATTATGACTTATAGGGTTAGTGAAAGAGTTGGGTGTTGAGCAAGGTGAAGTTCAATTGCATTGTGATAGCCAGAGTGTTATCTATTTAGCAAACAATCCAGTGTATCATGGTAGGACCAAGCATATTGATGTGAGGTTCCACAAGATTAGGGAGTTGTTGGCTCTGGATAGATATTACTTCAAAAGGTTCACACTTAAGAGAATGCAGCTAATATGTTGACTAAGCTAGTCACCAGTGACAAGTTGTAACACTATTTGGTCTTATTAAATATTTCTCAGTGCTAAGAAGGAGGTGCACCTCCTCAGTTTCTAGGACAAATCCTTGTGAAAGAAGTCTTCATAGGGGTTTAATATTCGCCAAGGTGGAGATTGTTGAACATTGCTCATATTATTGAGATAATTATGGGTTGTTGAGAGTATAACTCATATTGTTGAGATAATTATAGGTTGCTGAGTATAACTCAAATTGTTGAGATAATTATGGGTTTTTGAGAAAATTATAGGTTGTTGAGAGAATATCTCATATTGTCGAGATAATTGTTTGTTGAGGGAAACTAGGGATTAGGGTTTTAAATAAACTAAAACCTCGTATTATATATGGCTTGTAACATTGTAATCTATATGCAATTCACAAGACATAAATAAAAGGATATATAGCTACTCTATAGTCGCAGACGTGGGAAATTAGGCCGAACTGCGTGACCAATGCTTTTGTGTGTTTCTCTTTACTCTGATTTGTATTCGTGTTTTTGTTCTAACAGTATATATATATATATATATATATATATATATATATATATAATGAAAATTAAGGAAATACAATATACTGGGGATATAAACCAAACTCAGTCAAACCACGAAATCAACCCAAAAGAGTATACAAAATACAAATAGATCAAATATAACAAAAGCGATTTAAAATAAACTAAAGCAAACACACACACAAATCCAAACTATCTAACAAAGTTGCGTAGGGGCGCAAAACTAAATAGCAAAAACAAAAAATTCTTGTGTGAGCCTTCACTTTTGAAGAAGGCGAATGAGCCAACCGCCGACACAGGTTGATTCACGAACTAACAGTCTGTGGAACAAAAGCCAATAAGCAAAACGAATTTTTCGAGGCAAACAATCTAGCATAAATCAAGACATAATGATATAGATATCAAATTAATATGACATCAATCACGATGAGTGATAAGAATATTAAGTCAATGTCAACTTAGAGAAAGGCAAACCTTAAATCTTGAAACCTGTAGATCTTAACAAATATAAAGACAACCAGGGAGTCAAAATATCAGGATACCAACCATGCACTAGAAACACCAACCTATGACAGTGGATAAAACATTGTCGTTGAAGAGAAACGCCGAAAAAATGAAGGATGTGATAAGGATCATGTGATAATGAGTTTATTGTCGAAAAATCGAAGTGGTCAGTTATGATCATGGAGATCTCGGCAAATTTGATTTATTGAGAAGTAGTACTAAATTTGGTCTAATTACAATTATTCAGAGACCATGGAATTTATTGGTTTTGAGACTTAGTGAAATTTAGAGTACTTAGTTTGTTTATTATTCATGCAGTTGAATGAGGTGTACGTAGATAATATCATACAGTTATTTGAGGACATGTGGGAGTCTGTTGAAGGCGAAGGCTGCATGAAGACGAAGACGTGCCATATTTTTCTTAGTCGACCTTTGTAGAAGGTTAATTTAGGACTAGTATATAATTAAGCATTCACTTATGTTTTGGGGGTCCGCAATTGTACACAAAATTATGTGAAACTCAAAGTATCAGCGTGTTTATGAGAAAAGAGTCAAGAATGTACGTATATACGTTCCATTTTACAAATTAGAATGTTTACTTTCAAGTCATTTGCTGCATTGAATTTAGTTTCAGTCATTTTTTTTTAAGTTTTCCTTGCATTTCGATTTTGATGTCAAATTTGTTTAAAACTTATGATTCACAAAAATATGTCCTGGAAACATTTTGAGTTTAAACCCTTAAGTGAAATGAAACGTGTTTTTGTTTACCAAATTTCACAGTAAACGAATTGGCACACCCAGTGGGACCCTTTTGGGTGAATTTATACCTTTTTGCTTTTGAAAATTATTTTGCAAATTTCTACGTTTAAGAAACTTCTCAAATTGTGTGTGTGCATGAGATTGAGGATTGGTAAGATAACCAAAAAAGAAGTTAGAAGACCAATAAGGAGATACGTTAGGAGAATGGTTACTCCAAGAAACAACAGCAATGGAGAACAACCATATAATAGCACAGGGGCAAGCACGGTCATTGCGAGTTTGACTGAGCCAGTCACCTCTATTGCTAGCATGATGGCCATACCATCAACAACAGTTATGCCATCGATTGCACAGGAAGGGACAATATTTTCCCCCTCAACGACACAAAATCACCATGTGACTTCTAGACCAACCATGGCAAGTGACTTTAGGCCTTTTGCTACAAGTTTCACAATGCCTATGCTCCGGCGTGAACAACTTTATGGTATGCCAACATCAATGATGGCAAACTTACATACGAACCCTTCAACATTTGTTGACAATGTTGCGAATGCATGTTTGCTACTATTAGCATCTGGGTCAGCCATAGGTAACCCTGGTCAAACCATCAAACCCCAACTAGGGATGGGGTTAGGTTCCCAAGCAATGCCAAAATTCACTACAAATTTTGTGATGGCGATGAGACAACAAATGAACAAAAGTAACCATGATATGATTAATACACTTACTCAACAAATGGGTATTATATTTAACTGATTGATTCAAAGTACGAATCGGAGTTACCAATAATTGGTAACTCAAATGAATTGAATCGCTTACTTCTTTGGCGCCCCTCCAGCACAAGTTCGACCCATTGCACAACCTCAATTGGCCAGGCCAATTTGAAATGAAGGAATAGTCCTTGAGGGGAACACAAGAATCAAAGGCAACAATTTATGCCCCACTTAGTCGAACAAGAAAGGCCTAGAGAAGTTGAACGCCCACCAATTTTAGTAGTTAATCGAAATTAGAACGCTGACCAAGTGGTCCAACAGGTCCGACAATAACATATGGTGGGAGAAAACAATCATGCAGTCATAGTTGAAAGGGTAATGGCGCATAATGGTGTGAACATGGGTCTATAAGGCCAAATTACACATATCCCTTGTCAGAGTATGTGTTACAAACTGAACTTCTAAGAGGATGGTGATAACCATATAATATACTGCATTTTCTGACTCGATTCACTTAGCATTTAATGTTATTTTGTCACCTTTTATAGTGTTATGCTGGTAGTCTATGTTTGTTTCAGGTACTTTACAGGTAGAAATCAGTACGCTAGAAAATAGGATGAAAAATGGCTGAAAAAGGAGAAGAAGTGAAAAAAATGTATTGGTTGCGACCTCCATGGTGTTTGACATGTCGTGGCAGCCATTGGGCACCACTCATCTTAAATATATGCCAAAAATGAGCCCTGAAGTTTATGGCATTCGCCATGACCCCCAACCAGCCCACGTTTACCAATTACACTCATGGCATTCCCCATGGGCTTCAGGAGCTAAATAATAACAACATCTTTGCCCAATCTTCTCCCACTTCAGCAGAAATATCTCCCACTACTCCTACATGAATTGACTCTCTTTTCAGCATTTCATAGCACTATATATAGCCATAAATTTTAGTTTTTAAGTATCCAAGTTATTAGAGTTTAGAACCTTGGTTTTGGGAAGAAAGTCCATTATTGTAAAACCTGCACTTTCTCACATTAAGGGATTGCTGCATCTTAGAATTAGGAGTTTTTCTGTTTACACTTGGATCAACATTTACAACAATCTTGTCTAAATCGCCTTTAAATTTTAATTTCAGAATCCATTTTTATTCAGTTATTATTTTCAGGTTCTGCTCTATCTATTGCTTTATTTTTCTGCTTTAATTTTTACTTTCTATTATTGCTACTGCTCTTAATTTTTAGACTTGGTTATTGTTCAATGTTGCTGCTATTTAATTTCTAGTTTCAGTTTGTATTGTTTTTGTTGTTCATTGCACTATTCTAATTTACATATCAGTTTGGATTTGTATTGTACGTATTGATTCAATTGCATGTGTGTATGATTGGCTACTTACAAGTGCTTCAATATATATATATATATATATATATATATATATATATATATATATATATTAATCTTTATTGTTTCTATTTAATTTTTATTTAGAATTATTTTTATGTTCGGCTTAATATTAAATAACAGTATGTTTCTCGTAAACATGTCCGACTAAGTTTTTAGAGTTCGGGATGTGATGACCGTCGTTTTGACGGGACTCGGTGAAATATATCGGCAGTGATTTTCAATATTAATTTATTTTTCTGGTTCTAAATTATATTTTAAAAGTCAAAAAGCTTTGCGCGATAACGAAAGCACTCAGATACAAGTCAACAGCGCGATAGTGTGAGATCGATATCCGATCATAAAATTTGGATTTTTAATTTCTAAAAACAGCGACATCGCTTTATTAATTAATTAGGATTTATCTATTTTCAAAAATTGTTTTGAAATTGTAACTTGTGGAGCGATAGCATGGTAATTACGGTTCCGAAACATAACACGGGCTGCACGAAAGTGAGTAGCGTTTTTAAATTAGTAATTCCTCCAAAAAATTATTTTAAAAACAAACGAAGTGCTGAATTTTATCTGTGTCCCGAAGGTACACCAAAAATTAAATTCCGGTCTTCGTTTAATTTAATTCTCAAACTAGTTTTTGATCTGTTCTCAAACAAAATCTGATTAGCCTTAGATTTACATAGCAATTGTATATAGCAGTAGATTTTCTATTGGTCTTTGTGGGTTTGACAACCTTTTGTATTGCTCCTATATATTATGGTGGCTAGGTTTGTCATCAAACCGTAGATAATAAATTGGTATTTCTTAAACTTCTCTAAAGTTCCTACTAAAATGTATTTGTAAAAAAATTATAGGTTTTTAGAAACACGTGAAATTAATATCTATTTCTTTACATGTTTTGAATTACTATGTTTAGAAGAAGGGATAAAAAAAACTCTTTTACTATTAAGATGTACTTCGATGCTAATGTTAGGATAAGTACTAAATGGAAAACTTCTAGGAAAGAAATTATAGAATCAGTTCATCCACCTTTAGAAGCTATTAAAATTACCACTTCTAAAGAAAACATAGAAATAAAAGCTTCACCATTTAAATCTATAGCTAACCCTGTAGATCAGAGAAAAGACATTAATAATCTGCACAGTCAGATACATTATTCAAACCAAATACTTCACACTATGTCCCAACAATTAGATAGGATAAAGAACTATATCCCTCAACCTAAGGATGTTAAAGACTATAAATTAGATCCTACCCGGCCTATTTATCAATACCATACTCCCTCTAACCAAGAGTTGAAAGAAATGAGTTTAGGTCGTGATACTAATCATAAAATAGAGGAATTAGTTACTAAATTAAAAACCTTACACATAGGAACTTCTTCAGGAGAGATAAATACTTTATCTCGAGATGAAGAATACGATAATATGGTGAGCAAATTAGGTGGTAGAGCCCCAAGGCCTAAAACCCGAAACTATTATCCTAGGCCTTCATTTGCTGATGTTCAATTTGAAGAAAGAAGTAGTTTTGTAGAAAATAATTATTCAGGATAGTCCATTGTCGAGTGGATCATCGATGGTGCGTATGAACAATAAGTTTTAGATACAATACAAAACATGACTATGGCTGCTAAAGAAATATTAGTTATTGGGTTTACAATACAGTTAATAGGATGGTGAGATAATCTCCTTAGTTCAGAAGATAAATACCAAATAGATTCAGCTGAAAAAGCATAATCTAACAAAGAGATTTGTGTTACAACTCTCTTATATGTTATTACTAAGTTCTTTGTATGAGAACCTCTAAAACTCCGACACGAGCATCATACCAATTATTAAATCTTTATTGTCCAACCATGTTTGATTATAGGTTGTATAGAGATATGTTCTTATCCAAACTCTGCCTTAGGTCGAATGGTGCGGCAGATTATTGGAAAGAAAGATTTATTAGTGGATTACCTAGGTTATTTGCAAAAAAGGTAAAACTTAATATTAAACAAAATTTTAATGGAACAATCCCTTATCAGTCATTAAATATAGGAGAATTATCTAATTATGTAATTGAAACTGGTATACAAATTTGTGAACATTATAAATTACACAATAAGATTAAAAATGAAAAGGCTAGTAATAGGCGCAAAATGGGATCATTTTGCGAGCAATATGGAGTTACTCCTTTAAGAGCTCCGAGTAACCCCAAGAATAAAAAGCTTGTTGGTAAAGGAAGAAAAAACTTCCATTATCATAAGAAGCAACCTTACAAAGATAATTCAGAATTTTATTTAAAACCTTACAAGAAAAAATTATGGTAACTTTAAGACAACGATGTTAAATGCTATAAGTGTGGTTATTTTGGCCATTATGCTAATAAATGCATAGTTCAAGAAAAAATTAATCAACATAGTAACTTAGGCATTTCAGAAGAATTAAAAGAAAGCTTAATAACTACTTTAAATAACATCATGTTGAACTCAGAGGAAGAAAGCTCTTCATCATCTAAATAATCTTCTTATGAGGAAATACATCAAATTGATAATTCTAAAAAATCAGATGCTGATTTTGATGAGTGTTTAGGCCTAGATTTCTACAATTGTTACAATTGTAACAAAATAATTAATGTTTTAACAAATAATCAAGCTGATACCTTGATAGGAATATTAGACAAAACGAAAATTTCAGAAAGCAAGAATGCTTTCATGCGACAAAAGCAAAATATTATAGATGAAAATGATATTTGTAAAAAGAATATTCACAAAGTAGAATTTAAAAATATTATAGATTTATTTAAAAAAAAAACAGCTGAAAAAAACTGTTTATATTAAAGATTTACAAGAAGAAATTAGTAATTTAAAAAATGAAATTAGAACTCTAAAAACTATGGATGATTAGATAGAAATTAAACTTTTAGAGTTATAAGGAAACATAATTAGTCAGAATCATGCCAATAAAAATTTATTAGCCTTATCTAGCTTAAGAATTTATTTAAATGGTTAAACTTTTATGAGGCTAATAATTTTTTATTGGCTTGATTCTAAATAATCATGTTTCCTTGTAACTCTAAAAGTTTAATTTCTATCTCATCATTCTTTGTTTTTAGAGTTCTAATTTCATTTTTTAAATTACTAATTTCTTCTTGTAAATCTTTAATAGAAACAGTTTTTTCAGCTGATTTTTTGAATAAATCCATAACATTTTTAAATTCTATTTTGTGAATATTCATTTTACAAATATCATTTTCATCTACAATATTTTTAATTTGTCGCATGAAAGCATTCTTGTTTCTGAATTTTCCATTTTGTCTAACATTCCTATCAAGGTATTAGCTTGATTATTTATTAAAACATTAATTATTTAGTTACAATTGTCACAATTGCAAAAATCTAGGCCTAAACATTCATCAGAATCATCATCTGATTTTTATAAATTATCAATTTGATGTATTTCCTCAAAAGAAGATTCTTCAGATGATGAAGAGTTTTCTTCCTCTGAGTTCAACAAGATGTTATTTAAAGTAGTTATTAAGCTTTCTTTTAATTCTTCTGAAATGTCTAAGTTACTCAGTTGATTAATTTTTTCTTGAACTCTGCATTTATTAGCATAATGCCAAAACGACCACACTTATAGCATTTAACATCTTTATCTTTATGTTTAGATTTATGGTGTTTTCTGCAAGGTTTCTTACCATGATTTTTCTTGTAAGGTTTTCTATAAAATTCTGAGTTATCTTTGTAAGGTTGCTTCTTATGATAATGGAAGTTTTTTCATCCTTTACCAGCAGGTTTTTTATTCTTGGGGTTACTCGGAGCTCTTAAAGGAGTAGCTCCATATTGCTCGCAAAATGATCCAATTTCGCCCCTATTACTAGACTTTTAATTTTTAATCTTATTTTGTAATTTATAATTTGTACAAATTTGTATACCAGTTTCAATTACATAATAATTCTCCTATAGTTAATGACTATGTTTACCCTAAAAAATGGTAAACAATCGTTGGTCTTCAAATGCATGGTTTACTAGCAGGATCAACCAGTGAGTCCTTAGAACGAAGTGCTTAAGGGCTTGTTTATTGTTATTTCCTTTGTGTTCTAAGAATTATGGACTTCGATTGTGTCGAATGGATGTATGAGGATAATGTAATAGTGAGTTTCTAAACTTTTTGTAAAAAAAAAAGGTAAAGTAAAAGTAAAAGATACTGAAAGCATTTAAAGAAAAATAAAGGCTGGGAAAAGATGAAAATGATGAAGACAATGTAAATTAAATGAATTAAGAAACTTTGCATTTAACAGTAAACATGATGTTTCATCTGTGTTTACATTCTCTCAGTCATTCGCTCGTTTCTCTTAACGATGATACTTTGAGTTTCTTTGTGAGACTTTTCTAGTACAAATGAACACCCTAATCCAATGAAAATGAACTACTATATATAGAAGTCTAAAATAACTACCCTCTAATGTTCCTTTCCCATTAGTTCGCCACGTGCACTTCTGCATGTTATTTCCTTTCCAATTTTCTCCATGTGTCCCTCTTAGATCAGAACCCAAGCAGTCACCAAGATTTGAATGTGACAAAATTGCGCCCAAACAACCGCTTCTTCGATCGGCTCTTGTTGCGACACTACCTGCCTGGTCGAAGTAGATGTTGTCAAACCACTCACTTCAACAACCAAAAATCCTCTAAGTCCTCAAAGCGCAGTCGAACCACTTCTCTTTTAAAACTTTACTCTTGTTTGCTGGTGTCGTACCTTAAAAAATGAGAACGGCCTTCCGAAGCGCAATCGCACGCTCGCGGGATGGGCTTAACAGAGTCTCCACTGATCTTTATTTATTCCCATAAAGGAAAATGGAAAATATCGAATAAAACCCCTAAAAAAGAAAGACAAGGATATGGTCATCGTAACCAATATCTGGGTTCGGGAGTCGGTTACGTTAGGGGAAGGTATTAGCACCCCTCATGTTCGTTGTACTTAACGGAAACCATTTAGTTAGGGTCGATGTATGTTAGCTTATGTTAGTTCCTAATCTTCTATTTATTGAATGGGAAAAGAGAGAGAAGAGAGATGTTTTTTAGATTTTTATTAAAGAGAAATGAGACCTAGAGGTTTTTATTACTAGGGGTCGATAATATTTCACAATCTTGTGCCTACGTATCCTCATAGTGCAATGAGGAACTCAGAGCCTTCGTAGTTCAGAGACTACGGTGAAAAAAGAAAGCCTATGTATTCTCATTGTGAGATAAGAAATCAGAGTGTTTGTAGTTCTGGGTAAAAAGAGTTTGTTTGTTGGTCGATTTTAGCAAAAGATATTTAGTTGCATTCGACAGAAAATATTGTTTTACCCAAAACAGGTGAGGAATGGATGTTTGCATCACAACATAATGAATTTACAAATCAACATTCGCGTGAAACGCCTCTTATCTCAACTCAAGAAGTTTGTGGACGAAGCAATTTTTTGCGTCATCTCAAGACACAATATCTCACGTTTATGAAAAGAGTTTTTAGGATTATTCGCACGGTGGCGAGAAAAGATAGTTTGATTGGTTGAATGTATTTTAGGTGAATGACGAACATTTGATGATAATCAATTGTTCAAAGAGTTACGCTAGAATGCTAGATTCCAACGGCCCTTATTCATTCAAGTTGTTATAAAAATTGTTTGATGGACAACGAACTCTTGATGATAATCAATTGCTTAAAGAGTTACGCCAAGATGCTAGATCTTAACGGACTTTATTTGTCCAAGTTAATATTAAGAGTTTTAAGAAATGAAAGAAAAGAATGAATGTCTATCCCAATGCGTAAGGCTCGGGACCAATCATTCGAGGGTTCAGTTGGAATGCTAGATTCCAACAGTCCTTATTCTTTCATGTTTATTTTAGAAAGAAAAAAAAAAAAAAGAAGATTGATTTAGAAGATAGTTGAAAATGAATTGTATTTATTTTGAAATGAAGGTGTAGAAATATGAAATTGATTATTGAAATGAAGTTGATTGCAATTAATTTTTAAAATAGTTTGAAGTTATTCAAAATCGATGGTGACATGTTATAGATACGATAATTTACATGTGTGATAATATGGACATGAATAGAGAAATTAACTAACAAAAAAATAGTAATTAAACAAAATACATTAAAAAAAACTTAATTGTAATCTAATCCACCTAAAACTTAACCAAAAAAAAATTAGCTAATATTCTAAATAGTTAACTAGAGCACAAGAAATAAAGTAAAAATCATAAAAATAAAAACAAAACAAAAAAACAAAATAGGGGTTAAATATGGATAGGGAAGTGCAAAGCATCTCAAAATTCAATCGGGCTTAACCCAACTTAAAATAATAAAACTAAAAACTAAAAAAAAAAAAAAGATAAAAAAAACAGACAAAATAAATATTAAAACAAAAGATGAAATAAAGATGATGCTACATGCAGGTATTGGTTCCTCTTAGATTAGTCGGTCGCAAGGCCGGATACCAAGATTTCCAAAAAAAAAAAAATATATGCTACAAGCAAGAGAGGGCACCTCCTCTGGTCAAAAGGCGAACATTCAAATTTTAAAGCACATCCCATTAGAACCTGACATGTGGCAAGGAGTTAGCAAAAAATAAAATTAAAAAAAAAACATTTATTCATCTTCTCTCTCGTGACTCATCCAGATCCATTCTCTTTCTCTTTGCTTTTCAATGAAAATATATGGAAAGTTTCTAACTTATCACCCTCATCTCTCCCTCAAAATTGCGAATCAATCAACAACCAAAAAAACATTTCATATCACTTCTTCGTTAGGGAAAAAAGGGAGTTTTCTTCTCCAATCATCTATAAATCTAAACATGAGGGACAAACAGTAAATCCAAACCTTAGAGTTTCGGATAGCGGCAATATCGCAACGTGGCTGGAGACAGGATGAACACACGGTGAGATCGTGAGCCGAGGACGAAGGAATGCAATAGTTGGATTTATCTCTTCGGAAGAGAATTTCGTAGATGTTGGATGTTGTGGTTTTCGTTAGCTTGAAGTCACCGACAGCGAGTTTTGTATGGTGAGGAAGTTGTGGGTTGGCGTTGGATTCAATTTCTTCTTCTTCTTGCTGCACTTCTTTTTTGGTTCTGTGGTTGTTACTTGTGTTGTTTCGTGAGGGTGGAAGAGGTTAAGGGGTGGTGTCGGGGCGGTTTAGATGGAGGAATGAAGCAAGGATGAGTTTGTCGTGTTGTTTTGTAAATGTGGTTTCGGTGGTTTGAAGTGAAGGTGGGGGATTATGGAGTAGTGAAGCAAGTTTGTGAAAATCTATTTATATCTTTCTCTTCTCCATTCTTTTTTTCTCTTTTGCTCTTGATTTTTTTTAGAGTTAATTATACGATTCCCCTCTGCCATTAGGGTGAGATTTGGTTTTGCCCTCTTGAAGTGTTTTTTTTTAACGCCCCCTAATAAAACCAAAAATAAATTTTTACCACACCCTATCCCTTGTTTGGGTGATTGTGTATTCCTCAATTGACTATGTGGCATTTATCTTGATTACATGGCACAGATGTGCCATTTATCTATTAATTTAATTTTAATTTATTTTCGTATAAATATTATTTATTTAAATTGTTATTTTAAAAATTAATTTTTTTTGGGCCAAGATCACACATAAGTCCATTGCTAGCAGCAGCCCATTTACTTAGTTTGTTTTCAACTCATTAAGACACTTGTGTGTTTAGTATATATACACTTGCATTTTATGTTAAACTTCCAATGTGGGACTTCTTTATATCATTGCAGCCACAGCTCCACAAGGTGCAGCACTTAAGCTTCTGGCAGAAAGTTAAATTGAAGAATTAGGAAGCAAGCCACTTTGATTCTTTTGAGTTTGAAGGATCGCAAAAGCCCCACCTACAATTGTTTTCTAAAGCATGTTTACTTGATGATTAACATGATAGTGATTTTATTATGCAGCCTGCAACCAGAGACAAATGATTAATATGATCATCTTATTTACTAGTGTTGCATATATTTCAACATACTTAGAAATCATACATCTCTGATACTACTATTTTCCAAAGTAAAGAAGCCTCTTCATAGCAATCTGGGGACATATATTTGAGGACATATACATCTCTGATACTACATATCTGATACTACTATTTTCCAAAGTAAAGAAGCCTCTTCATAGAAATCATACTTAGAAATCATACATCTCTAATACTACATCTGGGGACATATAATTAGACAAATGATTAATATGATCATCTTATCTACTAGTGTTGCATATATTTCGCCTTTACTTGAGCGCATTATTTTCAAAACTCGAACATGAGTAGCAGACATATATTTACTCTAATTTCAAATGTTATGAATATACAAGTTTGTGCGATTTTTCTACGATGCAGGATGATACTTTGCAAGAGCATTTATGTATGTCATCTTTAAAGATTTCAATTCAAAATCAATTATTATCTCATGCATATGAAATATGGTCATTCAATCGTACTTGAGTAATAAGCTTGATACAATGAGGCCTTTTGGGATTATTGATAACGATAGCTAATAGTTACTGAGAATGATGCAATGCAAGTGTATATTAAGTGAAGATGATTGATATTTTTTAGCAGGTTTCATGTTGGAATTGATTCAACATATACTTTTCATAACTATGGCATGGTGCATGTATGATGGTAACTGATCTTGGTTTTACTCTACTACCTGAAACAACAATTTAACATACTAACTAGCTGTAAATGCGAGGAATTGTATCGTAAGTTCTTCAGAGTTAAGCTAGTATATTTATCAGGACATGTTTATTTACAGGCCATTGAGTTTTTTAATATCAACAAGACTAACAATTAGAAGAAAAAAACAATTAGTGTAGTACCTTTATGTTGGGAAATATCCAAAGTTGACAGCTACTGGTATTGTTCCACAAAGGTCATTATTGGAAACATCATTGCACAATCACAATGGAGGTTTCAAATTAGCATATGAATAAATCAACTGCAAAATTAAGAAAGAAAATGTCAAATGAAATTAAACGTGGATTTTCCCCATTCTAGAACATGAAGAACAGAAAGAAAAAGGCATTTGATTCAACGTGGCTTTGATGATAAGGGTAGCAATTGCTTGCTTAACTGATATCCCAAATTCACATTGATGGTTAAACAATATGTTGCATACAAACCTGGTCCCTGCTCATATAAGTTTCTGCCAGAAGCTTAAGTGCTGCACCTTGTGGAGCTGTGGCTGCAATGATATAAAGAAGTCCCACATTGGAAGTTTAACATAAAATGCAAGTGTATATATACTAAACACACAAGTGTCTTAATGAATTGAAAACAAACCAAGTATATGGGTTGTTGCTAGCTATGGGCTTATGTGTGATCTTGGCCCAAAAATAATAATTTTTAAAATAACAATTTAAATAAATAATATTTATACAAAAATAAATTAAAATTAAATTAATAGATAAATGCCACATCTGTGACATATAATCAAGATAAATGCCACATAGCGAATTGGGGAATACACAGTCACCCAAACAAAGGATAAGGTGTGGTAAAAATTTATTTTTGGTTTTATAAGGGGGCGTTAAAAAAAGTACTTCAGGGGGGCAAAATCAAATCTCGTCCTAATGGCAGGGGAGAATCGTATAATTAACCCTTTTTTTATGGTTCTATTGTTGCTATGGTTGTGAATTGTGATGGAACTTTCTTGTATTATGACATTTGTATGAATCTCATGTGATTGTAAGTTAATGTTCTTGTGAGAGGTGGTTGTGTCACTATGAGAGGTGGTTGTGTTACTATGAGAGGTAGGTGAGGGATATGGCATACAGTGCGCATAGGAGGGAGTAGCTGGTGAGTTTGAAATGGAAAGGTAGAGACGTGGTACTGAAGGTGTTAGGTGTTTTGGAAGATGATATATGAGGTAGAAGAGGTTTGTGGATGTGCGAAGAGTTTTGTAGGTAGTGTGTTTGTATGAGAGAGTATGAAGAAGATAAAAGAAGTGTTTATGGTTGTAGCATCAATAATGGGTGATAGCTTGTGTCAAGGTGATATGTGTGTGTGATGATGAAAAAAGAAGGAGAAACTAAGATGTTTGAAGAGTGAAACATGGATATATGAGAGAGTATCGTGTGTTCCCCAAAACATGCAGGTGGAAGGAGATTTTTTCGTGTGTAGTCTTTATTGTAGTAATATGTTAATGTTGATATAGATATTGAGAAAAGTGAGAAAATGAAGGGTGTTCATGATATTGGTCTTTGCAATGCAGTAAAATATAATACTAGATACTCCACAAAAATGAAACAAAACAAAACACCTTTTGAAAACTTAATAAGTAAGTATTATCAAAAAGAAATAAATACAAAAAATTAAATATTATTCTAAAAAGAAAATTTAATAAATAAATTATAAATAAATAAAAAACTATAAACCTAATTAAAATTTTTTACTAAACCTAATTAAACAAAAAGATTAATTAACTAAAAATTAAATAAAAATCGGTTAAAAACGAGTAATAAGTCTGGTATCGAAGTGCTCGGAAAAATAAAATAAACGCACAAAAATGATCAGCGCAAAATAAATGACTCAGAAAAATACAGTGTTTGGTCAAGTTTTGAAATAGATTTTCCCCGGTTTAAAGGCTCAGACTATTCAAAATGTGGTCGAAAAGCCATCAAAAATTTAAAATGAGCACGTCAGGTTAAACTACGTGAAACGTAGATTCATATAATTGACGTCTGCAAGCTCGATTTTGAAACTTTTCATCCACTGATTTTACGCACAGTTGACTTTTAGTTTGACCGATTTGCTTGTAAATCCAACAGTTTATTCTGGCTGATAATTTGAGTGTTATGAATAGTAAAAAAACATCATAGGATATGCAGATGATGCTAATGTTATGATAATCGTATTGATTCGACGATTCAGGGTCAAAATTGGGGTATAACAGTTGCCCCTATTTAAGTATCTTCAACCAGAGAATATGGAGAAGGATACTCTTCATATGATCGCAATGGGAGATAGTTAAATATTAAAAAGACCCGAATTTTGTCCCTGAATGCAGATGAAATGATATGATATGCCATGTTATGCATGAATGACTCTCTTTTGGTTTGTTAGGAATATGAGGTGAAGTGAAATGGACCATAGCATGATTTTTTTTATGAAAGATGGACAAATTTGTGGGGAATGATGGAGACATATGGTAGCGGCGTTCCATAGGAAATGATAATGACAATGGGTGAAGACTCACTAAGGATGACAAATATATCAACTCGGGGATTTAGAAAAAAATATAATATCGACTCGGGGGGTCAAGAACAAATTAAGACAATAAATCAACTCGGGGTTTGAAGAGACCTAAAGCTAAAATCGATATTGACTCGGGGGTTGAGAGTTATTTAAAGACAATGGCATCGATTCGGGGGTCAAGAAAAAATAAGGACATGACATTGACAACTCAGGGGCTGGGAGAATAAAAACAAAGACATCAACTCGGAGGTCGAGAAACAAAGACAACATCGACTCAGGGGTCGAAACATAAAGACAAAGACATCGACTCAGGGGTCAAAAACAAATCAACTCGGAGGTTGAGAAAATATTAAAACAACATTGACGCAGGGGTCGAAAAAATAAGGACATGACATTGACAGTCGGTTGTGACAACGTCCCAGAAAGTACTCCTTCAGGAGAAAATTTTACTAGGGAAAACTCTGCAAAGGAAAAGTTCTAAACAAGACATCTGCTTTGGGAGCAAAATCAGCAAATGTGTTGGGGAAAAAAACACTAGGGAAAATTCAAATTAGCTTTATCAACAGGTTCAGACATGACCTGATAATACTTAGAATACAAGTGATAATTTTGGAGCCTTCTTATTAGAAGGTCATCCACACAAACAAGACATTGAAGTCTTCTTACTAGAAGATCATCCACACAAAACAAGACTTTGACGACTCTTTATAAAGAAATCGATTAAAACAAACATCATTGGAGTTTTCCAACAAGAATAAACATCCAAGGTTCTGGAAATTCCTTAAAATGAAGATTCATACATGACCTTCTAGGAACCATCAGGAAAAATAAACAGGGTAATAAAACTATTTGTATGTGCCAACAACAATTGGACATTAAAACAGAATGCCAACAACAATTGGACTTTGAAACAAAAGACAACAATCAATGACAAGACTCGGGTCAATGCAAAATGAGCACAAAGTGCACTTCGGCTATGCATGGTTGGAATTTGCATACAGGCTAGGGGTTTTACAAAGGCTGCCTATGGATGTTTTGATTCTTCAACACCAAGGACCCGACCAAGTATCATGTGCTTAATGCGTTCAGATGAAAATTTAACACGCATGACAGTTATATTGGCCAAGGGGATCCTTTTGGAGGATTGAAGGGTTGTGTTAGCATGATTTCCCGACACTCATTTCGAACTTATCAATTGCTGACGCCTTACAGGATTTGCTTGAGAAGCTTAAGAGCATGGGGAGGACTCGCCCCTCTAAGGCTCATATTTCCCCAACCTAATAGATCTTTGAAAAGGTTCCACTCAAAGGGAGATTGGAAGCAGCTTGCCATGAGATGACCTCGAGATGACTTGCCCTAATATTCTGAACTTTGAAGAGGTTTGCCCCTGATTAAACAATTATTGGTATGGTTAGCTTTTAACTGACTGACCTTTGGAGAGTGGGCACACTGTGCTCTTAGGTGGATTGCCCCTCTATAAGTCTTGATAAGTTTTGTCCTTTGATTAACCAACTTTTGTGGTGATTGGCTCATATTGACTATTTCTTAAAGTGATTTTCCCCTGACTGGACTTCTTTCAACCAATCAAATTCCTCAACTGGCTGCATTCGTTGGGATTCCTTTGATAATGAATTGACATGCAAAATGGCATTGTTCAATCAAAATGGTAATGTCAATGCAATGCAAATGCAAATTCTGAAATCAATAATTTTATTAATAGGATAGTGATACTCGGTGGAACAGGTCAATGATTAAAACACAAAAGTGGATCTCGCCATTCACAAGATGAAAGATGATGTGATCAATACAAAGGATTAACAAAGATCTAACGTGGAGTCAGGTTAAGACAACCTTGCTTTAGTATGCTTTCAAAACAAACCCTACCTCAATTAGGTCTTTTAAGGGTTGTAACATGGTCTGGTTCACAATTTTTGAAACAAAAGGATATAAGGCTCAAAAGTTAATTTTATCCCACCCCTTCTTCTTGATGAACTCCAACCCTACGTTCAGTTAATTGACACATGCATTCTTCTTCCAAAGGGGTTTAGAAGTGTTATGGTAAGGATGAGGATTCAAGATGAGGATTTCTTGAAATGACATTCACCTTTTTTTTAGTGAGGATTTGAGGACTTCTTTTTTTTTTATCCCTAAGTTTTGCCTGGACTGCTTCTTTCAAGCTTCCAGTCCACCGGGATACCCTAATTTTCTCCTAAGTCATTTTTGTGGTACTCGACCTAGCAGGCTTTTTTTCATTTTTTCATTTAATATTTTTTTTATTTTGCTAAAAGGTTGGTGACTGCCATGTTATTGGTGGATGAGGAACAACCACTATAGTTTCTCTTGGATTTTCATAACTTCTTCGACACTTTGTGGTGTGCGAAGGATAACATGTGGTTGATCCTCTATGGAAGGATGTTTCCTCTTGCAATTTGAACGCAAAGTCAGATTAACTGAACAAACTACCCTGCCCCAGGTTAAGATTAAGGATTTTGATTCCGAAAGAAACACCAACTTCTAAGCTCAAAGTGGTTGACTAGGGACTAACTCCTTATTTCTTCAGTGTTTGGGGATTTAGAAATAATGCCTTACATCATCAGTAAAGTTTTAATTTAAAGCATACCACAAAAATTATGGGTATTTAGTTTTCATCATCCTCTTTTCAATATTTGCTAAAACAACGGTTTGTTAAAGACAACTGAATGGGCGAAATATTTTTTGTTTTTTTGACATAAAAAAAAAGAAAACAAGTGAATACGAATGGATTAATTCAAAAGATGCATAAACATTTCATTAATCTTATCAATTCAAAGAAAACAACAATGCTTAAAAGCAAATAATAAACAACATACAAAGAAATTACAAAAGGAAATGCTGAAACAGCCAAATGATTGCCAGCTTTAGGGAACGAGCTTCCTTGTCTTGATTCACTTTTGGGTTAAGCCTTCTTCAGAGTTGGAGGTCGTCGTGCTCAATGAGACCAGTATAATAATCACCTTCACACCCATTCTCGACAATTTCTTCTATAGCATGGACTGATGGACCCGCCTGACCAGGTAAAGGATTTATATGAAGGCCCTAAGGCGTAAATGAAATCAAATTGGACTCAATCAAATCCTGTACCCTATTCTTGAATTATTTATAATTTTTGGCTGAATGTCCTGGTGCACCGGCATGGAAGCAACATCGGGCATTGGGATCAAAGCCTGGTGGGTACGGAAGAGGCACTGGATCTAGTTCCTTCGGTTCTACCAATCCTCTATTGATTAAGTATGGAAATATGCGACTGTATGGTATTGGCAAATGATCAAAATGCCTTTTGGCCTTTTAGTGTAGTAGTGTCGTTAATGAGGAGCGTAATGTTGTTGGTATGGCTGCTGTTGTGATATCTGTTGTTGATTCTGAGGGGGTCGTCGATTAACAAGAGGATATTGGCCACATGAAGGGAATGGCATCAGATATGGAGACCTAACAGGTTGCTGACTTTGAACAACTGCTACATATAGATGCTGATAGTAGGCAACTAGAGGTGGAGCTTATTGAGCTTCCTTGATTGAATCAATCTTATCCTCCTCCTCCCTTTGGGAATCGCTAAGGGATTCACTCTCAATGCTTTGGATACTCGAGGCACCTTAGATTTTTCCATTTTTAAGACCACTCTCAATACGTTCCCCAACTTTCACCAGGTCGAAGAAACTTTTTGATGCACTGTCTACCATCTTTTCAAAGTATGGGCTCTGTAGAGTATCCATAAACATGTCAACTAACTATTTTTATGAGAGCGGCGGTTAAACGCGAGCAACAAACTCTCTCCACCTTTGGACATACTCCTTGAACGACTCATTACTCTCCTGAGATAGGACTTTCAATTGGAAGCGACCGGGAGCCTCATCCAAATTGTATTAGTATTGCTTCAAAAAAGTGTTAGCTAGGTCTGACCATGAATGAATGTGGTTTCTTTCTAATTCCATGTACCAAGTCAATGATGCTTCACTCAAACTGTCTTGAAAATAATGAATCATCAGCATATCGTTAAGAGAATAGGCAGTCATTTTTCGGAAAAACATCACCAAATGATGCTTTGGGCGGCTATCCCCTTTGTACTTCTGAAAATCTGGTGTCTTAAATTTCGGTGGTATAACCAAGCCAGGTACTTACACACATGTTTAAAGCATCCAGGTCAAAAGCATCATGCTTCTATATAGCTTTAAGCCTTTCATTCAGCACACGACACTTCTCATCCATCTCAATAACTCATGGTCTCTTGGTCTTCCTCACTGGGATTGCCCTTTGGGAATTTGGCTCTGAGAATGCAAAGCTTTGATACTTAATAGCATCATTAGGTAAGGAATGTCCATCTCGAATAATGGGATGCTCTTGAATAACGAGGGACACGACTGGGATCCGTACAAGCCAAAGTTGAGTAGGGACGCTTACTTGAGGTGGAATAACATTTTCAGTGACGGCAGTCCATTGAACATTGTCTTCTCTCCTTGCCAAAGTTGTCATAGACTTCATGGGTTGGCTCAACTGATTTGCTATCAGATCAACATCTTCTCTTAACACAGTCTATTTTTGCTTTCCAGGGTCCATGATCTTTCAAAGCTGCTTCAAGTCCGATGTAAGTGTCAGGAAATAAGCTGCGGGTTATAGACACGGGATGGAATTAGTTTTTTTTTTTTTGAATGAAATGCAATGCATGCTGGAAAATACAAATGCAATGTATGTGAACGGATGAATTTCTTTTGTATTTTGAAAAATGATATGCATACTGATGAATGCAGATGCAGATGCAAATGATTGGCAACAAACATAGGAGTCAGTTTACGCAACCTTGCTGTAGTATGCTTTCAAAAGAAACCTGGCTTTAATTAGGTCTTTTGAAGGTTGTAACGTGGTCTGGTTTACGGTTTTAAAACAAAGGATATAGGCTCAAAGTTTATTTGTACCCAACCCATTCCTCGTGATGATCTCCAGTCCTATGCTCAGTTAATTCAAACTATGCATTCAGGTTCCAAGAGATTTTTTAATTGCAACGCAGTTATGATGATGGCTCAAGGGCCAAAGGATTTTTGAGATGGCAATCACTCTCTTACAATGTTTTGTTGTTTTTTATGAGAACCTCAGTTAACTCGTTTTTCCTTTGAGGATTTTGGTAACCTCTTGATTGATTTTTCTTTTGTTATCCCTAAATTTTGCCTGAACTGTGTCATTTGAGCTTACAGTCTGCGGGATGCCCCCAATTTTTGCCTAAGTCTCCTTCATAGGTTTTGACTTAGCGGGCTTTTCATTTGTTTTTTTTTCATTCTCTTTTTTTTTGAAAGATAGTGACTGCCTGGCTTAATGATTACGGTGAACCATCATTGGCTTTTGATTTGAAAGAGATCTTCGACACTTCTTTGATGTGTGCGAAGGAAAGCTGGTGATTGCAATAATTCTCTTGTGTTTAAATACACAGTCAAATTAACTGAGAACTACCCATCCCCAGGTTAAAATTGTGGGTTTTTTTGTACAAAAAGAAACTCCACCTTCTAGGCTCGAAAGGGGTTGACAAAGGATTAAATTCCTTATTTCTCCAGTGTTTGGGAGTTGAAACAATGCCTGTACATCATCAGCCAAGTTTTGATTAAAAGCATACAATCCAGCAATTTTAGGTATTTCACTTTCATCATCCTCCCTCCAATATTTGCATAAACAAAAGCTTGATAAAGAAAGTGAACAGGAGATATATTTTTTTGTTTTGTGAAAAAGAAAGTATAAAGACGCACACAGTGGATATAAATGAATTGAATCCAAAATTGCAATGCTCATTTCACTGAAAATTACCATGAAAGTACAAATAAAGTTCGAAAGCAAACAGTCAATAAAATCAAAGGAAAATGCAAACAGAAAGAAACAAGGCCTAGTGATTAATCAGTAACAAGGATGAGCTATCATGTCTGAAACACTGGCTTTAGGAGATGATCCATCTGAAATGACTCAAACTTCACTTGGCATGCTCTGGCAAAGGATTGTTGACAACATTGGGATTATCATCAGCAAAGGACAGGATCTTTGAGTTCACCGATTCTTGTACTCTAGCTTTCAATGCATAGCAGCCTTCCAAGTTATGGCCTGCCCCACCTCGATGGAACTCATAGTGAAGATCAGCCCTATAGCCGGCTAGGAGAGGATTTGGAGGAGGAAGTAGATCCCTCGTTGTAATCAAACCTTTCTTTACAAGACATGGATACAAATTAGTGTAGGACATCGGGATAGGATCAAAGTTAACCCTATTGCGATTCTGATTTTGTCTAACAGGCTGACGAGGAGCTTGAACTGGTTGAGCATTGACAACAGGAGCAACTGCAGCTACATATTGTTGTTGTCTGTGACGAGGTTTCCCTTCAACTGAAACAACATGGATATCGCCATCCTTTTTCTTTTGAAAATTCCCAGCATACTTTTTAGCACCACTAAAGGCTTCAGCATTAGTAATCCTTCCTTTTTTGATACCTTCTTCTAGTCTTTCTCCAATAGTGACTAGGTCAGCAAAACCAGAGGATACACTGCCTATCATCTTCTCCCAAAAGAGTGGTTGAAGAGTGTCCATGAACAAACCAGTCAATTCTTTTTCAGCCAAGGGTGGCTCCACTTGAGCAGCTAGCTCTCTCCAGCGCTGAGCGTACTCCTTAAAAGATTCTTTTTCTTTCTGAGACATATTTTGCAATTGACGGCGATCAGGTGCCATGTCCAGATTATACTTATATTGCTTTAAGAAAGCATCAGACAAGTCCATCCTGCTTTGGATACGGTTCTTCTCAAGTCCCATATACCATTTCATTGAAGCCCCACTCAAGCTGTCCTGGAATTAGTGAATGAGCAGTTTGTCATTTTTGGCATGAGCAGCCATCTTGCGGTAATACATCACCAAGTGGGTTCTAGGACAGGTGTGCCCCTTGTACTTTTCAAAATCAGGAGTTTTGAATTTTGCAGGTATGACCAAGTCTGAAACCAAGCACATGTCCATTGCGGCAGCACTAAAGACATACTTCCTTCCAAGGCTCTTATCCTTTTGTCCAGAGTTTGCCATTGCTCTCTGACTTCTTCAATGTATCCAGGTTCTCCCTGACTTTCAGATTGTGGACCAGCAGCATGGTACACGAAAGGATTCTCAGGAATAACTTGAGCAACAGAATGCACAATAGGCTGAGGTTCAGTGAACAATGGAGCTGAAGATACTGGCGAAACAAAAACAGGAGTAGTTGCAAAGGGTGGCGAGTAATTTGGAGGTAACCCAAATTCTGGCCAAGTAGAAGCTGGTTGCTGAGTCAGTGGAGGGTCAACAGCAGCAGGTGAAGTTTCAACAATCATAGTCCTCTGAGGTGGTTCACCTCTAGCAATCAGAACTTGCAGCATTTCTGTGAACTTAGTCATACCGGCCTTTAACTCATCAATTTCCATTCTGACTTCGGCGTTGTGTTGTTCTTGATTTTCCATTCTCAATCTGACAGCAGCTCTAGTTCCGTAGTTGTGTTGAGGAAACAGCTTGACGGTGAACAGATAACTGGAGAAGGAGACAGTTGAAATGAGTTTCTAAGGTAACTGGGAAGAATGCATATGTATGCTCATGGATGCAAGAGTGCATGGATGCAACAACCACAAACAAGATCACTCAAAGCACACGGGTTCAAAGGTCCGAGTCACGAGCATGGAGTCAAGGGTAAGAACCAACCCATAAAGGTATGTACTAAGGGTATAACACCTGCCGAACAAGGTTCTAAAGAAGTTCCCAGGGTCTACAACCTATCTTTCGGATATTATCAATTTCCCAATTGCTTGGTAGTCAATAATATTCTCAAGAGAGTCTCGTCTGAGTGTGGTATCGCATAACAACTGATTCAAGTTTGCACCTGAATAGCCACCGCACCATGTCCTAATAAAGCCAAGATGGGTTAAGGGTTCTAAAGTTCCCAACTTCGGGTCCTCGAATCAAGAAGCATAACGGGTTTGCCATTTCTGGTCTGCCATTACTACCTCTTGGAAGGAGTGCCTCTACTGAGTCCTCGGGAATGGTTGCCAGAGTCGACAATTTTCCAAGTTACATTCCATCATCTGCACCAAATACGCAGGATAGAACATTACCAAAGAAAACCTCGTCTGGATGTGGAGTTTTCGTGCATACTAAGTCTGGCCAAATGCCACACAAGTCACACTACTTTCCACCCTAGTCTTAGGTGTATACTCAAGTCTGGGTATAAGACTTATCTCACCACACAGAAGAATTCCCAAACAGAACAAGCAAGTAACAAGCAAATCAGGCAAAAAGCAGTAAATAAATCAAAGTAGGCTAAACCCCTCAAGGGATGGACCAGCAAGAGGTCAATTTGTCCCCAGCAGAGTCGCCACTTTTGTGTAGCGGCAAAATCGTGAGTATAAGCTATTGATTAACTTAACTCGAAAAGCAAGAGTCGCCACCGCACTTTTATTTTATCCCAAAAAAGGAAAGTAAAAAGAGCGAACAAAACCTACACAAGCTCTACAACAAGAACAAGTGAAGAGAGACTGGATAAGGGGGGTTGGTTACACAATGGAAAGGTGTTAGCACCCAAAAAGTCTATAGTACTCTATAGGAACCCTTTGAAATATCTACCGCTTTTGGTCTGAAAATGTTTGCTTGAAAAGTGATTGAGGAGATGAGAAGAGAAATTGTTTTTAAGATTTTTGTGTTTGGAGAGACTTGTCGCCTCATGCCTACGTACCCACGATGTGCAATATAGGATCAAAACCCCGTAGTTCGTGGTACAAAGAATGAAATTTGTTTGTTATGGTTGATTTTAAATGTAAAGACAAGTCGTCATTTCCAAGCGAATAATTCTTCTTAAAGAAATGAATCATGTCTAAACTTATGAAAAAGTTTTGAAGGAAAAGGTGCATAAGGCACAAAAAGAGTTTGATGAGTTTGGTGTTTTTTAAAGTCTTTTGAAAAAGGTGTAAATATGCTTATGTAGTTTAGCATTTGTTAAGAAATGAAAAGAAATGAGTAAAATCACTTGACAAAGTCAAGGTTTGATTATGAAAGAGGTGATAGTTTGAAATCAAGAAAGTTTGGAAAAAGGGAGAGAGTTTTGAAAATTGAAGAATGGGGAGGAGAAGAAGTGACTATCCTAAAGCATAAAGTAAAAGCTAAGGATAAGAAAGATCTAACCACAAATGTAGCTATTTTCACCATAAACCATGCAAAAACACAAGTCTTCAAAGTCTTCGAACCATAATTCCAAAGCAAAGGGAAAAGGTCCTAGTTCTAAGTCCAAGGTTCCAAGAATAGCATTGGATGTCCTAGTTCTAAGTCCAAGGATCCAAGAATAGCATTGAAGTCCAAGGTCTAGGTGCAAAACTCCATGTTCATTGCAAAGGATAGTAACCATAGTCCAAGATTAGAAGCACAAGTTTTTTTAGAGGTTTTGGCCTTTATTAATGTTTTTGGTCCAAGTGGACAAAGTGAAAAAGGCATAAACATAAACATGTGTCCAAGTGGACAAAGTGAAAATTGCAGAAGCATAAACATGTGTCCAACGGACAAAGGAAAAATATGCGGAAGCATAAACATGTGTCCAACGGACAAAGGAAAAAATTGCATAAAAGTAAAAGAGAGATAGGGAGCAAGAAGGAATTGTAAAAAAGTGAGAAGTTAGTAATTAGTTGTTAGTTGTTAGAGTAAATGATCAATAATGATTGAATATTGTACTTAGGTCAAGGTTAATGAAGACTTGTTAGAAGATTGATAGAATCAAAGCCTCTACAACAACAAGCTTCATAGATTTTGAACCTAATACAAAAGATCAATCAACATTTGTTAGTTTCTTGGATTGGCTAGAATTTTGGTAAAACAAAGGTTGTTCAATGTTTGATGTCAAGGTGGTGATGTCACAACATTGAGTCTTAACACTGGGCTGTGTTAAGTGTTTAAGTTACTGAAGTTTGGATGTCTAATGTCACAAGCGATGTTGTGACATTAGATCTGCAGAATTAATAACATCAGGGTTTGTGATGTTGTTAGGGTTTGCATGTTAGCTGGAATTGTGGAGAGCAGGTAGTCTCATTGGATGTGGATATCTTGGGATAGATATTCTCTGCTGCATAGGAGATCTGGTGCAGATTTGTAGGAGATTTAAAAGGTTGAAGATTTGAAAAGGTTTTAGGAGAAAATCTGTTTTGAAGATTCAGTTTTAAATAACAAATCAAGTCAGATATTGTAGCAGGTCCAAGCCCAATTCAGATAGCTATATAAAGCGCATCTGTAATGAAGAAAAAGTAACGAAGAAAGAGAGCTAAAGACTGAGTGTCGATTGTGTCTTCGTGTATGTTTTGTAAACCATTCGAGTGTTAATTGGTATTGTTATTTTGAGTTGTTCTTGATCAAAGCTGTGAAGCAGAATCAAGTAGTGTTATTCAAAGTGTGTGATCTTTGAAGTATATCACTGAAGTGTTTTTAGAGATTGAGTAGTGTTCTCATATCTAAGTGGTTTCTTAGGTAGAAAGTCACTAGTAGGAATTAAGATTAGGAGATTGTCAACTGGTTTGTTGAGTCTGTAATTTAATTCTACAAGTAGTGAATTTCATCCCTGGCTTGGTAGCCCCCAGACGTAGGTAGTTAGACCGAACTGGGTGAACAATTTGGTGTGTTATTCTGCTGTTTTATTTGTCCATTGTGCAGAGTGTGTTATTGCGACATCGCACTTAACATCACACGTCTGATACCAGAATTTCAATTGGTATCAGAGCAGGCATCCTGTCTGTCTCTGGGTGAGATCTAGAGAAGTTACTTTCTAGTGTAAAGATGGACAAAGAAGTTGGAGGATTTGTCAACAGACCTCCTATTTTGGATGGATCCAATTATGATTATTGGAAGACATGATCCAATCACGTTTTTGAAATCCTTGGACAGCAGGGCTTGGAAGGCTATAATTAAAGAATGGAAAGCACCTGTTGTGTTTGAAAAGGATGATGCTGGCAAAGATAAAGAGGGTACTTCAAAGCCGAAGCCTGAAGAAGAATGGACCAAGGAAGAAGATGAGCTTGCCCTTGGTAATTCCAAAGCTCTAAATGCAATTTTCAATGGAGTGGGTAAGAATATATTCAGGTTGATCAATACCTGTGAAGTTGCTAAGGAAGCTTGGGATATTTTGAAGGCTACACATGAAGGAACATCTAGAGTCAAGATGTCAAGACTTCAGCTTCTAACATCGAAGTTTGAAAGTCTGAAGATGAAGGAAGATGAGACTATTCATGACTTCCACATGAATGTTCTTGAGCTGGCTAATGCATCTAGTGCTCTTGGTGAAAAGATGTCAGATGAAAAGCTTGTAAGGAAGATCCTGAGGTCCCTTCCTAAGAGGTACAAGATGAAGGTGACTGTAATTGAAGAAGCTCAAGACATCAGCAAGATAAGGGTTGATGAGCTCATTGGATCTCTTCAAACCTTTGAGCTTGGTTTGAATGAAGAAGAACCAGAAAAGCAGCCCTAGAGTATAGCCTTGGTCTCCACTCCTGCAGAAGCTAAGAAAGTCAAAGATGATGATTCTCAGGAAGATCTGTCTCAAGCCATTGCTATGTTGGGTAGGCAGTTCAACAAAGTGTTCAAAAGGTGGAACAATAACTATAAGCCTAATGTCAAGAACATCTCTTCTGACATCAGCAAGTCAAAAGAGAAAGATGAAGAGAAGACTGCCCAGGATAAAGGTGTTCAGTGCTTTGAATGTGAAGGGTATGGACATGTCAAGAAAGAATGTCCCACATTCTTGAAGAAGCAGAAGAAGGGCGTGTCAGTTTCCTGGTCTGAATCTGATAGTGAAAGTGAAGGTGAGTCAGCAAGGCATGTTAGAGCCTTAACAGGAACTGTTGTGTCTGATAATGATAGTGACGGAGAAATAACTTATGACGAGTTAGCATCTACTTATCAAGAGCTGTGTTTAAAAAGTGCTGAGATTTGTCAAGAAAACAAGTGTCACAAGCAACAGATTGCTCAGCTTGAGAATGAAAAAGCTGATCTGGAAAATGAAGTTGTACTAGTTAAATCTCAACTTGATCAGATGACAAAATCCGTTAGGATGATGAACAGTGGTACAGATACTCTTGATAAGATTCTTCAGTCAGAGAAAGCTGCTGGAGATAAATCAGGTATAGGATATGTGGCTGAGAAAAAGGTATCTTCTGAAGCAAGCACTTCAGGAACCAAGAAGGAGATGTTCCAACCAATGTCTCAACATCAAACAAAGAGACATGATCCTACACCTAGGAAGGGTGCTCATTCACAGCCTCAAAATGTTGAGAAGAAGAATGGCCCTCATCAGAGGAAGATGCAGCCCCATGGAGCTAGTCAGTGTATGCCTCCTCAATTTCACAAGAGCATGGAGGCTGTTAGGTCCAATCAGAACAGGTTTCATCAGATGTCTCAACAACAGGGTAACTGGTATGGATATGAATACAACAATGTTGTGCCTCATTACTATGGAAGAAGGAAGCCTCATCACCATAGGAGACAGCCTAGAAGACAGCATCCTAAGTTCAGGAGACAGTCTACCTATGGTAAAAGACAACAGCACCATAGAAGACAGGCCTACTATGGAAGAAGGAATCAACATTATGGGTGGGAGCCACAGCAATATCATCAGTATAATGGTAGACAATATAACCAATTCAGAGATGAAAGAGTTAGATGCTTCTATTGTGGAAGGTTTGGACATGTGCAGTCCTCTTGCTTCAAGCTTCATGGTTATCTAAATTCTGCTCCTCAACCCAGACAGAAAGAGGTCAGGCCCAAGGTGGTGAAACAATGGGTTCCTAAAGCTCAGGTCACATGTCTATTGGCTCATACCTCAGATGGACATTTTTCTATGGATGCATGGTACTTTGACAGTGGATGCTCAATGCACATGACTGGATCCAAGGAGCAGTTGGTGGAGTTCAACCCTTGCCATGCAAATAAGGTTGTGTTTGGCAATGGAGAAAAAGGAGTAGTAGAAGGAGTTGGAAGAGTGAAGAATCTTGCTGGTCTTACCCTTGATAGTGTGATCCTTGTCCAAGGTTTGAAGGCTAATCTGATTAGCATAAGTCAGCTATGTGATGAAGGTTACAAAGTTAACTACACCAAAGATGAGTGTGTGGTATCGAATGAGCATAATCAGATTGTTATGAAGGGTGCCAGATCCAAAGATAACTGCTATCAGTGGATTCCCCTTGAAGTTAATTCAACTGATGATGTTCAAGTTGATGTTATAACATCAGACTATGACATCAGGTGTGAAAGGATGCTGAAAGGTCACTCAGAGTTAATGAGTTCTGATGTGAATCCTTTTAAATTTTTAAAAGGAAAGTTTTTATGGAGGGAGAAAATTAGTGATTGGTCTTTAAGAGGTACTCAAAATCAGGTGCCTTACCATATTGATTCTATATCAAGATTCATCAAAGCGTTCTCGTCTCAACGGTTCATCTCCCTTAATCTCAACAGAATAGAAAAATCTTCTCTAAACCTAGTATGTTACAAAGGAACGATGTCTTCCCCATCCAAGAACTCTGATTCTCAAAGACCTGCGCATGTACGAACTAGGGTTTCTTCGGAAAAAGAACTTGTTGACAAAGAACATATTCCTATGGCACTTCCAGATTTAGGTAACTCTAAACCTTCAACCAAGCTGAATAAAACTGAAACTAGGTCATCATCCTCTCAAGCTGTTGAGGAGAAGTATGATGTGGACATGCAGTTGGAGCATATTGCCACCAAAATTCTTGAGAAGGGAATACGTGTGAAAGGGATTTCTGTCCCTTTAAGACAAATGCCTGCTGAACAGGTGGACTCTCAAAGTGAGGACACAAATCTTCACAGACTGGTCTTGTCTGTGATTCAAGATGCTACAGGTGGTAGTAGAGAAGAAGATCTTGAATATACTGATGTCATCCCTGATGTCAGAACATCGTCCCCTAGGGATGAAAGTCACGGTTATAAAGGGAAGGATCAGGTTGAGGTTATAGATGTTGAGGACTCATCTGATAGTGATATCATTGGTAATGCAAGAAGAAGGGAGGATAGGAAAGGGAAAGGAGTGGAGTCACTTCCTAATGAAAATATGGTCAAGGATAAGAAAAGGACTTCTGTTGCAGACTCTCCCAAGTCATGGAGCAAAGTTGCCATGTCTAGCAAGAAGAGGAGAATCAGGAAAGAATCAGATTCAGAGTGTGATGTTCAAGACATCAACCCTGTGAGGAACAGAGCTACTGATCAGGTGCCTGATAACATCTCATTTCACTGTGCCAGAAGTGCATCCATGTGGAATTGTGTGAGCCAAAGAAGGATAGCTCTGGAAAGAGAGCTAGTTGTAGATGACTTAGAGTCTACTGGAATTATAGATCTAATTAAGTTTGCTGGTCTCATAAGGACGGTGTCAGGATTGACTAGTTGCTATGATAGACTGGTCAGAGAATTTATAGTGAATATCCCTGAGTCTATTAATGACAGCAAAAGCCTAACTTTCAGAAGAGTTACCATCAGGGGTAAGTGTGTCTGGTTCTCTCCTAAGGTGATCAATGCCTACTTAGGAAGAAGTGAGGAAGATTATGGAGAATTAGAAGTTTCTAATAATGTTATCTGCAAAGAAATCACAGCTGGTCAGGTAGAAGTTTGGCCTTCAAAAGGGAAGTTATCAGCAAGTTTATTAAGTGTGAAATATGCTCTTCTTCATAGAACAGGTGCTGTTAACTGGGTTCATACTAACCACAAGACCTCTGTTTCTGCTGGTTTGGGCAAATTAGTTTATGCCATTAGAACAAAGAGACTAATTGATTATGGCTCTTACATTTATAATCAGACTATCAAGCATGCTGCAACAAGAGCTGTGAAATTGCCTATTGCATTTCCATCCCTCATTTATGGGATACTTCTGTCTCAGCATCCTGGGATTCTTCACCAGTATGATATTGTGTGTAGAAGGAAGCCTGACTTGTCTTTTCATCAGAAGCTGTTTGAAGGAAAACATGTTGCTGATCATGTCAAGGCATCTGCCTCAACATCTACTCATCATACTCATGTCAAGAGTGATATGATTTTTGAACTGGAGGAAGCCTGAAAAGAATTAGATGAAGCCATTAGAGTAAGCACTGAAAGAAAGGAGAAGTTCAAAAGATTACTTATGACTCTGAAGATGACAGAAAAAGAAGTTGATGATAAGAAAGTTGAGTCTGATAATGACAGCTCAAAAGAAGATGAAGAAGATAATGATGATCTCAGCTCAGATGATTAAAGCTTTTAATGTTTTTCTTAGATAGTAGTTTTATGCAATGTTGTTTTTGATTCTGCACTGTTGTGCTTGGTTTGTAATTTGAATATTGTGCAAGTATATGCACCTATTTTGTTCTATGATTTGTTGTGTCTTTTTGCTGCCTGTGAGACTGACAATGAGAGCTAGGGTAGTACTAACTGTAGTTAGACTTTCTTGATGAGGTTGTCAAATTGTGGCTAAAAAGGGGGAGAAGTAACCAAGGGTATCCAAGAGTACAAATGTCAAATGTTGTCGAAGGAATGAAGTCAAGGAATATGTTGTTGTTTGCTGTTGCTGATTGCTGAGGTTAGAAGTGCAGAAATTAAGGGGGAGTAATTGTTGAACAGCTGATTACTGAACAGCTGCTATGCTGGTTGTTGCATTGAGGGGGAGTGCTCATTGCTGCTAATGATGAAATATGGGCAGCTATTTGAGAAGACTGTAGTTGTTGAAGATGGTGTTGCAGCAGAGTCTTGTGTGAAGTGAAGTCTGCTTTGAAGTTTATTGATGCTGCTGCTTGAAGTTTTAGAAGATATTATTGAAGTTTTTTCCGCTGCTGAAGTCTCTGAAGGTGCAGAGATTGTTTTAGCCAAAATTAGCCAAAGGGGGAGATTGTTAGTTTCTTGGATTGGCTAGAATTTTGGTAAAACAAAGGTTGTTCAATGTTTGATGTCAAGGTGGTGATGTCACAACATTGAGTCTTAACACTGGACTGTGTTAAGTGTTTAAGTTACTAAAGTTTGGATGTCTGATATCACAAGCGATGTAGTGACATTAGATCTGCAGAATTAATAACATCAGGGTTTGTGATGTTGTTAGGGTTTGCGTGTTAGCTGGAATTATGGAGAGCATGTAGTCTCATTGGATGCGGATATCTTGGGATAGATATTCTCGGCTGCATAGGAGATCTGGTGCAGATTTGTAGGAGATTTAAAAGGTTGAAGATTTGAAAAGATTTTGGTAAAACAAAGGTTGTTCAATGTTTGATGTCAAGGTGGTGATGTCACAACATTGAGTCTTAACACTGGGCTGTGTTAAGTGTTTAAGTTACTGAAGTTTGGATGTCTGATGTCACAAGCGATGTTGTGACATTAGATCTACAGAATTAATAACATCAGGGTTTGTGATGTTGTTAGGGTTTGCGTGTTAGCTGGAATTGTGGAGAGCAGGTAGTCTCATTGAATGTGGATATCTTGGGATAGATATTCTCTGCTGCATAGGAGATCTGGTGCAGATTTGTAGGAGATTTAAAAGGTTGAAGATTTGAAAAGATTTTAGGAGAAAATCTATTTTGAAGATTCAATTTTAAATAACAAATCAAGTCAGATATTGTAGCAGGTCCAAGCCCAATTCAGATAGCTATATAAAGCGCATCTGTAATGAAGAAAAAGTAACGAAGAAAGAGAGCTAAAGACTGAGTGTCGATTGTGTCTTTGTGTATGTTTTGTAAACCATTCGAGTGTGAATTGGTATTGTTATTTTGAGTTGTTCTTGATCAAAGCTGTGAAGCAGAATCAAGTAGTGTTATTCAAAGTGTGTGATCTTTGAAGTATATCACTGAAGTGTTTTTAGAGATTGAGTAGTGTTCTCATATCTAAGTGGTTTCTTAGGTAGAAAGTCACTAGTAGGAATTAAGATTAGGAGATTGTCAACTGGGTTGTTGAGTCTGTAATTTAATTCTACAAGTAGTGAATTTCATCCCTGGCTTGGTAGCCCCCAGACGTAGGTAGTTAGACCGAACTGGGTGAACAATTTGGTGTGTTATTCTGCTGTTTTATTTGTCCATTGTGCAGAGTGTGTTGTTGCGTCATCGGACTTAACATCACACGTCTGATACTTGAATTTCAACATTGAGTTATTTTCTGATGCGGGACATAATGTTGCGCTATATTAAGCAATCGCCGAGTAATTTACGGAGTAATTACCCTACAATGAGGCCGGTAAATAGCTCTTTGTGCTAATGCATGCTAGATGAACGATATGTAGATCGTCATCCAAAAGCAATACCGCACGAAAAGAAAAGAAGGTAGCGATCTAGTCTTGATCAAAATTCAACAAAGGAATTCTATGATCCATAAGACTTTCATCGATCAAAATAAAAGAAGAAATACATGAAGAGAAAGCTAAATTAAATCACAAATTTATGTAATCTAAGGCTAAGAACAAAATGAAAGGGAAGAAAATGGAAAAGGAACCAAAACAGCCCCAAAAACAAGCAAAAAATACAATTCTGCCTCTGTGCAATCGATTGCACAAAAGGTGCAATCGATTGCACCTGTTCAAAAATAGCAAATCAGCATAAATTTTACACTGCGCAATCCATTGCGCAAAAGGTGTAATCGATTGCACCTGTTCAAAAAATAGAAAATCAGCATTTTAAGAGGCAAAACCTTGATCAATCATTTCATCAAACATCTATTGATCATGGATTCAATTGTGCACGAATTTTAAAGTAAAAAAACAATAAAAACCTACAATCAAACACAATTACAAGATCCAAAGGATCAAGTAACAAGAATCTCCAAAGATCTACATTATGGAAGATGAAGATGAAGCTTCAACAATGGTGAAACATGAATTACCACTTCAAAATCTAAAAATTCCTTCAAATTGCTTCAAGATCCAAACACCAAAGCCTTGATCTATGAGAATTGATGAAGAAAACAAGTTTAGATGAAGGTTTAGCTCAAAGTTGAACAAGATTCAATGTGAATTCTTGTTAACTTTCAAAGGAAGAAATATGAGCTTTTGGTGAATTTTGTGGTTAGGGAGAGAATTTAAAAGAGGTTTTTTGGCTCTCAAAAGCTTGAATGAATGAATGAATGAATGAAATGAAGGCTCTATTTAAAGAGTTTAGACTTGGGAATTTGGTGGTTTGGAATTTGGTTTGGAAGATCAAAATTAGGCTTGTAATTTGATTTTGGAGGGAAATTAACAAAAAAATGGTGATTAGTGAAGGTGTATGGTGGGAATTAATTGTGATGAGGTAGGAGAATTATTTTTGGGTGATCTAGAATATTCTCATGTGATAAAATTGGTGCCAAATGCTTCAAAATTTGAAAATTGCTGAATTTGGCCAATTTTGCCTCTGTGCAATCGATTGCAGTGCTGACGCAATCCATTGCGCCTGCACAAAAATTCAAAATTTGGCACAAAATGTGAGGGGTGCAATTGATTGCTATTTTAGTGCAATCGATTGCATAAGTGAAAAATGGCAAAAATTGCTTTGTTTGACTGGATTGCTCTGACTTTGGCTCGATTCTTTTGCTTGTCGAAGAAGGCATGGAAATAAACACATGAACCTTGGAATTCCTTGGATAATAATCAATTAAAACTTGAGGAATCCTTGATCGGATAAATTTTGACATGATTACAGATCAACTTCGACGTTGTACAGATGAAATTCATTCGAGCTACGGGGCTGTTGTTTTGGTATTTTTAACTTGTTCTTCCCCAGAAAATGTTAGTGAAAGAAAACAAAATATGTTTGGATTTTAATTAAAGGTTAGTAAACATAAGCAAATAAGGGAAAATAAGAAATGCATAGATGCTCGGTAATCCCTGCAAGGCATAAACCTAAAGAAGAGATGGATAAAGGAAGCATGATCTTGTTTGTGGTAAAGATGCAAAATGAGATGCGCGAAATCTTAGGGGTAAAAATTAGGGTCTTACACTAACACTACACAACTTCCAAATCTAAACTAAGTTTTTTCTCTTCTTTTTCCAAAGCTCGATGTAGAGCTTTATTCATGATATCAAATCCCAAAACCCACACATGAATATGTATACATATATAAAAATGTGATAAATCAGAGATAGAGAAAACATATAATCAAAGAAGAAGAAACAAACAAAGCTGGCACACAAACAAAAACCTAACTAAACTAGGCTTGACACACTTAGGGATGGGAAAGTCCCCAGCCGAGTCGCCATTTGTCGTACCTCAAAAAATGAGAACGACCTCACGAAGCGTAATCGCAGGCTCGTGGGATGGACTTAACAGAGTCGCCACCGATCTTTATTTATTCCCATAAATGGAAAATATCTAATAAAACCCTAAAAAAGAAAGATAAGGATATGGTCATTGCAACCAATATCTGGGTTCGGGAGTCGGTTACGCAAGGGGAAAGTATTAGCACCCCTCACGTCTGTTGTACTCAACGGGAACCATTTAGTTAGGGTCAAATGTATGTTAGCTTATGTTAGTTCCTAATCTTCTATTTATTGAATGGGAAAAGAGAGATTAGCGAAATGTTTTTTATATTTTTATTAAAGAGAAATGAGACCTAAGGGTTTTTATTACTAGGGGGTCGACAAGATTTCGCAATCTCGTGCCTACGTATCCTCATAGTGCAATGAGGAACTCAAAGCCTTCGTAGTTCGAGGACTACAGTGAAAAAAGAAAAAGGTGGCTCGCCAAGGATTAGGTCCCTTGTGCCTACGTATTCTCATTGTGAGATGAGAAATCAAAGCGTCTGTAGTTTTGGGTAAAAAGAGTTTGTTTGTTGGTCAATTTTAGCGAAAGATATTTAGTTGCATTCGACAGAAAACATTGTTTTACCCAAAACAGGTGAGAAGCGGACGTTTGCATCACAGCATAATAAATTTACAAATCAACATTTGCAGGAAATGCCTCTTATCTCAAGTCAAGAAGTTTGTGGACGAAGCAATGTTTTGCGTCATCTCAAGACACAATACCTTACGTTTATGAAAAGAGTTTTTAGGATTATTCGCACGGCGGCGAAAAAAGATAGTTTGATTGGTTGAATGTATTTTAGGTGAATGACGAACATTTGATGATAATCAATTATTCAAAGAGTTATGCCAGAATGCTAGAACCTGAAACCTGGAGAGCATGGTTTCAATAACCTCATCTTCCTTCATTTTGAATAACTCATACTTTTGTATCAATAAGCCAGCTTTGGCTTCTTTGACTTGTTGATTTCCTTGATAAGTAGAACACAATGATTCAAAGATAGTCTTAGCAGAAGACTTATCAATGATTTTCAAATACTCAGCAAGTAGAAGTGCATCAACCAAAATACCTCTGACTCTATGATGTTATCTGTAGAATTTTTTTTTGAACTGGAGTCAGAGCTTTTTTGTCAGCAACCATACCAACATTGTCTACAGGAATGCTAATGCCATCCTTAAGAATATCCCATAGTTAATCATCGAGTCAATGATATATGTGTACATCTTGATTTTCCACCATTTAAATTCAGTAGAGTCACCACTGAATATAATAGGTTTAGCAGTATAATGATTTTTCTCAGAGCTATTGTAATCATAAGGAATCCCCCTTGAGGTACTAGGAGTAGTAAACTCAGGATCCATATTTTTCTCGTTGGATCTTCGATTGTACCACTGTTAAGTGTTGTGTACAGACCTTGCTCTGATGCCAACTGAAGGTGAGAAAAATACACAAGAAGGGAGGGTTGAATTGTGTTTTGCTAAAATAGATTTACTTCTGTCTCTATTTTCGTTGCACCTTATCACTTATGTCTCTATTTTAACAAAACATAATTCAACCCTCTTAGAATCCAAACTCTGGTTTAGGGTTTAGGGTTTAGGGTTTAGAGTTCAGAATCTGATAAGGTGCACACAGTAGTTATCCTAGTTCCTCTCCTAACTGAGAGTACTTCAGTCCCCTTGCCAAGCAAGATATTTTCTACTAATAATCAACTGGATTACACTTGCTTGTACACACTTGTATAAGACTTTTATTTTTGCTCGGACCACTTGTCCAAGACTTCCCTTTCTTAGAGCTCGTGTCTAAGACTTCACTCTGCTCAATCAGCTTCTTACAGAGACTTCTCTTGCTTAGACCGTTTGTCTAAGACTTCACCTTGCTTAGAGCTCATGTATAAGACTTTTCCTTGCTTAACCAGCCTCTGATTAAGACTTTCCTTTGCTTAGAGCTCGTGTCTAAGACTTTAACCTTACTTGGAGCTTGTGTCTAAGACTTTAACCTTGCTCAAACCTACAACAAGAGACTTTAATCTAAACAGACAGTTTAGAGAAGGAATAACATACAAAAACACTTGATAAAATATCAAATGTGTTCAAATAATACAACACACTATTACAAAGATTCTTAATCAGCACAAGAGTAAGAACTCTTAACAGACCCAGCTTTCTGAAAGTAGTGCATGCATTACTTAGTTGTATTTGCAGCGTTATTTCTTGGTGATCTTCAAATCTTCAGCTCCTTTTTATAGCCAAGGAAAATAAAGACGTTGGAGATCTCCAACGGCTACAAACAGAACCAAATCTTCTAGTACATCATCTTTACCAATGAAGCAAGTGTTAAAACTTTCGGTCACAAGAGTATTAATGAAACAAGGCCTTTGTCCAGAGGATACAACTCTGATTCAAGTACAACACAACCAGTGGAAGATAATGTCAATAAATATTTAGTCCCGTGTTAGCAAAACTGATATGACATTACTCGACATCAGAGGTAGCATAGCACGCTTTTGAGCGGGAGTTTACTAGCAACTGCTTTTATGATCAGACGTCCTTGAGGAAGTGTGACCAGAACTAAACCATAGCCTTTTCAGTGTCAGAACTAGTTCCATCAAGTAAATATAATTCTGCACACACAAACTGGCAAGTTAGAGATCCTAATTATTTTTTCAAATACTTTGTTATCATCAAAACCTTGGAGGATTTATGGCATGAACCAAACTTGTTTCAACAGGGTTTCCTTCTCCAATCATCTATAAATCTAAACATGAGGGACAAACATTAAATCCGAACCTTATAGTTTCAGATAGCGGCAATATCACAACGTGGCTGGAGACAGGATGAACACACGGTGAGATCATAAGCCGAGGATGAAGGAATGCAGTGGTTAGAGTTATCTCGTCGGAAGAGAATTTCGTAGATGTTGGGTGATTTGGTTGTCGTTAGCTCGAAGTCAGCGGCGGCGAGTTGTGTATGGTGAGGAAGTTGTGGGTTGGCGTTGGATTTAATTTCTTCTTCTTTTTGCTGCACTTCTTTTTTGGTTCTTTGGTTGCTGCTTGTGTTGTTTTGTGAGGGTGGAAGAGGTTAAGGGGTGGTGTCGGCGTAGTTTAGATGGAGGAATAAATCAAGGATGAGTTTGTCGTGTTGTTTTGTAAATGCGGTTTCGGCGGTTTGAAGTGAAGGTGGGAGATTATGGAGTAGTGAAGCAAGTTTGTGAAAATCTATTTATCTCTTTCTCTTCACCATTCTTTTTTTCTCTTTTGCTCTTGATTTTGTTTATGGTTCTATTGTTGCTATGATTGTGATGGAACTTTCTTGTATTATGATATTTGTATGAATCTCATGTGGTTGTGAGTTAATGTTCTTGTGAAAGGTGGTTGTGTTACTATGAGAGGTGGTGAGAGATATGGCATACAGTGCGCATAAGAGGGAGTAGATGGTGAGTTTGGAATGGAAAGGTAGAGACGTGGTACTCAAGGTGTTAGGTGTTTTGGAAGATGATATATGTGTTTGTATGAGAGAGTATGAAGAAGATAAAAGAAGTGTTTATGGTTGTAGCATCAATAATGGGTGATAGCTTGTGTCAAGGTGATATGTGTGTGTGATGATGAAAAAAGAAGGAGAAAGTAAGATGTTTGAAGAGTGAAGCATGGATATATGAGAGAGCATCGTGTGTTCCCCAAAACATGCTGGCAGAAGGAGATCCTTTTTGTGTGTAGTCCTTGTTGTTGTAATATTTTAATGGTGATAGAGATATTGAGAAAAGTGAGAAAAGGAAGGGTGTTCATGATATTGGTCTTTGCAATGCAGTAAAATATAATACTAGATACTCCAAAAAAATAAAACAAAACAAAACACCTTTTGTAAACTTAATAAGTAAGTATTACCAAAAAGAAATAAAAACAAAAATTAAAATATTATTCTAAAAAGAAAATTTAATAAATAAATTAAAAAAAAAACTATAAACCTAATTAAAATTTTGATTAAACCTAATTAAACAAAAAGATCAATTAACTAAAAATTAAATAAAAACCGGTTAAAAACGAATAATCAGTCTGGTATCGAAGTGCTCGAAAAAATAAAATGAACGCACCAAAATGATTAGCGCAAAATAAACGACTCGGAAAAATACAGCGTTTGGTCAAATTTTGAAATAAATTTTCCCCGGTCAAAAGGCTCAGACTGATCAAAATGTGGTCGAAAAGCCATCAAAAATTTAAAATAAGCACGTCAGGTTAAACTACGTGAAACGTAGATTCATATAATTGATGTCTGCAAGCTCAATTTTGAAACTTTTCATCCACTGATTTTAGGCACAGTTGACTTTTAGTTTGACAGATTTGCCTGTAAATCCAACAATTTATTCTGGCTAATAATTTGGACGTTATGCATGATGAAAAAATGATAGGCTATGCAGATGATGTAGATGCTATGATAACCGTATTGATTCGACGATTCAGGGTTAAAATTGGGGTATGACATATGGGTTTTCCTCATTGGTCGAAAATCCCAGCTAACAAATTGCCCCCCAAAAATGCCTCTTTCGACATCTTCTAGGAGATAGGGGCATTTTTGTCCTAACTACTCACTCAGTAGGATGACATCATCCCATCATGACATTTCTTTTCAACAGTCACCTCGAGACAACGCTTTTTTCCCACTTCCAATATCCCTCATTATCACAACGTCGGATAAATAGGATAGGGTCAGGTAGGTATAGTATAACCTACCAACTGCCGCTTCCATTTTAGTGACACATCACCCCACTAACTTGGACAACTCAACAAAGAAACTGATGAGTCTCTCTTGTTTTCCACAATAAATAAACCATCTTAAAACCTTCAACATTTTTCCCTCATCTTCTTCAATTCTGCGAACAAGGTTTTCAGACAAATTTCTTCAAAGTTTAAAACTCCTTAAAAATGGCATCTACCAGCAAGAAAGCTCCATCAAAAGAGAGTGTTCCTCATGCTTACGCATTGAACCACGTTACAACAGTTGGAAACAGGGAGTATGTACCGGATCCTCCTAATCTTGAAGAAAAGACCAGGATCTACAAATCACAAGTACTCATTCCTTTTACCCTTGCTGGTAAAACTAATGCTTTTATGGGTCATATGCATGACCCTAAAGAGGATCTTTCTAAATGTAAAAACTTCTTTCCTTCATATCGTAGAACTAAACTTGTTGTTAGCACTAAGAAACCCTTAGATTTAGAATACCAAACCAATGACCTGCGAGTTTTTTTCTCTGCACCCCCAAACAACAACGATGACTAAATTTCTTGGTTAGAAAAAATAGAGAATAAAATGAGTGACACCTAGAAGGAGATGAGTATTTTTGACCTGATACAATTATCCAGAACTAGCCCAACATATTGTCAAAATATGCTTGTCGCCTCATTTTACTTCTGGGAGAGTACGACCAATACTTTCCAACTCTCATGCAGAATGTTAACCCTCATTCTCTTCGATGTGGCGGCCATAACTGGACTTCACCCAGATGGGGACGATTTCGACCCTTCTGAACTTGACTCATACACTATCAAGTTTGATGACAATCGTGCTGGTTTCATGAAGTACATTGCAGATCATCATGTTAATGGCGATCCTGAAATAACTATGGAAGAACAAATAGCTTTTCTAGCCCTATGGTTATCTAGGTGCATCTTTTGCTGCAAATCTTTAAAGGTAGCAAAGAGGTACCTAACTCTTGCTAACCAACTACACGAAGGGAAAAACATCAACCTTGGCTAATTGATTTTAGGATCCTTATACACCGCTTTAGGATCCATAACTTTACTCCAAACAATGCTCCATTTGCCGAGAGGATTCATGTTCCTGAGTGGTTTACTCGACCACTCTTAGGCAATGGTGAAAAAGACAAGGAAACCAATCAGATATGGTTGTCCTTCTTGACACCCAGACTCCTCATTATTCGCCTCAAATTTGTCAAAGAGCACATGAGGATCGTTGCTTATCAACCCAATTTGGTGTCACGCCAATTCGGTATCTACCAAACCATCCCTCACCATTTTTACAATAAGAAGAATGAACTTTGCCTGAGCACCGTTGTTTACACTAAGGACAACTGGCTGCAACAGTTCGCCCACCATTGTGATGGTAGACCTCGCTTCAGCCCTGTCGACTTCGAGCCCAACTATTACTGTACTTCTGCTTTCCACACTTGGTGGAAAGACTATTACACCAGAGAATTCCTGACTACTGATAACATAAGGCAATATCTTACTAACGCTTTCGCTTCCTTGCAGAAGAAATTCAACAAAGGTAAATCAACTCATATTAAAGAGATTCAAGCCTCCTAGAAATACTTTGAAACTGTATACGACCCAAATGACCTTAGGCAGACGATCAACGAGGCGGCTAAGACTCTCAAAGATAAATTAATGGTGAAGCTTCCAGATTTAAAAATTCCTTCTAATGTCAAAGATAGGTATACCTTCGCCCTCAATTTTTATCCTCCAAAGTTTCCCCCTCTGTCAACTAGCAATATGGCTCTTGCCTTCGCCCCTCCATTTCCACGGTGGTTTGTCTGTGGGGAATTCTTGAAAATACACAAAAATGAAAGTCCAAAGCATGCGCAACGTGTGACTCTGTCTAAGCTGGATCTATACAATTTCAAGGGTCACCATCATGTCGACATACAACATGTCAGGTTCGAAACCCCCATACATGATGATGAGGAAAGCATCAGATTCTCCTTTAGATTTACTCTCCATATATATTTTTTATTTTCTAACTCCTGGATTCTTTGATCTTTTCTTTCCATATCAACAACTATCGCTCTGAAGAAAAGGACTTGAGAAAACGTGAGGGCTGAAGCACTTCATAATCAAAGCACTGCTGAAGGGACTTCATATAACCCTACTCAGGTACACAGGTCACAACCATCAACACCTTGGTACTTAGGTTATTCTGCTTCTAACACTTTATTTTGTAGGCTAAAGATCAAACTGTAGAAGGTGAACTGGGAGCTGTGACTACTGATCTTGCTATTGCAGAAGATTCTTCTCCGAATTATGCTCCTCAGAAGAAGAAAACCATAGGTTTTGGCGCCAGGAAAATCCCTCATGGCCCGAAAGTGGCTCCTATTTTCAAGGCTAAGCAAAGGAAGAAGATTGTTTCAAGCGCTGTGGCAAAAGCTACCCCAGCTGCTAAAAAATTAGCGTCGTATGAGAGCGCCAACTCCATTCCTGATGGCAAAACACTAAAGGTACTACTTCATTTCAATTTGCTCATTACATTTCTTTTTTCTCTTATAACTATGCTAATCGGGTACCTTGTTTTTCAGGAACAACCAATGCTGCAGGCTGAAATGGCCTCGATCGCCAAACTCATGCCAACTGAAAGCTCTCCCAACAATAACCTATTAATACTGAAGTCGCTCTGGGTGAAGTTAATAAACCCATCACCATAGAGAATACTCATTCTCACAAGTCCACAAGCAAGACGTCCCTAAGTGACCTATCGTCCTCGTCTTCAAGTGAAGAAAAAGAATGCGACCACATGGACTTAGTCTAAGAATCTCTAGAACCCAAATCTGCTGACGAACAATCGTTGTCAACCACTGGCCCAGTTCAACCAATACAAGAGGCTGTGAATGTTCAGAATGTTGTTTATTCTTCTCAAGGTATCAAGAACCTTGATTCCAAAACTGCCCCCTGACGTTGAAATGGAGACATCAGATGATTCTTCTGCCAAAAAGACTGCTCCAAACGTCACTCTTCCTTCATAAGAAGAATAGGACAAATTGAAGGCGATGGATCCCGGGGCTAACGTGAAGCTACTCTTGAAAATCCAAACCAGCTCCACTGAAATGGGTTCGAGCTCTTCGACCTTATCTGGTGGCACTTCTGGCCCCGAGTCTCTTAATTCAGTCCTTAAGCAGTTGAAGGCCCTTGTTGGGGACGAAGATCTCTTTGCAGCTTTAGACAAGGATTTTGTCTATGGCTATAACATTAAGAAACTCTTAAACAAGATATACGTACCAGATGCCCCTACTGAAGTCGTTGATTTCCTAGTTGTTTTTTGTCCTCTCTTAGACCAGGCACAAGCTGACTATCAATGCCTTCATAATGCTAAAACAAAGAGGGCACCTAAAGCAACTAAGAGAAATCAAGCATGGACCCTGGACAACGAGTCTGATCAACACACTGAGGCACTCAAAGCGAGTCTACGTCTGGAGAACAGCGTCGTCACAGCGTTGGACGAGAAGATTTCGGGGTGAAGAAAAAAATTGAGGAGCTGCAATCGAAATTCCAAGACGTCGAGGCTAAGAAGACTAATCTGCGGAGGACCATTCAAACGCAGCTAGATGAGGAGACCAAGAAAAGCATCCAGTATCTGGAGACAGTTGCTACCCTTGATTGCGAGCTTTTAAATTACAACTCAATAATCTCTCAAATCGAACGTCGAATTTGCTCAGCCAAAACCCAATATGAGCGGCTCAAACCACAATTCCCATTTTAAGATAACAATTTTACTTTTGTTATTTATCTTCCGCCGCATGTGGCAATGTTTCTACTTCAATGTAATCTTTGACAATGCCTTTCAAGGCACATTTTTAATTAATGCTAAAGGCCATCATTTCGAGGGGCCTCTTTATTTCTTAAACTTTATTTATTCTTCTAAGTCTATATGAATTTCCTGTAAAGTAGGTCAATATAGCTTTAAATATTTGTCATTTATTCGCAGGATTAGACCTTCCAAGGTTAATTCTTTAATTTCATACGGGTTGTTTAAAAATGTTTGTAATATTTTGAAAGGTCCTTCCCAGTTTGTGGACCATTTGCCTAGCATTTTGTCCTTTCGGTCCATAAGCAGTATGACCTTCCAAACCAATTCGCCTTCACCAAACACTTTAGGCTTCACTTTTTTATTGTAAGCCTTAGCGGCCCTTTCTTTTTGTCGCATCAGAACGTCAAGAGCAGTTAATCTGTCTTCGTCCAATTGAGTCAATTCATCAAACATCATTCCCCAATAAAACTCAGTTGGGATTTCATATTGCCTTTGAATCCTGACTGACTATAGTTAAATTTCCAAAGGCAGCATGTTCGAATTACAGTAAAGTGGCAAGAAGCAAAAATTTAGTTTTGGAAGGATTCCCTCTGGGATTTATATCATCTCCACAAGGATCGGTGCGTGGGAAGGAATGTCGTTCAATGGCCTCTACGTTTCTAAGCTTGTGATTGTTAGGCCTTTGATTGGCTACATTTTGGCTAAAACAAGTTTACATCAAGATGTTGGGTAAGATGTCCTGACATGGTTGCTCAAACATCAGTACATATGTGGTTATAATACTTAGCAAGATGTTGAGCAAGATGTTGAAGCATCTTCATCAACTGTCATGACAGATGTCATCAACTGTCATGACATTTGTCATGACATCTTGGTCTGGTACAGCAGGCGCTGTTGTTATGTGATTTTCAGACAGATATCGAAGACAATGTCATGACATCTTGGTCTGGTATAGCAGGTGCCGTTGTTATGTGATTTTTAGACAGATGTCGAAGACAATGTCATGACATCTTTGTCTGGTACAGCAGGCGCTACAGTTTTATATCTTTTGACTGATTTGATTTGATTTGATGTGAATCTTTTAGATATACCTCACCATTATGCGCAGGTCAAGGAGATTTATTAGGAGCAAGTCCAAATATAATTGGATTTCATAAAAAGGATCTTTGAGAGTTTTTAGGAAACTATAAAAGATTTGTTTCTATTTTTATGTGAAGATCTTGCAGTTGATTTAAAACGTGAAGATTGGACCTGATTGAAGAGTCCAAGTCCATACTACAAGAGTCTATAAATAACGATTTGCTAGACCTAAAAGAGACAGCACACACAACAACAAGTCGTCGGTGCAACATAAGGGTTTAGGTTTTTTAGAGTCTCTTGTGTAGTTTGTAAGTCACCCATGTATCTTTTGATACTATGTGGTCGACATAGGTTGTTGTAAAATTTTCACTCTTAAGCTTTTAAGCATTGAGTATTTGTTATCACGTGGTGATTGTAAAGGGAATTGAGAGGGGTCTCATATCTAGGAGAGTCTTATATATAAGTTGCACGGGTAGTGATTAAGTGAGAAGTTGTAAACGGGGGAGTTTAGCTTTGAATTAATACTATTATAATGGATTTCATTATTGGCTTGGTAGCCCCCAGACGTAGGTGATTTACACTGAACTGGGTTAACAATTGTTGTGTGTTTGTTTACTTTCTGCAATCTGTATTGTTCTCCTTATTGACATTGTGTAAAGAAGAGAACAATGTTGTGACATGTGTTAGGACATCTGCTACCAGAATTTCAATTGGTATCAAAGCAGGCATCCTGTCTGTTTCTGGATGAGATATTGGGAGATACTTTCTGGTACGATGGACAAGGAGATCAAGAAGAGGAAGATGTTACTACTGATGATATTTCAATTGGCTAATTTGTAGCTAAAAAGGGGGAGAGGCAAAGTATTTGTGGTTGCTTGTTGTATGCGACTACTTATGGGGAGCATGATAGTGTGTCATGCTTGTGCTGCTTGCTGCTGCTTCTGTTGTTCTGCTGTATGTGCTCTGATATGTGGGGGTTTTCCCTTGAGAGGGATGACTAATTGTGTATGACAGGGGGAGTACTATAACCTGTCATATTTTACAAGCTTCTGAGTTGGATATGTTCTGCTACTGACTTGTTTGCTTTTAGTTGATTGCTCTTAATGCATAGTTACTTGGTTTGTCATATTATGGCTAAGAAGGGGGAGAAGTAAGTAGTAGTAGTGTTCCTTGGTTGTTTCCTTGAGGGGGAGCTGGATGTGTTATTCAAAGGTTGTTTTAGCCAGAATTTTCCAAAGGGGGAGATTGATAGGTCTTTGATTGGCTGCATTTTGGCTAAAATAAGTTTACAACAAGATGTTGGGTAAGATGTCCTGACATGGTTGCTCAAACACTAATACATATGTAGTTATAATACTTGGCAAGATGTTGAGTAAGATGTTGAAGCATCTTCATCAACTGTCATGACAGATGTCATGACATCTTAGTCTGGTACAGCAGGCGCTACTGTTATATGATTTTCAGACAGATGTCAAAGACAATGTCATGACATCTTGGTCTGGTACATCAGGTGTTGTTGTTATGTGATTTTCAGACAAATGTCGAAGACAATGTCATGACATCTTTGTCGGGTGCAACAGGAGCTGCTGTTTTATAGATCTTGACAGATTTGATTTGATTTGATGAGAATCTTTTAGATATACCTCATCATTATGCGCAGGTGAAGGAGATTTATTAGGAGCAAGTCTAGATTTAATTGGATTTCATAAAAAGGATCTTTGAGAGTTCTTAGGAAACTATAAAATATTTGTTCCTATTTTTATGTGAAGATCTTGCAGCTGATTTAAAACGTGAAGATTGGACCTAATTGAAGAGTCCAAGCCCATACTACAAGAGTCTATAAATAACGATTTGCTATACCTAAAAGAGACAGCACACACTACAACAAGTCGTCGGTGCAACATAAGGGTTTAGGGTTTTGAGAGTCTCTTGTGTAGTTTGTAAGTCACCCATGTATTTTTTGATACTATGTGGTCGACATAGGTTGTTGTAAATTGTTCACTCTTAAGATTTTAAGCATTGAGTATTTGTTATCATGTGGTGATTGTAAAGGTAATTGAGAGGGGTCTCATATCTAGGAGAGTCATAGATAGAAGTTGCACGGGTAGTGATTAAGTAAGAAGTTGTAAATGGGGGAGTTTAGCTTTGAATTAATATTATTATAGTGGATTTCATTCCTGGCTTGGTAGCCCCCAAACTTAGGTGATTTGCACCGAACTGGGTTAACAATTGTTGTGTGTTCATTTACTTTCTGCAATCTGTATTGTTCTCTTTATTGTTCTCCTTTTTACATGCATTTAACTAATTTGCCAAATGTAAGTGAACAAAGTTTCTCATCTCTATTATCACGCATCCTCACAATACCATATTGATCCTACTCATGCTACTAATTAACATAATAAAATAAAAGATACTAGTGAATATCAACTTACAAGACTATGTCAAAAGTTTGCTCATTGATAGATGAGTATCTTAGATCAATGATTTGAAAAGGTTTTGTCAAGACCCGCAAATAGGAAATCAAAGACACCATCAATATTAAATCAAAAATAGTTCACAATACATAGATTAGATGAAATACATAAGGTATCAAGAGACTACATCCAAACCCAACAAGAAATCTAAGCTCTTACCTTCTCCCCCTTATGATTTGTGTTTCTCTCTCCAAAATATACTTGGAATGAAGAGAGATAAAGTTCTAATCTCCAAAATATCTCTTTTACAAGTTATAAGAGTTATTTTCTAAAAAGCAAGAAAAAGTACTTATATAGTAAAACAAAAATATGTCTTGTTCACCTAGCGAACACCCTCTTCGCACAGCAAATACCACTTTTAGGCACTTTAAGTGCCTCAGGAACAGTTAAACCGCCCTTGGAAAATATCTAAGTTCGCAGTGCGAACTCATTCTTTGCACATCGAGCTTCTTCGCTCTAGCATCGTACAACGAACTTATGGCCATTTTCCTACTGCCATCCAAGGTTTCCTCTTCGCCTGGTCCTCGCTGTGGGTTCTCACGGCGAACGGTCGCTTTGACTTTGTTACTGGTTCGCACATCAAACTTGCTGAAACTTCTTCTTTTCTTTGGCTTCCTTGTCCAATCATTTGTGTCTTAATCATTGACATTTTATGCCTATATCCTGCACAATAACACACACATCAAAGAATCCAAAGGTATTTGCACTATTTTGAAGAATCACACAGAACAAGAAATAAATCCATTAAAACATGAGAAATGAGTTGAAAATGCCAAGAAAGATGGTTCAATTTAAGTCAAAATTTGCACTTAACAAACTCTCCCTAACTAGATTTTTGCCTGTCCTCAAGAAAAGTATGCCCCTCATGAAAACAAGAAGATTTGCTCAAGTATAAGATTCAACCAATAAAGGATTAACGGTTCAAATTCAAACAAGATAGATTTGCTTAAACAAGAGGATTTGCTCAAACATGAAAATGCGCACAAGCAATGCTCACCACTTAATAGAATCGAATAATGATAAAGAATTTAGTTCTTAAACAAATATCATGCAATGTTTCAAATAACAACTAAATTCTCATACTTGAATCACTCTAACACTCCTCTTCATAATAAGAGCGAAGAAATTAACGCGTTTGCAACCGCGGGGAAATTTCACTAAACTGACAAACAATGCTAATAACAATATAATTCATACATTCATCTAATCAATCAAAAATGAAATCATGGAAGCAAAAGATCACTAAGGGCTTTTAAGGTTGTAGCTTGGTTAGGTTCACAACAAATGGTCATTTCTTTAGGCTATGGAATCAAAGTTGCCAATGCAAAAGAACATTCACTATACCAGTTATTTACACATCCCAACTTCATTCACCACATTCTTTCCTCTATTGCAAACCTTCTCAAACTTCCTAATTGCACATTATTTCATTCTCTAGTTTTCTTTTTCAAACAAGCATTCTTTTTCTTTTGTTTTTCACATTCATATTCACACTTTTTCAATGCTTGCTTGAAATTTCTCAAAATTTTTAGTAACCTACCATTTTCCTTTTCGTTCTCCCCAACTTGAATTCAACCAAATCTCAAGTGAACACTCCTTTCTTTTTATGGCAAAGAAATCAATTTAAACAATGTTCAAAGGTTCACGAAAAAAATTTTGAATCTCACAAAATTCGATGATGAATTCAACTTTCAAATTATGTACATAAACCAAGTTCATCACTGAAATGAGATCTAAACTATTTAGGCTCAAAGGGGTTAACAAATTATCACTACTCATGGGTAAGTTACTTTTTGGATACGGTTGTGCTCAATATAAACAAATGTCTTGATCATTTCTAATGCTTCCAAGAAATCACAATAATCAAAAGATTAAGCATGAATAAAATGAATTAAATAAAGTTTATCAGTCATCCTAGCATATAGTAAACAATTGAGGTTTCTTACAATTTGTGGCTTTTGGATCTAAGTGAAACAAGCATTCAAATAAGTTGCAAAATGAAACAAGAATACACATTTGCACAAAGAACAAAATTCTTAATTCATTCTAACATTCTATGAAGCGGTACAATTTACCTTGCTTGCATTCACATGTTCAACATCCTACCATCACCGTCCAAACTTGGGATGATCTTCATTGGATACTTTTATATAAATAGCAACCAATCTAGAAGAAGTTCTCATCATTCATCCCTAATCAACACTTGAGCAAATGTGAAAGGAAACAAGTATATATACAATATAAACAAATGTACAAAGCTCAAAAATATAGAAATTATTGCAATGCGATTCAATATCTAAACACCAATCTCCGGCAACGGCACCATTTTGTTCGAACAGCAGTAAAGCGGCAAGAAGAAAAAATTTAGTTTTGGAAGGATTCTATCCGAGATTTATATCGTCTCCATAGGGATCGGTGCAAGGGAAAGAATGTCGTTCAACGATCTATACGTTTCTAAGTTTGTGGTGATTAAATCTGGTTGAAAAGGCAAAGGTACCATAAATAAAATCGAAAAATATAAAGACGGAAAATATAAAGTAAAGACTTAAAAATAAAAGGAGCCTTGTTGGGATTGGATCTCATTAATTGATAACACATGCATTCTTATAACTAGTTAAACACAAATCAATCATTCATCTAATACCCTCATGTATCACCCACAACATAGGTTATGTCTAACGCAACGTCGAAAGAACAACTGTATTGTCTCGTTGGTGATGTCTCACGCAACTCAACAACACAGAGTATTAAGAATTGATACTCAAGCAAATGTTAAGCCTAAATTTATGTCTAGAGTCTAGAACCTAACAGATAATCATCCAAGATCCAGATCTGAAGAATATATTTCTATAACGGTGTAAATCAAAGATAAACAGGTAAACAAAGATAACATCTATATCAGATCCAAGATTGATTCATATTAAATGCCATGATCAGAATATGTAGATACACTTAACCCTTTTTACGTTCATTCAACTAATTTGCCAAATGTAAGTGAACAAAGTTTCTCATCTCTATTATCACGCATTCTCACAATACCGTATTGATCATACTCATGCTACTAATCAACACAATAAAATAAAAGATACTAGTGAATATCAACTGATAAGATTATGTAAAAAGTTTGTTCATTGATAGATGAGTATCTTAGATCAAAGATTTGAAAAGGTTTTGTCAAGACCCACAAATAAGAAATCAAAGACAACATCAATATTGAATCAAAACTAGTTCACAATACATATATTAGATGAAATACATAAGTGAAGGTACGAGAAAGACACAAGAAAGGGGGGGTTTGAATTATGTTTTCACTCTTTAAAAACTTTTCGCCTCTTATCATTAAAGCACTAAGAGAACGTCAGAGTTCATTGAGAGACTCTGACATGCAAAGTAGCATTCAGACTTGTCAATGCGTAAAGCATATATGACAGGGAGAGTCTGAATAAGATATGCATCATTCAGAACTTGCAGTGCGAAAGCTTATCAAAGTTAAGATGCAAGGTTCTGATTTGTTTATGTAAGGTTCTGATAATCTAGAGTAAGACATAAACAATAAATCAAAGCATAAGCAAGAGTAAAGAACACACGATATATCCTGGTTCACTTGAGCCATTCCCAAGCTAGTCCAGTCCACCTTCCTCAGGTGATTTCGCCTTAAACTCAAGGACTTAATCCACTATAACCAAATCCGATTACAGATGCACGGGCAACAGCCGGTGACTAACAACCTGCACAGCCGCAGTTGTGACTAATACACAATGAACCATTCAGGGATTGAACTTAATGAATATAATGAACATTGACCTGCGGGTTCCAATCTTGCAAGATCTACTGCTAGGATTTCACAGCTAAACGTTATGGGATTCGTCGCAACGAATATAACGTTTACTGGCCCTATTTCAGGATTTACCACAATGAAACCAAGACATTGTCTTCTTGAGTCTCTGGTCACACTGACCACTCAAGGAATCCTAATTCACATAGAATTAGTTAAATAGGAGATTACAATGATGCTTCTTAACAAGCAGATAACTCCTTAGTTTAAGTACAGAAGAACACACAAGTGTTCAAGCAAGATGTGAGCAACAACTCCTTGCTATCTTAAGAAACTACAAAGATATATGTTGATTTGACAGTTGTTGACATCTTGTAGATCTTCTTCTTCTTTGTCTTCTTGGTTGAGAAAGCTTTGAGCAACAACTCCTTGCTTCAGATCTTCAATGTAACTCAGACGAGAAGGTGGTTGATGACTTGACTGATTTGCAATGTTGTCTTCTTCATCAACAGCTTCTGTTTTAATTGTTGTTGTTTTGTTGATTTATGATCTTGAGCTTCAACAACAATGGTCGTCTATAAATGGTGATAGCTTTGGATATTAAGTGTTACTACGAGAACACATCGTTGTGGCTATCATTACATTAACTTGATCAACTCACAACCAACACACTCAGAAGCGATTACTCCTTTCTTTAAATAGCCCAGTAAAATATAGTTGTTGGAGAGCTTTTGGCCGTTTGAAAAGAGTCGTTATGCAATGATTAAAGTTGTACTTCCATATCTTCTTTTTACTGTAGAAGTGATGAGATTGGTCTTTTAGAACGGTGTACAGTCATTGCTAACGGTAAAATTTGTCTTCAAATATTCAGAGGCTTCTGATGGTAATTAATTGAAGCATGAGTAGAGACTTTATAACTAGGTCTTCAGATCTTTCAAGTCTTCCGTCTTCAGAGCTTATCCATTAGGAATCTGTCTTCAAAACTTCAGCACTTGTCTTGAAACCCGTTATCTTCACTTGCTTCAAGTCTTCAGAATCTTCAGAACTTATCCATTAGGAATCTGTCTTCAGAATCTTCAGCACTTGACCTTTAGAACCATAATCTTCTGAACACATAAGTCTTCAGAATCTTTCTGCACTTGGTCTTCAGAGCCTTCAGCCTTCAGAAATTCAAGTCATTGGAATCTTCAGCACTTCGGTTCTCTATAACATTATCTCTTCAGAAGCTTCGCTATCTTCAGAATCATAACCATTCTCAGAGAGCATCCACAAGAGCATTGCAACAGCAATATCGGCATCCTTGGATCTGACTGATCATGATCAGATACAGAAGCATACTTGCTTCTTGCGACTTGTGTCACATATAGTAACTTCGCATATAATCAATTACGCACATCTGGCTGATGCTTGTTGGATTTGATATCTTCTATGGTTATGATCTACACACAACACACGTTAGAACATAAAATGGTTCTTTCACAAATACCATTGTTATCATCAAAACATAGAGACGACTTGTAGAGACAACTCTTGATGATGACAAAACTATGTATTTTGATTGAACATTTTATACAAGGTAATCACCAAATCTAAACATATTCAGAGTCTGGAACAACAGCTCCCCCTGAATGTGTTAACCCCAAAATTTTATTTATGATTATCTAGAATCTCATATGATCCAAAGACTCACAAAATTACAATTTGAGTTGCCAGAACATAGAATAGAAAAGGAATACTTCTCTATCTTATCTTTAAGGAGAAAAAAGTCTTCAGCATCTGGACTAGTTCATCAGAACTTCCGTCTTCAGACCTTTAGAACTTAGTTCCTTTGTACGTCGTATCAGAGCTCATAATCTTCAGAGACCTCTGAAGCATTTTCTACTTTTCAGCATAATCATTTTAGCACAGAAACAGAACAGTTCTTTTCTAATAGCATAGCCTCGCTATTTATCAGAGACAGACACTGTCTTAGGAAACTCCCTCTGAGTTTCAGACTTGGTAAAGATTATAGATTTTAACATTTGAATCTTCTGGGTAGTCTCCCCTTAGTTTCCATAAGTCAGATATTGGGATCTTCAGAATCATAATTCACATATATTAATTTTAAATCACCAATAATAAGATCATGAATTTTCAGATTTTGACTTTGAACACAGGCCTTCATCTCAGAACCTTGTTATTGTCACAACTCAGTGTTTCATCAAAGCTTGATTCTTGATCTGATACTAATAGAAGGATAATTTAGTGATCAATCAACGCTTGATTCTGAATCTGATACCAATGTTAATCAAGATTCTTAGTCTGATACCAAAGTAGGCTGAGTTTGATACCAATTGAAAGTTATTTTCGTAGTATGCTGAAATTAATACCAATGAAGGTATTTGAAAACATTTCACAGCTTAGCTCTGATTGATATCACTACATACTGAGTCTGATACCAATCTTTATATACTGAGTCTGATTACCAAGTGTAGATTTGGTCTGATACTAAATCATTTTCTTCTCAATTGGATTCTTGGTGAAAATCAGAACTTCTTCTTCTTGGATCTTCAATCCAAATTTTCAGACAGTCTTCGACTTCTAGTTTGCTTAGTTCTTCTGAAGAGCATCTTGAGATGTAGACTTTGTCTTGACTGCTTTCAGAGCTTTCCTTCTTCTGATTCTTATGTTCTGAATATCATATTCTTAGACAGCTTACAGCTTCTGAACAAAGTGAAACAATAATCACGATAACTTTAACTTTCAGAAAGTTCTCAACTTCTGAACAGTACTGGGTAAATCTGATTCTGAACACATGTTCATAAAGTGTACAACTTCGATCATATGAACAACCATTTCATAAGAACTTTTAACAGAGTTCTTCAATTCAACCTGTTCTGTAAGAATGCCTAGTGAACTTGTTCGGAGTTCCTCGGATAAACATCAAACATCAAACAAACGTTAGTGGTAAATGTATTATCATAGATTTACTTGTTTGAGTTTTGCATTCTATTCTTTTAATATTTCTAATCAAAATCATATTTCTATTTCTCTCCCTTTTTGACATCATCAAAAAGTTTAGGGTGTTTGATTATTAAGCATTTTAGCAAAGTAAAACATTTCTGAGTTTTGAGAATGATTTTCATGTAATTCTTTAAAGTAAAGCCATTCAAAAGAAATTTCATTCATTACCAAGAGGAGAATACATAATGCAAGCAACAAAACAGAGAGAAAATGACCATAACCCTATCCTATGATCTTTTAGAGATTCCCAAAAAATTCCGCAAAATTCATAGGTGGGTATTCTTCAGTTGCTCCAATGTATTCTAGTCTAGAGATCACATCTTGAATCTCAAGGACACGAGATATGACTCTTCCATACGGAATACTAAAGGAAGGCTTGTATTTAGACAAGAGAATTTGCTCTTGCATGTAATTGAACATGGTTTGAGGGAGGTTTATTTTTCTTCTGTAGACCAGGAAGAAGATAAATTGTCGATCTGAGTGAGACATCACTCTTGCTCCTATTTCTCTAGGTCTTAAGTTTGTTTCCATGATCCTGTGCCAGACTTTAGCTGAGGGAGTGAGTGTGGAAACACAGTTGGAAGGACCATTCCCACAATGAATTTTGTAGATGAGATCATTGAAGATATTTCTTTCTTTGTAATCTTCAATAGTATCACCTATTTCGTCATATTTGATGGCTTGTGCAATGATAAAGGGATTAATCACTATAGGGAATCCGGAAATGACTGACTGAATGATGTGCTGATTATATACGTTTGAAAAGATACCAGCGTTTGCCTAGAATTCCTTGACTAGATCGGTGTAAATAAGGCCTGGAAGCATGTTGAGATAACCTTCCCATTTCTGACACTGTAACTCAGATGAGGTTCTTATCAACCCATGTTCTTTGAGGGAACAGGAGTTTATAGTAAGTTCATTTAGAACTTTTAACTCAGAGATTTCACTCTTAACAGCTTTTGGATGTGAGGTAGACATTTTAGAGGGAATACGAAAGAGAGACGCTAGCTGAGATGGGTTGGAATGAAGAATAGAGAAGTGAACAAAATGCCTTAAATAGGCGACGAATAGAGAGAGTTAATAAATGTTTGTGACTCCCAACGACAGGTTCATAATTTCCTAGACATTAGACCAGATAGGGTAAGGGATGGTTACTAGTCCTAAGTATAACAGTCTTTCAATCTTTGGAAGACCAAGAGATCACGCATAGAATTTTCAAATTAATTCTTGACGGGGGTCAAAGATTCGCAATAAATGCATATGAAGATTGGCTTGTTAAAAACATTAACTGAAAGTGAAACAAAGAGACACATTGTCTATTCTCAAGAAGATTTATCTTACATATCTAATAAGTGAGTAATTATAAAGGTAAGCATAAGAATTGAGAGAGAGTGAGAAAAAAGGAAAATAGAACAGAAGACAACACACACTTCATTAATTTAATTGAAAATACAAGGTATGAACAACGCAGATACATGAACTTAATAAACTATTACAAACTGATAGCTTGGCCTAGTTCTAACACACAGTCATCTAATTTTATGAGAACCATCTGCTGTCGAAGGTTTCACAAAATTTTCTATCAAGAGCCGTGTCTAGACCGCCTCTAACTATACAGATTGTTTGCACGATTCCTGCTCTGAAGAGGACTTCAGATAGCACTCTTCCATAGGGGATGAATAATATGTTCTCGGTTCTTGACAGAAGGATTGACTCTTTAAGATGGTCAAAGATTACTTGGGAAAAATCTATAGGAATTGACCTAAGAAGACACATGATGAGAAGCTTATCATCATGATACAGAATTTTTTTGTTTGTATTGCGACGTTTAATGTTTGTTAAGATAAACTTAAACCATCCTTTTGCATTAGGCAGAAGTCTTTCAGGATTTGTTGGTTCAAAGGCAGAGCCTTTATCAAACATATAATGCATTCCACCATTAGAGGTGCATCGAATGGATGCGTGGTTGGTTGTGACACCCCCTTGGGGACAGTCAATGGCTTCAGCAATGTGTGTGGCGTTGAAGGTAACTGGAATACCATAGATGTTTGAAGAGATGGTCAGACCATTACCACTAACAGAGGCATTGATCCAAAAGGATTTTAAAAAGTTTGGATAGATTGAGCTTCTTAATATAGATAGGTATCCGTTCCAATTTTGAAAATGAATCCCAAGATAAAAGTTTCGACTAGTGTTTGCTGGATTTGGTCATTTTTCATTAATGATTTCTAAGAGATCATCGTTGCCGTGAAAGGTTCTTGGAGTCATTTTCGAAGATGTTTTAGAGTTCTTAAGATGACTGAGGACAAGAAATAATGAAGGATTTTTAGAGTTGTGGTAAGACTCTAAATAGATAAGGGAAGAGGCTGAATTGAATGGGTCAATAACTGAGAGTGAAATTTGATCATGATTACCTAGACTTTAGAGAAAATAGAGATAGTCTAAGAGATGAGGGCAGTCACACAGTATAACCGTCTGTTAACCTGGGGAGGACCAAGAAATTACGCATACGATTCTTTTTAATTAATTCTTGGCAGGAGTTAAGTATTTTCAATAAGTGTATTTGAGCGAGTTATATTTGAAGATATTAACGAAGAGACACAATCCCTAGTTTTATATTTTTAATGAGTTCACGACCATAGAGGCAAGCTTAAAGATTTTTACTATTTCCAACACTAAAATGAATCCTTACTTGTCAGCACATAATCACGCCTGGTTAGTAGCTATAGGGAGGTGACAGGCTATTATGGACAATGTAGCACGCTTTCTAATTTCGTACTTAATCATACGAACAGATGTCATTCAATATGCGTAGTTCAAAGGGATTTGAACGGCTGAGATATTTTCTAGGTAGAGAGCAAGGTAAGGTTGTTGGGAATAAGTTTTTCTGTATGAGATGACTCAAGAGAAATTGAGTGAGATAATTTAATATCATCATTTCTAAGACTAGCTAAAATAGATGGATAGACTCTAATAGAGAGAGAGTCAGACAAAAATAAAAATACTTGTTAGAGTATACTTATGGACTGTAGGAAGTAGCCATCACAGAGTAATTGACATGATGAATAGAAGCTTACATTTGAGACTGATTTAATATAATTATTCATCAGTCATACGCAGACGCATACGGAGAAGGGAATAAGGATTTCTTAAATAAATTTTTAACCTATTCTAACGAAACTTATCATGACATGACAAAGGTTTTAAATTACAATAAAATGTTGTGATTTGTTCAAGTGTATTTGTCATGTATTTTTAATAAGTCATAGATGGAGAGAAAATAGTACCTTAGAGAATCTGAAAATCTTTCCGTGATACTCCATCTGAGTGTTCTCCATTTTGACTTTGAGCTTCTAATCATCATTTTTAGCTTCTGCTTTCTTCAAAGTGATATGACATTGTGATCATTCATTGAAGAATATCGATGTCTTCTGATGATCCTTTCCTTATTCAGAAACTTTCATTTTCCTTCTGAGAGCAACCCTTAGTGAAACTGATCTTTTATTATCAGAACGTCTATTTGTTATCAAGCTTTTATTTAATTATATCTTTTGACTCTGTTTCTTCGAACAGATGCAGAACTTGCTCAAAAGTGAGTATCATCAAACACGTGTATAACACATGACATAGTTTGCATGACAATCTTTGTTCTTGCAATGATGATCTAACTCGTTTAGATTTAGTCCATCAAGGATTTACAGCATATCTGCCTCTGAAAAGAATGTCAGCTGATTTCTTCATTCTGAACAACATCAGTGACTTAGATCCTTTTTGGCTTCGAGTAGATAACTTCTGTTTCTTCATCTAGTCAAGCATTTTCTGATTCGCAACATGAACCTTTTGAAAGAAATATCAGATAACATTCTAACAAATTATAGTTGGTTCAACTGAGATAGAATCTCAAGTTAACAGAACTCATTCGCCTATGTTATTTCAACCCAGACTCAGAATTGTTCTTCATCAGATTCCCAATGAATCACTAGATTTCCTCTTTCTGAATGTTCTTCAATTTTCTGCAAAGCTTTTTAAGAAAGCAACATTCAGTTCTTCATTGAATCTTTTAACTGCTTGATTAGTTAAGATTCAGATGTTGAATCATTTCTAAGAGTTTGAATTCTTCAGTTTTAAAACTCTGGTACCAGATATGTGATGTTACGTGCGATGTCACAACAACACGCTCTGCAATGGACAATGCAACAACAAGCAATAAATCAACACAATGAATTGTTCACCTAGTTCAGTTAAACAACTTACGTCTGGGGGCTACCAAGCCTTAGAGAAATTTCACTATTAGTAGTATTAATTTACAGACTCAACAAACCAGTTGACATCTCCTAAACTTAATCACTACCCAATGAACCTTCTACCTAAGAAACCACTTAGGTATGAGAACCCACTCACTCCCTAATTCACCTCAGTGATACAACTCAAAGATCACACTTTGAAATACACCTTGATCCTGCTTACAAGCTCTGATCAAGTAACCACACTCTCTTGCTTAACAGCTCTAAGAGAGGACACTTTACAACTCAATCAAGTAACACCAATTCAACCTAGAATGGCTTACAAAACATACACGAAGACACAAATGACTCTTAGTCTTTAGCTCTCTTTCTTCGTTCCTTTTCCTTCAGGATTGATGCACTTTATATAGCTATTTGATTTGGGCTTGGACCTGCTACAATATCTGACCTGATTTGTTATTTAAAACTGAATCTTCAAAACAGATTTTCTCTCAAAATCTTCTTAAATCTTCAGCCTTTAAACACCCCTACAAATCTGCATCAAATCTGTTTGCAACAGAAAATATCTCCTCCAAGATATTCGCATCCAATAACTCTAACAGCTCTCCCAAAATCCAGCTAATACGCTTAACCCTAAAAACATCTCAAACCTGATGTTTTAATGATCTGCATATCTGATGTCATGACATCGCATGTGACATCAGACTTCAAAACTTCAACAACTTAAACACTTAACATTAACCAATGTTAAGACTCAATGTTAAGACATCACCCATGTGACATCAACATTGAACAACTTTTTTTACCAAAATTCTAGCCAATCCAAGAACTAACAATCTCCCCCTTTGGCTAATTTTGGCTAAAACAATCTCTGTTAACATCAAAGAAACCAGCAGCGGATAAAAAATTGATAAATTTTCAAAACACCTAGCAGCACCTCTTCAACAAGCTGCACAAACTCAAGTACCACTTCAACAAAAACCGACCAGCTACAGAATCACCTTCACAACAGCATAGGGCAAACTCCCCCTCAAAATAAGAACCAGTATACCAGTTGTTCATACATGCACACTCCCCCTCAACATCTGCACCACACTAGATCTGAGATAGGATACACTCTACAAACCTAGGCTAACTCTCCCCCTTTTTAGCCATAATTGGACAATCACCAAACACAATGTCCTGACATAAATAAAGACATGGTCAAACACCAAGCTTCCCAAAAAAAACAAGTTCCAACACATTGACTGTTCAGGCGATACAAACTATGCTCCTTGTTTGTACTATAAAGAAACAAGCCTTCTTCCTTCTAGCAGCACCAAACAGCAACCAAGAATGAGCCAGTCTAACAAAGATGCAGGAAAGAACCTCATGCAGGAGGACAAGAACCCAGATCCACCTAAGAAGAGGAACAAAACAATGACTACAGCTAGGACTTCTTCAGAAGCAACAAAAGCAGGCAGGACCTCAGAGACAAGAATGAAAACCAGCAGGAAACCTCCAGTGCAACAACATGCTTCTGGAAAACTTTTCTAGATACAGGGGGTTGGGACAATCTGTAGACTCTTTGTTTGTAGCTTTTGATGTACTCCAATCTTGTATGCCTTCAGCAGTTGAGTAAAAATCAATTTCCAATAAAGTACACAACTGCACAATACACTCTCCAACACACTTAATCTTCATAAATGCAAATTCCCAATTTACTTCTTAAACTTTCAAATTGGTTTGCATCTTAGGCTTTAGTGAAAATATCAGCTAATTGCTTATCTGTAGCTACATGTTCCAAGGCAACAACTTTGTCTTCAACCAAATCTCTTATAAAATGATGCCTTATATCAATATGCTTAGTCCTGCTATGCTGAACAGGGTTCTTAGAGATGTTGATTGCACTCAAATTATCACAGTACAATGTCATGACATCTTGCTTGACATTGTATTCAGTCAGCATTTGTTTCATCCAAACAAGTTGAGAGCAACTACTCCCTGCTGCTATGTACTCAGCCTCAGCAGTAGAAAGAGACACACAATTTTGCTTCTTACTAAACCAAGAAATCAGATCATTCCCTAAGAAGAAACAACCTCCAGAAGTACTCTTTCTATCATCAGCACTCCCTGCCCAGTCAGCATCACAATATCCCCTTAACTCAGTGCCTGATCCATGACTATAGAGCATACCATAGTCACTAGTCCCATTCACATATTTCAGAATCCTCTTCACTTGATTCAAGTGACTAACTTTAGGCTCAGCTTGATATCTTGCACAAACTCCAACAGCAAAAGAAATATCAGGTCTGCTAGCTGTGAGATACAATAGACTTCCAATCATGCTTCTGTATGCACTTTGATCCACACTAACACCATGTTCATCCTTGGACAACTTTAAATGAGTGGGAGCAGGTGTCCTCTTGTGATTAGCATTCTCTAGACCAAATTTCTTCACTATGTTCTTTGCATACTTGCTCTGAGAAATGAATATGGAGTCCTCCATTTGTCTAACTTGTAGACCAAGAAAATAGTTGAGCTCTCCAACAAGACTCATTTCAAACTCAGACTGCATCTGTTCCACAAAATGTTTCACCATTGCATCTAACATCCCACCAAATACTATGTCATCAACATAGATTTGAGCTATCATCAGTTTTCCTCCTTCCTCTTTAACAAACAAGGTCTTGTCAATCCCTCCTTTTCTGTAGCCATTCACAACCAGGAATTCAGTAAGCCTTTCATACCAAGCTCTTGGTGCTTGCTTCAAACCATACAGAGTTTTCCTTAGTTTGTACACATGGTCAGGAAATGTTGGATCAATAAATCCTTTTGGTTGATCAACATACACCTCTTCATTTAAGTAACCATTTAAGAAGGCCCGCTTAACATCCATCTGAAAGAGCTTGAATTTGAAATTACAAGCCACCCCTAAGAGTAATCTGATAGATTCCAGTCTTGCCACAGGAGCAAAGGTTTCATCATAATCAATTCCTTCAACCTGAGTATATCCCTGAGCAACTAATCTGGCCTTGTTTCTGGTGACCACTCCTTATTCATCAGATTTATTCTTGTAAATCCACTTGGTGCCAATCACATTAACTCCATCAGGCCTTGGTACAAGATCCCACACTTCATTCCTTTTGAATTATTCCAGCTCTTCATGCATGGCATTAATCCAAAACTCATCAGTCAAGGCTTCTTTGACATTCTTGGGCTCAATTTTAGAAACAAAGCAAGAATTTAACACAACCTCTCTTGATCTAGTGCTAACCCCTGACTTAGGATCACCTATGATAAGCTCCCTGGGATGGTCCTTTAGCACTCTAATAGATGGTTCTTTATTAGATTGTTCAGGTTCAGGCTCAACATCAACATGACTAGGAGACCCACTTCTGTCTTCAGTTTCTTCTGTGACTTCTTCAACTGATGTTTCAACATCATCCAGGACTTCAGCATCTTCCTGCTTATCAGTGTCATCAATCACCACATTAATAGACTCCATCATGACCTTTGTTCTGGAGTTGAACACCCTGTAAGCTCTGCTATTTGTAGAGTATCCTAGAAAGATTCCCTCATCACTTTTAGGATCCAATTTTCTCCTCTATTCATGATCTGACAATATGTAACATTTGCTTCCAAAAACATGAAAGTACTTCACACTTGGCTTTCTTCCTTTCCATAGTTCATACAGAGTAGCTGAAGTGCCCCTTCTCAAGGTAACTCTGTTGTGAACATAGCAAGCAGTGTTCATAGCTTTAGCCCAGAAATGGTAAGGCAACTTTTTGGCATGAATCATTGCCCTAGCAGACTCTTGAATAGTTTTATTCTTCCTTTCAACAACTCCATTTTGCTGAGGGGTGATAGGAGAAGAGAACTCATGACTTACGCCTTCAGCAGAACAATATTCAGTAAATTTTCTATTTTCAAACTCTCTTCCATGATCACTCCTTATTCTAATAACATTACTCTCCTTTTCCCTTTGGAGTCTTTGACAAAGATCTTTAAAAACATCAAACACCTCTGATTTGTCTTTAATGAAGCTCACCCAGGTGTACCTAAAATAGTCATCTACAACAACATAAGCATACTTCTTCCCACCTAGACTTTCTACCTGCATAGGTCCCATTAAGTCCATATGAAGAAGTTCCAAGACTTTGGAGGTGGTGTCATGTTGAAGCTTCTGATGTGACATCTTGGTCTGCTTCCCTTTTTTACAATCTCCACAAACTCTCCCCTCTTCAATATTGAGTTTAGGTATTCCTCTGACAGCTTCTGAGGATATTATTCTCTTCATTCCCTTCAGATGAAGATGTCCCAACTTTTGATGCCAAATCTTGACTTCATCATCTCTGGAAAACACACATGTTGAGGTACTAGAGTCTTGTTGCAGCCATTGATAACAGTTGTCCTTAAACCTAACACCCTTCATGATGACTTCTCCTTTCTCATCTGTGACATTGCACTCAGTTTTTGTAAAGTCTACTTTGAATCCTTGATCACAAAGTTGACTAATACTGATCAAATTTGCTGTCAACCCTTTGACAAGTAGAACATCATCCAGTCTAGGAGCACCAGCACAATTTAGCTTTCCCATCCCCTTGATTTCTCCTTTAACACCATCACCAAATGTAACATGACCTGAAGACTGAAGCTTACCATCTACCAACAAATTTTTAACTCCTGTCATGTGTCTTGAACACCCACTATCAAAGTACCAGTCTTCTTTGGTAGAAACCCTGAGAGAAGTGTGAGTTATTAAGTTGGTAACTTTACCTTTTGGAGTCCATTGCTTCTTAGATTTTAAGGCCTGATTACCTATGGGAAACTTCTGTGGGGGAGTATACTGATGTGCCTTCTTAGGATACCCATGTAGCTTATAACAGTAGGCCTTTATGTGTCCAAAATGCCCACAGTGATGACATCTCCAGCGCCTGAATTTCTTCCTAGAAGGAATCCTGTCATGATGTTTCAACATCTGTTTTAACATCACTGGTTTGGGGCTGGTAACACCATCAATAGAAGCTGCAACATTGTTGAATCCCAAACCAATTTTGTCTCCAGTAATCTTCCCCATACTAATAATGTTGTCTAGAGCATCAGTACCATTGTTCAACATTCTGACAGTTTTGGTCATAGAGTCCAGTTTAGAATTAAGCATACTGACTTCATTTTCAAGTTCAGTCTTTTCAGCTTCTAACTGCACTATGGTTGTCTTTAGCTTCTCTCCTTCAAGACACACTTGTTCACTTCTTATGTACAGTTCTTTATAAGAGGCAGGAAGCTCATCATAAGTAACCTCATCATCACCAGAATCATCATCTGACTCACAAACCCTAACCATAGCTCTAACAAGCTTAGCTGATTCTTCTTCATATTCACTCTCACTATCAGACCAAGAAGCTGATAACCCCTTCTGCTTTTTGAGAAAAGTAGGACATTCCTTCTTGACATGACTATACCATTCACACTCATAACATTGAATCCCTTTGTCATTATTGGACTTTTCTTCATCTCTAGACTTCTTCCCCTATTCTCCTGATCTGTAGATGTCAGAAGTAATGTTCTTGACATTGGGATTATAACTCCTATTTATCCTCTTCATAACTTTGTTGAACTGTTTTCCCAGTAAAACAACAGCCTGAGATAGCTCCTCCTGAGATTCAGCACCATTCCCTTTCTTCTCTTCTTGAGTATTAGATACCAAGGCTATACTCTTGGTCTTCTTTTCAGGTTCCTCTTCATTCAACCCTAACTCAAAAGTTTGAAGAGATCCAATTAGCTCATCAACTATCATTTTGCTGATGTCTTGAGCTTCTTTAATTGCAGTCACCTTCATCTTATATCTCTTGGGAAGGGACCTAAGGATTTCCCTCACCAGCTTTTCTTCAGTCATCTTTTCTCCAAGAGCACTAGAGGCATTAGACAGCTCAAGAATACTCATGTGAAAATCATGAATAGTTTCATCTTCCTTCATCTTTAGACTTTCAAACTTTGATGTCAGAAGTTAAAGTCTTGACATCTTAACCTTTGAGGTTCCTTCATGAGTAGTTTTTAAGATGTCCCAAGCTTCCTTAGCAACTTCACAAGTGTTGATCAACCTGAAGATGTTCTTATCAACTCCATTGAAAATAGCATTAGAGCTTTAGAATTACCAAGGGCAAGCTCATCTTCTTCCTTGGTCCAATCTTCTTCAGGTTTCAGTTTTGAGCTGCCTTCTTTTTCTTTCCCAGCATCATCTTTTTCAACAACAACAGGTGCTTTCCATTCTTTTATGATAGCCTTCCAAGCCCTGCTATCCAATGATTTCAAAAAGATAATCATCCTTGGCTTCCAATAATCATAATTAGAGCCATCCAGAATAGGGGGTCTATTCATAAATCCACCAACTTCCTTGTCCATCTTACCAGAAAGTATCAGCCCTAGATCTCACCCAGATGCAGAGCAGGATGCCTGCTCTGATACCAATTGAAATTCTGGTACCAGATATGTGATGTTACGTGCGATGTCACAACAACACACTCTGCAATGGACAATGCAACAACAAGCAATAAATCAACACAATGAATTGTTCACCTAGTTCAGTTAAACAACTTACGTCTGGGGGCTACCAAGCCAGGGAGGAATTTCACTATTAGTAGTATTAATTTACAGACTCAACAAACCAGTTGACATCTCCTAAACTTAATCACTACCCAATGAACCTTCTACCTAAGAAACCACTTAGGTATGAGAACCCACTCACTCCCTAATTCACCTCAGTGATACAACTCAAAGATCACACTTTGAAATACACCTTGATCCTGCTTACAAGCTCTGATCAAGTAACCACACTCTCTTGCTTAACAGCTCTAAGAGAGGACACTTTACAACTCAATCAAGTAACACCAATTCAACCTAGAATGGCTTACAAAACATACACGAAGACACAAACGACTCTCAGTCTTTAGCTCTCTTTCTTCGTTCCTTTTCCTTCAGGATTGATGCGCTTTATATAGCTATTTGATTTGGGCTTGGACCTGCTACAATATCTGACCTGATTTGTTATTTAAAACTGAATCTTCAAAACAGATTTTCTCTCAAAATCTTCTTAAATCTTCAGCCTTTAAACACCCCTACAAATCTGCATCAAATCTGTTTGCAACAGAAAATATCTCCTCCAAGATATTCGCATCCAATAACTCTAACAGCTCTCCCAAAATCCAGCTAATACGCTTAACCCTAAAAACATCTCAAACCTGATGTTTTAATGATCTGCATATCTGATGTCATGACATCGCATGTGACATCAGACTTCAAAACTTCAACAACTTAAACACTTAACATTAACCAATGTTAAGACTCAATGTTAAGACATCACCCATGTGACATCAACATTGAACAACTTTTTTTACCAAAATTCTAGCCAATCCAAGAACTAACAATCTCCCCCTTTGGCTAATTTTGGCTAAAACAATCTCTGTTAACATCAAAGAAACCAGCAGCGGATAAAAAATTGATAAATTTTCAAAAGACCTAGCAGCACCTCTTCAACAAGCTGCACAAACTCAAGTACCACTTCAACAAAAACCGACCAGCTACAGAATCACCTTCACAACAGCATAGGGCAAACTCCCCCTCAAAATAAGAACCAGTATACCAGCTGTTCATACATGCACACTCCCCCTCAACATCTGCACCACACTAGATCTGAGATAGGATACACTCTACAAACCTAGGCTAACTCTCCCCCTTTTTAGCCATAATTGGACAATCACCAAACACAATGTCCTGACATAAATAAAGACATGGTCAAACACCAAGCTTCCCAAAAAAAATAAGTTCCAACACATTGACTGTTCAGGCGATACAAACTATGCTCCTTGTTTGTACTATAAAGAAACAAGCCTTCTTCCTTCTAGCAGCACCAAACAGCAACCAAGAATGAGCCAGTCTAACAAAGATGCAGGAAAGAACCTCATGCAGGAGGACAAGAACCCAGATCCACCTAAGAAGAGGAACAAAACAATGACTATAGCTAGGACTTCTTCAGAACCAACAAAAGCAGGCAGGACCTCAGAGACAAGAATGAAAACCAGCAGGAAACCTCCAGTGCAACAACATGCTTCTGGAAAACTTTTCTAGATTCAGGGGGTTGGGACAATCTGTAGACTCTTTGTTTGTAGCTTTTGATGTACTCCAATCTTGTATGCCTACGGCAGTTGAGTAAAAATCAATTTCCAATAAAGTACACAACTGCACAATACACTCTCCAACACACTTAATCTTCATAAATGCAAATTCCCAATTTACTTCTTAAACTTTCAAATTGGTTTGCATCTTAGGCTTTAGTGAAAATATCAGCTAATTGCTTATTTGTAGCTACATGTTCCAAGGCAACAACTTTGTCTTCAACCAAATCTCTTATAAAATGATGCCTTATATCAATATGCTTAGTCCTGCTATGCTGAATAGGGTTCTTAGAGATGTTGATTGCACTCAAATTATCACAGTACAATGTCATGACATCTTGCTTGACATTGTATTCAGTCAGTATTTGTTTCATCCAAACAAGTTGAGAGCAACTACTCCCTGCTGCTATGTACTCAGCCTCAGCAGTAGAAAGAGACACACAGTTTTGCTTCTTACTAAACCAAGAAATCAGATCATTCCCTAAGAAGAAACAACCTCCAGAAGTACTCTTTCTATCATCAGCACTCCCTGCCCAGTCAGCATCACAATATCCCCTTAACTCAGTGCCTGATCCATAACTATAGAGCATACCATAGTCACTAGTCCCATTCACATATTTCAGAATCCTCTTCACTTGATTCAAGTGACTAACTTTAGGCTCAGCTTGATATCTTGCACAAACTCCAACAGCAAAAGAAATATCAGGTCTGCTAGCTGTGAGATACAATAGACTTCCAATCATGTTTCTGTATGCACTTTGATCCACACTAACACCATGTTCATCCTTGGACAACTTTAAATGAGTGGGAGCAGGTGTCCTCTTGTGATTAGCATTCTCTAGACCAAATTTCTTCACTATGTTCTTTGCATACTTGCTCTGAGAAATGAATATGGAGTCCTCCATTTGTCTAACTTGTAGACCAAGAAAATAGTTGAGCTCTCCAACAAGACTCATTTCAAACTCAGACTGCATCTGTTCCACAAAATGTTTCATCATTGCATCTAACATCCCACCAAATACTATGTCATCAACATAGATTTGAGCTATCATCAGTTTTCCTCCTTCCTCTTTAACAAACAAGGTCTTGTCAATCCCTCCTTTTCTGTAGCCATTCACAACCAGGAATTCAGTAAGCCTTTCATACCAAGCTCTTGGTGCTTGCTTCAAACCATACAGAGCTTTCCTTAGTTTGTACACATGGTCAGGAAATGTTGGATCAATAAATCCTTTTGGTTGATCAACATACACCTCTTCATTTAAGTAACCATTTAAGAAGGCCCTCTTAACATCCATCTGAAAGAGCTTGAATTTGAAATTACAAGCCACCCCTAAGAGTAATCTGATAGATTCCAGTCTTGCCACAGGAGCAAAGGTTTCATCATAATCAATTCCTTCAACCTGAGTATATCCCTGAGCAACTAATCTGGCCTTGTTTCTGGTGACCACTCCTTATTCATCAGATTTATTCTTGTAAATCCACTTAGTGCCAATCACATTAACTCCATCAGGCCTTGGTACAAGATCCCACACTTCATTCCTTTTGAATTATTCCAGCTCTTCATGCATGGCATTAATCCAAAACTCATCAGTCAAGGCTTCTTTGACATTCTTGGGCTCAATTTTAGAAACAAAGCAAGAATTTAACACAACCTCTCTTGATCTAGTGCTAACCCCTGACTTAGGATCACCTATGATAAGCTCCCTGGGATGGTCCTTTAGCACTCTAATAGATGGTTCTTTATTAGATTGTTCAGGTTCAGGCTCAGCATCAACATGACTAGGAGACCCACTTCTGTCTTCAGTTTCTTCTGTGACTTCTTCAACTGATGTTTCAACATCATCCAGGACTTCAGCATCTTCCTGCTTATCAGTGTCATCAATCACCACATTAATAGACTCCATCATGACCTTTGTTCTGGAGTTGAACACCCTGTAAGCTCTACTATTTGTAGAGTATCCTAGAAAGATTCCCTCATCACTTTTAGGATCCAATTTTCTCCTCTATTCACGATCTGACAATATGTAACATTTGCTTCCAAAAACATGAAAGTACTTCACACTTGGCTTTCTTCCTTTCCATAGTTCATACAGAGTAGCTGAAGTGCCCCTTCTCAAGGTAACTCTGTTGTGAACATAGCAAGCAGTGTTCATAGCTTTAGCCCAGAAATGGTAAGGCAGCTTTTTGGCATGAATCATTGCCCTAGCAGACTCTTGAATAGTTTTATTCTTCCTTTCAACAACTCCATTTTGCTGAGGGGTGATAGGAGAAGAGAACTCATGACTTACGCCTTCAGCAGAACAATATTCAGTAAATTTGCTATTTTCAAACTCTCTTCCATGATCACTCCTTATTCAAATAACATTACTCTCCTTTTCCCTTTGGAGTCTTTGACAAAGATCTTTAAAAACATCAAACACCTCTGATTTGTCTTTAATGAAGCTCACCCAGGTGTACCTAAAATAGTCATCTACAACAACATAAGCATACTTCTTCCCACCTAAACTTTCTACCTGCATAGGTCCCATTAAGTCCATATGAAGAAGTTCCAAGACTTTGGAGGTGGTGTCATGTTGAAGCTTCTGATGTGACATCTTGGTCTGCTTCCCTTTTTGACAATCTCCACAAACTCTCCCCTCTTCAATATTGTGTTTAGGTATTCCTCTGACAGCTTCTGAGGATATTATTCTCTCCATTCCCTTCAGATGAAGATGTCCCAACTTTTGATGCCAAATCTTGACTTCATCATCTCTGGCAAACACACATGTTGAGGTACTAGAGTCTTGTTGCAGCCATTGATAATAGTTGTCCTTAAACCTAACACCCTTCATGATGACTTCTCCTTTCTCATCTGTGACATTGCACTCAGTTTTTGTAAAGTCTACTTTGAATCCTTGATCACAAAGTTGACTAATACTGATCAAATTTGCTGTCAACCCTTTGACAAGTAGAACATCATCCAGTCTAGGAGCACCAGCACAATTTAGCTTTCCCATCCCCTTGATTTCTCCTTTAACACCATCACCAAATGTAACATGACCTGAAGACTGAAGCTTACCATCTACCAACAAATTTTTAACTCCTGTCATGTGTCTTGAACACCCACTATCAAAGTACCAGTCTTCTTTGGTAGAAACCCTGAGAGAAGTGTGAGTTATTAAGTTGGTAACTTTACCTTTTGGAGTCCATTGCTTCTTAGATTTTAAGGCCTGATTACCTATGGGAAACTTCTGTGGGGGAGTATACTGATGTGCCTTCTGAGGATACCCATGTAGCTTATAACAGTAGGCCTTTATGTGTCCAAAATGCCCACAGTGATGACATCTCCAGCGCCTGAATTTCTTCCTAGAAGGAATCCTGTCATGATGTTTCAACATCTGTTTTAACATCACTGGTTTGGGGCTGGTAACACCATCAATAGAAGCTGCAACATTGTTGAATCCCAAACCACTTTTGTCTCCAGTAATCTTCCCCATACTAAGAATGTTGTCTAGAGCATCAGTACCATTGTTCAACATTCTGACAGTTTTGGTCATAGAGTCCAGTTTAGAATTAAGCATACTGACTTCATTTTCAAGTTCAGTCTTTTCAGCTTCTAACTGCACTATGGTTGTCTTTAGCTTCTCTCCTTCAAGACACACTTGTTCACTTCTTATGTACAGTTCTTTATAAGAGGCAGCAAGCTCATCATAAGTAACCTCATCATCACCAGAATCATCATCTGACTCACAAACCCTAACCATAGCTCTAACAAGCTTAGCTGATTCTTCTTCAGATTCACTCTCACTATCAGACCAAGAAGCTGATAACCCCTTCTGCTTTTTGAGAAAAGTAGGACATTCCTTCTTGACATGACTATACCATTCACACTCATAGCATTGAATCCCTTTGTCATTATTGGACTTTTCTTCATCTCTAGACTTCTTCCCCTATTCTCCTGATCTGTAGATGTCAGAAGTAATGTTCTTGACATTGGGATTATAACTCCTATTTATCCTCTTCATAACTTTGTTGAACTGTTTTCCCAGTAAAACAACAGCCTGAGATAGCTCCTCCTGAGATTCAGCACCATTCCCTTTCTTCTCTTCTTGAGTATTAGATACCAAGGCTATACTCTTGGTCTTCTTTTCAGGTTCCTCTTCATTCAACCCTAACTCAAAAGTTTGAAGAGATCCAATTAGCTCATCAACTATCATTTTGCTGATGTCTTGAGCTTCTTTAATTGCAGTCACCTTCATCTTATATCTCTTGGGAAGGGACCTAAGGATTTCCCTCACCAGCTTTTCTTCAGTCATCTTTTCTCCAAGAGCACTAGAGGCATTAGACAGCTCAAGAATACTCATGTGAAAATCATGAATAGTTTCATCTTCCTTCATCTTTAGACTTTCAAACTTTGATGTCAGAAGTTGAAGTCTTGACATCTTAACCTTTGAGGTTCCTTCATGAGTAGTTTTTAAGATGTCCCAAGCTTCCTTAGCAACTTCACAAGTGTTGATCAACCTGAAGATGTTCTTATCAACTCCATTGAAAATAGCATTAGAGCTTTAGAATTACCAAGGGCAAGCTCATCTTCTTCCTTGGTCCAATCTTCTTCAGGTTTCAGTTTTGAGCTGCCTTCTTTTTCTTTCCCAGCATTATCTTTCTCAACAACAACAGGTGCTTTCCATTCTTTTATGATAGCCTTCCAAGCCCTGCTATCCAATGATTTCAAAAAGATAATCATCCTTGGCTTCCAATAATCATAATTAGAGCCATCCAGAATAGGGGGTCTATTCACAAATCCACCAACTTCCTTGTCCATCTTACCAGAAAGTACCAGCCCTAGATCTCACCCAGATGCAGAGCAGGATGCCTGCTCTGATACCAATTGAAATTCTGGTACCAGATATGTGATGTTACGTGCGATGTCACAACAACACACTCTGCAATGGACAATGCAACAACAAGCAATAAATCAACACAATGAATTGTTCACCTAGTTCAGTTAAACAACTTACGTCTGGGGGCTACCAAGCCAGGGAGGAATTTCACTATTAGTAGTATTAATTTACAGACTCAACAAACCAGTTGACATCTCCTAAACTTAATCACTACCCAATGAACCTTCTACCTAAGAAACCACTTAGGTATGAGAACCCACTCACTCCCTAATTCACCTCAGTGATACAACTCAAAGATCACACTTTGAAATACACCTTGATCCTGCTTACAAGCTCTGATCAAGTAACCACACTCTCTTGCTTAACAGCTCTAAGAGAGGACACTTTACAACTCAATCAAGTAACACCAATTTAACCTAGAATGGCTTACAAAACATACACGAAGACACAAACGACTCTCAGTCTTTAGCTCTCTTTCTTCGTTCCTTTTCCTTCAGGATTGATGCGCTTTATATAGCTATTTGATTTGGGCTTGGACCTGCTACAATATCTGACCTGATTTGTTATTTAAAACTGAATCTTCAAAACAGATTTTCTCTCAAAATCTTCTTAAATCTTCAGCCTTTAAACACCCCTACAAATCTGCATCAAATCTGTTTGCAACAGAAAATATCTCCTCCAAGATATTCGCATCCAATAACTCTAACAGCTCTCCCAAAATCCAGCTAATACGCTTAACCCTAAAAACATCTCAAACCTGATGTTTTAATGATCTGCATATCTGATGTCATGACATCGCATGTGACATCAGACTTCAAAACTTCAACAACTTAAACACTTAACATTAACCAATGTTAAGACTCAATGTTAAGACATCACCCATGTGACATCAACATTGAACAACTTTGTTTTACCAAAATTCTAGCCAATCCAAGAACTAACAAGTTTTCTAACTTCTTCTACAAACTTCGTTCTGAAGTTCAAAACCATAGAACAACAATCTTTCTTCTTTACATAAAGAAGTTCTTAATGAGTTTCAAACGAGAAAGTCAAGGGTGGACCTAATCCGTTTCTTGAAAACATCTCAAAAACTCATAAAGAAATAATCTTCAGCAAACAAGATTTCTTGTTTCGATGATTCGATCTTGAGCAAATACGTTGTTTATCCAAGCGTATCTTTCTAAGATAAGCATTCAACGGATACTACTACTTATCTGATGAGTCTATCTTATCAGCTGATTCTTCACTCTTCTTCAAAACTTTTAGTGAGGAAGATTCGGTTGTTGACAACCGCAAAACTTTCTGAATCAGTGACTTGCTCAAGTAATCCGATTGATGACATTGTTAAGTGTTTGATATCCATCAATAACAGAACTGGGGCTCTGATACCAATTGAAGGTACGAGAAAGACACAAGAAAATGGGGGGTTTGAATTGTGTTTTCACTCTTTAAAAACTTTTTGCCTCTTATCGTTAAAGCACTAAGAGAACGTCAGAGTTCATTGAGAGACTCTGACATGCAAAGTAGCATTCAAACTTGTCAATGCGTAAAGCATATATGATAGGGAGAGTCTGAATAAGATATGCATTATTCAGAACTTGCAGTGCGGAAGCTTATCAAAGTTAAGATGCAAGGTTCTGATTTGTTTATGTAAGGTTATGATAATCTAGAGTAAGACATAAACAATAAATCAAAGCATAAGTAAGAGTAAAGAACACACGATATATCCTGGTTCACTTGAGCCATTCCCAAGCTAGTCCAGTCCACCCTCCTTAAGTGATTTTGCCTTGAACTCAAGGACTTAATCCACTATAACCAAATCCGATTACAAATGCACGGGCAACAGCCGGCGGCTAACAACCTGCACAACCGCAGCTGTGACTAACACACAATGAACCATTCAGGAATTCAACTTAATGAATATAACGAACATTGACCTGCAGGTTCCAATCTCGCAAGGTCTACTGCTAGGATTTCACAGCTAAACGTTCAGGGATTCCTCGCAACGAATATAACGTTTACTGACCCTATTTCAGGATTTACCACAATGACACCAAGCCATTGTCTTCTTGAGTCTCCGGTCACACTGACCACTCAAGGAATCCTAATTCACATAGAATTAGTTAAACAGGAGATTACAATGATGCTTTTTAACAAGCAGATAACTCCTAAGTTTAAGTACAGAAGAACACACAAGTGTTTAAGCAAGATGTGAGCAACAACTCCTTGCTATCTTAAGAAACTACAAAGATGTATGTTGATTTGACAGTTGTTGACATCTTGTAGATATTCTTCTTCTTCGTAATCTTGGTTGAGCAAGCTTTGAGCAACAACTCCTTGCTTAAGATCTTCAATGTAGCTCAGACGAGAAGGTGGTTGATGACTTGACTGATTTGTAATGTTGTCTTCTTCATCAACAACTTCTATTTTAAATGTTGTTATTTTGTTGATTTATGATCTTGAGCTTCAACAACAATGGTCGTGTGTAAATGGTGATAGCTTTGGATATTAAGTGTTACAACGAGAACTCATCGTTGTGGCTACCATTACATTAACTTGATCGACTCACAACTGACACACTCAGAAGCGATTACTCCTTTCTTTAAATAGCCAAGTAAAATATAGTCGTTGGAGAGCTTTTGGCCATTTGAAAAGAGTTGTTATGCAATGATTAAAGTTGTACTGCTATATCTTATTTTTACTGTAGAAGTGATGGGATTGGTCTTTTAGAACGGTGCACAGTCATTGCTAACGGTAACATTTGTCTTCAAATCTTCAGAGGCTTCTGATGGTAATTAATTGAAGCATGAGTAGGGACTTTATAACTGGGTCTCCAGATCTTTCAAGTCTTCTGTCTTCAGAGCTTGTCCATTAGGAATCTGTCTTCAAAACTTCAGCACTTGTCTTGAAACCCGTTATCTTCACTTGCTTCAAGTCTTCAGAAACTTCAGAACTTGTCCATTAGGAATCTGTCTTCAGAATCTTCAGCACTTGACCTTTGGAACCATAATCTTCAGAACACATAAGTCTTCAGAATCTTTCTGCACTTGGTTTTCAGAGCCTTCAGCCTTCAGAACTTCAAGTCATTGGAATCTTCAGCACTTCGGTTCTCTATAACATTATCTCTTCAGAAGCTTCGCTATCTTCAGAATCATAACCACTCTCAGAGAGCATCCACAAGAGCATTGCAACAGCAATATCGACATTCTTGGCTCTGACTGATCATGATCAGATACAGAAACATACTTTCTTCTTGCGACTTGTGTCACACATAATAACTTCGCATATAATCTATTACGCACATCTGGCTGATGCTTGTTGGATCTGATATCTTCTATGGTTATGATCTGCATACAACACACTTTAGAACATAAAATGGTTCTTTCACAAATACCATTGTTATCATCAAAACATAGAGACGACTTGTAGAGACAACTCTTGCTCTAACAATAAGGTATCAAGAGACTACATCCAAACCCAACAAGAAATTTAAGCTCTTACCTTCTCCCCCTTATGATTTGTGTTTCTCTCTCTAAAATATACTTGGAATGAAGAGAGATAAAGTTCTGATCTCCAAAATATCTCTTTTACAAGTTATAAGAGTTATTTTCTAAAAAACAAGAAAAAGTACTCATGTAGTAAAACAAAAATTTGTCTTGTTCACCTAACGAACACCCTCTTTGTGCAGCGAATACCACTTTTAGGCACTTTAAGTGCCTCAGGAACAGTTAAACCGCCATTGGAATATATCTAAGTTCACAATGCGAACTCATTCTTTGCACAACGAGCTTCTTCGCTCCAGCTTCGCACAACGAACTTGTGGCCCTTTTCCTACTGCCATCCAAGGTTTCCTCTTTGCCTGGTCCTCGCTGTGAGTTCGCACAGCGAACAGTCGCCTTGACTTCGATACTGGTTCGCACAACAAACTTGCTGAAACTTCTTCTTTTCTTTGGATTTCTTGTCCAATCATTTGTGTCTTAATCATTGATGTTTGATGCCTATATCCTGCACAATAGCACACACATCAAAGAATCCAATGGTATTTGCACTATGTTGAAGAATCTCACAAGAACAAGAAATAAATCCATTAAAACATGAGAAATGAGTTGAAAAATGCCAAGAAAGATGGTTCAATTTAAGTTAAAATTTGCACTTAACACAACACTGCATCGAGTCCGTACACCAATTGAAACGGCGTAGAATTGGTCGATTCTTTTGGGGAATTTCGACATGACCATAAGACTTGGTTTAGAGTCTTGTGCCAATTTTTTGGCTTTTGCCTTACATGCTTGCTTCTTAATCAGGCCAATCAATATCTTGTTGGCCACTTCGACTTGACCATTGGCTTGAGCATAATATGGTGTCGATGTTAAGAGCTTAAACCCCACTATCAAAGCGAATTCCACCATTTTACGCCCAGTAAAAACTGAGCCTTGGTCTGTTGTGATGGTTTCAGGGATTTAAAACCTATATATAATATGGTTTTGAATGAAACTCATCACATCTTCTTGGTCGACATTAGGTAAAGGAATGGCCTCTATCCACTTAGTGAAATGATCTATCCCCACTAAGATATACCTATGTCCTTTTGATGAAGAAGGCTTAATCTCGCCAATGATATCTAAAGCCCAACCTCTGAATGGCCACGAATTTGTTATTGAGTACAACTCACTGGCATGCACGTGTTGGATTCCTAAATGCTTTTGACATTCCTGACAGCCTTTGGTGAAGTCTATACAATCTTTTAACATAGACGACCATTATACTCCTAGTCGACAAAGCAGCCATTTCATTTTTTGGCCAGCTTAGTGTGACCCACATTACCCTTGTGAACCTCAGAAATTGCCAAATAGCCTTTGCTTTCGCCCAAGCATTTTTAAAGGAGTATTTTTCAACAACTCATTACCCATTACGACATAACTCAGAGCTCTGTACTTAATCTTTCTATATGTTGCCTATTTTTGATTTTGCAGATAATCTATTATAGGTCTTCGCCAGTCCCTTTTTGACATCAAGTCGATGGCTTAAACTTCAAAATTCATTGCTCTATTGACTTCCAAATCGTCCAAAATTTGTAAATAATCGTACTCCTCTGCCCCCTAAAGTTTTAACATTGACGAAGCAACATGGGCTTCATACTCTGGGATTAGTTTTTCCTTGACTTCAACCAAGTCCTCTAACCTTTCCTTTGAGATTCTATATCCTAAAGCTACCTTAGCCATTTGGTTAGCCTCTTGATTCTCCAAACAAGGGATATGGTCGATTAACACACAGTCAAACTACTACAATAATCGATTTGCTTGTATGAAATACAACATCAAATTTTCTTTTATGCACTTGTACTCCTTTTTTAACTGCCAAACCACCAGCTCTGAATCTCCTTTTATTTCTACTTCCCTTGCCCCCAAGTCTAGTCAAATCTAGAGGCTTGTTATTAAAGCCTCATATTCGACCTTATTATTGGATCATGTCCCCTTGATCTTGTATCTAAACTTGGTGGGAATGTTCTCTGGTGACAGTATGAAGACACCTACTCCGCAGTCGTCTTTATGTTTGGATCCGTCAAAATATAACTTCCAACGTCCTGTTCTGACATATGCTTCTTCTTTGTCGATCACTGGGTGATCAATAATAAAGTCTGCAACAATCTGCCCTTTTACTGATTTCAAAGGGCGATAAGCCAAAGAATATTCTATGAGCGCTAACGCCCATTTTCCTATTCGACTATTCAAAATAGGTTTTGAAAGCATATGCTTAATAACATAAAAAATGTGAATAAACATAAACTTCAACTGGCTTTATATAATGTTTTAATCTTTACAAGAGAAATACGGGCACAAACATAACTTTTCAATCAAGTTATACCTAGTTTCTGCATCTATAAGGATTTGACTGAGGTAATATATGGCTCTTTTGATGCCATTATCATCCTCTTGTGCTATCATACTACCTATTGTCGAATCTGATGCAGCTATATACAGTTTTATGCTCCTATTCCTACTTGGAGATAATAATATTAGAGGCTTCATCAGGTACTGCTTTATGGCGTCAAAGCCCTCCTGCTATTCAACTCCCCAAACGAAATTGCTATCCTTCTTGAGTCAAAGAAGCGGCAAAAATGATAATACTTTGCCACTTAAGTTTGAAATAAACCTTCTCAAGAAGTTAACTTTTCCCAACAGAGACTGGGGCTGCTTCTTGGTTGAAGGAGGCTTGAGATCGATAATTGCTTTTTCCTTGTTTTCGTTAATCTCTATCCCTTTTTGTGTACTACAAACCCTAATAAGTCCCATGCACCAACATAGAAAGAAAATTTTAAAGGATTCATTTTCAAACCATGTTTCCTCATCCTTTTGAAGGATTGTCGAATATAGTCTAAGTGACCATCATCTGTGGAAGATTTTATAACAATGTCATATATATATATATATATATATATATATATATATATATATATATATATATATATATATATATATATATATATATAAAGGTCTCAATAAAATCATGGAACATTAAGTTCATGGCACGGTGGTAAGTCGCCCCAGCGTTTTTAAACCGAATGGCATTACTATCCACTCGTATGTACCTAACGCACCTGGGCATCGAAATGTCGTTTTGGGTACATCCTCTTCAGCTATAAATATTTGATTGTATCTGGAATACCCATCTAATATACTTAAGTACTCATGACCCGCGGCTGAATCGACCAGCATTTCTGCCACTGACATGGGATACTCATCCTTAGGTGTCACATTATTCAAATCTCTAAAATCTATGCAAACCCTAAGGGTACCTTTTTTCTTTATTACTGGGACTATGTTTGCTAACCAATCGACGTACCTGGCTGTTCTTATGAACTTGCTTTTGAGTAGCCTCTCGATCTCTTCTTTGATATTTGACATCACTTCTGGCGCAAACCTCCTTGGCAACTGCTTCACTGGCTTCTTCCCAGGCTTTATTAGCAGCTTCAGCTCCACCATACTTTGACTTAGGTCTGACATCTCGCTATAATCCCATGCGAAGCAATCTTTATACTCTTTCAACAACTCAACAAACTTTTGCTTCAACTTTGGATCAATATTTGCATTGATGTACATTGGTCATTTTTATGCTGCTTCGCCCATATCTTTTTCCTCAAAAGGATCTTGGGCCTGCATTTTAACACTGGTTCCTAGCGGGTCTTTTTCAAACCCCAAAGGCTCATTGTCGTAGATGCAGTCGAGCCTCTGATTTTTCAAAGCTGTTGTCTGGCCCATAAGGCCTTCTCCATAATTTTTAGAAGTTTAGACAGTGGCTTCGCAAGCCATGTTTTGAGACAACTCAGCCTCTAGGGCCAAATTTATTTTGTTCTCAGCCATATAGGCCGAGATCCAAGTCAACGCTTGTGACTCAACAAACATCTCCGTCTACTTGCGTCCACCTAGTGGAGGGTGGACTTCCCTCCTCGACAGGGGCAGTACCACCTACTCTTTATCCCAAATGAACCCATAATTAGGGTGCAAATTTAGAGTATAGGTTGAATCTCCTTCAGAGGTATAGACCTCCTCTGCAGCATATCATGGCAGAATTTTTGCCAAGTTCTTGTCGAAGTCTCTCTTGCCAACCTTGCCTATATCATCCTTGTAGTAACTTTGGTCAGCCTCAATATTTTCCACAATGCCATCCTCTCTCCAGATGGCGACCATTTGGTGTAGGGTCGATGACACAACCTCAATTTCGTGTATCTATTCACGACCCAAGAGTAAGTTGTAATTTACGTTGGATCTGATAACCATGAACAAAGTTGGCCTGAAGGTTATTCCCATAGACAGATCGACCTGGATTACCCCTAAGATATTGCTGGTTTTACCTTCGTAGTTAGATAATACCATGTTTTGGGGTCTCAAATCTTCATCAACTTTCCCTAACTTCTTGAACACGAAGTATGGCATCAGATTAACTGTTGCGCCACCATCTACAAACACCTTGTTGACAGCTTTTTCATCCACCTTTGCCTTAATAAAGAGTGGTTTCAGATGATACATCATACCAGTGTCTGGCCTCTCAAACACCGCCTATTGCTCTTCGACTGCTCCTTTATTCATCACATAGTAACATAAAGGCTTCTGATCGATATCATCGTCCAGGGAAAAGTCTTCCTCGACCTCTGAGACCTCTGAAACCCGATCGTACTCGACTGACAACACTGATACAATGCCACAATTAATCTGGAGGTCTCCCTCCGAATCCTCGCTGAAATTATCTCCAACCATCTCATCGTCTGAACCAGAGATATACTCAAGTTCTTTATGTCTTGGTTAAGGTGCATGAAAAGTCACATAAGTATCCTCAATCTCAAGAGAATAATCAGGATCATTGTGATGAGGGTTCTCCTCGTCTGGTTGAGGGGTGTAATCTACAGCCCAGTCCTCTGACTGAGGAGAGTACTCAAGGGTTTTCTCCCTTACCCTCAATCCTCCTTTTATAGGGGAATTGTGCACCATTTTTGGGATAGACTATGGTTTTGCACCTTCGTTAATTTTCTTAGAATGGGGCTTCTGATTTGACTTCTCCACAATTGACTCATGCTTCTCTACTGGTGTACCATGCCCATTAGCTTGAGCCTCCCTTTCAGCTTTCTTCCTTCTTTGATAGCGCCTCCATTGAGTGTGTGTCATAGGATTTTTTCCTTTGTAGGTTGGAGTCTGTTTACCGTGAAAATTGGTAAACAACCGATGGTTTCCAAATATTGGTTAACTTACAAGATCAACAGTGAATCCTAGGACATGTGCTAATGATCTTTAAATTGAAGTTTGAGAAACAATGAACACTTTGACAGTATTCATGGTTGGAAAATAGTTTTCTTCGAAAATACAAAGAAAGTATGTTTCAAGAAAGTTATCGAAAGTGCAGTAAATTGCATTAAAAATAACTTATGCAAAATAAAGAAGATAAATTTCTGGGCGAAAAACATAAACTAAATTTGATAAAACTGTAAGAAAATGATGTTTCATCAAACGTACATTTCTCAATAACTCTTTTCTCTACACACTGGGTACTTTGAGTAATTTGAGCGACTTGTACAAACTTGACCACACACAAAATCCAATCACTAAGACCTCTTATTTATATTGAATCGAAATAACTGCCTCTAACGACTTTTCTCCTAAATCATGACAAGTGGCGCTCGACATGTCTTTATTTCTTCAATGCGCTCCACGTGTCTTCTCCTAAAAACTGGATAAGAATAAAGTTCCCTCCTTTATTCAAATTCAAAACTTCAAATCAAAGACACCATTATTAGCATCCTCGTTGAAAACACCATTAGTAGCGTTTTTGTCGAATTATATTTGCAAACTTAGAAAAATCTTCCTAAGTCCAACCAACCCATCCTCCTCGCACAAGGGTAACTCCGACTAGACTTCCATGATTGCACTGTCCTGTCGAAACTCATCATAACTTCACAGAAATTATAATTTCCTTATTTATTCCATAAATCTAAACCAGGCGTCGAAATTACGAGCCAACAAATTGACCCCCTAAAATGTCATTTTCAACATCACATGAAGAAAAAGGCATTTTTTTTACAACATAATTCGATGCCACACACAATTCGACGTTACAAATTATTCATGTACCTCAACGCAATTATGACGTCAGGGTCATCATGACACCTTTTCTGAAACGTCTCCTCAATCCCACGCGAGAATATTTTACAATCATCACATTTCCTAGATCCTAGGATATAGTGGGGTAGGCTGCAACTGCCACTGTCCCATCACGAGCTCTCAAGCAGACACGCGTCCCACTCACTTCTTAACCATAAATACGAATTTGAGAACCGCTTCCAATTCAGCCTCTATAAATAGTTCAACCCTCTTTCTTTTTCACTTTTTCCCTCTCTGCACTTTTCAAATACTCTCCAACTTCTTCATCTCCTCCACTTCAGAAACCCATTTTTCTCAAATCTCAAGCTCTCAACAACAATGGCATCATCAACCAAAGCTACCAAAGAGTCTGCCAAACACGTGAAGGATCCCAATAAGCTCTCAAATCTTCCTTTTGACACGATTCCAGGCCCAACCATGGTGGGGAATCAACAGTACATTCCAGAACCACTTTCTGAAGAACAACACAGGATCTATAAATCTCAGGTATTGATCCCTGTTACTGTAACTGGTAAGTCATATGCTTTGTTAGGACCCTTATTTGATCCCAATGCTGACCCTAGTAAGCTTAGGGAATTCTTTCATACTTACCATAAGTACAAACCCATAGTTCATGCTAGGAAACCTAGGGCTAGTAATGAATACCCTAATCCTGCTAACCAGAGCAACCCTCCGACGGACGAAGTCATTGACCTTAGATACATGAACAATGGCTTTAGAGTCTTTCGATCCATTCCTTTGTTTAAGTATACCTCTGATTACTTAGGCTGGCTAGCGAAGTTAGAGAAGACCAAGTCCCAAGTCTGGAAAGATATAGGTATCTTCGACTTAATCCACCTGTCGAAAGTAGGACCTGAATACTGTTCGACCATGCTAGTCTCTTCCCTGTACTTCTGGGACAATACTCACCATACCTTCCATCTTTATGACTAGAGCCGTTGAAATACAACTTCCAAGGCTTAAGTTCAAGGTAATTTAATGAATTCTCAGTTATAGAGTGGTCAACTATAAAGTCGACTACCACTTGTCCTTTAACAGCCTTTAAAGGCATATATGTTAAGGAATATTCAGTTAAAGCTAATACCCATTTACCAATTCGACTATGCAAGATTGGCTTAGACAACATATGTTTTATAACATCAAAATGAGATGAAACAAAAACATCCACTGGTTTTATATAATGCTTCAACTTCATACATGAGAAATACAAACATAAGCATAATTTTTGGACTATGCTATACCTAGTTTCTGCATCGTTCAAGACCCTAATAAGGTAGTAAATGGCTCTTTCGACGCCATTTTCATCCTCTTGAGCCAACATGCTCCCTAAAGCCTTGTCCGACGCAGATATATATAACCTTATACTTCTATTCCTACAAGGTGGCATCAGAATTGGATGGTGGACCAGGTATTCCTTGATCTTGTCGAAGGCTTCTTGCTGAGCTTGCCCCCATTCAAAATCTTCCCTCTTGAGTTGAAGCATAGGTGAGAAGGCCTGAGTCTTGCCACTAAGGTTCGAGATAAACCTCCTTAAGATATTAATCTTGCCAAGCATTGACTGTAGCTTCTTCTTGGTTGATGGCGCTTTTGCTTCCATTATGGCTTTGGCCTTGTTCTAGTTTATTTCGATCCCCTTTTTATGGACCACAAAGCCTAAGAAATCTCCCGCCTGTGCACAAAAAGCACATTTGAGAGGGTTCATTTTTAGACCATGTCTCCTTATTCTTTCAAAGGACTGTCGAAGATGGTCTATGTGAATCTTCCCTGAAATAGACTTAACAACAATATCGTCAATATAGATTTACATAAAAGTCTCAATAAAATCATGGAAGATCGAATTCATTGATCTTTGGTATGTTTCCCTGGCATTTTTTAAACCAAAAGGCATTACGACCCATTCATAGGCGCCTAAGGCTCCAGGGCATCTAAACGCCATTTTTGGGACGTCTTCTTCAACAATGAAAATTTGATCGTACCCAGAATACCCGTCGAGCATACTAAGGCACTCATGTCCTACGACATAATTGACTAACATTTCCGCCACAGGCATTGGATATTCATCTTTCGGGGTTGCAGAATTTAAATCTCTAAAATCTATGCACACCCTTAACTTGCCATTTTTCTTAATAACTGGAACAATATTATTAAGCCATTCGACATACCTGGTCGTGCGGATGAATTTACATCTAAGAAGCCTTTAGACCTCCTCTTTGATCTTCGAAAGAACCTCAGGTGCAAAATGCCTTGGAGTCTGCTTGACTGACTTCTTCCCATGCTTTATCGGCAGCTTCAGTTCGACCAGGTCTCTGATCAAACCATGCATTTCATCGTAATCCCATGCAAAGGAGTCTTTAAACTTCTTCAGCAATTGGACTACTTCAACCTTGAGCTGTGGGTTGACGTTGGCGCTGATGTATGTCGACCTCTTCTCTGCCCCCTCTCCCAGGTCGATCTCTTCAAGTGGATCTTGTGTCAGCTTTTTGACGTTGGTTGCTAGCGGATCCTTCTCGAAGCCCAAAGGATCATCGTCATAAATTGCGTCGAGCCTCTGGCCTTGTACCTCTTCCTAAACCTTATTAGGTGGTTCTGGATCGAAGTTCTTACTAGGACCTCCTTGATGTTCTTCAATTTTCTTGGCTTCGACAGCCATAAATTTTACTTCGGCCTCTAAAGCCGCTTTTAGTTTGTTTTTGGCTATATAAGATGAAATCCTTTCGAGCGCCAATGACTCAGTCATTGTCACCGAATTTGCTTCCCCGGCCAGTTGGCTGGATATGGGCCATTCCGAAGACATAATCTTCTTAGCCTACGACTTCTTTCTCCCACTGAAACCCATGAGTTGGGTGCAGATAGATAGAACAGAAAGCATTATCGGTGGGCATCATGTCGAAATTCCCAGGATTACATGGACCAATGTGGGCCAAATTCCGGTCGAAGCTCCTTCTGTCGACCTGATTCACTTCGGCCATGAAATAACTCTAGTCCACTTTGATGTTCTCAACGATCCCATCGCTGCGCCAAATAGTGATTCTTTGGTGCATTAAGGAGGGGACGACACCGATGTCGTGAATCCACTCCCTACCAAGCAGTAGATTATAATTAGCCTTCGAGGCTATCACCATAAACATCATCGGCCTAGTTATAGTGCCAAAGGTCAAGTCCACCCGTATAACTCCCATTATGGTTCCTATCTTGCCCTCATAATTCGACAACACCATATTATGAGGCCTTGTATCTGTTTCATCTTTCCCGATCTTCTTTAGCATCTGATGTGGCATTAAGTTGACTGTCGCCCCGCCGTTGACCAAGATCTTACTTATTCTGATATTTCCTACTTTTCCCCTGATAAACAGAGGTTTTAAATGGCTCTTCATTGACTCATCAGGCCTTTCGAAAAAGTCATTTTGTTCCTCTACACAACATTATTCATAATGTAGTAACAAACAGGCTTATGTCGAGCCATCTCCATTTCCATCGCATCTTCTGGTTCCTTGACCTCCATCACCTGATCGTACTCTCTAGGAAGTACTGACACCATATTGCACATGATGTCTAGTGAGGCTTCCGACCCTGAGTCGAAATCCTCAGTCATTACGTGGTCCTCGTGGTCAGACTTTTTTGAAGACACCTTCTTTTGAGGAGAGAACAATTTCCTCTCGATAGATTTCTTTTCTTTTTTCTTCGCATGTATGTTGCTACTAGATCCAGGCTTATCCTTCTCCATGGCTTCCCTTTCGGCTTTCCTCTGCCTTTGCTGCCTCCTCCACTGGGATCTTGACATCGGATTCTTTCTTTTATAATTTTTTGAAGGGTATGCCATCTGCTTCGATGCCTAGAATTATTTTCGGTACGTCAAAGAGGAACCTCTCTGGGCTTCAAAGTTTTTCCATTTCCTTTGGCCCTATTCTTGATTTCCAACTGGTCTAATCCATTTGTCTTTGGGAGCCTCCATCATAGGTTTAAAAGTAATGGGTTTGTTACTGCTAAATCTTTGCCTCGCCTGCTCCCGTCTCTTAGGGTCACTTCTGTTGTCGAAAGTTTGGCGGCTATGAGATGCTTTCCAATTTCTTTTACTCATTGCTTTATTAACCCCTTCGAGATTCTGAGTCGCCTTTTTGTCGAAGACCGCGCTGCATCGAAGGCATAACATAAATTATGATTTCTTTTTTTAACATCTGTGAAGGAAATCAGTCAGGCTCTCTTCCTTCTTTGGGTAAGCCAACTTATTATATTCTTCTTGTCAAAGGTCTTCATTAACCTTCATCGAAGTTTCTTGAGAGACTTCGACCATGTTCACACCCACGCTGGTCTTTTCAGCAATGTCCAGCTCTTCCAGTTTCACCCTAAGGCCCTCAGTAGCCTCAGTGACATTATCAATTTGCACAAAACCTTCAGTGGTTTCATTTGTTGTTATCATCGAGTTAGGATCTTTAGTGATTCCTTTGTTGGAGCCTTCAGTAACTCCTCTGTTAGAGCCCTCAGTGACTCCATGAGTGAAACTATCAGCAATTTCTTTCTTGAAAACTTCAGTGGTTCCGTTAGTGAAGCCTTCAGTGACTTCACAAATGTAATTTTCAATGATCTCTCTATTGAGATCCTCGGTAACCTTGACCATGACTGCTTTGTTGACGAAGTCATCAATAACTTTGATCACGTCAGCTTTGTTGGCGAAGTCCTCAGTAACTTCGACCATGTTGATTTCAGATGGCTCAGTGCAGTGAGCATCAGCCAAATGAAGAGGGTCGGAATCAATCTTCATTTGGACTTTTGACTTCTCTCCAAATCTGAGCCTTTCGTCCTTAATTGCGTTCTGAACGAGATCCCTGAAAAGAAAACATTGAGATGTTTTATGACCCAAGAAATTGTGATACTTACAAAAACCTCTATTTTTCCTTTGCTCTAAAGGGGGGAATTTTAGCACCCAGAGGCACTATCATTTGGCCATCCTTAACTAACAAATCAAAGATTTCGTCACACTTTGTGACGTCGAAAGTGTAAGTCTTCTTAGGAAATCTATTGTTATTTTCTGGTTCGACTGGGTTTTTTCCATTCGAAGGGGCTAAGACCTTACAAGAGTAAGGTGGCCCTTGCTTTAGTTCAGCAAGGTCAATTTCATTCTCGTCGAAGTCTAGGGGCTCGTTATATGTTCCTTCGTCTTCTTCATTGAATTCGATGTAGGCTACCCTTCTATTATTTTTATTTGCCCTAGCCTTTTCCTCCTCCAGGCGTTCTAAATGTCGAACCCTGTCAGTCAACTGGGACATATCCCTCAAGTATTGGGTGTCCAATTTCTTCCTAATATAGTAGTCAAGGCCCCCAGCGGCCATTTCGACTAACTCATGTTTTGGCACCTGAGTGAAACACCTGGCTTTAAGTAGGCAAAATCTGTTCAGATAATCATCTATTGGCTCAGTAAACTTTCGTTTGATACTAGCTAATTCTTTTAGGCTAATCTTTAGTGAGAGAGCTTGGGAAATATTTAATCCTAAGGTTTTCGTTGTTCTAAATCTCTCCTGCCTCTATTAAATACCTAGCCACGTGTTCGACATTAGACTCATTGGTATCCCCCGAAAATTTAGTAAACTTAGGGACTTTCCATCTAGCAGGTAAATCTGATTGCTAAATATATTATGATAATGGTGATGTGTAGTTTGGTCTTCACAGGCCAAAATTTACACCATTTCGAGCCATAATCCTTTCGACCATGGCTGCTAGATTGTTATCCGCTACCAAATCGTCATGTCGAATATGATGTATGACATTATCAGTGTTCTGGTTTCTATTTACCATCACTACCCTTGGTTCCTCTTCTATTGGAATTTGTGGTTGATTCCTAGGGGGTTCGACTCTAGGCTGTTCGACTGTCTCTCCTGGGTTCACCATATTCACTCGGGGTGTGTTCCTTTGATTTTGTTGGATTTGGTTAATAGTGACATCCTCTCTAAAGGCTAACCCTTGATTTTCCACCATATACTCCCTTTGTGGGTGTCGAGGAGGTTGTGGTACACCAAAAAAGTCCGCAATGCGCTTCATTTGCGCGGCCATTTGTTGGTTAGTTTGGGTAGTGTTTTTTAATAGAAGATTAAATTGTCCCCATTGTTTGGGCAAGCATCTGGACCATTTCATGGCTACTCTCGTCCATTTGCTGCCTAATGACTGCTGCAGAACTATTGGTTATGCTTGGAATTTGGGAGGAAACACTTATCCCTAAGGGTTGGCCATTTCGACCCATATTATGAATCCTAGGCCCTGACCCTTATAATGGCGAAGTTACATTTATTATGGGTTTTGAGAATGTTGACCCAATGTTATGTAAGTTCGCCATCATGGATATTGGCATTCCATAAGGCTATTCTCGATTGCTTAAAGGCATAGAGAAGCCTGGAGGCATAAATGGTCTGTTCGAAACATTCCCTATTGGTGGGGGGGTCATTGGAGGATCCCGTGGCCCAATGTAAGTTAAAATGGGCTCACTGAGGGAAATCGACCGCGTCGGTGTCGAATTTGCCGTGGTTTGTATTGGTTCAGAAATAGGTGCTGAAACCATTATTCCCCCTGTCGAAGACACTAGGGTAGGTTCTCCATTGTTATTGGATGTATTTTGAGAATTTGGATTATTTGGCTGATTTTGGCTTGCCATTCTCCTCGTATATCTTCTCCTTGGTCTATCTTCATTAGTAACGGCTACGTTACCACTTCTCAATAACATACAACGAAGTTTCGAAAGAGAGAGACAACAAATATGAAGAACTTAGTAAAACTTTCAAAAGAAAATTTGTAAAAATATGTCACTAGCACGGTCCCATTGGGCGCGCCAATTTGTTTACCGTGAAAATTGGTAAACAACCGCTGGTCTCCAAATATTGGTTAACTTACAGGATCAACCAGTGAATCCTAGGACATGTGCTAATGATCTTTAAATTGAAGTTTAAGAAACAATGAACACTTTGACAATATTCATGGTTGGAAAATAGTTTACTTCGAAAAGACAAAGAAAGTATGTTTCAAGAAAGTAATCGAAAGTCCAGTAAATTGCATTAAAAATAACTTATGCAAAATAAAGAAGATAAATTTCTGAGCGAAAACCATAAACTGAATTTGATAAAACTGTAAGAAAATGGTGTTTCATCAAACGTGCATTTCTCAATAACTCTTTTCTCTACACACTGGGTACTTTGAGTAGTTTGAGTGACTTGTACAAACTTGACCACACACAAAATCCTATCACTAAGATCTTTTATTTAAATTAAATTGAAATAACTGCCTCTAACGACCTTTCTCCTAAATCAAGACAAGTGGCGCTCAACATGTCTTTACTTCTTCAACGCGCTCCGCATGTCTTCTTCTAAAAACTGGATAAGAACAAAGTTCCCTCCTTTATTCAAATTCAAAACTTCAAATCGAAGACACCATTATTAACACCCCCGTCGAATACACCATTAGTAGCGATTTTATCGAATTATATTTGCAAGCTTTGAAAAATCTTCCTAAGTCCAACCAACCCATCCTCCTCACTTAAGAAATTATGATATTTGCAAAAACCTCTTTTCTTTCTTTGTTCTAAAGGAGGAGTTTTCAAACTAGGAGGCACTAGTATTTGACTGTCTTTAACTAGCAGATCAAAGATTTTGTCACATTTCGTGATATCGAAGGTATAAGTCATAGTGGTGAACTTTTCATTCTTGTTAGTTTCAATAGGATTCTTCCCATTAGATGGTTTTAAAAGTTTACAGGTGTATGGGGGTCCTGGCTTCAACTCAGCCATATTTACTTTGTTTTCATCTAAATCATCCTCGCCTATGCAAGAGACGTACCCGTCCGTGTTTATGTAAGCGACTTTTTCTTTCTTATGATACTTACTAGTCTGGCTTTCTCAGCTTTCAAGCGTTCGACTTGACGAACCCTATCTGCAAGTTGTGCCATATCCCTTAGATATTAGGTGTTCTGGATTGGGTCAGCGCCTGCCCATCAGTCGGCAGCCCTACCCAATATCATGCTACGCAGCCCATAAAGGCCCAATCCTCTTCCTCATCGGGCACATCCAGATCCCATCATCATCGAGCAGACACTATAATGACTAGGGAGAGAACAAAAATCCTCCCCGCGTGCTCCACGTGCTCCCCTCGCGGGGATACGTCATCAGGTAACTGCCCACCTCTGAAAGAGCTGGTCTACCCACTATCTGGAGATCTAGGGGCAGTTAATCCAGCACGAAGACCATGTGCTGGTCTTCCCTACGCAACGTAAGCCTGGCAGTTATCTGCATTGGGCCTAGCTACCCAACCCAGTGCAGACGACCGTTGGCCCAACATTGGGGGAACAGTATAAATACCCTCTTTCACGAGAGGGTCAGGTATTCTCATTCTTACTCTCACTTTCTGTACTTGCTTACTTCGTTCCTGACTTTAGCATCAGAGTACCTTGCAGGTACACCCCCCACCGTCTCACACCACCGGAGTAGCGGAGCTCACGACATTTGTTGGCCACTAATCTACTTTTTGATCAGGTACGATTAGTGGCGCCGTCTATGGGAACCTTTGCTTCCATGTTTTTCTCCTCGTAAAACCAAATCAACTTCCGTTTTCTGACAATCATGGCCAGCCCTCAACCTAAGGCTAAGACTATGGACACCGTATTCGTTCAGTACAACAACGGAGATGACCATGAGCCCAATGTGGTCGTTAACGTCGAAGAAGGCGGCCAGAGGGATGGACGTACTACCTCCCCTTCCTGTGACGACGCGGCCTTCAATGCCGCCAACATGACAGCAGCCCATTTGCCTACCAGCATGTCCCCGCGCCACCAAATATTGACCCAAACACACTGGTCCTATTTGCACTGGTCAATCAGACTAACCTGTTGATCTCCCAGCAGAACGTGTGGATAGAAACGCTCGAAAGAGGGCGACAACGACGCTCTCCCCCGCGGAGACATCGTCGTCCCATATCTCGTAGCCATTCTCCTCCCCCGCGGAGAACATCGCAGATCGACTCTCGGACTTCTTCCCCCCAACCTTCGGGACGCCGCTCGCGCCTGGAACGACCCCAGCCTGTGGTCGCCCAAAAGCACAATCGCTCCCCTGCTCAGAAGGAACAATGATACTCCCCTGTCTAAAAGAGGAGAAGAGCTGACGGCGAAAAGCCGAAGATCCAACCAAGGAGTCCCTCCCGACGAAACAGGCGTGGTCGTGGCGATCACTCCCCTTCGTAGTCACCAGTTAGGAGTGATGAAGACGACCAACGTACCCCCCTGTCCAAGGAAATTATGGATACTCCTATACTCATCGGGATGGAGAAGCCCTCACCTTTGGCGACGTACGACTGCACTGCCAACTCGGATGACCACGTCGAGAGCTTCAAGGCAATGCTCGACTACAAGAATGTCCAGGGAGCTATCAAGTGCAGGCTCTTCCTGACCACCCTCCGAAAAGGGGCCATGGAGTGGTACAAGAGCCTCTCACCGGAGTCTATCACTGATTGGAAGAAACTAAAGAGACAATTCTCCAGGAATTTCACTGCCTCCCGACGCCACCCGAAGACGGTGGCCTCCCTAGAAGCCATCCTTCAAGGGAGGGACAAATCTCTCAGAGATTACATCGAGAGATTCAATCGGGAAGCCGTCGAGTTAGCCACTACCGACAACATGAAGAAGTTTCTGATCGAGCGAGGATTACGACCTAGCACGGAGTTTGCCAAGGTTGTGGGCATCCAAAGGCCCCGCAACTTGGAGGAGCTCCTCTACAAGGCCCAAGCGTACATCCAGTATGAGGAGACGAAGGCTGCCCATTGTGCCCACGACTCGCGGCACCAAGAGGGCTCCCGAAGCTCCAAACAAGAAGACTCTACCGCTCCCCAACGAGGGGGTGATAGAAGAAGAGAAGACTGTCCCAGGGACTCTCGTGAATCGAGAGGTCCAGCTGGCCGGTTCACGGAGTACACACTACTCACCGCTCCCCGCGAGCGAATTTTAGCATAGTGCGCCAACTCGAAATTCCAGAAAGGAGGTGTCCGCTTTCCGAAGCCGACACCCCTCAAAGCAAATGTTGACAAGTCCAAGTACTGCAGGTTCCATAGGACCCATGGGCATGTCACCGAGGACTGCATCCACCTTAAGGATGCGATAGAAATTCTGATCAAGGAGGGGCACCTCAAGCAATATACGAGGAGGAATGACCCCCCCAGACAAGATGCCCGGGAAACACAAAGGGTCGAGGAGACGGCCCCTCCCACCAGAGAGAACAGACTGCAAATTGCTCTGAGTATCACCAGACCAGAGGACTTCTACGTCCCCGACGAGCCCAAGATCCCCGCGATCGCTCATAGCCCCTGGGAGAGTCTTCCCCCCGAAGACCCTGTGACTGCTCGCAGCCCATGGGAAAGTTTCCCCACGGTAATTGTTATATCCGACGGAGGCTTCAACAAGGTCTCCGTAGGGTCAATAAAGCGGAAGTTCAACGAGCTGGAAACCGCGAGCTCGACACAGACTGCCACTTTTGAGAAGGTACAAGGGAAGTTGAACCCCATCACCTTCTACCTTAAGGAACTGCCAGGTGGCGCGCCCAACTCCACCATCCCTCTCCTGATCAGGGCGCAGATGGCAAACTTTGACGTCCGCAGAATCTTGGTCGACCAAGGGAGTTCGGTGGACATCATGTACGCCCACCTCTTTGAGACCCTCCAGCTCGATGAAAGGCATCTGACCCCCTACGTTGGCTCAGATCTCCATGGTTTCAACGACACGACCATCTTACCGAGCTGATGGTTACTTTCGGGAGTGATGACACTGCCCGACAAGTCAAGACCTGCTTCCTAGTAGTGGACTCTCTTCCCTGTATCAGTGCATCCTGGGGAGGACAACTCTGGTCGAGCTCACGGTGGTACCATCTACAGTGCATTTGAAGATGAAGTACTACACCACTCGAGGTCGGGTCATCACTCTCCAAGGGGATATCGAAGCCGCAAGGAGGTGCTTTGAAGCTGCAACCAAGGGTCTGAGCTCGATCAACGTCAAGCCCAAGACCGGAGAGATGTCAACCCTAGATGCAGAGCAGAAACCACTCCCGCGCGTCAATGAGGTGGACCGCGACATTCGTTTCCCGGACGAGCAGGAAGAAGAGGGAGCAGCGGGCAACGACCTCCCAGCTAAAGGCAATGGGCAGCCTCTCCACCAAATGGGCCCGTCCCAGACGGAGACTTCGAGCTCGTCTCCCTCGGAGACTATCCCGACAGGAATGTGAAGATTGGCACTGGACTCCCCGACCTGGCGAAGAAGCAGTTGAAGGCATGCCTCAGAGAGAACGCTGGTTTGTTCGCGTGGAGCGCGTCGAAGATGCCCAACCTTGACCCAGAGGTGGCCTATCACCAGCTTACTGTAGATCTAGTCGCTAGGGCTATAGTGCAACGTAGGCGTAGGCAGTCTCCCGAGAAAGCGGAGGCTGCTGAAAAAGCTGTAAAAGACCTCTTAGAGGCAAATTTCATTTTGGAGGCCAGGTACACAACCTGGCTGTCCAACGTTGTACTTGTCAAGAAAAATAATAGAAAATGGAGGATGTGCGTTAACTATACTGATCTTAATCGGGCATGCCCGAAAGATTCTTATCCATGCCTAACATCGACCAGCTGGTCGACATTCTGTAGGTTTTAAACTATTGTCCTTCATGGACGCCTACTCAGGGTACAATCAAATCCCTATGTCCAAGGCCAACAAGCAGCACACCACCTTTATAACCGAGTCGGGCAATTACTACTACAACGTGATGCCCTTCGACCTGAAGAACGCTGGCACAACCTACCAGCGGATGATGAACAAAGTCTTTCGGGGAGAGATCGGCGACATGCTCGAGGTCGACATGGACGACATGATCGTCAAATCTGCAAAAGAAGTCGACCACGCTGCCCATCTCAAAAAGGTCTTTGACACGGCGAGGAAATACATGATGAGGTTCAACCCCGAGAAATGCACCTTCGGCGTCCGGGCGGGCAAGTTCCTCGGTTTCTACCTCACAGAGCGAGGAATCGAGGCGAACCCCGACAAGTGCAGGGCATTCTCTGAGATCTCGACACCGAACTTGAAGAAATCGATACAATCGCTGAATGGGATGATGACCTCGCTTTCTCGCTTCGTGGCCAAGTTGGCACAGTACGCACTCTCATTTTTCAAACTTCTACGCTAGAAAGCCACATTCGAATGGACCGAGGAATGCTAGCAGGCGCTCCTCCACCTCAAATAAGTCCTTTCGTAACCCCCGGTTCTCTCGCGACCAAAGGGCGGGGAGACGTTATTCCTATACCTCGCCATCACGAGCGAAGTAGTCAGCGCGGTCCTTATCTGAGAAACCCCCGACAGACATAAGCCGATTTACTTTACCAGCAAAGCCCTCCAAGGTCTAGAACTTAGATACCAATAGATCGAAAAGGTCGCTCTGGCTCTCGTCACCGCGACCAGAAGACTCTGACACTACTTCTTGGCCCACACGATCATGGTGAGGACCGAGCAACCCGTGAGACAACTCCTCGACCGACCATACATGGCAGGGAGGATGCTCAGATGGTCGCTCGAACTCTCCGAGTTTGACATCCAATATGAGGGGAGAAAGGCCCTGAAAGCTCAGGTGCTGGTCGACTTCATGGAAGAAATGACCCTCCCAGAACCTTCGACCAACGGATCCCAAAAGTGGACGATCTACGTCGACGGGGCATCCAGCTCGACAGGTAGCGGAGCGGGCATCATCCTTGAAAATTGGGAAGGTATCTTGATCAAAGTCTCCCTCACGTTGTCTTTCCCGACATCGAACAATCAGGCCGAATACGAGGCTTTCCTCGTCGGGTTACGCTTAGCTGAGGACCTCGGTGCCACAGAGGTCAAAATATTCACCGACTCCCAGCTCGTGGCCTCCCAGGTATGGGGAGAATACCAAGCCAAAAACGACAGCCTCATCGAATACTTGGCTCTGGTGAAGGAAATAATGAAAAAGTTCTCCTCGACGGAAGTGAATCACGTCCCGTGCGAACACAATACTCGAGTGGACGTTCTATCGAAGCTCACAAGCACAAAGAAGAAAGGCGAGAGCAAATCCTTCATTCAGGAGGTGCTCTCGAAGCTTGTAGCAGGACGCCAAGGAACACGTCAAGAAGTGCGACAGATGCCAACGACACTGGGACATGCTCCTGGCCCCGCCCAGTGAGCTCAAAACGCTCTCATCCCCATGGCCGTTTGCATGGTGGGGGATGGATATCCTCGGGTCATTCGTCGTGGGGTCATACCAAAATAAGTACCTGATTGTCGACGTTGATTATTTCACGAAGTGGATCGAGGCTGAAGCCCTAGCCAAAATCACGGCCCACAACATACTACATTTCTACAAGAGGAACATATTTGCCCGGTTTGGTGTGTCCCAGGCAATTGTCACCGACAACGGGACATAATTCACTGATAAGAACTTTCAGGACTTCATCGCGAAGCTGGGCACGAAGCAACACTTCACCTCGGTCGAGCACCCACAAACAAACGGTCAGGCTGAAGCTGCGAACAGGGTGATCCTGCGAGGTCTGAAACGGAGACTGGGCGACGCCAAGAAAAGATGGGTCGTGGAGCTACACAGCGTCCTCTGGGCCTACAGAACAACCCCGCACTCCACTACCAGGGAGGCCCCCTTCCGATTGACCTACGGAACTGAAGCGGTGATCCCTGTGGAAATAAGGGAACCCTCGAGAAGAACAGAGTCTCCCCTCGACGATGAGAAGAACGACGAGGCCCTCCGGGAGGAGCTCGACTTCGTCGAAGAGATAAGGTCGGACGCATCCCTCCGCGAAGCCTCACTCAAGTAGAAGATAACTTTACGCTATAACAACAAAGTTATTAAACGTGGTTTTCAGGTAGGCACCCTCGTCCTATGAAGGAACCAGAAAGATTTGCGAGAAGGCAAGCTCACCGCGAAGTGGGAGGGCCCCTACCGTGTCCGTGCGAAAACGGGGATATGAGCCTACTACCTCGAAAATCTACACAGGGAGGAACTTGCTCGACCATGGAATGCTAAAAAGCTTAAACAGTATTACAGTTAAACACTGCCCGCGACCCATCCGCGACACGACTACGGGGGCGCATTTAGGTACAAGCGCGACTACCCTCCTCGAGACAAAAAGACAAGGGCCCGCGTTGTGTGTGCGCAAGGACCCTTGATCCAATTGGGACACCTCAACCGAGCTCCACCATCGCCGTACCAGTTTGGCAGAGCACCCAGCTCGTGATGGGAAGCCCATGCCACGAAGCTAAGACCTCTATCAAGCTCTTAGCCTCGTTGAAGGTCGGAATACAGCTCCGACCACTCGACCAGTTCCCTGCACTGTCGAGGATCAACAATGTCGAGCGAAACCCCCAATTACTTAGATAAAAACGAAATAGATATATCATCAACATACAAACATCACACACACAAGATAAAGAAAGATAGTACATTAGAATCGGGCAGAAGCCCATTGTTCAAAGAGTACGTACAAAATATCACAAGCCCCTGGTGCGCAGGCCAAGCAAAAGTCATTACAAAAACTGGCACACAGGCTAAACAAAATAAACAAAAGAAAAACTAAATAGCTCTATTTTCCTCAGGTTGCTCGTCCGCCATAGTCTCGTCGTCCTCATCCTCCTCGGGCTCCGGCGGGACAATCTGACCTTCGACCACCTCATGGTAAGGGCCAGTCCCCTCAGTGATGAGCTAAATGTCGGGATTCGCGACCCGAAGCTGCTTCAAGGCGTTAGCAAAGCCCACCTCGACAGCCCCAAGGACATCCTGCTCGGTCTGCCTGAGCTTTCAGATCAGTTCGGCCCGAGTGGTCAGCAGCTTGTCATCCTCAGTTTCCTCTTCAGCAGGTCTGGCAGCTTGCTCTAGCTCAGCGATTCTCGCCAGGAGATTTTTCCTCTCCATAGCGGCGTTCTTCAGCTTCCCCTCCAACTGCCTCTGAAGCTCGACCTGGGCTTCATTCTGCTTTTTACACTCCGCGAGGTCCTTGCCAAGCTTCTTCATCTCGGCCTCAACTAACTTAAAGCTATCCTGCAGTTTGGTCAGCTCCGCCGATGGACAGGTATCATCGTTCAGGACCAGGGCTGTAGCAAAAACCAGCATCATCGTGGCCATGTCCTCCACCAAGGTTTTGCTCCTCGAAACCCGGTCAACGCCTAAGATGGCCTGGCCTTCAGATGCACTAACGGCCGGGGAGTTGGCCCCTGAGAAGAAATTAGGTCTCAAGTGACAAGGCGGGAGCACGAACTTCTCGTTGGGAGGGATCTCAGTAAGACTGACATGCACCTGTTTGCTGGTTCGCTGTCTTTTCGGGGACCCCTGCAAATTAGGAGATTGGCTACATTGAGGGGAGATGGGGGAGTCCCCGAATGTCGGGATAGGGCCTGGGCGCTGCTGCCAGATCTGGCCGACTCGTCCCTTTCTGCCCTTCTTCGCACCTCGAGCAGCTGCCAACTTCTTAACACACTCCTCCATGCTTGACATTTTGCCTGCAAAGGAAAAATAAAAGCACGTCAGTAGACCGAAGTCAGAAAATGTCTCGAGGAAGGCCCTCGTATTAATTAACCGAGCCTCCTCTAAGATCTCCCCGTTGTCGTCGCAGATAAATTTCCCGTCCGGAGTCACGAGCTGTGCAGGTTTAAAACCAGAGATGAACTTGACTATCTCCTGGTAGGCCAGCCATTCATCTTAGGCCAGTGCGCCCGGGCTAAATATATAGTTGTCTGTGCCTTTCTTGAAGTGCTCCTCCGTCCACTGCAGGGGGAACTTCTCCTCGAGGACTTCCACCTGCTGCCCGTCTATTTCTTTGAACACCCGGTTGTACACTGTCTATGAGGCCTTGAACGAGATAGGCTTTACGACATAATATCGGGACTTAAAGTGGCGGACAAAATCCATATAAGTCCGAAATAGCCTGCTCACTTGTTTGAAGGATACCCAACCGTGCCTTCCATCAATCGTCTGCCTCTATAGGTGGAATATACTAAAGAACAAAGGTATGGTTGCCCCGATGTCGAGGTGTTGGCAGACGAGCTCGAATGAGCGAATAAAGTGAGAGCGTTGAGGTGAAGTTGCGAAGGTGCCAGGGGCAACCAAGTGAACACCTCTTGCTGGAAACCACTGAAGGGCAGGCGCCAGCCCGCCTCATTGAAAGTAAACTCATACAGAGGGAATCTCATCCCTTTGAACCTCTAACAGATGCGGTGGTGTGCTAGAGGTTTATACACCAGCCAGTTCTTCGAGGAGCCCTCACAGCGATTCTCGACAATGGCGAAGGCATCATGGGAGTCCGTAGTAAATAGAGACGGGACGCCCAAAGGCTCCTCGCCTGCCCAGTCTTCAGGTGGTTGCTCCTCATCACCAGTGATCGGCGCCAACGGGGAGTCGGGCTCATCGTCGGTCTCTATGATTCCCACAACCATGGTCACCGTTTTACCTAAAAAGCAGAAGGAATTGGTGAATTCGATAGTCAAGATCAAATTCACCCTTATACCGCAAATCAAGTGAAAGGGCGAAGAAAGGATACGGGGAACTGCTTAGAAAACGTCCTCGATCAGAGCCTTCCTCAGGAACGTCCCGCGCTGGGGAAGCATCCCTTCGACCACGATTACTGAGGGTGCTTACCCCTTGGACCTCCCTGCATTAGCAAAGAACTGAGACATGAAGCTCGAGGACACGCGCAGATATGCTCGGGGTGTCCATCGAACGTCCTCGGGGCCTTCATCAGGTCCCCGACTTCTTCATCCCATGTCCCCGGGGAATTCATCCCATATCCTTGGGGAATTCATCATGTGTCCTCGGGACCGTCATCAGGTCCTCGGGAGATTCATCCCAGTTCCCTGGGGCATTCACCAGAAATCTAAAGAAGCCCCGCCGTTTTCGTCGGAAACTCCGTAGCCTCCCCGGGAACTTCATCAGTTCGTCGGAGAAACCACCGTAGAAAACATGAAATCAAAAGAAGGAGCTGGAAACTTACTTGAAACGGTGGTTAGGAATCTCCGGTGCGGCGGCGTACGGTGGAAGGACGACAATGGAAGCTAAAGACAAAGAGAGAGAGTGGTGAGCGGAGAGAGTGGAAATGCACAAATGGCACGAACCCGACTCTATTTATAGAGCAGTCATAGGACTCGAGGCATCCCTAAGCACTTGAGTACCTAGGATCCTAGCCGCCCTAGGCATTGATGATGAGTGACACGTGGCACTCGAGGCCCCGCGCACGTCGTTTTCCTTCCCTGCGTGCCCGCGGGATAAGCGTGTCCGCCTCTTTTCATTTCCCTGCAGAGTCGACCATAAATAACCTTCCGAATGACAGAAAAACATCAGTCCCCATGGCTCCTGCCCGGGGAACATCCCTACGCCTGACCGCCTACATTTCCCATCAGCTTGGCACTTTGGGCATGCTGCCCTACTAAACCAGTCCCCGACGAATGGGCTGCCTCTTAAGTCATTACTTCGACACTTTGGAGCAATAACTTGGGGGGCTCCTGTTCTGGACTGGGCCAACGCCTGCCCATCATTCGGGCAGGCCCAACCCAATATCATGTTACGCAGCCCATAAAGGCCCAATCCTCTTCCTCGTCGGGCACATCCAGATCCCATCATCGTCGAGCAGATACTATAAGGACTGGGGAGAGAACAAACATCCTCCCCGCGTGCTCCAAGTACTCCCCCCGCGGGGACACATCATCAGGTAACTACCCACCTCTGAAAGAGTTGGTCTACCCACTCTCCGGAGATCTAGGGGTAGTTAATCCAGGGCGAAGACCACGTGCTGGTCTTCCCTACGCCATGTAAGCCCTGGCAGTTATCTGCATTGGGCCTAGCTACCCAACCCAGTGCAGACGACCGTTGGCCCAATGCTGGGGGCACAGTATAAATACCCTCTTTCACGAGAGGGTCAGGTATTCTCATTCTTACTCTCACTTTCTATACTTGCTTGCTCTATTCTTGACTTTAGCATTGGAGTACCTTGCAGGTACACCCCCATCGTCTCACACCACCAGAGTAGCAGAGCTCACGACGTTTGTTGGCCACTATTCTACTTTCTGATCAGGTACGATCATTAGGTATCCAATTTATTTCTAGTAGAATAGTCTAGGCTACCCATGGCCATTTCGACTAACTCGTGCTCTAGTACTTATGTAAAGCACCTGGCTTTAAGAAGTCTAAACCTATTCAGATAGTCCTCTATTGACTCAGGGATCTTTCGCCTAACACTTGCTAATTCTTTCAAGCTAATCTTTGAATAGCCCATATAAAATTGTCCATGGAATAACATTTCTAATTGGCTCCATGTTTTGACAGACTGGGGAGGGAGAGTCGTAAACCATGTAAAGGCGTTTTTGGTCAAAGAACTTGGAAAGTATTTTAGTTTTAAGTTCTCATTATTAGCTAAATCGCCAGTCTCAGTTTGATACCTAGCGACATGTTCTACTGCGGACTCATTCCAGCGAACTTGGTGAATTTTGGGATCTTCAATCCCTTTGGTACCTTCGACTGTCGAATATATTCAAGCAGTGGGGAAATAAAATTTGGTCGATAGAGTCCCACATTCAATCCATTCTGGGCCAAGATCTGCTCGACCACGTTCGTTATATTATTTTGCCCTGCAAGATTATTTTCCTGGACTTGCCTAAGTACCTGATCAGCATTTTGATTTCTCTGAACTACTAGAGGGGTGGGTCGTTTTGTACTATCTACTCCCCATTTAAGGGAGGATTTTGTTGCAACCCTTGGTTTTGGGACAATATGGCCAATGATGTCGTATTCTTAGGGCTCACGACCGTTCCGACGTTAGATATCTGTGGAGTTGGTCGAATTGGTACTGGGGCATGCCAAAGAAATCAGCAATACGCCCTATCTGACTTGCCAATACTTCATAAGTTTGGTTTGTATTAGAAATAATGGATTGAAGGGGGTGTATTCCCCTGTGACGTCATTGTTGTGACCAGTGTCGTTGATGCTGATGGAGCCGTTGTTCTAACTGGCGCAGAAAGAATTGTCTCTTCATTGGCCGATACAACCGGCTGTTGCACCACGTCTTGTGGGTTATTCTGGGAATTACTATTGTCTGGAGGAGGACACGACATATTGGATAATGCCTTACCACACCTTAAACGCATGCAAAAATGCATAGAAGAGGTTCCTAAGAGTATAACCTAATTCTCTAATGTAGGAAAAAACAAAGGATGATATACACAAAACACACTTAGCACAGGTTCCACCGGGCATGCCAATTTGTTTACCCTAAAAAGGGTAAACAATTGTTGGTCTCCAAATGTATGGTTTACTATCAGGATCAGCCAGTGAATACTTATGATGAAGTGCTTAAGGGTTTGTTTATTGTTATTTCCTTTGTGTTCTAAGAAATATGGACTTCGACTGTGTCGAAGGGATATATGAGGATAATGTAATAGTGAGTTTCTAAACTTCTTGCAAAAAAAAGTAAAGTAAAAGTAAAAGATACTGAAAGCTTTTAAAGGAAAAATAAAGGATGGGAAAAGATGAAAATGATGAAGACGGTGTAAATTAAATGAATTAAGAAACTTTGCATTGAACAGTAAACATGATGTTTCATCTGTGCTTACATTCTCTCAACCATTCGCTTGTTTCTCTTAACGCTGATACTTTGAGTTTCTTTGTGAGACTTTTGTAGTACAAATGAACACCTTAATCCAATAAAATGAACTACTATATATAGAAGTCTAAAATAACTACCCTCTAACGTTCCTTTCCCATTGGTTCGCCACATGCACTTCTGCATGTAATTTGCTTTCCAAATTTCACCACGTGTCCCTCTAAGATCAGAACCCAAGCAGTTACCAAGATTTAAATGTGAAAAAATCGCGCCCAAACAACCGCTTCTTCGACCGGCTCTTGCTGCGACGCTACTTGCCTGGTCGAAGCAGATGTTGTCGAACCACTCACTTCAACAACCAAAAATCCTCTAAGTCCCCAAAGCACAGTCGAACCGCTGCTCTTTTAAGATTTTACTCTTATTTGCTGAGTTTTCCTCATTGGTCGAAAATCCCAACTAACAGACTGATAAGAGATTGTTCCATTAAAATTTTGTTTAATATTAATTTTTACCTTTTCTGCAAATAGCCTAGTTAATCTACTAATAAATCTTTCTTTCCAATAATCTGCCGCACCATCCGACCTAAGGTAGAGTTTGGATAAGAACGTATCTATATACCATCTATAATCAGACATGGTTGCACAATAAATATTTAGTAATTGGTTTGCTGCTCGTTGTTGGAGTTTTAGAGGTTCTCATACAAAGAACTTAGTAATAGCATATAAGAGAGTTGTAACACAAATCTCTTCATTAGATTATGCTTTTACAGTTGAATCTATTTGGTATTTATCTTCCGAACTAAGGAGATTATCTCACCATCCTTTTAATTGTCTTGTAAACCCCATAACTAATATTTCTTTAGTATGTTTGTATGTATTTCCTTTAAGTTTAAAGGCAGTAGCAGCCATAGTCATGTTTTGTATTGTATCTAAAACTTGTTGTTCATACGCACAATCGATGTTCCACTCAACAATGGACTCTCCTGAATAATTATTTTCTACAAAACTACTTCTTTCTTCAAATTGCACATCAGCAAATGAAGGCCTATGATAATAGTTTTGGGTTTTAGGCCTTGGGGCTCTACCACCTAATTTGCTCACCATATTATCGTATTATTCATCTTGAGATAAAGTATTTATCTCTCCTAAAGAAGTTCCTATGTTTAAGGTTTTTAATTTAGTAACTAATTCCTCTATTTTATGATTAGTATCATGACCTAAACTCATTCCTTTCAACTCTTGGTTAGAGGGGGTATGGTATTGATAAATAGGTCGGGTAGGATCTAATTTATAGTCTTTAACATCCTTAGGTTGAGGGATAGAGTTCTCTATCCTATCTAATTGTTGGGACATAATGTGAAGTATTTGGTTTGAATAATTTATCTGACTGTGCAGATTATTAATGTCTTTTCTCTAATCTATAGGATTAGCTATAGATTTAAATGGTGAAGCTTCTATTTCAATGTTTTCTTTAGAAGTGGTAATTTTAATAGCTTCCAAAGGTGGATGAATTGATTCTATAATTTCTTTCCTAGAAATTTTCCACTTAGTACTTATCCTAACATTAGCATCTAACATCTTAACAGCAAAATGGTTTTCCATCCCTTCTTCTAAACACAACAATTCATACCATGTAAAGAAATAGATATTTATTTCATGTGTTTCTAAAAACCTATAAATTTTTTGCAAATACATTTGATTCTAATCTTTAGAAAAATTTGAGAAATACCAATTTATCTTCTCTTATTTGTTGAATTTTCCTCATTGGTAGAAAATCTCAGCTAACAGACTGATAAGAGATTGTTCCATTAAAATTTTGTTTAATATTAATTTTTACCTTTTCTGCAAATAGCCTAGTTAATCCACTAATAAATCTTTTTTTCCAATAATCTGCCGCACTATCTGACCTAAGGTAGAGTTTGGATAAGAACGTATCTATATATCATCTATAATCAGACATGGTTGCATAATAAATATTTAGTAATTGGTTTGCTGCTCGTTGTTGGAGTTTTAGAGGTTCACATACAAAGAACTTAGTAATAGCATATAAGAGAGTTGTAACACAAATCTTTTCATTAGATTATGCTTTTACAGCTGAATCTATTTGGTATTTATCTTCTAGACTAAGAAGATTATTCCACCATCCTTTTAACAGTCTTGTAAACCCCATAACTAATACTTCTTTAGTATGTTTGTATGTATTTCCTTTGAGTTTAAAGGCAGTAGCAACCATAGTCATGTTTTGTATTGTATCTAAAACTTGTTGTTTATACGCACAATCGATGTTCCACTCAACAATGGACTCTCCTGAATAATTATTTTCTACAAAACTACTTCTTTCTTCAAATTGCACACCAGCAAATGAAGGCCTATGATAATAGTTTCGGGTTTTAGGCCTTGGGGCTCTACCACCTAATATGCTCACCATATTATCGTATTATTCATCTTGAGATAAAGTATTTATCTCTCCTAAAGAAGTTCTTATGTTTAAGGTTTTTAATTTAGTAACTAATTCCTCTATTTTATGATTAGTATCACGACCTAAACTCATTCCTTTCAACTCTTGGTTAGAGGGGGCATGGTATTGATAAGTAGGTCGGGTAAGATCTAATTTATAGTCTTTAACATCCTTAGGTTGAGGGATAAAGTTCTCTATCCGATCTAATTGTTGGGACATAATGTGAAGTATTTGGTTTGAATAATTTATCTGATTGTGCAGATTATTATTGTCTTTTCTTTGATCTATAGGATTAGCTATAGATTTAAATGGTGAAGCTTATATTTCTATGTTTTCTTTAGAAGTGGTAATTTTAATAGCTTCCAAAGGTGGATGAATTGATTCTATAATTTCTTTCCTAGAAATTTTCCACTTAGTACTTATCCTAACATTATCATCTACGTACATCTTAATATCAAAAAGGTTTTCTATCCCTTCTTCTAAACACAATAATTCATACCATGTAAAGAAATAGATATTTATTTCACGTGTTTCTAAAAGCCTATAATTTTTTTGCAAATACATTTGATTCTAATCTTTAGAGAAATTTGAGAAATACCAATTTTCTTCTCTAAATTGTAAACTGCCTCAAAGTTAGCTCCAATTCGATTGTAAACTGCCTCAAAGTTAGCTCATATCTTCTCTAAATTGTAAACTGCCTCAAAGGATAGAGACAAAGGGTTCATCATTTGTAATAACACATAGTATTTTGGATTCAGTTGGAGAATGTGACATAGAGTTCCTCTCAGAGTATATTGGTTGGGGAATTGTAGAAGCAAAGTTTACTCCTGCAAGATTTACCCTAATTGTTGAATCAACTGAATGTCTAACACTGAATGTCGACCCAATACTACTAGTTTGATGATAGCGATAAGATTGGCTTCTATTCATCCTAATCCTGACTGATCCATCAATATCCTGAATAACATCTCTAATAGTTCTGGCCTCAATCTTTTCAGATTTAACCACATATTGTAATATTCATTCTTGAGGAAATTTTTCTATAATTTCTGAAGCAGTCAGTATTTTTGGGGTCATAACATTAGACCTACTAAGATTTGCTTCAACAATACAAGTTTCAATTTTTTGAATAGTTTTAAGAGATTTAAAATCATAATTAATATTAGAGACTTTGTAGGTAATTATACTAATAACGCCAATATTGACAACTCCGTGATTAAAATTATCACTTAGACCTTGAACATATATAACTAATGAATTCTTAGTAAACTCATTAGCTAAGCTCATAGAGTAATTGGGATGGCAGTTAAAGTAGACTGGACCATCATTAAGATTTGATTCAACTATAGCAATAATTGAATTATGAAAGTTTTTAATTCTAGTGTCTCGAAGAACTAGCGGTATAGGGGTGTTTAACCCTAGTTTATGTAATGATTTTGTAGTTATCTGAATTAAACCTAAATGGATATAACGATAACCTACTCTATAATGCGTTTCTAATAGTTTTTTATTTAACAAATTAATAGTTTCATGCTTGTTACTAATAAAAGTAGCAAAATTCAGTAGTCTGAATAATATTTTTTCTATTAAAATCAAAAGTACCAATTTTATATATTTCTTTAAATTTAATTTTTGGCATAGACCATTTAACTAATTTATTTTCCATTTCATGAATTTCTAATTCTTGGTTTTGGAAGGTATCTTGTTCTAATTCAATTTTATCATTATTTAAGGTAGCATGAACTAAAATTCGGTTATTAATTTTACTACGTGAACCGCACCCTAACTCACTAAAAGCCTTTATCATTTGAGACATGATTACTAAACAATATTTATACAATTAACCTTGTTTTCTCGCTCACTCTTTATCTCCATCCTCCCTTTTATTGTTTGTTTTCTTAATAGCAACTACTGTGTGCCAAACCAACAGTTTTACTGTCTTACCTCTTTGGACCACACACTACCAATAGGTACTCTTTAAAAAAATTCAGAGTTTAAGGTTATTGTTGAAATTAAATAGTGAAATAAGATTTTTTTTTAAAATAACTTTTTCTTTTTTTATTTTAGAAAAATCTATTAAAAGATAATGTAAGTAATATACTTACCTCCAATCTGACTCTGATAAGCGGTAGGAACATAGGAACATTAATGAAAATAATAATAATGTTAATGATAAACACAATATATATATATATATATATATATATATATATATATATATATATATATATATAGTCCATATCTTATAAGAATGTCATTTTTATGTAAGAATAAGAGAATGCATCTGAACCATTAGATTTTAAAATAAATGGTGGAGATTATATGTAAGTTTTTTTTCTCTCTCCTCCATTATTAAATAGGAGAGAAAAAAAAAGCTGACACATAATTTCCACCTTTTATTTTAAAATCTAATGGTTCAGATGCATTCTCATGTTCTCACATAATAACATTGTCATATGATATATATATATATATATATATATATATATATATATATATATTAAATTTACACCATATCTTATTAATAAATTAACCGATCATTAAAATGACGTCATCCAAATGATCACATTCCATAAATTATTATACACTTTCTTTAAAATCTCAATTAATATTAGTCAACAATTAAAAACATTCTTTTGTAGTGGCTTATCCAAATGATAAAATTTCCACGTCAGTGAAAGAACACCATCAACGGAAACCAACACGAAACAGAGCAAAAGCATAGCATAACCTAACTTTCTTTCACCCTTTCAACCACTCAGACAACTATGTCGCCAACACTCGTATTTTATTTTTTATATTAAAAAAACAAAACCACGATTTCTCAACTTATTAATTAATATTATTAATTTTCTTCGTCTGTATTGGACTCTGCTATATTTCCTGCGCCTCAGACGGAGGAAGAGAAGTCGCCTCGTCGCCATTAAACCGTCGCAATCAAATAAAGGCGCCACTTGTTTCAACGGTTTTCCTCTTTCTCCAATGTCTTCTCCCTTATCCATTGCCCGTTTCTCCATCTCAGTTTCTGGTACGTATTTCACTGATAACCCTAATTTCGCTTAAGCATTGATGAATAATTTGTTTTGTGGTTTATGCTATTTGTGTGAATTGTGAATTGTAGGTTGTAGTTAGAAAAGGAGGGTGTCAATGGCAATGAAGGAGGAGACAAGTCAGTGGAAGCAGGCCATGATTAATTCCTCAGCTGGGGCCATTTCTGGTGCTATTTCACGGACAGTGACGTCACCTCTTGATGTTATTAAAATTAGATTTCAGGTCTGTTTCTACTTTCAGCTTATCACAATTTCATGTTTCTTATTCATGTTTTTTCTTCTTAGGCTTGGTTTGGATAAAAAATTAATTATGTCAGGATAATAGCATAAGTATTTATCATATAAGTTACTTCTATAACATAAAATTAGATCATATAGCTTATTTAATTAAGACTAGTTTTCATAAGCTATTTAGGAGATAGGAGAGCTTATGGTAATGTATAGAAAACAGATTATGGACTTATCAAAAAATGTTTCCATAAACTCTCTCAAACAGTCTAATAAGTGTTTTGTCAATAGTTAATCTCAAACAGCTTAATCTAAACACACCCTTAATGATTGGATTGTTGGTGAGATTCTGCATTGTCCTCGGACCACAGTGATTTTAGCAAAAACTAAACTTTGAAACTTCAACAAAATCAAAGTGAGGGGCGCCACTTATATAAACTCTTGGCTCTATCAATGTGGGACCTGAGAATATGTCTTTCTCTATGAATACTGGCATTTTTATGGTTAGAAGAGCCAATTTTACCTGACATACTGAGCCTGGCTTACACTTTAACGCATATTAGTAAATTGAAGGAGTGTGGATAGCACTAGCATGGCTGGAATCTTAGATCTCGTAATTTACACAATCTGCTAGCTGTACTTTCTATGCCCAAAGTCTAGAGAGATTCTGACTTTCAAGTTAATTTTTTACATGTCTGATTTGGAATAGGATTATAGTAAAGAAAATTCCTTTCATTTCCCTGTATTCTAAAATTATATTAAAAGGGGTCTATTGACTACTAAAAATTTAATAGTTGTCCGTCGGTGAATCAAAAGATTTTCAATTTGCTTTACATATCAAATATTCCTGTGATTGACATAATTTTACTAAAAACCATGGCCTCCGGATGACTGCATTGACATGGGGCTGCATGAAAAGATTTGTGTATGCATGTTAATGTCTTGAAGTTTTGCATGATATTAAGGTTCTTAGATTCATAACTAACTGGTCATTGTTGCTTGCTCTATTATCAATGTGAGTAGTATTAAGATGTTATAAACTGTTATTCACATTCATTCACAGGTTCAACTAGAGCCCACTTCCTCTTGGACTTCATTACACAGGGATTTGTCTAAGCCCTCAAAATATACTGGCATGTTTCAAGCAACCAAAGATATTTTTAGAGAAGAAGGCATACGGGTAGAATAATTGAGCTTCTATAATTTTTGTTTAGTTTCTCTCAACTCTACTTCTCTCCTTCAGTAACATGTCTCTGTTCCCATATCCATATCCCTTGAAAAGGCTTTGGCTGATGGCAACATTGGCATCTGTAACAATGCTTGAATTGAGAAAAAGAGCTTGTGGATGATTCATATCGGCCTGTTTTCTGTGGAAAAAATGTGATTACCCTTTTTATTTCACATATTATAGGGTTTTTGGCGGGGTAATGTGCCAGCTTTGCTCATGGTTATGCCATATACAGCTATACAGTTTACTGTTTTACATACATTGAAGACTTTTGCCTCTGGTTCATCCAAGACAGGTATCCTGTTTTGTATTTCAATTGTCGTTCAGTAGTGTAACACGTTGAATTTGTGATTCTGTAGGTGTAAATCAGACTACAATCACCTCTATTTATATTAGCATATAGAATAAATACAAAAATATTAATGGCATGATTTTTTAATTCTAATCCTAATAGTAAATATTAAAATTTGATTCTTTGATTTTAACACTCTCCCTCAAGCTAAAGTTTACTAAGCTTTAACTTTATTACAAACTATGAATCACGAGCTCCAACACGGACACCGGGATGCGACACAATACAGACACTACGACATCGATAATCTCAAAAACACAGGACACCGAGACTGCTACATATGTGATATGATATTCATTTATTCATCTATTATTAAAAGAGTTAAAAAATTTCTAATCGAAATTGATGTCTTTAATTCTTCAATAATGACATTGTTTCAATACATGTTTAACCCTTTAAGATGTGTGAGATTTCTTCAAAGAATGTATAAGGTGTGCTGAAGCATAGAAAATTCAATTTTTTTAAACACTTGTGTAATTTGTCTGACACGTGTTGTATTAGTGTCATATCGAAGCAGAGAAAAAACCTTTTTTAGGACACTTGTCTGACTTTCTGACACGTGTCGTACGAGTGTCATACAAATGTGTGATACTGCGACATGCTTGCTGCTAGAGATGTCTGTGCTTCATAGGTTACAAATATACCCTTCAAAAGAGAAAATTGAACCAGCTAGTATTAGTATTATAGAACCATCAATTTACTTTCACGAACAACATCCACACAAAGGTGCAATGATATTTGGTTAGATATTGTCCTTTGTTTGAAACAACCACATAAGTGTGATTGGTGTGAGTTACTCAACATTGATGATAGTTTGACAACGGGACTCCCAAAAAATAACTAACTTAAGCGGGACATGTCAATATATGACTGGTGTGAACGACTCAATCTTGACTTTGGTGAGGCAAAGGGACCCAAACACTATTGTCAATGATGAAATCAATTATCAACAAACAAACTTGAATAAAAAGACGCGCACAACCGGACAAGAAAGTAATGTGCCTTCACAAGACATAAACAGATCATCAAGAAATGTGCAGAACATTTGCATAGTGTCTAATGCCTAAAAAGTAACCAACAGTAAACAAGGTGTGAAACAGTAAGCAAGGTGTGAAACACACCTCCAAAGAGAGATCCTAATGCAAAAACAGTGCTGACATTAAATCGAACCAAAAAACAACGGCAAAGAAGCAATGATCAGTCAATGGATAGAGAAAATGCATCAAAAACCAACAAATTGAACAAGAACCAATGAACTCGTGCCCAAAAAATAAAAATCCGACGACATCTCAGAAACCGGGACAGAAAACCGATGCAGAAGATCGAAAATCTCTTTGTCAGGCCGCCAGAATCACCTGCCTGCATGGCTGTCAACGGCAGTGTGTAGGTGAAAATACAGAGGTTGTTGGAGGCACATTGGTTGAAGGTGCGCTTTGCCGAATGACCGATCTGACTCTGGCAAATCTAATAGCGGGATCACTGTGACATGTATAGTCGCGTACGTTGGACAGTTAACATGACAGCTACGTGTGAGACTATTATGACTATGGTTTAACACCAGATTGTGGTTTTGTTAGATACCCATTGGCCAAACTGAAATAAATTAGGATTAGCCTTGATGGTGGATAAACTCAGGCAAAGAGAACTATGATTTCAAACCTTGCTCGGAAAAGAGAAAGCTATTATTATATTGTAAATCTTTTCGAGAGTTCTACAGCAGAATAGTGCTGAGATGGTTCGAATGGGATCAAACCTAGCCCTAGATACCAAGTTGAATTTGAAATTTTGTATGTCTAAATCTGACAATCATCTCTATTTATAACAGCATAAAGAATAAATACAACAAAAATTTATTGATATGGTTTTCTAATTCTAATCCTACTAATGAATATTAAGATTTGATTCTAACAGAACATATTAGCTTGATGAGCAAAGTAAACACTAGGTGTCTGTTTACTAAGGTTTTTTGGTGGTGAATTTGTTTAGATATATCGAAATGTTATCGCTTTAAATATAATTAGGTCCATAAGTTCTTCATGTTCTTTACGTTATATTGCTAAATTAAAATTTTATTTCAGTTTTATTTATTTTTGGTACAGTTTACGAATATATTTTTTTGTGCCAATGTGCACTTTCGAGACATTAGTGATTAATTAATTACTACTTGGTTACCTGTTCTAGATTTGTTTTGTTCATTGTTTTATTTCTTGTTGCTGCAGAGAATCACATTAATCTGAGCCCTTATCTATCCTATTTAAGTGGGGCATTAGCTGGGTGTGCAGCTACTGTGGGGTCATATCCATTTGATCTTCTTCGAACTATATTAGCTTCTCAGGGTGAACCAAAGGTACGAGCACTATAAAATAGTCGAGGTTATTATGAGATGATTTTGAAATAAATTACTATACCATAGATTGGTGTTTAAAAAATCGGAGAAGGAAAATGCCAGCAGCTATCATGATGAACCTACATTCTCAGTCCTACTTCTTTGTATTTCCATCTTCAAGCCTAAAGGCTATTATTGTCAGAGATGTAATATAAAACCATTCATGTGTATTCACATATCAACTTAAGCTTTTGGAATAGTTGATTCATATCAAATCTTTTTATCAAATTTCACATGGGATTTGTCAGATCTCGTCTTATGTTTAGTGATAGTCTAGAAGGGTATCACAGCATGGTTGTTTTAAAATGCATTAACGAAGCGTCTGAAATCTGTTTCCCTAGCTCTGATATTCAAATTGTTACATAGAATATGACCCCACCCCCAGATTTGTATGATATTATAATCAGTAATGGGAAGGGTCTTAGCGCAACGGGGGGTTATTGCCATGCGACTAGGAGGTCATGGATTTGACTCATGGCATCAGTATCTCGCAATTGCAGTGTAGACTGATCCAAATGAATTTGAATCTTTCCTAAACCTCACAGCCCTAGGAGCTTCATAGCACTAATTTGCCATTATTATAATCAGTGATGAGCTAAGAAACATGGATACTGCATATTTTTAAAATTGTGGGAGACATGACTGTCACATATAACACATAGAATTAGTATCAACTATCAAATGCATATTTAACTATAAATCTGAAATCCAAAGAAGAAAAAGAAAGAGTTGTTATAGATATATTGAAATACTATTTATCGTATTATTGTGGTATTCTCATCTTATTTGGTATACAAGTCAAATAGTTAAAATATGCAAAATATAAGTAGAAGTGTCCATAAAGTGTACGGCACAAATATGTATTTGACAGTTATGACACGACACAACTACTATTTTCTTCATTAGTAACGCGCTTTGTTTGTGTTGCACCCTGCAAATAGTTAGGGGGGAAATCATCTACCCCTGGAGAATATAGCTTTGAGTGCACAGTCTGAAGCTGTTATGGTTGTGGTCGTGTATATTATTTTGTTTACATGTTATGCTAATACTTACCTTACATAGGTTTATCCAAACATGAGATCAGCATCCATTGATATTCTCCGGACTCGTGGGTTTCGAGGCTTGTATTCCGGATTGTCACCGACACTAGTTGAGATTATACCTTATGCAGGCCTACAATTCGGCACTTATGATACATTCAAACGTTGGGCCATGGTAAAATTTCAGTCCTTATATTTGAGGTGTCATTTATATTTAGTTGACATAAATATACCCTGCATGTATTGGATGTCATTTGGTTGTTGCAAACAATGTTATGGTCTTATATTTTGTAGTATTATTCTAACCAACTTTTTCTTGTCTTGTACCATCATATTACAATCTTAATTGATGTGAAATGTTTCTAGAAAACTATAATGTTACCAAAACATCAATTGGTTATTTGCAATGGTAAATTATTGCTTGTTTACAAGGTTACTTTGTGTCATATTTTCGTGACATGGTTGAATCTTACATCAACCAAAGTCTTTTCATACTAGGTGGGATCAATCACATGGATCAAACAATGGCATAATATTGTGTCATTTCTATTATGATAGTCTCCATATTATTTGGTCTTGCTCTTCCTCTAACACTGCTAGCACCGACACCTCTGAAAAAAGCGTGTCTGTGTCCGTGTCTGTATCAGACACTTATATCGACACTTGTGATTACGTTTAATTTATTCATTTTTTCAACTTATTACCGGTGTCGCCATGTCAATGTTGGGGTCAAATTCGGGGTGTCCGTGCTTCATACTTCATTTCATGTTTTTAAACTGCACCACTGTTGAATTTTCCATGCATATTTTTCAGAACTACGTTCAAAAATTATTTTTCACCATTGAGATTCCCTACAGTTTTTTTCTCAATTATAGGACTCTAATCCCTTCTACTAGCTATTAATTTTGCATTAGCAAAGCCTATATGATATTTTGTATTATTAAATCTGTCTGAAGTTCTAAGCCATTAAACATGTTCACGCCTCAAACCTAGATTAGGATTTTTGGGTTTGCATTTTTGCATGATTAAAATATAGCTAAACAAAGGAAACATCAAACTGTCAACTCATATTCGGTTTATTTGCAAATTGCAACATCCATGTAGATAGAGTTGGATTCTATCACAGGGCGTATAAATATCTACTTTTACTTTCTAGCTATCAATTATCTGACCCCTGTTCTTTAATATTGCAAATAGGCGTGGAACCATGCTCAATATTCAAATACTGCTGCTGAAGAGAGCCTCTCTAGCTTTCAGCTTTTCCTGTGTGGGCTAGCAGCAGGAACATGTGCCAAGCTTGTCTGTCATCCACTTGATGTAGTCAAGAAAAGATTTCAGGTATAATTAGAATGAAAAATACTTTCGTAAACTTGTGTGGTTAGATGATATTGTTATGATGTCTTCGACATGATATAACAGATATGGATCTTTATTCCTTGTGTGATGCAGATTGAAGGTCTACAAAGGCATCCAAGATATGGAGCTCGGCTTGAACATCGTGCATATAAAAATATGTTTGACGGCTTGAAACAGATATTACGAATGGAGGGTTGGGCTGGTTTGTATAAGGGGATAGTTCCATCTACTGTTAAAGCTGCACCAGCTGGTGCGGTAACTTTTGTTGCTTATGAATTGACATCAGATTGGCTGGAGTCTATTTTGACTTGATTTTTTTTATACTCCAAGAGAAGGGAGAGGTTTTTATGATTGTTTCCTTATGTTTTCTCACTTAATTATCTCTTGATGGTTTAATTCAAATATACAGCATTATCAGATAAGATTCAATTTATTTTAATGTGGAAATCAGGTTATAATAAACGTTAAAATGTTGCATAAGTGACACATTTTCCTTTTACTAAATGGTGTGCCTCAGCTACTGAGATGGTTACTATTCTTGTTAACGTGATTTCAAATTTCAACATTTATCCTGAGTTTCCAAAGCATTCCCTTTGAGATTTAGCATACTTTGGATTTTGCAACCATAGGCCTAACAAAGTCTCAAAGACAAACTAATAATTAAAACCGACATTCCATAATAGCGATATCCTTATTTTTGAGGCAATTGTAGATCATACTTGCATCTCTAAGAGGAAGTTACGATAAGAATATAATAACTAAAACTTTTAGAGAGAAAAGAAATCCTTATTTTTGAGGCAACTGTAGATTATACTTGCATCTCTAAGGAGAAATTACTATAAGAACATAATAACTAAAACTTTTAGAGAAAAAAGAAAGAGAAAAATTTTTTTAGAACATATTTATACTTGAGCACACAACTTTTATTTTTTATTTCATCTGCCTCAAAATGATACAAGACATTCCCTTTTATAGTTAAAGAGATACACCAAAGTATTGTAGTATTTTTGTCTAAGAGGACAAAACACAACAATTCATAAAACACGTGTGTGACACCTAATGGACACCCGTCAAATTAATTTTTAAAGATGAGCTCGTGACTTAAATATATTATGCTCAGATAAGTATTCTTTTGAAAAGTACTACAGTAATGTATCTCTTCAGTCATAAAGGTATCGGCCATTTGTAAAAAGCATTTCAATAATGTTTATGATGACATGTTTGCAAATAATGTCTTCCAGTCTTTTGTGCTTCTCCTTAGTTATAAAAAGGAGAAATGTTTATGATGACATGCTTGCAAATAGTGTATTCCTGTCTTTTGTGCTTCTCCTTAGTTATAAAAGGGAACATTTGTGTGCTTAAGTATAAACATGTTTTAAAAAAATAATTTTTTCACTAAAAGTTTTAGTTATTATGTTCTTATCATAATTTCTCCATTGAGAGTTAAAGTATACTCTACACTTACCTCAAAAATGAGAATTGTTCTTATCATAATTTCTCCATTGAGAGTTAAAGTATACTCTACACTTACCTCAAAAATGAGAATTGTGTATCATAAAACATTTGACCATCGATCCATACTACAATTCTCACTATTATAGAATGTCAATTTTAATTGTTAATACTTGATTATGCCTATGATGCTACAATCCTCACTATTATAGAATATCAATTTTAATTGTAATTGTTAATACTTAATTATGCCTATGATTAGTTGTTTGTTGTCTTACTTGCCGATACAATTAAGATTAGTTCCATATAATGCGAGGCTCCCGACTGTCGTAACATTGTTAATATTCATCCTTTCTAACTTTAGAAACAAATGGATTCTGTTTTTGATATAGTGGCTTTCCCTGATGAAATTCAAGCTCAATATGTCGGGGGATATTATCATACAGGGAAAGAATATAAATGATCGTACCTGGCTCAGACAGTTACAGGCCCAGTCCAGAACAATAAACATATACTATATTGTTGCAAATCAAAATCTCAAATTCTGCTCTTTTTTAAGTAGATATAAGAGAATTCAATAAAGCAGATTGTTGTGAAACACAGAAAAATGAAGACGATTTCAGCCGTTTGGTTACAAACCCTTATTACAACTCCCTCTCAAAAGTAAATTTCCATCACAAGAACAAATTTAATTGTTGATATTACAAAAGCCTTGACAAAAATCAAGTACTCGGCCTGCACTAGCACTTCTTAATACAGTGATTACAGTTCAATAAAGATCTGAGGCTAGAGTATGGCATTCACTTTTCTGTTGATGATGACTGAGTATACTTTTCATTGGGCAAAACTTAGTGCACACTACAATTCTATTTAGAGTATCCTTTAATCAAATAGGAAGCAATTATCAATGCTGTGGTAAAGCCATTTATCTTGGTGTTTTGTTCTTATCTTCGCTTCTTCCCTCTGGAGGATGAGACAGGAATTGCAAGATTTTCTGAATCTGAACAACCTCAACTCGGAATTTTTCTGCAATCTGGTGAACGTCCATAGGTCCATTGTGATCATCGGCTTTTCCTTCATGCAAGAGGATGATATGGCGCAATTGTGCTACATTTAAAGTGCCTGCAGGAACCGGCCTTTCCTCGTATTGACCAGAATTTGGTCTTGTATTTCGCAATTTTGGCATGGGCCTATTACGCTTTTCAACCACAGATGCCTGTAACAATATCATCAAATAGTAAAACAAGTTTGTCTCAGAAAACTATGCACTAAATATGCGCCAAAAATAAAAAGAAGAATCAGACATTTGAAACTGTTAGTCACTGGTAAGAGTTAACTGAGTAATTTTGAAGACAATTTTTTTTTAATTAAAAGTTCTCAGAAAACTTATGAAAGGGTCTATTTCTCTCTGTAATATAAGCTTGATACAAACAAATGCCAAGTGAGCAGCAAAGTTTAGTCTAGTCTGTTATGTTACTGTAGCATTGTCCAAGTACCATGAATAAACAATGACAGAAACCTTAACCCAGCATTTATTATGATGAACAGTGGAGAGATTTCTCTATGTATTAGAATATAATAAACATAATAAAGTATACAATAACAATGTATTTCAAGCAAATATTAATTAATTCATAACATACAATCAGAGATAGGATTACTTGGGCAGATTTCTTTTCATCAGAATTATCTTTGAACTTAATACATGATAGAGAATTATGGCTTCATCCAATCTATGTAACCAACCCCAAAAGGTTTGGTGGTTTATTGTTTTTGTTCCTTCTATCTAATATAGAACAAGCCAATATACAGAAATGGGATTTCCTCAGTTTTAAATGCCGATAATACATCTTCTTGGCTAGCATACAGAGATCAACATTTAATACTATTCCATCACAAAAGGGTGAAGAGGAAATAAATTGTATGTATAAAAAAATTATACAATGTATGGATAAAAGAAACTATAAAATGGCAGAGTTCAATGGTGTAAACATCAAAATTGGTAAGCATACATTACACGCAACATCAAAGAATTTCTACATCAATTTCAACTACACGAAAGGAGTAAGTGTAACTTCCACAAGCTCACCTCACCCATTTCAGGTTTCCCCCCAGGCTTTGATGTAATCCTACCAAGCATTTGACCAAGCATAGCATCAAATTTGGGATCTCTTTCTTCTAGAATGTTGTCCAGATTAGCTTTAGGACGACCATCTTAAGCCAACAGATGAAAACAAAACACTATCAACAACCATGAAATAAAATATGAAAGAATTACAAAACCTCAATTAAACAGTACCTATCAAAATTACCCTTATTATATAGTTACCTTAATCTATCAGGTACAAACTAACAGTTTCAAATTTCTAACAACAAAATCAACTGGAACCAACAATTTTTTTTTACAATGGCATAACCCTAACCAACCACCCGAAAACCCAAAGAACGAGAGAAACACTAACCGTCGTTCAATGAGTCTAGTTTTGCGGCGTTGGAGCTCTCCACCGTCTTGTCAGCAACCTTGGACGGCGGTCGGTGGTTGGTGATCTTAGGCTTGGCCAATGATGACGTGTCAGTTTCAGATGCGGAGCGGATTCTTCCAGATGCTCGACGAAATGCCTGACCCATTATTATACCGAGGCTTGTTGGTGGGGTTATTTTTCTTCGCTGCGAACTTGGATTGATTAATTCATTGTTATAGTTACTGCAAACATCATTTTGGAAACAGGGAAAGTTTGTAGTAATAGAACTTGCGGCTTGTTGTTGTTGTTTGCAACCGAGAGTGACGTGGTCAGCCAAGAACCGAAGTTTCAAAAAACACCAAATTAACATTAATGAATGATAGGTTTAATTACGATTTTAATCTCTTATTTTATTTTATTTTAGATTTAAACAATTTTAATTTTTTTCTCATATTTTTGTATTTATTAATAATATTTTAATTTTTACAATTTTTTTTAAATGTGACAAAATCATAAAATTTATTATAGAACTTTATAAATTAAAAAAATAAATTATAAAACAAATATCTCATTAATTTTCTATAAATAAAATATAAAAAACAGATCAAAACTGTTTATATTTAAAATTTGGAGATTAATTTCATAAATTAAATAACATTTAAAGATAAAAAAAACCAACAATTTATCATGAAAGTTATTCTAAAATTTAAGCGTGAATATATGTCCGTGATTCTATATAATTATTTTGCATTGATAATGCATATTCTCTTTTCTCTTTATTTAAATATGATTATTAAGTAGATTTAAGTACATTTTATAATTTGGGCACTCGCTGTTAGCTCCTAGTTTCGACGCTACATGATTTCAAACAATTTGGCTTTAAAGGAAGTTATTCTTTAAAATAATAAGCTAAAGAAGAAGGCTTCGACTAGAAGGCATTCGACCATGTTTGTTGAAAGCCTGAGTCGAATAGAATGATGTCAAGACTTCAAATATTTCTAAGTTCAAAGGGTCAATTCGACAGGATAAAACTGCTATGGATAATGCGTTGCAGTTACAACTAGATAGTGGAGGGAAGTTCTACTATTTAAATTTGAAAAGAGGACAGGTGGCGATGATCCAGAAGTTGAAGGCATGATTCTACTATTCTTCACCACCTTAGGTCCTGGAATGTTTGCAAATGGCGGAAGGGTTTGTTTGAACGGTGTGGCTTTACCTTTTTGACCTTTTGTTGCTTGGGGAATGGTTTGAGAAGACGCCATTGTTGGAAGTTAAAGAGAAAATGAGAGTGTGTTCTGGGTTTTCTTGAGAGAGTTTGAAGAACGAAGAAATAAGTTGCAAAAAAGCTTGAGAATGCGAAAGTTTGTAAATTGGAGAAAAAGGGTATTTATAGGCGTTTGGAAGATAAAGGGATTGTGAATCCACAGTTAAAACAAATACGATAGTGGGACGCGTGTCCTCTTTTGAAATTGTTGGAGGGTGGTGGTTATGATCAGACTGCAAATGTCTAATCCCAAGAAAGGTGATGATGAAAACTGTTCGCAAATACGGCTGAAAAGACGTTTGAAGATTTGCCATCATGACATGACGTTATAAGCATGGTTGAGAGAAACTGAATAGTTTCTAGATCGTGGGTTGGTCAGTTATGACCATGTCTTTTATAGTTGAATGAGCAGGCGTCGAAAATTGTTTTATCAAAAAATGACCTTCCTACCAACACTGGCGAAAGGACATTTTTGGAGGGCAATTTGTTAGCTCCTAATTTCGATGCTACATGATTTCAAACAATTTGGCTTTAAAGGAAGTTATTCTTTAAAATAATAAGCTAAAGAAGAAGGCTTCGACTAGAAGGCATTCGACCATGTTTGTTGAAAGCCTGAGTCGAATAGAATGATGTCAAGACTTCAAATATTTCTAAGTTCAAAGGGTCAATTCGACAGGATAAAACTGCTATGGATAATGCGCTGCAGTTACAACTAGATAGTGGAGGGAAGTTCTACTATTTGAATTTGAAAAGAGGACAGGTGGCGAAGATCCAGAAGTTGAAGGCATGCGAAGTGTCAAGTGGCGTATTCTAGGAGTAAAACCGTCAGATGGTGGTTACTTTAGAGTATTATAAATAGGTTAGTCCTAGAGTTAGAATATGTGTGAAAAATCATATTTGTACAAGTAACTCTATATTCACTCAAAGTATCCAGTGTGTCGAGAAACAAGTGAAGTGAGAATGTACGTGATTGTAATCACCATTATCCTTTATTGCAATGCAATTTACTTTGAAGTTTCTGTTTTAGATTCTTTACTTTGAAGTCTTTTCACAAACTTTTACCTTTCAAGTCATTTACAGTACCGAGTCTTTACTTTGCAGTTTTACATTAAAAAGTCTTTACTTTCAAGCATTTACATTTCTGCAGTTTAAGATCATTATGCATTTCTTTCCAACATTTAACTCCAGTTTTTTACCAAACCTTTACATTCAGCCTTTCTTTTCTTTGATGTGTTGTTTGACTTAAACATTTCTTTGCGTTTTATCACTTTCACTGTCATTTTAAAACACGTTCCTTTATTTACATACACTGTTGAAATGTATACTTTGCCCAATTTTGAGATATTCTAAAATACACTTATAGCACATGTCCTAGGATCAATCTGATCGATCTTGTAAGTTACTAGAACTTTGTTGTTTTAGAATATCAGCGGTTGTTTACCAATTTTCAAGGTAAACAAATTGGCACGCCCAGTGGGACAGTGCTAAACGTGTGTTTGGAAGTTTGTAACTTTTAAATAACTGTCAAAAGGAAGTTTTATAACTGCCTTCTTGAATATTTTTGTTTCATTGGTCGAGATTGTGGTAAACTTTATTGTATGCACTTAGAAGTGGAAAGGTAGCCAGTTCAAACGAATATAGACCAAAGAGAAGAAACACGAGGAGAATGGCATCTGGCCAAGGGAATTCGAATCCCAGTTCTACTGGGACTAATCCTCAACCAAGCAGTTCAAGCATTCAGAACAACACCATCAATCCTCAAGAATTACCAAGAAGTATTGTGGCGCCAACTCCAGTTCCTTCGACAGGAGGACCGACAGTGTTAACCATGGTGACAGAGCCAGCGTCTTCGACAGCAGGACCAGGGGCGACATACCTGAGGCCTTACACTCAACCAGTCTTGGAGTACATTGACCCATCAGTGACAAATCCTCAGACTCTACCAGGAGGAAGTTCAACGTATAGACAGTTTCCTCCCCCAGGATTTTCACAGCCTTTGCCTAGGAACCCAATCTATGGCATGCCAACGGCAATGATGCAGAATTTGCGTACTGCACCCCCAATATTTTCAGAAAATGTGATATCTTCCCCTTTGCAGGAGTCAGGCTCTGGGATTAACATGGGTCGAAATAGCCAGTCCATAGGTTTGGGATTTTCTGCTCAAGGACCCAACTTAACAAATGAATCTGCAGCATATTTGAGGCAACAGATGGATGAGAGTAACATGCAAATGGTACATACTTTATCTCAGACAATGGGAGAGATTTTCCAGCCATTAATCCAGAATACCACTCAAACCAATCAAATGATGACAACCCAGATGGTGCGTATAGCAGAATTCATGGGAATGCCCGCTCCTGTTCAACACCAAAATCAAGGAGTCGAGAGGAGGGAAAACGCTCAACAAGTGAATCCGGTGAATCCAGAGTTGGTCACACCACCTAGGGAGGAGCCTCCTAGGAATCAAATACCTATATTTGAAGAGGAAGAACCAAGGATGGTGTTAGTAAACAGAAATCAAAATGTTGATCATGTGGTGAATCAGGTTCGGCGCAATAATGTAGCAGCAGAGAACAATTTGGCAGCCATGGTCGAAAGAATAATGGCTCGAAATGGCCTAAATATGGGTTTTTCTAAGCCAAACTTTACTTCGCCTGTAGTGGACTATATACTTCAAGCTGAATTGCCTCCCAGGACAAAAGTACCAAAGTTTACTAAGTTTTCAGGAGATACCACAGAATCTACCGTCGAACATGTGGCGCGCTACCTGATCGAAGCTGGTGAGATTGCGAATGATGAGAGTCTGAGGGTGAAGTATTTCCCTAGTTCCCTCACTAAAAATGCATTCACGTGGTTCACTACGTTACCATCTGGTTCGATTTGTAATTGGACCCAGTTAGAACGTTTGTTCCATGAGCAATTTTACATGGGGCAGACTAAAATTAGTTTGAAAGAATTGGCTAGTGTGAAACGAAAGTTCAATGAGCCAATAGATGAATACTTGAATAGGTTTCGACTACTCAAGGCTAGGTGCTTTACACAAGAGCCTGAGCATGAGCTTGTCGAAATGGCCGCTGGTGGTCTTGATTACTCTATCAGGAAAAAAACTGGACACCCAGTATTTAAGGGATATGGCCCAGTTAGCTGACAGAGTTCGACAGCTAGAGTGTCTCAAAGATGAGAAAGCTAGGGTGAACAAAAATGAGAAGGTAGCTTACGTCGAATATCAGGAGGGCATCGAAGAATTGTATGACAAGCCTGTTAGGTTCGACGAAAGTGAAATAGATCTTGATGAACTTAAGCAAGGTCCTCCCTATTCTTGTAAATTATTAGTCCCTTCAAATGGGAAAAACCCTGTCGAAACCGAAAAGAATGATAGGTTCCCAAAGAAAACATACACTTTCGACATCACTAAATGTGACGAAATTTTTTATTTGTTAGTTAAGGATGGTCAAATACTAGTGCCTCCTAGTGCTAAAATACCACCTTTAGAGCAAAGAAAAAAGAGAGGCTTTTGTAAATACCATAATTATTTCGGTCATAAAACTTCTCAATGTTTTCTTTTCAGGGATCTGGTGCAGAATGCTATTCAGGAAGGCAGACTCAAATTTGGGGAGAAGACTAAGACCCGGATGAAAATTGATACCAACCCTCTTGAAGTAGCTGAAGAAAATTACACAGAGCCCGAAGAGGTTAACATGGTCGAACTAGTGGAGGAATCTGACAATAGTTCAGATAGTGTTAACACCAACGAAGCTCTTGGCAGAAGTGCCACAGTGGTGGAGGTTACTGAGGACCTTACCAATGATGTTGTGTTCATTAGAGAAGTTGAGGAAGTGGATGGATACCAGCTTGAGCATTTGATATGTATGGCTGCTGAACACTACTTTAGCACATCTTCCGAAGTTCAAAGGTTCGACGCTGAGACTACAGTCGAGACCCATGCCGAAGCTGAAGCACCAAAATTGCAGATGGTGACAAAAGAGACTGTTGACCGTTTCAGACAGATGGACGAGGCTGCTAAAGGCCTTGATGTCAACTTCTCCAAAAATGTGTTTAAAAGATGAAATTAACATAAACATGGTCAAAGTGACTGACATACAGACCATGGATATCGATGAACAGGCCCATCAAGAAGACTGCAACAAGCTGGCTTATCCCAGTGAAGATGAAACCATTGTTGATTTTCTCCACAGGTGCCAGGGGAAAAACTCTGAAGTCATGTTGTGCCCTCGATGCAGCGCTATCTTCGACAAAGAAGCTGCTCATAGCATCCAAGCGGGGAAAGAAGCCAAATCTGGACGTGAGAAAAAAACTGCTCAAAGGCCAGGGCGTTTCGACCCAAGGAAAGCTACTAAAAAACAATATGGCCAAAGGCCACAAATGCCAAGGGCTAAGCAGGCTACTTTCAAGCCTAGCAGTGATGTACCAACTGGAAAGTGGGTCAAACCAGTGGAAGCACCAGGGAAAGGAAAACAGAGATGGAAGAATTTCGACGTGGCTAGAGGTTCTTCAATTGAGTACCGAAAAGAATTCAAGTCCTCCAACAAAGCTGCCTATATTTATGAGAATTACAAAGGAAAAAAATCCTATGTCCAGGTCCCAGTGGAGAAGGGAACAGAGATGAAGGAAGGCTTTGAGAGAGGCTCAGGACAAACACTTGACTGAGACTAGTAGCAATGTTCTACCTGCCAGCAATAAAGGTGTTGGGACGAAAATAAAAAACCAGGTGCCTGTGGGGCGAAGGTTGTTTTCTGACAAGAAAGAAGAAGCTGAGAGGTTTGCAGTCGTAGCAGCTGAGGACGAAGATTCGACTCACAACTTTGATTCTGACTCCGATGCCTCTTTAAACATCATTGTCAATGTAGTCTCAGTAATGCCAAGAGAATATGATAGAATAACTGAGGTGGAAAACTTGGATGCCAACGTTGAGGCTGAAATGGCAGCACACCAACCTGTGCGCTACTATGTGATGAACAATGGTTGTGTCGAAGAACAGAATGCTTTCTTTGAACGGCCAACTGAGGCCATGAAAGGGCACTTGAAACCTCTGTACATTACAGGGAAAGTAGAGAACGTGGCTGTGAATAAGATCTTGGTGGATTGTGGGGCTACTGTCAATTTAATGCCACACTTTCTGCTAAGTAAGATTGGTAAATTCGACACTGATCTTAAACCCCACAACATGGTCCTTTCTAACTATGAAGGGAAGATTGGGATCACTCTAGGTGTCTTACAGGTTAATTTGACTGTGGGTACAGTGACAAGACCTACCTTGTTTATGGTAGTCGAAAGCAAAGCTAACTACAACCTTCTGCTGGGAAGGGAGTGGATCCATGGTATTGGAGCAGTACCTTCATCAATGCACTAACGAATAACCATCTGGAGGCCTGATGGCATAGTTGAAAACATTGAAGCTGATCAAGGGTACTTTAAGGTGACTGTTAATCATGTTGATGATGTTGAGTTCGATAAAACTTGGCGCATATTGCGCCTTGTACTCCAGCAAAATTTGATTTCACCCCAGATGACCATGACTTCTGCTCATTACACTTGCACCCAGTGGAGGGATTTCGATGGGACAAAGAGGTCATAAGGGAATAAGGCAATGTTCCATACTATGGGCTACCTGAAGTAGACCCCACAGGCTGGGGAAGTGAATTTAGTAACAATGACTGAATTCGACGCACTACAAAGAATTTCGGCCTATGTGGCCGAATCTAAGTTACAAGCGGCCTGGGAGGCTGCACACAATCACATGGCAGTCGAAGCCACAACTCAGATTTATGGAGTAGGCCCTGGTAAGGACTTTGAACCTGAACCACCTGATGGGTCTCAAATCGAAGACCAAAGCCAAAGGCTTGATGCTATCTATGATAATGAGCCTTTAGGTTTTGAAAGGGATCCACTATCAGACAATATTAAAATACTGGCGCAAGATCCTTTGGAAGAAATTGACTTGGGTGAAGGGGGAGCAAAAAGGCCTACTTATATTAGTGCTAGTCTCGACCCAAAACTCAAAGTCAGAATGGTCCAACTACTGAAGGAATTCAAGGATTGCTTCGCTTGGGACTATGACGAAATGCCTGGTTTGAGAAGAGAGCTTGTTGAACATAAGTTGCCAATCATACTTGGGAAAAAGCCAGTCAAGCAAAATCCAAGACGGTTTGCCCCAACAATCCTTTCCAAAATCAAAGAGGAAATTGAAAGGCTACTTAGATGCAAGTTCATCCGTACAGCTAGGTATGTCGAATGGCTAGCTAATATTGTACCAGTCATTAAAAAGAATGGTTCTTTAAGGGTCTATATAGATTTTAGAGATCTAAATTCTGCAACCCCTAAGGAAAAATATTCTATGCCTGTGGCAGAAATGTTGATTGATTCTGCTGCAGGATATGAATACTTAAGTATGTTGGATGGTTATTCTGGTTATAACCAAATATTCATTGCTGAGGAAGATGTCCCAAAAACTGCTTTTCGATGTCCAGGGGCATTAGGCACTTATGAATGGGTAGTAATGCCTTTTGGTCTAAAAAATGCTGGGGCAACTTACCAGAGAGCAATGAATTCGATCTTTCATGATTTTATTGAGACTTTTATGCAAATCTATATTGATGATATTGTTGTTAAGTCTTTTTCAGGAAAAGAACATTTAAACCATCTTCGACATTCCTTTGAAAGGATGAGAAAGCATGGTCTAAAAATGAATCCTCTCAAATGTGCTTTTTGTGTGCAGGCAGGGGATTTCTTAGGCTTTGTGGTCCACAAGAAGGGGATCGAAATTAACCAGAATAAAACCAAAGCCATTAAAGAAAGAATTGCAGTCTCTCTTGGGCAAAATAAATTTCTTAAGGAGATTTATATCTAACTTAAGTGGGAAAATGCAAGCCTTTTCACCATTGCTTCGAGCTAGCAAGGATGGGTTCGACTGGGGGCAAGTTCAACAGGAAGCTTTCGACAAGATCAAAGAGTACCTGAGTCACCCCCCAATTCTCTCACCACCTTGTGGCAATAAGTGTATGAGATTGTACATAGCTGCGTCAGATAGAACTTTAGGGAGCATGTTAGCTCAAGAGGATGATGTTGGTGTCGAAAGGGCCGTCTATTACCTTAGTAGAGTTTTAAATGATGCAGAAACTAGATATAGCATGATTGAAAAATTATGTTTATGTGTGTATTACTCTTGTACAAAATTGAAGCATTATATAAAACCAGTTGATGTTTATGTTTCTTCTCGTTATGACATTATCAAACATATGTTGTCCAAACCTATTTTGCGTAGTCGAATTGGAAAATGGGCATTAGCATTAACTGAATATTCTTTAACCTATAAGCCTTTAAAATCTGTTAAAGGACAAGTAGTGGCAGACTTTATAGTTGACCATTCTACAGATGAGACCCCTCTGAACTATCTTGATGTGGAACCTTGGAAGTTATATTTTGACGGGTCGAGCCACAAGGATGGGACAAACATAGGAGTACTTGTTATTTCTCCTAATAAAATTCCAACAACACTTAAGTATAAAATTGAAGGCCGTTGTTCTAACAACGAAACTGAATATGAAGCTTTAATTGCTGGACTTGAAGTATTGTTGGAATTGGGGGCAACTCATGTCGAAATAATGGGAGATTCAGAACTGGTCATAAAACAAGTTACCAAGGATTCCAAGTGCATAAAAGAAACTTGATTATGTACTTTGTAGTTGTGAATCGACTGTTGAAAAAGTTCGACGCAGTTAGTTTTCGACACATCCCTAGACTGGAAAACCAGGTAGCTAATGACTTGGCTCAGATTGAATCAGGGTATAAAGTTTCGAAAGACAAATTACAAGATGCAATCGAAGTCGAAGTCAGAGGAAGGGTGGTGTCAGTAGGATTAGCCCCATCAGGTTTGGAAGAAACTAAGCTTGGATATGTTGATGAAGACAATTTTACAATTCTGGCAGTTAATAGTATAACTGACAAGGATTGGAGAAAACCTATAATGGATTATTTAAAGAATCCAATGCCTTCGACAGAAAGGAAAATCAAGTATCAAGCTTTAAGTTATGTCTTGTTGGGTAATGAATTATTCAAAAAGACTCCTGAGGGAGTATTGCTTAAGTGCCTCAGTGAGGCAGAAGCATACTTAGCCCTTTCAACTGTCCATAGTGGGGCATGTGGGGCACATCAGGTAGGCCATAAAATGAAATGGTTGCTGTTTCAACAAGCCATATATTGGCCTACCATGTTAAAAGATTGTATGGAATTTGCTAAGGGTTGTCAGGAATGTCAAGTTCACGCTGGCATTCAACATGTCCCTGCAAGTGAATTACATTCTATAGTGAAACCTTGGCCTTTTAGAGGACGGGCTTTGGATTTGGTTGGAGAGATTCGACCAGCATCATCTAAAAATCATAAGTACATTTTGGTGGGTATTGATTATTTTACCAAATGGGTCGAAGCTATCCCATTACCAAATGTTGATCAAGAAAATGTGATTGAATTTATCCAGAAACACATTATCTATAGGTTTGGGATCCCAGAGACAATTACAACAGACCAAGGATCAGTCTTCACTGGTCGAAAAATGCAAGAGTTTTCTAAAGAAATGGGATTCAAGCTTGTAACGTCCACACCTTATTATGCTCAAGCTAATGGCCAAGTCGAAGCAGCAAATAAAGTAGTAATTGGGTTGATAAAAAAGCACGTGGGAAAAGGCCAAGAAATTGGCATAAGACATTGGACCAAATACTTTGGGCATGTCGAACGTCCCCCAAAGAGGCAACTAATACTACCCCATTTCGACTGACTTTTGGTCATGATGCAGTTTTGCCTGTAGAAATTTATCTTCAGTCCATAAGAATTCAAAGGCATCATGAGATTCCATCTGAATCTTATTGGAATATGATGCTTGATGAATTAGTAGATTTAGATGAAGAAAGACTCCATGCATTAGAGTTGCTGAAAAGGCAAAAGAAAAGGGTGGAGAAGTCTTATAACAAAAAGGTCAAGATTAAAACCTTTTCAGCTGGAGATCTAGTGTGGAAAGTGATTTTTCCTATGGATCGAAAGACCAGATCTTTGGGGAAGTGGTCTCCTAAGTGGGAAGGCCCTTTTCAAGTTATTAAGGCGTTCAGTAATAATGCTTATGATATTCAAGAAATTGAGGGTGATCTAAGAGTCTTAAGGGTAAATGGGAAATATTTGAAAAAATATAAGCCTATTTTACAAGAAATTCATATTAAGACATAAGTTTTATTCAGATTATAAAAGCCAAGATAGGCCATGTGAGGCCAAAATGGCATACAAAGGAAAGAAAACAAGTATAATAACATGAAACCCAGGAGAAAGATCATTCATAGTCTGTCCAATTAATAGAGTTGCGGAAGGCAACATAATCTTCGTCAGCTTCATCATCAGAGTTTTGTGCTTTGGAATGTCCTTTCTTGGGTACCTTCATCTTAGTTTCTCTCTTCTTGGCACGAGAAGTTGCTCCAGTTGAAGTATCATTGTAGGCAGTAGTTGTTGCCTCAACTTTCTTTGTCTCCTCAGCCACCTTCTTGGTCATTGCCTTCTTTGAGGAAGTACTCATGCTTGCTTCAGTAGGTGCAAAATATCGCTCACGTGAAGAGGGTTTTATAGAGGCAAGGCCTTGTAAGGATTGGCCAGTCAACGATGGAAATATGTGAAGTTACTCTTGGGAGTATACCCTAGGGTTGCGCTATTAATATTCCTTTATGGAATAGAAACTTGTGCCGTTGGAACACTAAGCTGTTAAAAGCTGCGTTATTTTTATGATTTCCAAGAAAAGAGGCAGAGTACTTTAATTACAAAGATTAGCAAAGTTTAAGAGAAAATTTTGCAAGTCGAAGATTTAATAGTAAACAGAAGTATTTAGATAAATGCCACAGGGCATTGAGATTGTCTTTACATAGGGCCTCAAAGGGGCCATAAAACATGATGATAAAAAAAGGAACTATAAACAAGAAATCATAGGACAATCAGAAAGGGAGCTTCAAATTCAACTCAAGAAAGTTGACCTTGTGATTCTGAAGGCGTTTCTCACACAGAGCTTTGTTGAGCTTAGCTGCTGAAAGTTCCTTTTCAAGCATTTGGGCCTTATCAAGGAAGTCTATAGTGCGTTTTAGCTCTCTGGCCATTTCAGTATCGTCAAAGTCTTTCAGCTCAAGGTTGCGCTTTTCAGCGGTAGAAATCTTGTTTTGCAGTTCTTCAATTTGTTCGACTCCACCTCTGCCTGCCTTTTCTGTTGGTCAATCTCCAGACTTTCGACCCTAGCTTCTGATGCGTGTGCTTCATCCCAAGCTGAATGTTCCAGTCCAGATGTAACTTCAATGTTGGCTTGGATCTTGGGAAGGAGTTTGAAGTCCTCAGACATCTGATTTATTAAAGCAGTTAACTCCGCAAGGAATTCAGAAACATCTTTACTGAGAGTCGAAAGGTCCAGTTTTTGGAGGCTATCTTTCAGAAAGAGAGGAACAGTTCGATCTGAAAGTAAGACATTGTGGATGTCTCCCTTGAAGAATTTGTCTTTGATCTTTTGAAGGATAGGGCTGGCAAAGTCATCTGGAGCTGGACCCCCAGAACTGGTCGAAGTACTAAGGCTAGTACCTGAAGAGCTGTACTTCTTCCCAAGTATCATCTGGCATACTCTCGAGGATTCGACCATTTGAGGGTAGCCAGTGGGTCTCCAGTGGGGGATCCTCCAGTAGTCGAAGTAACTGTAGGCCCAGGAGTTAGATTATTGACATGACCTATTTCAGCCACAGGTGTATGGGTTTAATCTTGCTCAGTCATTTCCCTCTCTTCTTCTTGTTCTTTATCATCTTCGACCTCCTCTCCTTTTGCTTCAGTTGGCCTTCCTTCTATGTCCATGCTAATGGTCTCAGTTTGGTCGAGAGGTTGTTGGTGAGAAACGTCATCCTCTTCATGTTCAGAGCCATCGGTCTGGGATTGTTGAGTGTTGGTCCTGGCAGGCGAATTTTTGTTTGTTTCATCTGCTTCAGGGGGAGGAACTGTAAGAGGGATAGGTTGGTTAATTTCGCTCAGGGAACTATATCCAGAACCAAGGTCAGAGGTAGGGTGATAAGTTGGCTCACCTTGGCTATTCAGGAGAGTTGTTGCAAAGCTGAATGAAGATTGTGGTGGGTTAGAACCACCTACATCAGTCTAAAAACCACAAGTAAAGAGAATAAGATTGGGAGAAATCTGAGTAGGGAATGCAAATACTGAGTGAAGATAGTATGTATACCTGTACAGCTGCGGCGTCAGGACTTGAGTTTGCACTCTCAGGATCACCAGTAGTCATTTTCGACGCAACCCTGGAGAGTTATTTCTTGACACCACTATCATCAGGTGTCTTCTCAAGGAGTCTGGCGGCCTTTGAGGAGGATTGGGTGGTGGCTCCAGAAGCTTTGGTAAGCTTCCTTTTCTTTTTAACCCCTATCTCCTCAGGGGACTCATCATCAGTATCTGGAGGGACAACTGCTTGAGCACCCTTCTTGCCCTTTTTTGAAGGCGTTGGAGGTTTTCGAGCAGTCTAAAAGGTGATGCAAATATTAGAAGTTGGTTACACAAGAAGATGCAAGCAAGGGATATAAAATACCTTTGTGCCTTCAGTCTCTTTTTTGACTCCTGCAGTACCCTTCGATTAGCTGGTCTTTCTGGCCATAGCTGAAAGACAGATGATTATTACAAGATTAATAATTGAGTGGTTAGTTAAAAATCACAAATCAAGGGCCTCAAACCTTCATATATTTCGGATTCGACATGAACATCCTCGACCGGTGTCCTTTGAAACTGTCCAGCGTATGTTTAGTCGCAACCACCTGTTGGGCTTTCGGTTGAGACTGCTGTCGAAGGAGTTTTAGGTGCTCACCACAGACAAACCAGTTTGGAAATTGGGGGGAAAATGCCACTCCAAAATCAGCGTTAGGCAGTCGAGGGAACTTTGGAGGAAAGAGTTCAAAAGCCACCTCATAATGTTTCTCAAGAGGAACGTTTGAAGGGATTTTCAATTGATCCATTTTTTGTAGAAATTTCTCCTTCAAAGTGACAGCAGCCTCACGAACGGTTCGACTAATATCATCTGGTCGATAGACAGTTTCAAAGTACTTTTGGAAGGCCTGAATTTCTTTGACATGAATGAACTTACTCTTCTTGGTCTTCTCCTGCACATCAAGAAAAGCTTGGTCAATTAAGGAAGAGAATGCAGCAACATCAAGAAATTGTTCACTATAGTACTTCGACCACCAGTTGTGAAATGGTTTAGTGCACAAAAATGTGGGTCGAAAGTGCACAGGGGAAAAAGTTGTATTTCTCGCGTTCCACAGGTCGAAAGCGACTGCAACACTTCCCTCATCAAAACTGGCAGTATGAAGGACTACATGGCCTTTCTTCCCATACAGACACTTGGGGAAAATTTAAACCAACCCAAACTGTCGAGAGACAAGGTTTGGTTGGCAAGTAATCAAGGTTGCCATATCTCTTCTAAGATTTAGCCTCTGAATGATAAATCTAGGAATAAAAAAGGCTTCCCAGATGGAAATAGATTCAACGTCGAGTTTGTTGGATGAATCAGGGAATGGCCTTGTAAACCACTCAGGTCCACATTTTCTTTCAGCTAAAGGGACCATACTGGGTGTGAAATCGTACCGCTTGGTGAACATCATAATGTAACTAGAGAAGGCTCCTTTGAGAGTTTCCCCATCATCAGTAGGTGTGAGTTTCACCAAGCGAGTACCTTCGACCCTCCTTTCTTTGATCTCAGCAGAGTCCTCATCGACTTGCCCTTTTCTGGGAAGGCTAGCTTCGAAAGTTGCGTTAAGCCACAATTGAAGCAGCCAGAGGGGGCCATTCAAGTGAACAGTACCCTGGGCCTCCAAGTCTTTGAGTCAAGCCGCCCCTTCGCTGAGAGACTCATAGAGGCTTGCCAAAATCAACCCACTAAGGCAAACTCCTCTGTTGTTATGAAGTTGGTTGGCCAGAGTGAGATATTTCTTGGCCACCTATAGGGATTTTGAGCAAAATACATACCTCGACAACCATACGGTGAGGAATGCAATATGTTCCTTATCAGTTATTTCGTCAGTGTTACGTTTGTGGTGGTTTATGAAATGGGTGTATGTGAGCTTGGAGTCAGAGATCCCTATGGTATCCTCTGCATCAGTATCAGGATCATATGAAATGCCATTTGGTCGAAGACCTGCAATGGCAGCAAGGTCGAAGAGTGTGGGAGTAACCATTCCACAAGGAAGATGAAAGGTGTAGTGGGTACTATCCCAAAAGTAGAGTGATGCTGCCAGCAGGTTCAAATAATAAGGAATGTTGGTCTTCGACAGCATAAGCAGATCATAGATTCCAATGGTTTTCCAATGATCAGCTTTGACCTTTTCCATTCTGGTCAGCCAGAGGTCAAAATCCTTTAACTGGTTAACAACTCTTACCAATCTAGTACCATCATGAAGATACCTAAGATCCATCTTAGTCAAAGTGGGTTTATCAGGGGAAGCTTCATTTTCTTTAGGGTTGCTCTTTTGCCCTAAAGGTCTTGATTTACGGTAAGAATGGAAAAACTCACTAAGCTTCTCATCAGTGGGTTTAACATCAGCTAAGGGGCCACCTAAAGCATAAGGTGTATCAGAAACAATGAGAGGGATCATTACCTGAGACTCGTAAATACTCCTCGCTTCCGCAAGAAGGGTTTCTGGCATGAGTTGTTGATTCTTCACCACCTTAGGTCCTGGAATGTTTGCAAATGTTGGAAGGGTTTGTTTGAACGGTGTGGCTTTACCTTTTTGACCTTTTGTTGCTTGGGGAATGGTTTGAGAAGACGCCATTGTTGGAAGTTAAAGAGAAAATGAGAGTGCGTTCTGGGTTTTCTGGAGAGAGTTTGAAGAACGAAGAAATAAGTTGCAAAAAAGCTTGAGAATGCGAAAGTTTTTAAATTGGAGAAAAAGGGTATTTATAGGCGTTTGGAAGATAAAGGGATTGTGAATCCACCGTTAAAACAAATACGATAGTGGGACGCGTGTCCTCTTTTGAAATTATTGGAGGGTGGTGGTTATGATCAGACTGCAAATGTTTAATCCCAAGAAAGGTGATGATGAAAACTGTTTGCAAATACGGCTGAAAAGACGTTTGAAGATTTACCATCATGACATGACATTATAAGCATGGTTGAGAGAAACTGAATAGTTTCTAGATCGTGGGTTGGTCAGTTATGACCATGTCTTTTATAGTTGAATGAGCAGGCGTCGAAAATTGTTTTATCAAAAAATGACCTTCCTACCAACATTGGCGAAAGGACATTTTTGGGGGGCAATTTGTTAGCTCCTAATTTCGACGCTACATGATTTCAAACAATTTGGCTTTAAAGGAAGTTATTCTTTAAAATAATAAGCTAAAGAAGAAGGCTTTGACTAGAAGGCATTCTACCGTGTTTGTTGATAGCCTGAGTCGAATAGAATGATGTCAAGACTTCAAATATTTCTAAGTTCAAAGGGTCAATTCGACAGGATAAAACTGCTATGGATAATGCGCTGCAGTTACAACTAGATAGTGGAGGGAAGTTCTACTATTTGAATTTGAAAAGAGGACAGGTGGCGAAGATCCAGAAGTTGAAGGTATGCGAAGTGCCAAGTGGCATATTCTAGGAGTAAAACCGTCAGATGGTGGTTACTTTAGAGTATTATAAATAGGTTAGTCCTAGAGTTAGAATATGTGTGAAAAATCATATTTGTACAAGTAACTATATATTCACTCAAAGTATCCAGTGTGTCGAGAAACAAGTGAAGTGAGAATGTACGTGATTGTAATCACCATTATCCTTTATTGCAATGCAATTTACTTTGAAGTTTCTGTTTTAGATTCTTTACTTTGAAGTCTTTTCACAAAATTTTACCTTTCAAGTCATTTACAGTACCGAGCCTTTAATTTACAATTTTACATTAAAAAGTCTTTACTTTCAAGCATTTACATTTCTGCAGTTTAAGATCTTTATGCATTTCTTTCCAACATTTAACTCCAGTTTTTTACCAAACCTTTACATTTAGCCTTTCTTTTCTTTGATGTGTTGTTCGACTTAAACATTTCTTTGCGTTTTATCACTTTCACTGTCATTTCAAAACACGTTCTTTTATTTACATACACTTTTGAAATGTATACTTTGCCCAATTGTGAGATATTCTAAAATACACTTATAGCACATGTCCTAGGATCAATCTGATCGATCCAGTAAGTTACTAGAACTTTGTTGTTTTAGAAGATCAGCGGTTGTTTACCAATTTTCAAGGTAAACATCCGCGTAATAAAAGTTTAAACCATTCACATGAGTCATACAAAGATTTAGTTTTCTGCTGCTCAAAATTTGCAGTTTCTGCTCTGCGCTCAACAAACTGAGTAGTGGGGAAAAATCTTTCTAAGAATTTGTCCTCCAGCTCCTTCCATGTTCGTATTGTTCCATTTGGAAGGCAAAGTAACCAGTCCTTAGCCATTCCAATAAGTGAGAAACCAAACAACCGTAGTTTGACTTGGTCTTCCTTGACATCATCTGGTTTGCACATCGAAGTTGTTTCGTAGAAGCGTGCAAGATGTGCCCACGGGTCTCTGATCGTGTTCCTTTCGAACGGACTGTCTCTTAAACCTGAAAGCACAGAATTCATAATATCAAAGTTAGTAGGGTCTGCCGGTACAAATCCTCTAGAAACCTGTCTATCGTCGGTTCACTTGCAGTAATTCCCCATAGTTTGGGGTGGTGTGACTGCCATGGTGATTTCCTCTTTTGTGTCCGAAGAAATCAGTGGATGGTCTTCTACTAAGATCCTTTGAGCTAAAGTTGCTGATCGGAGGTGATCAGACTGGATCGTCGTGGCCTTCGTGTAGGGCAGATGATGATGCTTGTAGGAGAGAAGAGGGTGTACCTGCAAGGCACTCCGACGCTCAAGTAAGAAAGGGTCAGAGAAAAAGGGGCAAGTACAAAGTATGTTCTTAGGATGCATATTGGATATCTGGCCCTCTCAAGTGAGAGGGTTTATATAATGCCCCCAGCGCGTGGCCAACGGTCCCTATATTTGGGGCGAAATAACCGTTTCCCGAAGAATAGGTAACTGCCCAAAACTAGCCGTTATGTCGGGCAGGGTGCCCAAAACTAGCCGTTATGTCAGGCAAAGGCGTAGTTTCGGGCACCTGCCCATAGCTGTCCTGGGATTACTTAAGTCGTGCGTGACAGGCAGCAGTATGGGGGATGAGCGATGTAATCCTTGCTCGATTGGAGGACAGAAAGGTAAACTCTGCCCTTCGCGGATTGGGCTTAGGCAATTGGGCCGTTCTAGAAGCAGAAGTGGATTGGGCCATGCCTAGCCATTGGTCCAGTCCAGAACAGGAGCCCTCCAAGTCGTTGCTCCCGAGCATGGGAGTGATGACTTAAGGATAGACCGTTATTCCGGGGAACTGTAACAGAGTCGTCGTTTGGTGACGGAGGGAGTTGTCTCGTGGTGCCTATGGGCCCTGGTGTTCGTAAGGCTCGTAACTGCATCAGGTTTGTCTGTCGTACGGGGAGACCAACGATTAGGAGGGATTGAAACGCTGGGGCGCCACGTGTGCCTCGAGCCCTGTGCTGCACTAACTAGGTAATGATGGCTAGTCTGTAGCCATTATGACCTACCCGGGAGTGCCTCTGCACGTGCTCCCCAGTAGTATAAAAGAAGAGAGAGTCTGGTCATTTTACACTTTCATTTCTCTCTCTTCCTCTTTGCCTTCTTCAGAGAACTTAACTTACTGCCGTCGCCGTCCGCCTCCGCAGGCACCCTAAAAGCTTCAAACATTTTCCTTCAACTTCTCCGACCACGTAAGTCATCCAACTCCTTGTTTTCTTCCAGCTTTTTCATTTTCGTGGCGGACGGTGGCTGGGCTATCCTTTGCTACTGACGTGGCCGTCGGAGCCCTTTAGAGAACTAAGAGTAGGGCGGCTTCTGGCATCGTTGCGATGATGACGCATAAGCGACCGTCGTGGATACTCAGTTTTCGGTGCTCTGATGAAGTTTCTGGTGGATGTTTGAAGTTTCCGATGAACGTTCAAAGTTTCCGGTGAAGCTTCAAACAAAAACTAAGAAGTGATTCGAGGAAGCTCCTCATTGTGTGAGGGATTTGCCCCGAGCGCCTCCTCGTGGGAGACTCTTGCATCTTTGTTTAATTTTAGGGCTTAGGCCGGGGACGCCGTCCTTGGCCCTCTGCGCGCCCTTTCAGTTGACTAGCAGTGGAAGGATGGATTTGATTTTGTAGTCGAATTCACTTTTTTCTCTGCTTTTCAGGTGATCGAGATGGCGACAGGGCCTGACGGAGAAATTTTAATAGATTCGTCCGAGGAGAGCTCCTCGGAGAGTAGCAGTAAATAAGCTTCAACTGCCCCCAGTGAAGTCGGGGAGGAGCTCGAGGAAGCCGCAGAGGACTGGTCGGTGGCAGAGCTCGCCGAGCACGAATCTCTCTTCGCGACTTTCACCGGGGACGTTTTCAAGGATGATGGACCAGAGGGGGAATGGAAGGTGCATTTCCCCTCCCAAGACGATCGAATCTGTATGGATTACGGGGAAAGATTCTCTATGTACGAGTATTCCTTTAAGGAACTGGGGTTGAGGCTGCCCTTCACTGACTTCCAGCAGTCCGTTTTCGTACACCTGGACCGTCACAATTACACCCTAATTCATTAGCGTTCATTCGCGCCTTCGAGATGACCTGTGAGTTCCTGAAGGTAGGAGCCACGTTGCCTTTGTTCTTCACCATTTTCCATCTTCAAAGGCAGGTCACGGGGAGGAGATATGGCTGGGTGTCGTTGAACCAACCCCGGAAGCTGTTTAAGCCTTTCACAGAGTCTATCCAGACATTCAAGGAAAGGTTTTACATTATTGAACATGTGTCGGGGCGAGCCCAAGACAACACGTATATTTGGGCAGTGTTCCTTGATGAGAATGGTAATGACATGCATGACGAGAACGGGAAGTTGATCGGGGACAGAGAGTTCAAGTTTCCTTTTCATTGGAGTGTACGTCATTTCTCTAAGGAGCCCAATGGCTATGTTGCTCAGCCGAGCATGTTGGACGAGCAGGACCTGGCCGACTATGAGACGTTGGTGATCTATGTCAATTCTTTCTGGTTTACTGATTGCTGGACGAAGAAGGGTGACCCAATTTTTTAGGAAGACGGTAGCCAACGGGTGGAGTACCGTTACATCAACACAAAGGCGCTTTTAGAGTGCAAGACTCCTGCAGATGCTTATAAGCTGCTCGGTATTTTTTGCCTCTTGACTTGCTCGAATTATTTTTCCTTCGTCGTCTAATATATCTATTGTGTATTCGCAGGTGAGATGCCCTCCGCCCACGAAAGAATGGTGAAAAATGATGTTGCAAGGAACAAGCCTGGTGCGGCTGCTCCAAAGTCTCGATTACCCCAGCGGGTACCTCCTCCTTCGCCACAGACGGGGAGCTATTCACCAGTTCCTGCCTCTGCTCAGGGGTCTCCAGCGTCTTTGGCCTCAAGGTTCAAGCGGGCCAGGGCCAACGAACTGGTGGCCTTAGCCAGACGTCCAAAAAACGCAAGTTCGAACTTCCTCCTTGCCTCCATGATAGGACATACTTCGAGGGGACGTCTCTGGTGGTTCCCCGGGCAGAATCTCTTAAGTTGGAGGGCATGGATCGTCCGAGTAAGCGGGCATTGTTGGCGCAAGATGCCTCAGCGGTGGTCCGTGTTTTGGAGATGGCGGCGGTGTATGCGGAGGGTGATACCTCCTCCGAACTTGAGCTTAAGAGGGCCCAGGCGACGATAACTGCATTAGAGGAGAAATTCAAGAAGGCCAAGGAGGAGGCCAACGTTGCTTCCGCTGCGAGGAAAAAATCAGACGAAGAAGCTGTCAGGTTAAGGGGAGAGAACAAGACTTTGACTACCGAGAAGAAAACTACCGAGGATCTAGTCAAGCAACTGAGATCCGTAAGTGCTCTAGCTGAGGATGAGCCTGAAGACGTAAAGGCGTTGAAGACCAAGACGGAGATAGTTGCTCGTATGCTTCGGGTGGAAGAGGACGTGTTTTCCATTGGGGAGAAATCGTTCAATAATGCTGTGGCCCAGCTCAGGCTGGTGAACCCTGACGTCTAAATTTCCAAATAGGGTACCAACTTTCACAGCCATGTGGAGAACAACAAGATAGTAGTCCCTGAGTTTCTCAACCTTGGTGCCGAGCACGCCCGTCCCGAGGAAACCCAGTCATCGGGGCCTATCCCCGAGCAGTCAGAGTTTGTCCAGGATCAGACGGAGCGGATGGAGGAATTCTTTCCTTTTATCTTGTTGTAATATATCCAGCCTGCGTGCCGTGTTTTGAAGTATCTTATTTTCTTTGGGGGCATTGCCCCCTTGTTTTGTAACATGCACAACTTGTGGCCCTTGTGGTCACTTTAACTTATTTTTGTATGTGTCCGGTCAGTACGGCTGGTTTTGTATGTATGGATTTCATTGTTTATTTTTCTAAGTGTTTCACTGTTGCTCGATAAGCTTTTGTGCCCGCAACAGGGATCACTGATTTGATTTAGAGAATTGCTCGACGTGGATGTGTTCGACAGTGAGGGGGACTGGTCGAACGGCCGGGGAAGTGGTTTCGCCCGTGATGAGACTAGGATCTCAATTGAGGTACTAATCTCATAGGCCTGGACGGTTTCCATCGCGAGCTGGGTGTCCTGCCTAATTGGTGTGGCAACGACGGAGCTCGATTGAGGTATCCCTGTTGTGCACAGAGTCTGCTCGTCCCATAAGCAGAAACTGGCCGGCGTTGTCAAATGGATCGTGCTTACACCGGGGCACAATCCCGTGGCTGAGTCGTCTCCCTGTTTAGGGGAGATCTCGTCGGCAGTTAGTCTGACCTCGAAGTTAGTTCTAATTGTAGTATTGTTTGAGCTTTTCAGCGTTCCATGGTCGAGCAAATGGTTCTCCGTCCAGAGTTTCTAAATAGTAGGCTCCAATGCCTGTTTTAGACTTGACCCTGTAGGGTCCTTCCCAATTCACGGCCAGCTTTCCTTCGCGCGAATGCTTCTGGTTTCTGCACAGGACTAAGCTGCCAATGGGGAAGTCGCGCTTTATGACTCTAGCGTTGTAGAGCAAGGTTATTTGTTGTTTCAGCGAATCTTCGCGGAGAGCTGCCCCTGACCGTATTTCTTCGACCAGGTCGAGCTCTTCTCTTAAGGCTTCGTCGTTCATCTCCTCGTCGAGGGGAGCTTCTGTTCGTCTGGAAGGTTGCCTGATCTCCACTGGTATCACGGCCTCAGTTCCGTAGGCTAGTCAGAAAGGGGTTTCCCCGGTGGTGGAGTGTGGTGTTGTTCTGTAGGCCCAGAGCACGCCGTGTAGCTCCTCGACCCATCTCTTTTTGGCTTTGCCCAACCTTCGCTTTAGACCACGAAGGATTACCCTGTTCGCGGCCTCTGCTTGCCCAATGGTCTGGGGGTGCTCGACAGAGGTGAAGTGTTGCTTCGTGCCTAATTTGGCGACGAAATCTTGGAACTTCTTGTCTATGAGCTGGGTCCCATTGTCGGTCACAAGGGCCTGGGGCAGCCCAAATCGCGCGGGGACATTCCTTTTTTAGAAGTGAAGTATGTTAAAGGATGTGATCTTGGCGAGGGCTTCGACTTCGATCCACTTCATAAAGTAGTCGATGACCACAATCAGAAATTTGTTTTGATAAGACCCCATAGTGAAGGGGCCGAGTATGTCCATCCCCCACCAGGCGAAGGGCCTAGGCAAGGATAGAGTCTTCAACTCGTTGGGGGTGCCAGGTGCATGTCCCCGTGGCGCTGGCACCGGTCACATTTTTGGACGTGCTCTTTAGTGTCGTGCTGCATAGTCGGCCAATAGTATCCTGCTCACAGGGCTTTTCGTGCCAATGATCTCCCTCCCACATGTTGTGCGTTGATGCCCTCGTGGATCTCTTGGAGGATTTCGGGGACTTTGCTCTCCTCGACACATTTCAGGAGAGGGGTGGAAAATCCTCGTCGGTAGAGTTGTCCTCAATCAGCACGTATGAGCAAGCTCGTCATTTAGTCACGCTGGCTTCCTTGCTATCCACGGGCAGTTCCCCTTTGGTGAGGTAATCGTACATGGGATTCATCCAGCAGCGACTTCCCCCGATGGCATTGACGTCGGGCAACTCTGCTGGTTTCTCGATGCTGGGTCGGGCGAGTATTTCTTGCATGATAGATTTATTGCCGCCTTTCTTTCTGGTGCTAGCCAGCTTGGACAAGACGTTCGCCTGTGTGTTTTATTCACGGAGGATGTGTTGGACTTCCCACGCGTCAAACTTGGTGATTATCTCCATCACCAGTGTCAGATATTTGACTAGCTGGTTGTTCTTTGCTTAAAACTCTCCCCGTACCTGGGATGCTACAAGCTGGGAATCGGTGTAAATTTTTACCTCCTTGGCGCCCACGTCCCTTGCCAGCTGTAGTCCCGCGAGGAAGGCCTCGTATTCGGTTTGGTTGTTGGACGTAGGGAAGGACATGACTAGAGATACTTCGATTAGTATTCCTTCCTCGTTTTTGAGGATGATACTTGCGCCGCTACCTGAGGGGCTGGATGCCCCATCTACGTAAATGGTCCATCTCCGCGTTCCGCTTGGCGGGGACGATTGAGGTGTCATCTCCGCCACGAAGTCGGCCAGAACTTGTACCTTGAGGGCCTTCCTGCCCTCGTAATGAATGTCGAATTCTGATAACTCCAGGGACCATTTGAGCATCCTGTCGGCCATGTCTGGTCGGCAAAGCAACTGCTTGATGGGTTGGTATATGCGTACTGTTATGGTGTGGGCCAGGAAGTAATGTCTGAGTCTTCTCGCGGCGATAACGAGGGCAAGGCCGACTTTCTCTATCTACGCGTACCTGATTTCTGGCCCTTGCTGGTGAAATAAATGGGCTTTTACCCGTCCGTTGTTTAGCAGATGAGTGCAGCGCTGATGGTTTCGCTGGCAACGGAGAGATATAGGTACAAGGTCTCCCCGCATTCTGGTCGAGAAAGCACAGGAGGTTCGAACAGGGCTCGCTTAAGGTGGGTCAGAGCTTGCTCGCACTCCTCCGTCCATTCGAACATGGCCTCCTTTCTGAGGAGTTTAAAGAAGGGCAGGGCGTGTTGAGCAGACTTGGCCACGAAGCGGGAAAGTGACGCGAGCATCCCGTTGAGGGATTGTATGGACTTCTTTGACCTGGGTGTGGGGAACTCCGCGAATGCTCGGCACTTGTCAGGATTTGCCTCTATTCCCCTTTCGGTGAGGTAGAATCCGAGGAACTTCCCTGCCCGTACTCCGAAGGTGCATTTTTCTGGGTTAAAGCGCATTTTTCACTTCCTGGCCTGGTCGAAGACCTTTTACAAGTGGGCCGTATGGTCGGATTCCTCTTGGGATTTCATGATCATATCGTCCATGTAAACTTCGAGCATGTCTTCGATCTCTGATCGGAAGACCTTGTTCATCATGCGCTGGTATGTGGCCCCAACATTTTTAAGACCGAAGGGCATTACATTGTAGTAATAGTTCCCCGAGGAGGTCGTGAATGTGGTGTACCTCTTGTCCTCTTCGGCTAGAGGGATTTGATTGTACCCTGAATAGGCATCCATGAAGGACAAAAGTTTGAAACCTGCAGAGTTATCAACGAGCTTATCTATGCTCGGTAAGGGATAAGCATATTTCGGGCAAGCCCGGTTGAGATTAGTATAGTTAATGCACATGCGCCATTTTCCACTATGTTTTTTAACAAGTACAATATTGGACAGCCAGGTTGTATACCTGGCCTCCGAAATGAATTTCGCCTCTAAGAGGTCTTGTACAAGTTTTTTGACAGCCCATGCGTTTTCGTCAGATTTTTTCCGCCTACGCTGCGCGTCGGCACGGGCAGCTGGGTCGATGGTCAAATGGTGGCATGTGGTCTCAGGGTCCAAGCCGGGCATATCTGCGGCACTCCAACCAAACATATCAGCATTGTCATCCAGGCACTTCTTTAGTTGTTGCTTGAACTCGTCGGGCAGTCCAACACTAATCTTCACCCCTCTGTTGGGGTTATTGCTGAAGGCGGTGACTTCGAACTCCCTGTCTAGAACTGGTCACATGAGGGTTGATGTGGAGGAGCTGGTCGTCCCTGTAGACGCACCTTCACTGCTATCTTCCTCGCCTTCCTCTGAAATTTGGCTGTCAAGGTCGATAGTGTGTACAGGGAGTGCAGGTTTCTTGTCCGGTTGGCCGTCTTCGGATGGACGGTCTTCCTCACGTGCCCGCTTAGCTGCTTTGGGTGCTGCACCGATCTAGTTTTGTCCCCAGGTCGCTGCTTCAAAACATCTGCGGGCAGCCTCTATGTCCCCGTGCAATGTCAAAACGTGACCCTTCTCCGTATAATACTTCAACTTGAGGTGGACAGTTGAAGGGACAACAACTAACTCTGCGAGGGTCGGTCTCCCCAAGATGCATTGGTACATTGACGGGCAATCGATCACTAGGAATTGGGTCTTGATTGACCTGGACGCCTCTTCTTCCCCGAATGTGACTAGGAGCTCTATGTACCCCCAGGGTCTGGTCGTGGCTTTGTTGAACCCCTGCAAATCGGATCCCACGTATGGTGAAAGGTTCTTCTGGTCCAGCTTGAGGGCCCGAAACAGGCCGGTGTACATTATGTCCACCGAACTACCCTGGTCGACCAGGATTCTTCTGACATCGGTGCTTGCCAATCTTGCCCTGACGAGCAAGGGGATGTGTGAGTTGGGAGAGCCTCCAGGCAGCTCTTCGCGGTAAAAGATGATCGACTGGGAGCGCCCCTTGATCTTCTCAAGTGTGGATAGCCGGTCAGGGCTGCAATCAATAAGGTGCTCAAACTTTTGCTTAACAGATCCCATTGTCAGCTCATTGTACCCCCCGCATGAGATAACCATGGCTGCAGGGAATGCTTCCCAAGTGCTGAGCGCGAACACCTGGGACGACTCGAAATAATCTGGGACGGCAAAGTCCTCTGGTCACGTGATGGACATAGCGACCTGCGGGGGAGGACTGGATGAGGATGATTCTGCTTCCTTCTTTGAATCTATCGCCTCCCGTTTTGAAGACTCACCTTTCTTGATATATTGCTTCAAATGACCCTCTTTGATGAGGATCTCAATAGCATCTTTAAGGTGCACGTAGTCCTCGGTCGTGTGGCCATGGCTGCGGTGGAAACGACAATATTTACTTTTATCCATGTTGACTTTGGACGTCGTCGGTTTGGGGAACCTGACGCCTCCCTGCTTGAACTTCGTATTGATGCATTCAGAGAGAATGCGCTCGCGAGGAGCGGTGAGTAGGGTATACTCCGTGAATCGGCCAGTAGGCCCTTTACCTTCTCGGGGGCGAACGTCTCGTTGCCTCTCTTTTCCTTGTCGGGATCTATTCGGCTCATCTTTTTTTGGTGCCCGGGTATTTTCGCGATCTCTTGCGTCCCGGGCATGAAATGCTGCCTCCTTCTCTTCATACTGTATGTACGCTTCAGCTTTTCAGAGAAGTTTCGTTAATGTTCAAGGAGTCTCGATTCCGACGGCCCTGCGAAACTCATTTTTTGGTCTCAAGCCCTTCTCAAGAAGATACTTTTTCATATGGTCCGTAGTACGGACCATGGCTTCTTTGTTAAATCGTTCAATATATGCCCGCAGGGACTCGTCCCTGCCCTGTATGATAGCTTCTAAGATGGCCTCCAACTTGGGATGTCGTCGAGAAGCCGTAAAATGTCGGGCAAACCGGCTCTTCAAATTTCTCCACGATGTGACCGACCCTCGGGGAAGGCGCTTGAACCAAGCCATAGCCCCCTTCCTGAGGGTGATTAGGAATAGTCTACATTTTATGGCCCTACTCACGTTGTGGTAGTGGAGCATTGCCTCTATGTTTTCTATGTGGTCGCCGGGGTCGGAGGTCCCATCATAAGTCGCTAAAGAGGGGGGCTTATCCAACCCGCGAGGAATTTTGGTGTCCATGATCTCCTGTGAGAGGGGGCTATGGACGTCGTCATCATTGCTTGTGCTTGGGGAACGAGAGAAGGAATGGCTACGACCACGACTCCTGCTTCGTCGTAGAGAATGCCTGCGCGAACGACGATGCTCGTACTTTTCTGAGGGCCTGGACTTCTTTGACGCAGGGGAACGTCTTGACTTCCATGGAGGAGACTGACATCGTCTTCGTGCAAGATCAGACACGGGCTCTTCTGATCTTGATCGTTTTCTCTCTGGGGAGAGGCTTCTGGACCTGTCACTCCTCCGTTTCTGAGGGGAAAACCGAGGACGTGGAGACGGGCTGCGAGGCTTCTCCGAGGACAGGCGCTCCTGGAGGACGTGCTCGAGAGCGTTGATCTTTTCACCTTGCTGAAAGATCAAGAGGTTTGATCTGTTGAGGGAGGCTATGAGAGAAGCTGTGTCGGAGTCAGTATTTTGCGGAACCGGAATAGGCTCGAAAACACGGTCAGCGGCCTGTGCCCGAGGTTTCACTTCATCGGGGGTCGGGGACGCAGTCTTCCCATCCCGTTGGTCAGTTTCTAGAAAAACAGATTTGGCTAGGATGTGGTCGGCGTTATCAGCTATAACGGCGACAGAAGATTCTTGACGCACAACATCATTCTTGGTGGAGGCCATGATGATCGAAAGAGGTTTGAAGAGAGCTTTAGTCTTCAAAGTGAAAAAAAGGTGATCTTGAATCAAAAGATGGGGAAGCTAGGTTCCCACAGACTGGATCATCGTGGCCTTTGCGTAGGGCAGGTGATGATGCTTGTAGGAGAGGAGGGGGTGTATCTGCAAGGCACTCCGACGCTAAAGTAAGAAAGGGTCGGAGAAAAAGGGGCAAGTACAAAGTATGTTTTTAGGATGAAAATTGGATACTTGGTCCTCTCAAGTGAGAGGGTTTATATAATGCCCCCAGCGCGTGGCCAACGGTCCCTATTTTCGAGGCAAAATAACCGTTTCCCGAAGAATAGGTAACTGCCCAAAACTAGCCGTTATGTCGGGCATGGTGCCCAAAACTAGCCGTTATATCGGGCAAAGGTGTAGTTCTGGGCACCTGCCCATAACTGTCCTGGGATTATTGAGGTCGTGCGTGATGGGCAGCAGTACCGGGGAAGAGCGATGTAATCCTTGCCCGGTTGGAGGGCAGAAAGGTAAACTCTGCTCTTCGTGGATTGGGCTTAGGAAATTTGGCAGTTCTGGGAGCAGAAGTGGATTGGGCCATGCCTAGCCATTGGTCCAGTCCAGAACAGTTGCTTCTCTAACTATTTTCCTAATATCACACACGATTCTTTCAGTTTCTGGATCAAACAGTGTCAATGCCGATCATGAGTTGTGCATAGACAAACAAGAAATACCTCAATAACACTATGATTAACAAGAAAATAAAAAAAAATAAAAAAAATAAAAAACAAAATGTTGCACATGTGTTGCCTTGTTGAAATATCAACAGTCTCCGACAACGGCACCAAAAACTTGATGACTTCTCAGCAAGTGTACCGATAATGTCGCATTAATAAAAAAGATCGAATCCACAAGGAATGCTATTTAACAAGACAAAATTGTGCAATTCGTAGAAAATAATAAATTGGGGGGGGGGGGGGGGGTTCGAGTTTGAAGTGGAAAAATAAAGTAAAGTGTTCAGACAATGATGAGAAGGCTGTTAGGTTATGTATAGAATCCCCTATTTCTCTATTGTTGATGTTCGATGCATTATATGAATGACATTGTCACTATAATCCCACGATGAATTAACAAAACCGCTATAATCCATCCCTTGCGATATAGCTCACTAATCATTACTCGGAGTTTTCGATCCCTAATCCACCAACATATGCAGGATTAGGAAATGCAATAGTGCGTTAATTTACTAGCCACTACTCGGGGTCTTCTATCCCTATTCAACCTGCGTAAGCACAACAATTTCCCTAGGTCCAACACATTGACTAATGGTCAGTATTTCCTATGTGCCCAAAATTAGATTAAAAGAGTACCTCACATGAAAAACATTACAAACTAGAAGCAATTGAATAGAATTATAGATTAAATTACTCATGTAATATCAAATCAAACATGTGTCCCAACAATATCAAAATAGGTTCATCAAACACAACCTAACCTAGAGAGATTTAGCTACTCATAATTCAAATTACAATACCAAAATTAATCAAGAAGGTTTGCATAAGAATTCCCTTGAAGGATTGACCTCCAATGGCTCCAAATGCTCTCAAAAATCACTTATGGTGTTGTAAACTCGTACTTGTTGTGTAGAAATTCGTAACCCTTGAAAAATGTGTAATCCCTTTTAAAAGGCTTCACAATGGATCATAACACATCAGAAAAACCCAAAATAAGGAGTCATCGCGTGCGTGATAACCTGCATCACGCGCACGATGTAGCTGATACATCCCTATCGTGCGTGTGATGTTGCGCATGATTATTCTAGTAATTGCACGTTTTTGCTCCCTTTTCACCTGATTTTCACTAAGTACCTATTTCTTCACTCTTAGCTATTTTTTTCTCATTCTTTAGTCTTTATTCTTCATTTTTTTCTCCTTTTTAACTTGTTTTGATCTGTTTCTTCAACCGAAATCATGCAATGATGGGATGTCATCAGTTTTTAAAACAATGGTTGTAGAAGAAGAAACCAACAAAAGAATCTTTTGAAAGAGGCAAACCACCCATCTCTTTCTATGACAAAAACTAGTCAACCGAACATCAAAATTTCATGTAATACACAAATATCTAACATAACACAAACCATAGTAGTTCTTGTTAAAATGTTTAGAGAGAGAAGCTCTCCCTTATCTCTAAAACTAGGGTTTCTCCCTCTTGGAGAGTGCCGCCTCCCCTCCCATAAGGACCCCTCCTCCGTCATCGGAGCTCTCTATCGCTAGTATGGTGGTTGTCTCCTCTCCAATGGAGGTCCATCCCCCACTACAAGTCTTCCCCTCGCCATGCTCACTTTGATGAATCGCTCATCCATGCTGCTTTCCTACCGTTTGTTAACCCCAACCCGCATCAAGAGTTTCTTCCACTCCGCTAATAACCACCAGAAGATTGTAACTCTAAAATCATATCGTCTGACCAATGGGTCAAAGTGGTTCGGATATGAAATTTGACCCCCACCAGAGCTTCCACCATAAGAAGATATGAAATATCTGAGGTCATGTGTTAGTGTTCTAGCAAGGATTTATTTTATTGTGTTTATGTTGCCATGGCTTCTGTTGTATCTTGTTTGTGTTGTTTTATAGTGTGTATTGTTCTTAGATCTAGCTTGTTGTTATTTTGTGTTCAAGGTATTTGATAAAATGCCTCAAAGAAGCTTGAATGAAGGAAATGTGTTCTTGAGCAAGAATCTAACTAGGGTTGCTGCAAATCAAACTACTCTTTCCAGACAACAAACGATTCCCCCACAAATTTTGAGTTTAATCTTTCTTAAGAACCTGTATAATCGAATTATGTGTGAGATAACTAAAGAAATGATCTGTAATTGGATAGATTTAAAGATTGTGGTTCCAAAACTCATTTGTCTCTCATGGATGATTTCTGTTTGGTTGCTTGGATTGAGGAAGTGGATTGGTAACACTCTTTTAGCTTCTATTTTTTTAAAGCATTTTGATGTTCTTAGTTGTAGGGACTGTTTTATTAGTGTTGATGTTAATTTGTGGATGAGAAATGTCCAAACACAATATATGTCTCTTTTTTTATACTCTCTCATTTACATCTAATGCAAGAGTTTGTTTACTGTAAAAATAAAGCAAAATACTATTTTTGGTCCTTTAACTTTACCTCGGGGTCCATTTTGATCCCTCAATTTTAAAAAGTTCCAAGTTGATCCTTTAATTACCACTAAACCACTTCATATTTGTTGTTTTAAAATTACAACCTAGAAATATATGCACATTTCCATAAAGCTTTTCCCCAGCATCAGCAAAAGCATTAAATAATTCCTCATTTCTTTTTTGATTGTCCTTCCCATCTTCTTCCACCAATATCTTGTAAAATATATTGGTCTTCCATTGTTAATCTTCAAAGATTCAAAAATTTAACTAATAGTAAATTGAAACTGGAAGTTCATAAATTTTCATTTATCATATCCCCAAAGTTTCAAGTATTTGCAGTTGTGATTGTGAATGCAGAATAAAAATGAATTCATTTATTTTCATAACAGAATTAGTAGAAGACTCGTGCGTCTGCACGGGTATAAGAAAAAATATGAGATATAATATTAGACATATTTATAGTTTTAATTATATTCAAATGTACATTAAAAGTAATATTTATAAATATTTTTTTGTTTGAATCTAACTGAATGTATCTTGTGTTATTTTATGAAGTATGTCAATCATATTTTAAACATTACAATAAAAAGATTGAAATACATAATCAAGATTTTAGATTTTTTATTTGAGAGCAATATTTTATCATGCTTTTTTGTTTGAATCTAATTGGTTGTGTTCCGTGTCACTTCAGAAACTTTTTTATGTAACATTGAAAAATATTAAATCTAACTAATTGTCTTTCGAGTCACATCATTGAAAGCAATATATATATATATATATATATATATATATATATATATATATATATATATATATATATATATGTTTGTTTGTTTTTTTGGCGGAATTTAATAGGTTGTGCTCCGTGCAACTTTATAAACTATTCCAATAATATTTTTATGATAAAATATAATTTAAAAATTATATAAAAATTATTAAAGATAAATTTAAATTTGATTTATTAAATTTTACAACATTTTATAAATAAAAATTGGATTAAATGAAAGTATTTATGTGAAAAAATGGATTAAATGGAAAACATTTTTCCCAGTTTTATTAGTTGATCCAATCCAACTAAGTTTTAAGTATATAATTAGAAGTCTCCAAAGACCAATTTTATTTGAACATTGTGAGATTGGTATTTGCATAAAGCCCGAGGGCTGATAGCTATAAGTTTTCATTGTGACAAATACATTATGCAAGCTAAAGTAAAAGTGACCTTAACATCATATGTTTATTTGATTAAAATAAGTACTCACAACCTGTAATCCCACAACAACAAAATTGTATGCCAAAATGTTCTATAGTTTACAATTTTGCTGGAAAGGTTTCTAAGAGATTTGAATTAGTAAATTTGAGATAGTCATATAAATAGGGAGTCTAGTTGTTTTTAAAACGGAGTGACTGAGATGATAGTATCCAATATTATCGGGACTGATTACAATTGGTTTAATAATGCAAAAGAAGTACAAAGTGTGTTGTCAATTTGATTCTACACATCTTTTATAATATATTAAACACAAATTGGCTCACCTAAAGAAATATTTTGACAGTTCCATTATTTCACTTTTCCTACTACACACTGCATTAAGAAATCATGACCAGTTGAAAGGATGAATTTTACTCAGACTCATTAATTGCACTCTTAATTTCAGAAACTTTGTTGAGCCAATGTACCGTCCTATGGTTTGGAGAATCAAGTATGTACCATTTAGATTAACCAGAAGAACCAAAGTATGAGAAACTGAAATCACACGCCAAGTAACTTGGATAAGTTTTAAGCAAGGGGAAAAGTATCAGAAACTGAATCAAACGACCAATTTTAACCCAAAAAGTCATTACACAAAAATAAACTTAACTTTTGAAGCAATCAAAATAATTGAAATTGAAATCACAAACATGCTTGCAGTCTCCAACATGTCTTAATGTGTTAGATGGGAGGGCAAGGCATTAGAGGGCCAGTAAAATTACATAAATGCTTCACAAACACAAAATCTGATATCAACACCGTATGCATATATGACTTTCGATTTTTACATTATTATTTCTCACTTCAGTTTGACACAAGATATTAGAGTTGTATTTTAGACTGTCAAATTATCTGATGATACAATTCAAGAAAACCTGATAAGGGATATACTTCTTTTGAGAATTTAATAAAATAACACATAAAGGAAAGTAAGGTATCAATGTTTGAAATAACCAAGTAAGGCACACAACAGCCATATAAACAAAATTAAGGCAAAACAAAAATTGGCAAGCATATCACTCACTGATTGAGCTGGATATGTAAGAAACAACAATTGTTATGTCATCAAAATTGTTCCCATAAAATTAGTATCCATCCATGAGAGCAACTGTTGAAAACTGCGAGTGCGCCTTCTTGTCAAGTGCTCGCTCTTGAGCCAATGCTGATATCTTTTGAGCAGTTACTTCTGGTTATAATCCAGCCCTAGTTGAACTTACACCAACACCAACAATATGATTGTTATATAGGTTGTCAAATAGGTCATCTTTTCTAGCAACAATGATATCTCCTAGAGCAACAGATATTGTAAAAACCTACACGCAAATTGATAAACTTGTTTTAAAGAAAAGAACATAATGGTCTGAATTTAATAAAACATTCAATCCTCAAGTCTTTTCTTCCCTCTACTTTCACCTATTTCAAACAAACCATTAGGAATCACAAATAATCATATTCTGTTAGTTTTCAAGGACTGTTAATAGTTGTCATCGTTTTATAATGCAGTGACAAGTTGATAAATGCACACTATCGAGGGACACATTTTGTAATGCAAATGAAGTACACACCCTACTGAAATTTCAAGGAATGTAGCTTTGTATAATGTTTTCTTTTAATAAAGCCAAAATGCAAGGAAACAAAAAAGCACAAGCAGTGCTAACAATACACACCAAATAGTAGGCAAAACACTGCAATCCAACATAACATACACGATACCTGAACGAACAGCAGAAAATAACAAAACAACAACTTATCAGATTAACCAAATGGAACAAACACCGCTACCGCCACCTACTTTAAACTTGAGATAATTAAGCGAAAAATCGGCACCAAACACCCAGATTAACATGACAAACTTGAGACTCAATGAACTCTAAAAAAATATATGCATAATGCACCAAGATCACTTGAAGTCAGATTCCTGACCAACCAGATGAGCAACATATCCACTACCCCTGCAAAACCACAACAGATCCCTGATTAATCTAATATCTTGTTATCGATCAATTTCCTACACCACATGATTTATAGATCGATGACTTGCAGATGATCAGAAACATACAATAGTGTTACCACAACTAAAGAGCAACTACAGATTTGAGAAAGCTAGCAAGCTATAGGACACTAATCAATTTTAAAAAACAAAATCACTTCCAGCTCCTTCATATTTTGTTATACCCCTAGATATAGATACTTAGGCAGAATTACTATTGGCAATGTCAATTCAAATTCACCATAAACCATTAATTTCATTCATACACGTATAATATCTCTTTGATATGAAATTAATACCTAAACTAATGAGAGCCTGAACTCCAAAATCAGCCAATCACTGGAGCCTGATCAACTTTCTTAAGAACCTTCCCATCAGTAGAGAATAACGATGATTTCACCTACACATTAAGTACAATACAACTTTATTGTTTGAACTTGTAAAAAAAAGATACACACAAAAAAATTGGGAAAATGGTGGGAAAGAAGATCCATTACCTGAACACATAAACGGAAAGCATTATGGACAGCATCACTGGCAGCTTCAAGTTCTTTGTGATACTTCGTATTTTGCTTCAGAAATGGAAGGTTTGCCCTAAAGGAATCAATGAATGAAAATTGGAATCAGTAGCGAGAGGAAATTGAAGAGTTTGGTTTAAAGAAGAATGAGTAAAGGGGAGAGACCTTATGTTGAAGCATCAGTGCTGAAGCTACAACTTTGAGTGCCGCCGTTGTAGGAAAAATGAATAGCGGAGACATGAGAAGAGCGCAAGATATCCATGGAAAATGCCATAAGTGCTCTACGTGAGTTGAAGAAGATAGAAGAGGTTAAATAGAGAAAAGCATGAAGATTCTACAAGCAAATATGCATTAAAGGGAAAATGCTACATAAAAGTGAAACAAAATAACAAAAGAACCAAGAATAAACACCTGAAAAATTCACTTTAAAACCAACAACAAAGAGTCAAAAATGTAAAAAGCTGAAAAACACATTTTATATACCATACAGGAAACAGGAAACGTGATTTTGCTCTAAAAAAAACCAAGACTCAAGAAGAAACCATTCACTTGAAAACAAAAGAGTTTGGACAAGGAAGCATACAAAAATACTTAGTTCCTATGAGTTTCGATCATTGCGAAGATCAGTGAACAAATCTTTCATCATTATGACTTCACCCTGCCTTGCATACCCAATGGCCTACCTGGATGCTAGCAGATTTTGTATGTTGGTCTAGATAGTGCCTCATAAGCTCTTGATCCATCGCCAAATGAGGTTTAAGTTGACGTATCACTCCATTTATTTATATCAAGACTCCTGCAACGGTGCAAGCACAAAAACTACTGCAAATGTGCAACCACATAAACCACCTTGAATGGTGTACGACCTGCTTCCCCGTGATGGTTGGTATTATACCAACACTCTGCCCAAGTAAGGAAAAAATTCCACACCCTTTGCTGTTCTGAAGTGAAATATAGCAAATAGGTCTCTGATGTCTGATTCAACACTTTTACATGCCAACCAGAGTCAACATTGTACCCTGTATTAAAAATCTCTCCTGCCAGAATTTGCTCATGAATGTAGCTCCCCGTCATTTAACAATAGAGATAGGAATCCCAAGTAACCAAACTAACTCTCATACAAAAATGTATACAATAATTCTTGTTGAATATGAGTATTTTAATGCAATGAAATAGCCATACTTGTAAACAACCAGTCAACCACCAATATGAAATCATATTCCTTGGACCTCAACAACCATAATAAACTGTATACGGGGTTCTCCGCAAATAGCTCTGGGAACAGGTATTACACAGTGTTTATAACAAGCTTGCAGGAGACACATCTTTATACTTATTGCGCTGACAAGTACAACATGTAGCACAACAATTAGTAATGGCCCCTATAAGAACAGTCAAATACTCCTTGATATAAGGGTTTTAGTACAACAAAAGTACACTTGCAAGGTTATGAATTAGAAATTGAAGGATAACAACAAATACTAAATAGTAGTTCGTCATAACTTAAGTAACTAAAGCTCATTGTAATCCTTGAAGAGAAAACTCAAACAACTATTTTACTATGTTAGAGGGACTAAAAAAATACTTGTAAGAAAACATCCTTTTGATAGATAGGAGTAGGCATCCAACACTCAAAATCTAAGACAATAATAAAACAAAATACAAAGAAAAAAAAGTCCCGACAAAAATAATGAGTGATAATATAGTAAAAGTCATCAGGAAAGAGTCTTACATATCATTAAAGAAAGGCTTCCTCACATGTTTCTCCAAAAGCTTCCGAGCATGTTCTCTGTAACGCCCCAAATTTCGTAAGAATATTTATTTAATTTATTTAAATATTATATTCGTGGTTTTCTGTGAATTTTGGTGTTTCGTGTCGATGTTGGTGTTTTTATGAAGTTTTGGTTATTTTAATTAAATAATAGTATATAATATGAATATGTTAGTATTATTATTAATTTAAAATAATATTAGAGGAATTAAGGGTAAGATGAACATTTGAGGAGTATTATGGGAAAGCCCAATTTTGAGGCCCAAGAGTTAAATTAACCAAAAAGGTGGAATTGAGGAGAATTAGGATTCATTTTACGGAGATCGCGAAAATAAGGAGAAAGTGCAGAGCTCTGAGGAAGAAGGGAAAATGCGAGGATTTTTGTGAAGGTTTCCAAAGGCTCAAGAGAGAACTCATCGGATCAACAATCTAAGTTATGGGGAGTAATTGCCTTTCATTGTTTTCATTGTAGGATTCGATTGATTGAAGTGGATTTTGGGGTTTTTGAGGGTTTATGGGTTTTGAGATAAACTGATGACTTTGAGGGCATGTTGTGAGATCGATTATTATGAGTTGAAATAATCAGTAGAGTAGACCTTGGGGCTGATTTCCCCGTTGTTGTAGTTTTAACCCGGTGGTGAAGGATTTATGGAGTTTATATGAAGCTCGAGAGTTTTGAAGGCTTAGGGAAATTAAGGTTTCCCGTAGTGTCCTGAATCGATCTAACAGACGTAGGGTTTAGACCTTTAAATTCTGTGATGCATTAAGACTGTTATAGGGATGTTTTAGGTCATTTGGGACTGTAATCGCAAGTACCTTGGAGGTTGTGGAGCCACTGATGCGTAGCAGCGATTTGCTGTAAACGCACGTTCGCTAGGCGAACTGTTGCTTCACTAGGCGAATGTTCGCCAAGGCTCGCTAAGCGAGCAGCGCAGTGAATGTGCGATAACGTGTGAGGGGGTACTGAGATGATTCTGGAGAGCAAAGATGGGATTCGTTGGGAGTTTCGCTAAGCGAAGGAATCAACGAGGGATTTCGCTAAGCGAGTCAACCGGCGAGTGTGATAGATGATTATGTTCTGGTGTTAAGTGTGGGGTCTGTGAGGTTCGCTGGCCGCTTCGCTAAGCGAAGGCCACAACGAATAGGTTCGCTAGGCAAACCCTGGAGCGAACTTCAGCTGTTTGCAAATTCTTGTTTATGCTGCTGTGCTGTTTTTGATGTTTTGATGCTGTAATGTTATGATGACTTGCCATGATGTTCTTGATGATATTGAGGTGATAACTTGTGATGTTTTGATGATTACATGATGATATGGGTTTTATGAAAATTGATGAATGATGATGCACATGATGATGTTTACTGGATGATGATGAATTATTGACGTTTGTGTATCATACATTCATATGCATACTTTATGACGACGCTTCATTCCCATTGTGCGGATATGAGGTAATTATGAGGTGCTCCGGTTCCAAATGCGGGATCGATCCTATTGACAGGGATATTTGGAGGGTTGATGGCCTAGTGTCCATCTATTATGACGATTGGTACCACATGCATGAGTCTTGTTGCACATTTGCATTTAATTGGCATTGTTGTATTTTTATGATGATTTTTGCAATTTGATGTTTCCTTGTGATGACCCTGAAGATGTTGTTTATGAAGATAATGCCATTTTATGTATATCTTGTTTTATAATGATTATCATGAATTGTGATTACTCACCCTGCCTGTTTGAATGTTGCCTCCATGTGGGTAACGTGCAGGTGATCAGGTTTAGCTGTGGATGCTTCGAGGACCTTGAAGTTTATTTGCTTTTGGTCGAGTTAGAGGGTCTTGCTCTGATAGTGTAACATCGGGTTGGGTTCCTTTGAGTCGAACTATGTTGTTTCTTTATTTTTGTTGTCATTTGATGATGTGGTTTTATTTTTTATTATTACGATGTTTGTTGAAAACCCTTTTAATTGAGAATTTTGAGTTCCGCTGCCATGTGAAGGCTTTTGAGTTATTTTGAGGAAAACCCTTTTGTTTACAGGGCAAGTGTATTATTTTGATTTAAATGAGAAATGTGCACCCTTTGAGGGAACTTTTATGTTTTACTCTGATATTTGAGTTGTTTCTGCTGCAATATTTGTGGGGGTAGAAAAGGGTGTTACATTAATGGTATCAGAGCAGGTCGGTCCATCCGGCCAGGTTTTTACGTGATGTCAGTCCCCTGTTAGTCGACGAGTGTGTGTACACTGTCGATGTTTTAGTTCTTCTAACCTCGTTGGTGGTGTGCAGGATAGCTGGAAGAAATGATCGTGCAATTACTGATGCGTTGGAATCGGTTGCTAAAGTGGTGGCGCAGCTGAATCCAAATGGTGGAGCTCCTGATGAGTTTCGTGCATTGGGGAAGTTTCAAAGGAACAGTCCACCAACTTTTGTGGGTACGCATGATCCAGCAAGTGCACACAAGTTGCTGAAGGCGATCGAGAAGATCTTCCGAGTGATGGGGTGTTCTGATGAGCAACAGGTTCAGTTCGGAATGCATATGCTGGAAGAAGAGGCTGAGGACTGGTGGGATAACACCCGTCAGAGACTCACGGATTTTGGCACTGTGATAACTTGGGCTGTGTTTAAGCAGGAGTTTCTGGGGAAGTATTTTCCAGAGGATGCTCGTGGCAAGAGAGAAGTGGAATTCCTTGAGCTGAAGCAAGGAGATATGACTGTGGCAGAGTATGCCACAAAGTTTGAGGCTTTGGTGAAGTTCTGTCCGCACTACAATCGTGCTGATGCTGAGATGTCCAAGTGTCTCAAGTTCGAGAATGAGCTGAGACCAGAGATTAAGCAGGGTATTGGGTATCAGCAGATCCGCAGGTATGCTGAGTTGATGGACAAGAGCAGAATCTATGATGAGGATAGCCGAGCTCGATCTGCTCACTATAAGCAGTTGAGTGAGTAGAAATGGCAGTATAGGGGGAAGCCTTATACAACTTCAGCTGACAAAGGGAAGCAGAAGGCTTCAGATGGGAAAAAGGCAAGTGGGGGAGCAACTCCCGCTTCTGGAAAGTGTCATAAGTGTGGCGAGCAAGGTCACCGTGCTGATGTGTGCACCAATAATGTGCTGAGGTGCTATAAATGCGGTAAGAAGGGTCATCGAGCTACTGATTACAAAGATGAGGGTCCGACCTATTTCAATTGTGGTGAGAAAGGTCATATCAGTACTTAATGTCAGAAGCCGAAGAAGAGTGCTACTGCTGCCCAGACCAGTGGTCGTGTGTTTGCTTTGAGTGGTGCAGAAGTGCCAGAGAAGGATAACCTAATTCGAGGTACTTATTTTATTAATAATATTGAATTGGTTGCTATTATTGATACTGGTGCTACTCATTCTTTTATCTCGCTTGAATGTGCTAATAGATTGGGTTTGAAGTTATCTGATATGAATGGTAGTATGGTAATAGAAACTCCAGCTAATGGTTCTGTTACTACTACCCTTGTGTGTTTGAGATGTCCTGTGATGATTTTTGAGAAGAGCTTTGTGATGGATTTGGTGTGCTTACCCTTGCACCAGACCGATGTGATCTTTGGAATGAACTGGTTGGAGTTCAACCATGTTCACATCAATTGTTATACCAAGGCTGTAGAGTTTCCTGAAATTGATGATAGCGGGGAGTTGATGTTCTTATCTGCTAAGCAAGTAGACGAACTTGGGGAGGACGAAGCCTTGGTGTTTGCAATGTTTGCATTGTTGCAAATTGATCGTGAAGCTGTGAGTGTGGAGTTACCAGTTGTCAGTGAATTTCCTGTGGTGTTTCTAGATGACGTCAGTGATTTGCCTCCAGAGCGTGAAGTAGAGTTTGCAGTGGACTTAATACCAGGTACGAGTCCAGTGTCGATGGCTCCTTATCGGATATCAGCTTCTGAGTTAAGTGAGTTGAAAAAGCAACTGGAAGAATTGTATGAGAAGAGGTTTACTCGACTAAGTGTTTCTCCGTGGGGTGCTCCGGTGCTGTTAGTGAAGAAGAAAGATGGAAGTATGAGGTTGTGTGTTGATTATCGGCAGTTGAATAAAGTGACTATCAAGAATAAGTATCCACTACCTAGAATCGACGACTTGATGGATCAGCTAGTAGGTGCTTGTGTGTTTAGCAAGATTGATTTGAGGCCGGGTTATCATCAGATTCGTGTTAAGCCTGATGATATTCCAAAGACGGCTTTCAGGACGAGGTATAGTCACTATGAATACACTGTGATGTCGTTTGGTGTATCTAATGCACCTGGTGTGTTCATGGAGTATATGAATCAGATTTTCCATGAGTATTTGGATAAGTTTGTGGTGGTGTTTATCGATGATATCTTGATATATTCTAGAACTGACGAAGAACATGCTGAGCATTTGAGGACGGTGTTGCAAGTGTTGAAAGAGAAGAAGTTGTATGCAAAGCTATCGAAGTATGAATTTTGGTTGAAGGAAGTGAGTTTCCTTGGCCATGTAATTTCAAGTGATAGTGTTGTTGTTGATCCTTCTAAGATTGATGTTGTGTTACAGTGGGAGACTCCGAAGTCTGCTACTGAGATACGAAGTTTTCTGGGATTAGCAGGTTACTACCGCAAGTTTATTGAAGGTTTTTCTAAGTTGGCATTACCTTTGACTCAGTTGAATCGAAAGGGTCAAATTTTTGTGTGGGATGTAGCTTGTGAAGAGAGTTTTGTGGAATTGAAGAAGAGATTGACTACTGCTCCAGTGTTGATTTTGCCTAATCCGAGTGAATCTTTTGTGGTGTATTGTGATGCGTCGAAGATGGGTCTTCGTGGAGTATTGATGAAGAATGGACAAGTTGTTGCCTATGCTTCGAGACAATTACGAGTTCATGAGAGGAATTATCCTATGCATGACTTGGAATTGGCCGATGTGGAGTTTGTGTTGAAATTTTGGAGACATTATCTGTTTGGCTCTAAATTTGAAGTGTTAAGTGATCATAAAAGTATGAAGTACTTATTTGATCAGAAGGAATTGAATATGAGGCAGAGGAGGTGGTTAGAGCTGTTGAAGGATTTCGATTTTGATTTGAGTTATCATCCGATGCATTGAGCAAAAAGTCATTGCATATGTCGATGCTTATGGTGAAAGAATTGGAGTTACTTGAGCAATTCCGAGATTTGAGTTTAGTATGTGAAAAGACCTCTGACAGTGTGAAGTTGGGAATGTTGAAGTTGACTAGTAGTATTCTGGAAGAAATCAGAGTGGGAAAACAATATGATTTAAAGTTGGTTGACCAATTGACTTTGATTAACCAAGGTAAGAAGGTGACTTCCGGATTGACGAGAATGGTGTGATGATGTTCAGAGACAGGGTGTGTGTTCCAGATGTCCCAGATATTAAGAAGAACATTCTTGAAGAAGGACATCGAAGTAGGCTGAGTATTATCCCGATGCTACGAAGATGTACCAAGATTTGAAAAAGTTGTTTTGGTGGCCAGGTATGAAGAAGGATGTTGCGGAGTTTGTTTATGCGTGTTTGACTTATCAGAAGTCGAAGGTTGAGTATCAGAAGCCTTTAGGTATGATGCAGCCATTGAGGACTCCAGAGTGGAAATAGGATAGTATTTCCATGGATTTTGTGGTGGGATTATCAAAGACTGTTAAGGGAAATGATTCAATTTGGGTGATCGTGGATAGATTAACTAAGTCGGCTCATTTCTTGTCGATGAAGATTAATCATTCTATGCAGAAGTTAGCCGAGTTATATATTGAAGAAATTGTGAAGTTACATGGGGTACCTTCGATTATTGTGTCGGATAGAGATCTGAAACTTACATCGAGGTTCTGGAAAAGTTTGCAAGATGCGTTGGGCACTAAGTTGAGGATGAGTTCTGCCTATCATCTGCAAACGAACGGTTAGACAGAAAGGACTATCCAATCTTTGGAGGATTTGTTGAGGGCTTGTGTGTTGGATCATGGAGGATCGTGGGATAGCCATTTACCATTGATTGAGTTCACGTACAATAATAGTTTTCGTGCTAGTATTGAGATGGCGCCCTATGAAGTTTTGTATGGGAGAAGGTGTAGGACTCCTTTGTGTTGGTATGAATCGGGCGAGAGTGCTGTACTCGGACCTGAAATTGTGCAAGAGACGATTGAGAAGATTAAGACGATACAAGAGATAATGAAAGCTTTGCATAGTTATCAGAAGAGTTACCATAATAAGAGGAGGAAAGCACTTGAATTTCAAGAGGGAGATCATGTGTTTTTTAGGGTGACGCCAGTGATTGGTGTGGCTCGAGCTTTGAAGTCTAGGAAGCTCACTCCACGTTTTTTTGGTCCATATCAGATATCACAGAGGATAGGAGAGGTAGCCTATCAGATCGCTTTACCGTCGTCACTTGCGAATTTGCATGACGTGTTCCATGTGTCTCAGTTGAGAAAGTACATTCCAGATCCGTCGCATGTGATTCAGGTGAATGATGTACAAGTAAGAGATAATTTGACTGTGGAAGAATTGCCTGTGCGTGTCGATGGTCGAGAGACGAAGTAATTGCGGGGTAAAGACATAACTTTGGTGAAGGTGTTGTGGGGTAGACCAGCTGGTGAAAGTTGGACTTGGGAACGTGAAGATCAGATGAGAGAGTCGTATTCGACTCTATTTCCTTGAGGTAATTTTCGAGGGCGAAAATTCTTTAAGTGGGGGAGGGTTGTAACGCCCCAAATTTCGTGAGAATATTTATTTAATTTATTTAAATATTATATTCGTGGTTTTCTGTGAATTTTGGTGTTTCGTGTCGATGTCGGTGTTTTATGAAGTTTTGGTTATTTTAATTAAATAATAGTATATAATATTAATATATTAATATTATTATTAATTTAAAATAATATTAGAGGAATTAAGGGTAAAATGGACATTTGAGGAGTATTAGTGGGAGTATAATGGGAAAGCCCAATTTTGAGGCCCAAGAGTTAAATTAACCAAAAAGGAGGAATTGAGGAGAATTGGGATTCATTTTGTGGAGATCGCGAAAATAAGGAGAAAGTGCAGAGCTCTGAGGAAGAAGGGAAAAGGCGAGGATTTTTGTGAAGGTTTCCAAAGGATCAAGAGAGAACTCATCGGATCGACAATCTAAGGTATGGGGAGTAATTGCCTTTCATTGTTTTCATTATAGGATTCGATTGATTGAAGTGGATTTTGGGGTTTTTGAGGGTTTATGGGGTTTGAGATATACTGATGACTTTGAGGGCATGTTGTGAGATCGATTATTAAGAGTTGAAATAATCAGTAGAGTAGACCTTGGGGCTGATTTCCCCGTTGTTGTAGTTTTAACCCGGTGGTGAAGGATTTATGGAGTTTATATGAAGCTCGAGAGTTTTGAAGGTTTAGGGAAATTAAGATTTCCCGTAGTGTCCTGAATCGACCTAACAGACGTAGGGTTTAGACCTTTAAATTCTGTGATGCATTAAGACTGTTATAAGGATGTTTTGGGTCATTTGGGACTGTAATCGCAGGTACCTTGGAGGTTGTGGAGCCATTGATGTGTAGCAGTGATTTGCTGTAATCACAGGTTCGCTAGGCGAATCGTTGCTTCGCTAGGAGAATGTTCGCCAAGGCTCGCTAAGCGAGCAGCGCAACAAATGCGCGATAACATGTGAGGGGGTACTGAGATGATTCTGGAGAGGAAAGGTGGGTTTCGCTGGGAGTTTCGCTAAGCGAAGGAATCAGCGAGGGAGTTCGCTAAGCAAGTCAATCGGCGAGTATGACAGATGATTGTGTTTTGGTGTTGAGTGTGGGGTCTGTGAGGTTCGCTGGCCGCTTTGCTAAGCGAAGGCCACAGAGGAGGTGGTTAGAGCTGTTGAAGGATTTTGATTTTGATTTGAGTTATCATCCGGGCAATGCAAATGTAGTTGCCGATGCATTGAGCAAAAAGTCATTGCATATGTCGATGCTTATGGTGAAAGAATTGGAGTTACTTGAGCAATTCCGAGATTTGAGTTTAGTATGTGAAAAGACCTCTGACAGTGTGAAGTTGGGAATGTTGAAGTTGACTAGTAGTATTCTGGAAGAAATCAGAGTGGGACAACAATATGATTTAAAGTTGGTTAACCAATTGACTTTGATTAACTAAGGTAACGAAGGTGACTTCCGGATTGACGAGAATGGTGTGATGATGTTCAGAGACAGGGTGTGTATTCCAGATGTCCCAGATATTAAGAAGAACATTCTTGAAGAAGGACATCGAAGTAGGCTGAGTATTATCCCGGTGCTACGAAGATGTACCAAGATTTGAAAAAGTTGTTTTGGTGGCCAGGTATGAAGAAGGATGTTGCGGAGTTTGTTTATGCGTGTTTGACTTATCAGAAGTCGAAGGTTGAGTATCAGAAGCCATTAGGTATGATGCAGCATTTGAGGACTCCAGAGTGGAAATAGGATAGTATTTCCATGGATTTTGTGGTGGGATTATCAAAGACTGTTAAGGGAAATGATTCAATTTGGGTGATCGTGGATAGATTAACTAAGTCGGCTCATTTCTTGTCGATGAAGATTAATCATTCTATGCAGAAGTTAGCCGAGTTGTATATTGAAGAAATTGTGAAGTTACATAGGGTACCTTCGATTATTGTGTCGGATAGAGATCTGAAACTTACATCGAGGTTCTGGAAAATTTTGTAAGATGCGTTGGGCACTAAGTTGAGGATGAGTTCTGCCTATCATCTGCAAACGAACGGTCAGACAGAAAGGACTATCCAATCTTTGGAGGATTTGTTGAGGGCATGTGTGTTGGATCATGGAGGATCGTGGGATAACCATTTACCGTTGATTGAGTTCACGTACAATAATAGTTTTCGTGCTAGTATTGAGATGGTGCCCTATGAAGTTTTGTATGGGAGAAGGTGTAGGACTCCTTTGTGTTGGTATGAATCGGGCGAGAGTGCTGTACTCGGACCTGAAATTGTGCAAGAGACGATTGAGAAGATTAAGACGATACAAGAGAGAATGAAAGCTTCGCATAGTTGTCAGAAGAGTTACCATGATAAGAGGAGGAAAGCACTTGAATTTCAAGAGGGAGATCATGTGTTTTTGAGGGTGACGCCAGTGACTGGTGTGGCTCGAGCTTTGAAGTCTAGGAAGCTCACTCCACGTTTTGTTGGTCCATATCAGATATCACAGAGGATAGGAGAGGTAGCCTATCAGATCGCTTTACCGCCGTCACTTGCGAATTTGCATGACGTGTTCCATGTGTCTCAGTTGAGAAAGTACATTCCAGATCGGTCGCATGTGATTCAGATGAATGATGTACAAGTAAGAGATAATTTGACTGTGGAAGAATTGTCTGTGCGTGTCGATGGTCGAGAGACGAAGTAATTGCGGGGTAAAGACATAACTTTGGTGAAGGTGTTGTGGGGTAGACCAGCTGGCGAAAGTTGGACTTGGGAACGTGAAGATCAGATGAGAGAGTCGTATTCGACTCTCTTTCCTTGAGGTAATTTTCGAGGGCGAAAATCCTTTAAGTGGGGGAGGGTTGTAACGCCCCAAATTTCGTGAGAATATTTATTTAATTTATTTAAATATTATATTCGTGGTTTTCTGTGAATTTTGGTGTTTCGTGTCGATGTCGGTGTTTTATGAAGTTTTGGTTATTTTAATTAAATAATAGTATATAATATTAATATATTAATATTATTATTAATTTAAAATAATATTAGAGGAATTAAGGGTAAAATGGACATTTGAGGAGTATTAGTGGGAGTATTATGGGAAAGCCCAATTTTGAGGCCCAAGAGTTAAATTAACCAAAAAGGAGGAATTGAGGAGAATTGGGATTCATTTTGTGGAGATCGCGAAAATAAGGAGAAAGTGCAGAGCTCTGAGGAAGAAGGGAAAAGGCGAGGATTTTTGTGAAGGTTTCCAAAGGTTCAAGAGAGAACTCATCGGATTGACAATCTAAGGTATGAGGAGTAATTGCCTTTCATTGTTTTCATTATAGGATTCGATTGATTGAAGTGGATTTTGGGGTTTTTGAGGGTTTATGGGTTTTGAGATAAACTGATGACTTTGAGGGCATGTTGTGAGATCGATTATTAAGAGTTGAAATAATCAGTAGAGTAGACCTTGGGGCTGATTTCCCCGTTGTTGTAGTTTTAACCCGGTGGTGAAGGATTTATGGAGTTTATATGAAGCTCGAGAGTTTTGAAGGTTTAGGGAAATTAAGGTTTCCCGTAGTGTCCTGAATCGACCTAACAGACGTAGGGTTTAGACCTTTTAATTCTGTGATGCATTAAGACTGTTATAAGGATGTTTTGGGTCATTTGGGACTGTAATCGCAGGTACCTTGGAGGTTGTGGAGCCATTGATGCGTAGCAGTGATTTGCTGTAATTGCAGGTTCGCTAGGCGAATCGTTGCTTCGCTAGAAGAATGTTCGCCAAGGCTTGCTAAGTGAGCAGCGCAGGGAATGCGCGATAACATGGGAGGGGGTACTGAGATGATTCTGGAGAGGAAATGTGGGTTTCGCTGGGAGTTTCGCTAAGCGAAGGAATCAGCGAGGGAGTTCGCTAAGCAAGTCAATCGGCGAGTATGACAGATGATTGTGTTTTGGTGTTGAGTGTGGGGTCTGTGAGGTTCGTTGGCCGCTTTGCTAAGCGAAGGCCACAGCGGAGGTGGTTAGAGCTGTTGAAGGATTTTGATTTTGATTTGAGTTATCATCCGGGCAATGCAAATGTAGTTGCCGATGCATTGAGCAAAAAGTCATTGCATATGTCGATGCTTATGGTGAAAGAATTGGAGTTACTTGAGCAATTCCGAGATTTGAGTTTAGTATGTGAAAAGACCTCTGACAGTGTGAAGTTGGGAATGTTGAAGTTGACTAGTAGTATTCTGGAAGAAATCAGAGTGGGACAACAATATGATTTAAAGTTGGTTGACCAATTGACTTTGATTAACCAAGGTAACGAAGGTGACTTCCGGATTGACGAGAATGGTGTGATGATGTTCAGAGACAGGGTGTGTGTTCCAGATGTCCCAGATATTAAGAAGAACATTCTTGAAGAAGGACATCGAAGTAGGCTGAGTATTATCCCGGTGCTACGAAGATGTACCAAGATTTGAAAAAGTTGTTTTGGTGGCCAGGTATGAAGAAGGATGTTGCGGAGTTTGTTTATGCGTGTTTGACTTATCAGAAGTCGAAGGTTGAGTATCAGAAGCCTTTAGGTATGATGCAGCCATTGAGGACTCCAGAGTGGAAATAGGATAGTATTTCCATGGATTTTGTGGTGGGATTATCAAAGACTGTTAAGGGAAATGATTCAATTTGGGTGATCGTGGATAGATTAACTAAGTCGGCTCATTTCTTGTCGATGAAGATTAATCATTCTATGCAGAAGTTAGCCGAGTTGTATATTGAAGAAATTATGAAGTTACATGGGGTACCTTCGATTATTGTGTCGGATAGACATCTGAAACTTACATCGAGGTTCTGGAAAAGTTTGCAAGATGCGTTGGGCACTAAGTTGAGGATGAGTTCTGCCTATCATCTGCAAACGAACGGTCAGACAGAAAGGACTATCCAATCTTTGGAGGATTTGTTGAGGGCTTGTGTGTTGGATCATGGAGGATCGTGGGATAGCCATTTACCGTTGATTGAGTTCACGTACAATAATAGTTTTCGTGCTAGTATTGAGATGGCGCCCTATGAAGTTTTGTATGGGAGAAGGTGTAGGACTCCTTTGTGTTGGTATGAATCGGGCGAGAGTGCTGTACTCGGACCTGAAATTGTGCAAGAGATGATTGAGAAGATTAAGACGATACAAGAGAAAATGAAAGCTTCGCATAGTTGTCAGAAGAGTTACCATGATAAGAGGAGGAAAGCACTTGAATTTCAAGAGGGAGATCATGTGTTTTTGAGGGTGACGCCAGTGACTGGTGTGGCTCGAGCTTTGAAGTCTAGGAAGCTCACTCCACGTTTTGTTGGTCCATATCAGATATCACAGAGGATAGGAAGGTAGCCTATCAGATCGCTTTACCGCCGTCACTTGCGAATTTGCATGACGTGTTCCATGTGTCTCTGTTGAGAAAGTACATTCCAGATCCGTCGCATGTGATTCAGATGAATGATGTACAAGTAAGAGATAATTTGACTGTGGAAGAATTGCCTGTGCGTGTCGATGGTCGAGAGACGAAGTAATTGCGGGGTAAAGACATAACTTTGGTGAAGGTGTTGTGGGGTAGACCAGCTGGCGAAAGTTGGACTTGGGAACGTGAAGATCAGATGAGAGAGTCGTATTCGACTATATTTCCTTGAGGTAATTTTCGAGGGCGAAAATTCTTTAAGTGGGGGAGGGTTGTAATGCCCCAAATTTCGTGAGAATATTTATTTAATTTATTTAAATATTATATTCGTGGTTTTCTGTGAATTTTGGTGTTTCGTGTCGATGTCGGTGTTTTATGAAGTTTTGGTTATTTTAATTAAATAATAGTATATAATATTAATATATTAATATTATTATTAATTTAAAATAATATTAGAGGAATTAAGGGTAAAATGGACATTTGAGCAGTATTAGTGGGAGTATTATGGGAAAGCCCAATTTTGAGGCCCAAGAGTTAAATTAACCAAAAAGGAGGAATTGAGGAGAATTGGGATTCATTTTGTGGAGATCGCGAAAATAAGGAGAAAGTGCAGAGCTCTGAGGAAGAAGGGAAAAGGCGAGGATTTTTGTGAAGGTTTCAAAAGGATCAAGAGAGAACTCATCGGATCGACAATCTAAGGTATGGGGAGTAATTGCCTTTCATTGTTTTCATTATAGGATTCAATTAATTGAAGTGGATTTTGGGGTTTTTGAGGGTTTATGGGTTTTGAGATAAACTGATGACTTTGAGGGCATGTTGTGAGATCGATTATTAAGAGTTGAAATAATCAGTAGAGTAGACCTTGGGGATGATTTCCCCGTTGTTGTAGTTTTATCCCGGTGGTGAAGGATTTATGGAGTTTATATGAAGCTCGAGAGTTTTGAAGGTTTAGGGAAATTAAGGTTTCCCGTAGTGTCCTGAATCGACCTAACAGACGTAGGGTTTAGACCTTTAAATTCTTTGATGCATTAAGACTGTTATAAGGGTGTTTTGGGTCATTTGGGACTGTAATCGCAGGTACCTTGGAGGTTGTGGAGCCATTGATGCGTAGCAGTGATTTGCTGTAATCGCAGGGTCGCTAGGCGAATCGTTGCTTCGCTAGGAGAATGTTCGCCAAGGCTCGCTAAGTGAGCAGCGCAGCGAATGCGCGATAACATGGGAGGGGGTACTAAGATGATTCTGGAGAGGAAATGTGGGTTTCACTGGGAGTTTCGCTAAGCGAAGGAATCAGCGAGGGAGTTCGCTAAGCAAGTCAATCGGCGAGTATGATAGATGATTGTGTTTTGGTGTTGAGTGTGGGGTCTGTGAGGTTCGCTGGCCGCTTCGCTAAGCGAAGGCCACAGCGAACAGGTTCGCTAGGCGAACCCTAGAGCGAACTTCAGCTGCTCGCAAATTCTTGTTTATGCTGCTATGCTGTTTTTGATGTTTTGATGCTGTAATGTTATGATGACTTGCCATGATGTTCTTGATGATATTGAGGTGATAACTTGTGATATTTTGATGATTACATGATGATATGGGTTTTATGAAAATTGATGAATGATGATGCACATGATGATGTTTACTTGATGATGATGAATTATTGACGTTTGTGTATCATACATTCATATGCATACTCTGTGACGACGCTTCATTCCCATTGTGCGGGTATGAGGTAATTATGACGTGCTCCGATTCCAAATGCTGGATTGATCCTATTGACGGGGATCTTTGGAGGGTTGATGGCCTAGTGTCCATCTATTATGACGATTGGTACCACATGCATGAGTCTTGTTGCGCATTTGCATTTAATTGGCATTGTTGTATTTTTATGATGATGTTTACAATTTGATGTTTCCTTGTGATGACCCTGAATATGTTGTTTATGAAGATAATGCCATTTTATGTATATCTGTTAACCCTCACTTTCGACGCTAGAAGGAATCAAAGCTATTTTAAGTTAAAAAATTATTTTTAACATAAAGAAGGCTTCGACCCAGTTTTGGTGAAGCCTGAGTCGAATAGGCGTTTTGGAAGCCTCAAAAATGGCTAAGTGTTGGGAGATGCTTCGACCGTGAGAATGTTGAAACGCGCGTTGCAGTTATCACATTAAGGCTGGAGGGAAAATCTCAAATGTTTGAATTTCAAAAGGGTTAGTTGCTGAACGTGGGAGCAGTTGAAATGGAGAAAGGCGCCAAGAGGACACGTTTGGAAGCATAACCACCACTTAGTAGTTATTTCTTAGCACTATAAATAGGAGTTATTTTTATAGAATAAGTGTGTTCATATTTTTGTACAAGTTACTCAAAGAAACTCAAAGTACCCGCGTGTAGAGAAACAAGTTCGTGAGAATGTACGTAATGTAACACCACTTTCTTTCATCAATGCAATTTATCTTCATCATGTTTATGTTTCAGCACTTTACGTTTTCCTGAACTTTACCTTTCGTGTCTTAACTTTTCCTTGAATCTTTATTTTCAGTCAAGTTTATCTTAGACCTTGTTTTTACTTTCATTTAAAAGCTTTCGACATTTATCTTCTTGCATCTTTACATTCAAGCATTTAATCTTCAAGCATTTACTTTCAAAGTCTTTTATCTTCAAGTCATTTATTTTAAAGTCATTTATCTTTCCGCATTTACTTTCGACTACACTTTTATCAATTCCAGTCTTTATTTTTAAGAACGTGGAGTTCATTGTATTTTATCTTCAAAAGCTTTTACATCATTGCATTTACTTTTAAAGTCATTTATTTCCTGGTCATTTACTTTCGACAGTCACTTATTTTTCTGCATCTTTTACATTCAAGAACGTGGAGTTCAAGCACTTTTACATTTTTTGTCATTTACTTTCGACAGTCACTTATTTTTCTGCATCTTTTACATTCAAGAACGTGGAGTTGAAGCACTTTTACATTTTTTGTCATTTACCTTCGACAATAATTTATCTTCCTGCATTTTTTATCAATTCAAGTCTTTATCTTCAAGCCTTATTTTCAAAGCTTTTTACTTGTTGTCTTTTACTTTCGACGCCTTTAAATTCTGCATTCTTTATTTACAGCCTTTTAACTTTCAAGCTTTTACTTTACTGCAAGCAGTCGAACGTGGAGTTCACTTAGGTTTCTTTTTTTTAGCATTGTCGAACGTGGAGTTTAGTTTACATTTTCTTTATTTCAAGTTATATTCGCTCTCTCTTAAAATTTAGCACATGTCCTAGGATTTGTGTGGTCGATCCTGCAAGTTAGTCAGTTTTTATTTAAAATTGATAGACCAGAGGTTGTTTACCAAAATTCACAGTAAACAAATTGGCACACCCGGTGGGACCTAGTGCTAAGTTTATACTTTTTGTTAACCTTATCTTTCTTGGTGAAGAAATACTTTCGTTGTATGTCATTGAGAAGTGGGAAGTTAGCCACAACAAACGAAGGAATACCAAAAAGAAGATATACTAAGAGAATGGCAACTAATTCCAACCAACCAGTTGATCCTCAAGGGAGTATTTCAAACACTCAGTCAAGTAGCAATATGGGGTCTCAAAGCACACCATCACCAGTGTCTTCGATAGGAGGATAGACGTCACCTTCATTAGTAGTGTCTGAACCAAGATCAACATGCACAAAATCATATACTCAACCTATGATAGAATACATAGGACCACAAAGTCCTAATTCACTAACATCCCCAGGAGGAAATTCAATGTACCGGCATTTCCCTCCTCCAGGTTTTCCACATCCAGGGTCAAGGAGTCAACCCTATGGTATGCCTACATCAATGATGCAAAATCTGCAGAATGCTCCACCTATATTTTTAGAGAATGTAGTGTCCTCGCCATTACAAGGATCAGGATCAGGGGGTCGAAACAATCAGAGTATAGGTGTTGGTTATTCCGTTCAAACGCCTAGTCTTACAAATACATCCATAAATTGTTTGAGATAGCAGATGGATGAAAGTAACATGCAAATGGTGCATACGTTGTCTCAGACAATGGGAGAAGTTTTTCAACCCTTGATTCAGAATACAACTCAAACTAACCAACAATTGGCACGCATGGCTGATTTCATGGGAGTACCGGCGGTGGATCGAAGAGCAACTGTTGTCGAAGATATTTCAAGAGGTCATCCACGTCATGTACCTGAGTTGAACTTGGAAGATCAAGAGATGATTGATCATTTTAGAGTCGAACCACCAAGAAACCAGATGCCAATCGAGATAGAGGAAGAGCCAGTAGTGATGGTGAACAGGAACCAAAATGATAATCAGTTCCTTAGACAGGTTCGACATCAAAATCAAGCAGAAGAAAATAATCTTGCAACCATGGTTGAAAGGATAATGACCAGAAATGGTGTGAATCTTGGCTTCACAAGGCCAAATTATACTTCGCCTATAGTGGATTATATTCTCCAAGCAGAATTACTCCTAGGACGAAGGTTCCAAAGTTCAGCAAGTTTTCAGGAGATACTACTGAATCTACTGTCGAACATGTGGCTAGGTATTTGATTGAAGCAGATGAAATTGCAACTGACGAAAGCCTTAGGATCAAATACTTCCCAAGTTCCCTTACCAAGAATGCCTTTACATGGTTCACTACTTTGACTCCAAATTCCATATACAATTGGACCCAGTTAGAGCGTTTGTTTCATGAACAGTTCTACATGGGGCAAACTAAAATTAGTTTGAAAGAATTGGCTAGCATCAAACGCAAAGTTACTGAGCCAATTGATGATTACCTGAATAGGTTTCAACTTCTTAAATCCAGGTGCTTTACACAAGTACCAGAACATGAGTTGGTTGAAATGGCTGCTGGGGGTCTTGATTATTCCATTAGGAAGAAATTAGATACCCAATATCTTAGAGATATGGCCCAGTTAGCTGATAGAGTCCGACAACTAGAAAGGCTAAAAGAGGAAAAGGCTAAATTCAGTAGGGGTAAAAAAGTAGCCTTTGTCGAATGTAATGAAGATGTGGAGAATTTGTATGATGAAACATCTTATTTCGACGGAAATGAGGTTGACATTGCTGAGTTAAAGCAAGGTCCACCTTATGCCTGGAAATTATTAGCTCCTTCAAATGGAAAAAATCCTGTCGAATCTAACGACAAATTTCCTAAGAAAACATACACTTTCGACGTCACTAAATGTGAAGAAATGTTTGATTTATTAGTTAAAGATGGGCAAAGAAAGACATGGAGAAAACATACACTTTCGAACGTGTGAAGAAAACATACACTTTCGACGGCACTATCATTTGCCCATCTTTAACTAATAAATCAAACATTCAAACCAAGTACCAGGAGTTAGGCCAGGTACATTCAAACCAGCTGCGAATGTGCCAACAGGTAGTTGGATCAAGCCTATCGAAGGAAGAGGACAGAAGAAGAAGTGGGAGAAATTTGATGTGGAAAGAGGTTCTTCATTTGAGTATAGAAAAGAGAACCATACCACCAACAAGTCAGCATACATTTCTCAAAATTACAAGGGTAAAAATCCCATGTCTAGATCACAATGGTAAAGAGAGCAACGTAGGCGAAAGGCTGTCAGGGAGACTCAGGTACAAGGAGAGTCAAGCACCAATATTGATAATCAAGCTGGGAAAATTGAGAAGATGCCCATAAGGCGAAAGCTGTTCAATGTTCAGCCAGAGAAGAAAGTTGAAGATGATGAGAATATGACTGATAATTTTGACAGTGAGTCAGCAGCTTCTCTAGATATTATTGTGAATGTGGTATCAGTAATGCCAAAAGAATTTGGTCAAGTTTCAGAGAAGACTTGGATCAAACAGATGAATTAGAAATGTTGGCACACAAGCTTGTGTGTTATTACATCATGAACAATGGGTGCGTTGAAGAACATAATGTTTTTTTTGAATGCCCCACAGAGGCAATGAAGGGTCATCTGAAGCCTCTCTACATTATTGGCAAAGTAGAAAATGTTCCTGTTAACAAAATCTTAGTGGATTGTGGTGCAACTGTTAATTTAATGCTAAGATTTTTGCTGAGCAAGATTGGGAAGTTTGAGATTGATACCAAACCCCACAACATGGTTCTGTCGAACTATGAAGGCAAATTTGGTTCCACTCTAAGAGTGATTCAAGTGGATCTTACTGTGGGAACCATTACCAGACCAACAGTGTTTATGGTCATTGAGACGAAAGCTAACTACAATCTACTCTTGGGTAGGGAGTGGATTCATGGAATAGGAGCTGTACCTTCATCTATGCATCAAAGAATCACCATTTGGAGACCAGATGGGATAGTTGAAAATATTGAAGCTGATCAAGGGTACTTTAAGGTGCCTATTAATCATGTGGATAGTAGACAGTTTGAGAAACATTTGGCGAACATTGCTCCATGTCCTCCAGCCGACTTTGAGTTTACGCATGATGAAGAAACGTTTTATTCATTCTATTTACACCCTGTCGAAGGTTTTAGATGGGACAGGGAAGTACCAGGAGGAAGGTTGCCATGCTTAGGCTCACCTCCAATAGAGCCCACTGGATGGGGAAATGAATTGAGTGATCATGACTGAGTTCACAGCTTTAAAAAGAATTTCGGCCTATGTGGCTGAAACAAAACTACAAGCGGCTTTGGAAGCTGCCAATGACTATATGGCTAGTGAAGCCATTTCTGAATTTTATCAAGAAGGTCCTGGTAAGGACTTCGACCCAAAACCTCCAGATAAGGCTGAAACTGGAGAGCAAAGGCAGAGGCTCGACGCCATCTATGAAGATGAGCCTTTGGGATTTGAGAAGGATCCGTTGGCGAATAATATCAAAATGCTAGCACGAGATCCTTTAGAATAAGTTGACCTCAATGAGGGGACAACCAAAAGGCCTACCTACATCAGTGCCAACCTTGATCCCCAGTTGAAGGTTGAAGTGGTTCAGTTGTTGAAAGAGTTCAAGGACTGCTTCGCTTGGGATTATGATGAGATGCCTGGCTTAAGCAGGGAGTTGGTCGAACACAGGTTACCTATGACACCTGGAAAAAAACCAGTCAAGCAAAATCCAAGACGGTTTGCACCAGAGATATTGTCAAAGATCAAAGAGGAAGTCGAAAGACTGCTTAGTTGCAAATTCATTCGCACGGCAAGGTATGTCGAATGGTTGGCTAATATAGTACCTGTTATTAAAAAGAATGGGTCTTTGAGAGTTTGCATTGATTTTAGAGACTTAAACTCTGCAACTCCTAAAGATGAATATTCAATGCCAGTAGCAGAAATGTTAATAGATTTTGTAGCAGGACATGAATATCTTAGTATGCTGGATGGATATTCTGGCTACAACCAAATATTCATTGCTGAGGAAGATGTTCATAAAACTGCTTTTAGATGCCCTGGAGCCTTAGGCACCTATGAATGGGTAGTGATGCCTTTTGGTCTCAAAAATGCTGGTGCCACTTATCAAAAGGCGATGAATTCAATCTTCCTTGATTTTATAGACACATTCATGCAAATTTACATTGATGATATTGTGATAAAATCTATTTCTGGGAAGAGTCACATTGACCATCTTCGACAGTCCTTTGAAAGGATGAGAAAATATGGTCTTAAAATGAATCCTATCAAATGTGCTTTTTGTGTGCAGGCAAGGGATTTCCTAGGCTTTGTGGTCCACAAGAAAGGGATCAAAATAAATTAGAATAAAACCAAAGCCATAATGGAGGCGAAAGCGCCATCAACTAAAAAGGAGTTGCAGTTGTTGCTGGGCAAGATCAACTTCTTAAGAAGGTTTATATCCAACCTGAGTGGCAAAACACAAGCCTTTTCGCCATTGCTTCGTTTCAACAAAGATGGTTTTGAGTGGGGGCAATTATAGCAGGAAGCCTTCGACAAGATCAAGGAGTACCTAAGCCACCCTCCAATTCTTTCACCACCTTGTAGAAACAAGAGTATGAGATTGTATATAGTTGCATCAGATAAAACTCTAGGGAGCATGTTAGCTTAGGAGAATGAAAATGGAGTAGAAAGAGCCATTTATTACCTTAGTCGAGTTTTAAATGATGCTGAAACTAGGTATAGCATGATTGAAAAGTTATGTTTATGGTTGTATTTCTCTTGTACTAAATTGAAGCAATATATAAAGCCAGTTGATGTGTATGTTTCTTCTCACTTTGATGTTGTAAAACATATGTTATCTAAGCCTATTTTGCATAGTCGAATTGGCAAATGGGCATTAGCATTAACAGAATTTTCCCTAACATATCAACCTTTAAAAGCTGTGAAAGGGCAAATAGTTGCAGACTTTATAGTTGACCACTCCATAAATGAAAATGATTTGAATTATGTTGAATTAAAATCCTGGAAGTTATACTTTGATGGATCAAGTCATAAAAATGGAACAGGATTGGGAATATACATTATTTCTCCTGAAAAAATTCCAACAAAATTCAAGTACAAGGTCGAAGGACCTTGCTCTAACAATGAGGCTGAATATGAAACATTAATTGCTGGCCTTGAAATTTTGTTAGAATTGGGGGCAACTAGAGTCGAAATAATGGGAGACTCAAAATTGGTTATAAAACAAATCACAAAGGAATATAAATGTGTTAAAGAAAATCTCATTATGTACTTTGTGATAGCCAATAGATTATTAAAGAAATTTGAGGTAGTGGCCATCCAACACATACCTAGAATAGAGAATCAAGTTGCTAATGACTTGGCTCAAATTGCCTATGGATACAAAGTGTCGAAGGAAAATCTTCAAGAAGTAATTGAAGCAAGAGGGAGAGTGGTGGCTGTTGGATTGTGCCCATCAGACTTAGAAACAACTAAGCTTGGATGCATAGATTGCGAAAATTTTGAAATTTTTGCTATAGATAATTTGACAGATGAAGACTGGAGGAAGCCTATAGGTGAATAATGGGAGACTTAGAATTGGTTATAAAATAAATCACAAAGGAATATAAATGTGTTAAAGAAAATCTCATTATGTACTTTGTGATAGCCAATAGATTATTAAAGAAATTTGAGGTAGTGGCCATCCAATACATACCTAGAATAGAGAATCAAGTTGCTAATGACTTGGCTCAAATTGCCTCTGGATACAAAGTGTCGATGGAAAATCTTCAAGAAGTAATTGAAGCAAGAGGGAGAGTGGTGGCTGTTGAATTGTGCCCATCAGACTTAGAAACTAAGCTTGGATGCATAGATGGCGAAAATTTTGAAATTTTTGCTATAGATAATTTGACAGATGAAGACTGGAGGAAGCCTATAGGTGAATATTTGCAAAATCCAACGGCTTCGACAGAGCGAAAAATCAGGTATCAAGCTTTAAGCTATGTACTTTTGGGTAATGAATTATTTAAAAAGACCCCTGAGGGAGTCTTATTGAAATGCCTTAGTGAAGCAGAGGCATATTTGGCTCTTTCGACAGTACATAGTGGGGCATGTGAAGCACACCAAGTTGGCCAGAAGATGAAATGGCTGTTGTTTCGACAAGGCATGTATTGGCCTACTATGCTGAAAGATTGCATAGAATTTGCTAAGGGTTGCCAAGAATGTCAAATTCATGCTGGCATATAGCATATCCCTGCAAGTGAATTACATTCCATAGTGAAACCATGGCCTTTCAGAGGATGGGCTTTGGATATAGTGGGAGAGATTCGACCAGCATCTTCAAAGAACCAAAGATATATTTTGGTGGGAATTGATTATTTCACCAAGTGGATTGAAGCAATACCACTGGCGAATATAGGTCAAGAAGATGTTATTGAATTCATTCAAAATCACATTATTTATAGATTTGGTATTCCTGAAACAATCACTACGGATCAAGGATCAGTGTTTACTGGTCGAAAGATGCAGGAGTTTGCCAAAGAAATAGGTTTTAAGTTATTGACTTCTACACCTTATTATGCTCAGGCCAATGGGCAAGTCGAAGCTGCCAATAAGGTAGTGATTGGACTAATTAAGAAGCATGTGGGAAAGAGGCCTAGAAATTGGCACAAGACATTAGACCAAGTTCTTTGGGCATGTCGAACATCCCCTAAAGAGGCTACTAATACTACCCCATTTCGACTTACTTTTGGTCATGATGCAGTATTGCCTGTTGAGATTTATTTACAATCTATAAGAGTTCAAAGACATCATGAGATTCCTTCTGAGGATTATTGGGAAATGATGATGAATGAATTAGTGGATTTGGATGAAGAAAGGCTTAGAGCGTTGGAGTTGTTAAGAAGACAAAAGAAAAGGGTCGAAGAATCCTACAACAAAAAGGTTAAGTCTAAATCTTTTGCATGTGGGGATTTAGTTTGGAAAGTGATTTTTCCTATGGATCGAAAGGATAGAACATTAGGCAAATGGTCTCCTAAGTGGGAAGGTCCATTCCAAGTCATACAAGTTTTCTCTAATGGAGCTTATGAAGTGGAAGAGTTAGACAAAGATAAAAGAATCTTGAAAGTAAATGGCAAGTATTTGAAAAAATATAAGCCTACGTTGCAAGAGATTCATATTAAAATGTAAGTTTTATTTTAAGAAAGAAAAGCCAAAATAGGCCAACTCAGGCTAATATGGCATACAAAGCAAAGGAGAATCAACATAACATCTTTCAAAGATAGGAAAGATTATTCATAATCTCTCCAGTCAATAGATTTAAGGAAGTCCATGTAGTCTGCGTCTGGCTCATTATCATCAAAGTCCTGGGTGTTGGAACGCCCTCTCTTAGAGATCCTCATGTTGGTTTCTCTCTTTTTTGCTCCGGAAGTCGCTCCAGTAGAGGCTTCAGGTTTCTTTGTTGCCTCCTTTTCTTGGTTTCTTCAGTTTCTTTTGCCTTATCAGCTGTCTTCTTGGCTGATGACTTCTCTGAATTGTTCATAGTTACTTTGATGAATGAACATGGTTCAGATGGAAGAGAATTTATAGAGGCGAAGTATTGATTGGATTGGCCAGTCAAACGGTGAAACCATGTGAATTATTCTTAGAAGTATGCCTGAGGGCTATGCTATAAATGTCAGTTTAAAGCTAGAGGCTTATGCCTTGGAGTTTTAAAGCTGAAAAGTTTGGCCTTCCAAGAAAAAGATAGAATGCCTTAATTGCAAATTTGACTTAGATGTGAGGCAATAAATAAAATACATCATAATTTAATACGAGTCGAAAACAGTTAATGGCGAAATACTAATGATTACTTAATCAGTGCCAAAGGCATAAAAACTGTCATTACATAAAGGCCTGAAAAGGCCAAGAAACAAATGATGGTTAAACAAACAAAGGTTTTGAAAGTATCAGAAGGGAAGCCTCGACGCCAACTGAGAAAAGGCTTCTATGTGATGTTTGAGGCGAGCATTGCACAAAGATTCATCAAGTTTGGCTGCTGCGAGCTCTTTTTCATATCTTTGGGCTGCCTCAATACGATCAATAGGATTCTTCGTTTCTTCAGCCATCTTAGTGTCGTCGAAATGTTGCAATTCACGGTTGCGTTTTTCAGCATTTTCAATTTTGGCTTGTAGCTCTGTGATTTGTTGCTTCCAGGCTTCAATATCCTTCTGGTTGAAGGCTATCTCATCTTGTTTTTTCTTTTGATCAGCCTCCATATGTTCGACCTTTTCACACGACTCTTTTACACCACACCAGGCTGAACTCTCACGACCAGATGTTTCTTCTATGGTATTCCTGATAGATGGAAGCAACTTTATTTCTGCAGCTATTTAGTTCACCACAGCGGTTAACTCTATCAGAAAACCAGAAACGTCTGGATTAAGGGTGGTGAGCTCAAGCTTTTCAAGGGTGTCCTTCAGATAAGCGGTTGCAGTGGGGTCTGAGGCCAAAACTCTGTGAATGTCTCCCCTGAAGAATTTTTCCTTTATGGCTTGGAGGATGGTTTTGGCGAAATCATCTGATGCTGGAGTCGAAGAGCCAGAAGAAGAAGAACCATACTTCTGCCCGAGTATTAATTTGGAATACTCACGTGGGTTCGACCACTTGAGTGCTGTCAGTGAGTCTCCAGGATTTGGAACGTTAGCCAAAGGTTGCTGAACCACGGGCAAAGAAGTATGGTGAGGGGTAGGATCTGGTTGGTCTTCTTCTTTTTCTTCTTTTGATTCTTCTCCTTCATCTTTTTCGTCTTCAGTTTCGACTGCCACTCCTCCATCATTTTCTTCAGCAGTTGGTTGGAGGTTGGCCTGGTCATTAGCTGGTTCAGGATGTGGTTCATGTGTTTCTTCAGGGGCAGCTTGTCCAGGATTGTCATTTTGGGGTTGAGCCTCAGGACCACCTTCTTCTTCAATAACCAGTTGATCAGTATCCATGAAGTTAGCCAGGTCAAAAAGTGGTGGACTTGAAGCATCCTCATCATCAGAGTTAGAGCCCTCAGCCTGTGCATCCTGTGTAGTAGTTTGGGCAGGAGGATTGGTGGGCTCTGCAGCTAGAGGATTAGGTTGATTAATTCACTTAAACCAGAGCCAAGATCAGATGATGGATGGTAAGTTGGTTCACCTTGGCTGTTAAGGAGTGTAGTGGTGAAACTTTCTGCAGCTTGTTGAGGGGTGGGATTGTTGATTATGTGGGTAGCGAAATTTCCTGAAGCTGGTTGAGGGTCAGGATTATTGATTATGTTTGCCTAAAGAACACAAGTGAAGAAAATGTGATTGAAAGAATTTGGGCGAAAGACGTCAGTATAATGAAAAATGGTGCACATACCTGAGCTTGTACAGCAGTAGGACTTGAGTTACCACTTTCATGGTCGCCAGGAAGTGTTTGGGTAGCTACCATGGAAGGTTGTTTTTCGACACCACTTGTTGTGGGTGCCTTTTCAAGTATTTTGGCCACCTTCGAAGGAGGTGGGCCAGCAGGTCCAGATGCTTTGATTGGTTTTCTTCTTTTCTTTGTAAGACCCTCCTCAGGAGATTCATCTGAAGCATCTGAAGATATAATAACAGCTGAGGCATCCTTTTTACCTTTCTTTGAAGGTGTAGGAGGTTTTCGACCAGTCTGAAAAGGTGATGCAAATATGAGAAGTGATTCACATAATAAGAACATAGGCAATGGATGTGAAACGTACATGTTTGCCTTCTGGTTCTTTGCTACTTTGTGCAGCAGCAGCCCTGGCTGAAGGAGCTTTCCTAGGCACAACTGAAAGACAGTGAAAATTGTTACAAGTTAATGAATAAATGGTTAGTTATAAAGCCATGGAATAAGGGCTTCAAACCTTCATATATTTCAGATTCGACACGAACATCCTGAATTCCTATATGAAGGTGTCCTTTGAAACTGTCTAGCATATGCTTAGTCGGAACCACTCGTTGAGCTTTTAGCTGAGACTGCTGTCAAAGAAGTTTTAAATGGTCACCACAGACTAACCAATCTGGAAATGGAGGGGCAAATGCCACTCCAAAATCAGTATTAGGCAGTCGAGGGAACTTTGGAGGGAAAAGTTCAAAAGCTACCTCATAACGTTTCTCACGAGGGACGTCTGAAGGGATTTGTAGTTGATCCAACTGATGTAGAAATTTTCTCTTTAAAGTAATAACAGCCTCGTGAATGGTTCGACCAAGATCATTTGGTCGATAGACAGTTTCAAAGTATTTTTGGAAAGCCTGTATTTCTTGGAGGTGAGTTAACTTACTCTTCTTCGTCTTGTCCTGCACATCAATAAAAGCTTGGTTAAGCAATGAAGAAAATGTAGCCACATCAAGAAAATGCTCATGGTAGTGCTTCGACCACCAGTGGTGGAATGATGAAGTGCATAAGAAAGAAGGCTAAAAAAACACGGGAGACAGAACTCCTCCTCTCTCATTCCAGCTGACGAGTGTATTGGTGACATCTTCTTCACCAAAGCTTGCAGTATGAAGGATTACTTGGCCTTTCCTCTCATATAAACATTGAGGAAAACTCTGGGCTATCCCAAATTGTCGAGAGACAAGATTTGGTTGGTAAGCAATCAGTGCTGATAGGCCTCTCCCCAAGTTCAGCCTTTGGACAATGAATCTGGGAATTAAAAAGGCTTCCCAAATAGCAACAGATTCACTGTCAAGAGTCTTGTGAGGGTTTGGAAATGGCCTTGTAAACCACACAGGGCCATATATTCTTTGAGCAAAGGGTGCCATGCTGGGAGTAAACTCATAGCACTTGGCAAACATCATGATATAGCTAGTGAAGGCCCCTTGAAGGGTTTCACCATCATCATTGGGCGTAAGTTTGACCAAACGGGTCCATTCGACGCTCCTCTCCCTTATCTCAGTGGAGGCTTCGTCAACTAGCCCTTTTCTGGGAAGGCTAGCTTCAAATGTTACATTGAGCCACAATTGAAGCAGCCAAAGAGGTCCACTCAAGTGTACAAAACCTTGAACTTCCATGTGCCTCAGTCGAGAAGGCCCTTCACTGATGAACTCATAAAGGTTCGCCAGGATGAGTTCACTTAAGCAGACCCCTCTGTTATTGTGAAGCTGGTTAGCAAGGGGCAAGTACTTCTTAGCTACTTGCAATGATTTCGTACATAAAACATATCTCGACAGCCATACGGTGAGAAATGCAATGTGTTCTTTATCAGATACTTCATCATGGCCTGCGTCGAAGTAGTGTTTGATGAAGTGGGTGTAGGTGAGTTTGGAACTTGAAATGCCTATGATATCCTTAGCATCTTCTTCAGGGTTGTAAATAAGGCCATCTGGGAGAAGCCCTGTGATGGCAGCCAAGTTAAACAGTGTGGGGGTAACCATTCCACATGGAAGATGGAAGGTGTAGTGGGTGCTGTCCCAAAAATATAAGGACGCTGCCAGCATATTCAAGCAGTATGGTACGCTGGTCTTCGACAGCATGAGAAGGTCATAAATCCCTATGTTTTTCCAATGTTCAGACTTGACCTTTTCCATCTTCGCCATCCATTGGTCAAAATCCTTCAAGGGATTAACAACTCTTACTAGCCTTGTGCCATCAGTGAGATAGCTAACATTGATCTTGGGCAGTGGAATTTCTTCAGGAGAGGTTTCATCAGAAACGTTAATTTTGGAAAAGCTTTTTTGCCCTAATGGCCTTGTTTTCCGGTAAGAGGGGAGAAACTCACTCAGTTTCTCATTAGAAATGTCAACATCAGCTAGAGGACCAGACAGTGCATAAGGTTTGTCAGAAACGACTAAAGGAATCATTACCTGAGACTTATATATGGCTCGTGCTTCTTTGGTGGTGGGTTCCGACAGGCAACGACGATTATCCACTATTTGGGGGGGTTGGGATGTTTGCAAATGGAGGAATGGCTTGTTTGAATTGAGTAGCCTTGCCTCTTTGGGTTTTCTTTGGTTGAGGATTCACTTGGGAGGACGCCATTGTTAGAGAAAATGAAAAGAAGTGGTGCTTTTCTGGGTTTTGCGTGAAGAAAACTGAAAGAGAAAAGAAGGTTGCTTGAGAGTATGAGAGTGTGAAAAGTTCACCAAATGGTGAAAATGGATATTTATAGACGTTTTGAAAATCCCAAGAGCCTTGGATCCAACGTTGAAGTTGAGAAGGTAGTGAGACGCGTGTCTTTCTCTTGGAAGTGTGATGAGTGGTAGCAGTTATGTTCAGACTGCAAACATATATTTTCAAGAAAGGAGTTATGATGAGTGCGGCTGAAGAGACGTTTAAGGATTTGTCATGATGGCATGATGTCATAAACATGGGTTAGAGAAACTGAACAGTTGAGCCACTGAGTGATTAGTGGATTATTCTGTTGAAGCCATGCAAACAAGCGTCGAAGTGGGTGTTGAATAAAAAAAATGACCTTCTCACCAATTCTGGCGAAAGGACATTTCTTGGGGGGCAATTTGTTAACCCTCACTTTCGACGCTGGAAGGAATCAAAGCTATTTTAAGTTAAAAAATTATTTTTAACATAAAGAAGGCTTCGACCCAGTTTTGGTGAAGCCTGAGTCGAATAGGGGTTTTGGAAGCCTAAAAAATGGCTAAGTGTTGGGAGATACTTCGACCGTGAGAATGTTGAAACGTGCGTTGCAGTTATCACATTAAGGCTGGAGGGAAAATCTCAAATGTTTGAATTTCAAAAGGGCCAGTTGCTGAACGTGGGAGCAATTGAAATGGAGAAAGGCGCCAAGAGGACACGTTTGGAAGCATAACCACCACTTAGTAGTTATTTCTTAGCACTATAAATATGAGTTATTTCTATAGAATAAGTGTGTTTATATTTTTGTACAAGTTACTCAAAGAAACTCAAAGTACCCGCATGTAGAGAAACGAGTTCGTGAGAATGTACGTAATGTAACACCACTTTCTTTCATCAATGCAATTTATCTTCATCATATTTATGTTTCAACACTTTACATTTTCCTGAACTTTACCTTTCGTGTCTTAACTTTTCCTTGAATCTTTATTTTCAGTCAAGTTTATCTTAGACCTTGTTTTTACTTTCATTTAAAAGCTTTCAACATTTATCTTCTTGCATCTTTACATTCAAGCATTTACTTTCAAAGTCTTTTATCTTCAAGTCATTTATTTTAAAGTCATTTATCTTTTCGCATTTACTTTCGACTGCACTTTTATCAATTCCAGTCTTTATTTTCAAGAACGTGGAGTTCATTGCATTTTATCTTCAAAAGCTTTTACATCATTGCATTTACTTTTAAAGTCATTTATTTCCTGGTCATTTACTTTCGACAGTCACTTACTTTTCTGCATCTTTTACATTCAAGAACGTGGAGTTCAAGCACTTTTACATTTTTTGTCATTTACTTTCGACAGTCACTTATTTTTCTGCATCTTTTACATTCAAGAACGTGGAGTTCAAGCACTTTTACATTTTTTGTCATTTACCTTCGACAGTAATTTATCTTCCTGCATTTTTTATCAATTCAAGTCTTTATCTTCAAGCCTTATTTTCAAAGCTTTTTACTTCTTGTCTTTTACTTTCGACGCCTTTAAATTCTGCATTCTTTATTTACAGCCTTTTAACTTCCAAGCTTTTACTTTACTGCAAGCAGTCGAACGTGGAGTTCACTTAGGTTTCTTTTTTTTAGCACTGTCGAACGTGGAGTTCAGTTTACATTTTCTTTATTTCAAGTTATATTCGCTATCTCTTAAAATTTAGCACATGTCTTAGGATTTGTGTGGTCGATCCTGCAAGTTAGTCAGTTTTTATTTAAAATTGATAGACCAGAGGTTGTTTACCAAAATTCACAGTAAACAATATCTTGTTTTATAATGATTATCATGAATTGTGATTACTAACCCTGCATGTTTGAATGTTGCCTCCACGTGGGTAACGTGCAGGTGATCAGGTTTAGCTGTGGATGCTTCGAGGACCTTGAAGTTTATTTTCTTTTGGTCGAGTTAGAGGGTCTTGCTCTGATAGTGTAACATCGGGTGTGGTCCTTTGAGTCGAACTATGTTGTTTCTTTATTTTTGTTGTCATTTGATGATGTGGTTTTATTTTTGATTATTACGATGTTTGTTGAAAACCCTTTTAATTGAGAATTTTGAGTTCCGCTGCCATGTGAAGGCTTTTGAGTTATTTTGAGGAAAACCCTTTTGTTTACAGGGCAAGTGTATTATTTTGATTTAAATGAGAAATGTGCACCATTTGAGGGAACTTTTATGTTTTACTCTGATATTTGAGTTGTTTCTGCTGTAATATTTGTGGGGGTAGAAAAGGGTGTTACATTCTCTAACCTATAGGTAGTAAAAAAGAATCAAAACAAAAACACAAAATCTAACAAATATATGAGAGGCAATAATCCAAAAATAACCATAACCAAAGTCATTCATTGTTTGCATAACAATATAGAAGAACTAAACACACAGTGGAAGACAATTCTAGTTTAACTTTGTTCAACCTACAACAACTAACAGTAAATTAGAATCTGTAGCAACAAAAACGTCATACACAACTATCAACATACACAGTAACAACAATAACCCAACTATAACCTGCAATCCTAAAGATCCTATCCTGCAACTTAACTAAACCTGCAACCAATATCAAACATTTCAACAACAGCAAGCGCAAATATCAATAACCGAGTAAATGTTTTGCACCAGTAACACATCTGCAACAAATCGCTAAAGCAACAACACAACTCCATCACCCTGAAAATCAAATCCGCAACAACACCTTCAAATAACTCGAAGCAGAGGAGTCACGGTTTCCGCCTCAAGCCATAGAACTGGGAGAAAAGCAACATCTCTACACTTTTGTGACCAAGTTAATCTGTATTGACCAAGATCATGAGAAGAGAATTAAAGATGAATTTTGTGTTAATCTATAGAGATTTGCATTGAGATTGTGCTACTGCTAAGATGAATTTTGTGTTAATCTATAGCCATATGCTCATAAACCAAAATCATTTGGTCATCTTCTACACAATAACCAACTCAGAAATGTATAAATAAAAACCTAAACTCATATGAAATGTATAAAAATATACATAACATGGTAATTTCGTGACGCTTAACACCTGTTGTTTTCATAGTATTCACTTCTGGAAAAAAACAAAAAAATCCAAACAAGTCATAAGCTATATCGATAAACTCTCCACATGTCCTTCTGCAAAATCTGAATATCATTATCATCTACAATGTCTTCAACACCACAAATATTAATATATAAAGAACACAACCCGTTTTCAAACATTTAAGAGAAACAAAGCAAAAAAACTTAAAAGGGAATATTAACACAAAATTTAAAACAACACAGACAATAACCCTAAAACTTGAACAAAATAAAAACGAAAATGAAAATGAATACAAATTAACATTAACATTAAAAAGACGAGTATACTTGAGAAGATATTGAAAGATCTTCGATCTGGATGAAGGGAAAGAGGAAATCGACAATAAACGGAAGAGAGAGCACGTATGAGAAACAAATGAAAGAGCACGTAAGAAATCAACCATATGCCTGAACGCGACCGTCAATGGGTATGAGGATTCGGCAGTGGTAGGGTTTGACGGAGGAACAGAGAGAGAGCGCGCAAGAGGTAGAAGAGAAAGAGAGAGAAGTGTAAAACAATCATAATGTTTTTTTTTTGAAAAAGGAAAGAGAGAGGGAAACCATTGAAAATAGGATGTAGTTGCCACTTGGCAAAATCCTTTATTTTTATTGGACAATGAAATATTATTTAGTCAATTACAAAAAAGGGCTTCTTGTAGTGTTAATGAAATTATAGTTAAAGGATAATTTAGGGTGTTTAGTGGTATGTTTCAATGATAGGTACGTAATTGATTGAATAACATAAAAATGGAATGAGTATATGCAATTGGACTAACATATAAAATTGAATAACATATAAAATTGAACAACATAAAAATGCCTCCTTCCTTAATCAAAGCATGACAGAGACACAAACTTCTTTCCACACATAAAAGAATGAGAATATCCACTTTGTATTACAAACAAAAGAACACTAACAAGTAAAACTTGCATTATGTAGCTACAAAAGAAGAAAACATTTCAAAAAACATTCGGTGCTTTTTATTCGGTGCATTAGTAAGAAAAAATTTCAAAATAATCTAGCATATGTGTATTACTTTGATTCTCATGAATCTACCAAAAACAATATAATTTGGATTTAGTATGAATTTGAATGAATTTGAATCTGTATATTCTAGCATGAATTTGGAAAACCTATGAATTGCTAATATATATTTGATTTGTAAAACAAATAAAAAAAATATGTTATAGCTTACTGATAAAGAAGATGATTAATTGTCAACTCAATTGACACGTACATAAATAAATGCCATTTAAACAAAATAGATGAATTTTTTTTTGACTTTATTTAAATAATTAAAAATCAACTTAAAAACTTTTTAAAATTAAAAAACCAAAATAAATTCGAAATAAAGGTAAAGACAAAAAAAAAAAAAGATCATTTTGCAGAAATTAAAAAACATATCCCAAACCATTTATTTATTTATTTTTTAAGAAAAAAGTAAAATAAAAATTTATAATAGTACTATTTAAGCTTAAATAGTATTTTCGTTTCTGTAAGTTAGCGAGTTTTTGATTTTCGTCTCTGTAAATTTTTTTATTTGGTTTTAGTCCCTATATTTCATATTCGTGTTCGTTTTAGTCCTTAAAACTAAAATCCGCAGAAAAATCCGAAGATTTTCTGCAGATTTTCTTGCGGATTTTTTTGCAGATTTTAATTTTAAAGACTAAAACGAACACTAATATAAAATATAGAGACTAAACCATAAAAATAAAATTACAGCGACAAAAATAAAAAACACGCTACCTTGGACGAAGACATTATTTAAGTTTATTATTTATTATAAATACAATATATAAACTATCTAAAATGTTGAAATCACAGAGCTTCAAACCCATCTTTCTCAACCTCACAACAATACTCTTTCCAGTCTCAAAATTCAATTCTCGTTACTCTTCGACCATTTCACAACAAAACCAATTCACCATTTCATATCTCGTCGCCAATTTCGGTTTCTCTTCAGAAACCGCTACAAAGGTATCAAAACACTTTCATTTCGACACTTCCGAAAAGCCAGATTCAGTAATCGCCATCTTCAGAAACCACGGTTTCTCTGATTCCCAGATAAACAACCTTGTTAGACAAGCACCCAACATTCTTAAATGTGACCCCCACAAAAGGCTTTTGCCAAAATTTCAATTTTTACTATCAAAAGGTGCTTCAAATTCTGACATTGTGGAGATTGTAAGCAGAAGCCCTAGAATTCTGTACTCAAGTCTTGAGAATAGCATAATTCCTACTTTTGAATCGGTAAGAAGGTTCCTTCCATCTAATGAGAAAGCTATTGAACGAATACTTCAATGTAAATTTTTCTTTGGTCATTATCAGGTTATTAGGAATGTCAAGTTGTTGCTTGATGATGGAGTAACAGACTCAAATTTAAGACATTTGTTACTCAAAAGACCGTCTATATTATTATCTTATGACATGAGGAGTGCTTTGGATATGGTTAAGAAAATGGGTTTTAATGATCCTTCTAATGTAAATTTTTGTATAGCATTGTTAGCCAAAAGGGCCATGTCGAAATCCCGGTGGGATGCGAAAGTTGCTGTCTTTAAGAGATGGGGTTGGTCTGATGAAATGGTTTTAGAAGCGTTTAGGAAGCGGCCCTCGTGTATGCTATCATCCACAGAGAAGATTAATGAGGTCATGAGATTTTGGGTGAATGAGATGGGTTGGAACTCGTCGGCTCTTGTTAAAAGGCCGGATATTTTTCCGTATAGTTTGGAGAAAAGGATCATTCCGAGGGCTTGTGTTGTTTCATATCTGATCTCCAAAGGTTTGATTGAAAAGAATGTTGAATTGTCTACCCCTTTTGCTGTTAATGAAAAGGTGTTTCTTGAAAAGTATGTGCAATGTTTTAAAGAGGAAATGCATAATTTGTTAAAGCTATACCAGGAGAAAATGGCTGGTAAGAAAATCAATGAAAATGGTGAAGCGCCTGGAAGCTATTGAATGTTTAACTTGAACCAAAGGTACCGATTCTTGAATAGCCAATGCTTATTTGTAAGCTAGCTGAATGTTGATGCTGTTGTTGCTGCCTTTGCTAAAAATGTTCATGAACCATCCTTAGTTATTTGATTTGTTGAACTTATCTTAAGGTTTTTTTACTATTCCAACTATTAGTATGATGCATATTTTGGTATCACGGTGAATAAGACAAAGCCACGGCGGCACAGTGATTTTGTTGGTGCACTTTTACAACATCAAGATGACTCGCTGTGATTTATCAAACTCACTGATACCAGAGAAGCACAGAAACTCCCAGAAGCTTTACATGCTTTCCTGTCAAAGGCTCCTACTTTAGATTGGTAAGTAATTCTTTTAAGTACTTTTCCTTTGGCTCTGTGCACCTTGTTGTTTTAAGGGGGCTGATATTCTTCTAAAGATTTCATGTAGCAGGTTCTTGTTGTTTTAGTAACTCCCTCTAGTAGTCTAGTTGCTGTTGTGTTTAACTACTCTCCAAAATTGCTACCTAGTCCCTCATGTCTGCAAATTGCCAAAATTTTCAAAAATGCTTTAGAGGCTAAACAGAGCTGAGTCCTAAGCTAAGAAGTCATATACATATTACAATACAGATGCATGAAATTCCTGATGCATGAACAAAAATTTACGGTATTTATGAAGGTCACATCACTAGTTGCTAATCAACAAATAAACATATATCACTAGTCAATATATGATGATCACAATTAAAAAAATTAAACCAGTACTTGTTGCGATGATAACACATAGGCAAATTTACATATATTTTCTACACCAATATCATAATATATTATGTCTACAATGAATGTGTCACAAAACACATAAAATATTACTCTCTCCGTTTCAAAATGACTGTCATTTTAGAGAAAAAAATATGTTTCAAAATGATTGTCGTTCTCATTTTTCTATGTAGTAATAATTGCTATTTTTTCAATTATGTCATGTAATTATTACTCTGTACACTGTTTCCAACACATTAATAAGACTAATTTAGTAAAAGTGCAATATTTTATAACAATATCATTGCATTCCTTAATCTGTGTGCAAAAATCTTAAACGACAGTCATTTTGAAACGGAGGGAGTATGTCTTTAGTTAGTAAGACATGTCGAAGACGATTGTATCCAAAAGACAAATGTGTTTAGTTGACAAGAAGTATCAAAGATGTATGGAGAAGTATTGGTGAATGGTAGGGGTGTTCAAAACCAAACCAACCCAATAGAAAACCGCAAACCAAACCAAACCAAACCAAACCGAAACCGCAAAAAATCGCATTTGGTTCAGATTTGTTCGGGTCATCTTTTAACAAAACCGCACGGTTCGGTTTGGTTTGCGGTTTGTATTTTGCAAACCGAACTAAACCAAACCAAACCGCATTATGTTACAGCCCAAACTTTACTTATCCCACATTTAACTCAAAACTCAAACCTATTATGTCTTAACCTTACAATTACGAAATACTTTCTCTTACTCACACTTAACTTTTCAGTTTTAATCTTCTCAAATCTCTTCTAATAGTATTGTGCATTCTTCTCATCTTCTTTTCCATGTACGTCTCACCTCTTCTACACTAATCTCTCATCTCACATGTTCTTTCTTTTTCATCTTCTCATTTTTATGTTACTATTTTCTCTTCTAATTATCTTTTTATCGCACCTTTCTTTTCTAATTTCACATTCTTTATGTTCTTTCTTTTTCATCTTATATAATCTCCCTTCTCCTTTATTTTTCTGTTTTATTATAATATTTTTGATATTATTTTATGCTACTATTTTTTTCCACTTTTGTTTAACTTGATTTTTGTATATTGAATGAGAATTTTGTCTAAATATGATGAGTTTTGCTATTATTTGGTAATGTATGAACGACTAAACACAAAGTTATGTTGTTCTCTATATATGTAAATATCACTCAACAAAAATATTGTAAAAAACCGAACTAACCGAACCAATCCAAACCGCATTGGTTTGGTTTGGTTCGGATTTTTTTTAAAAGCCAACCGAACCAAACCAAACCGCATGTTTTTTTCTCTTGCGGTTCGGATGATTTTTAGCGTCAAAACCGCCCAAACCGCACCGCGAACACCCCTAGTGAATGGTGATGAAGCTCTCGATAGGATGTATTCAGCTCAAACTAATGTGATGGTTCCAACCAACTTGTAGTATCCCGACCTAATTTATTATTCGACCTAAATTATTATTCAAACATCCAAATTTTTATAAATTATTTTACATAAGGGTAAATGAGTCAATTTGCAAGGATTAATTTACAATCCAAATTCATTATATTAGGAATTATTGTTTAATCAAATTATTATTTGATTATATACCATGCTTAAGGCAAAGGGCACAATTGTTATTTGTTTTGCAAGTTATCTTCACTTGTATACAAGCTCTATTCTCCACCAGATCATCATCAATTGAAGGAAGTAAGGACCAGTTTATGGAATTGCACGGAACCACTCTAAAATCCCTTGTATGACTTGGAATTGGCATGATCACATCTCAAATAAATGAGGAATATTCAAGTTTAAAAGATTGGAGCATAAGGAAGCAAGCTTGAAGCTAAAGTTACAATGAGTAAAAGAATAATCATCATTGATCTTGAAGGTTGATCAAAACCTGAAGTGGGCCAAGAGAGGCGTCGGTGATGCTGGGTGTGTGAGATGAGGAGGGGGTGTACTTGCAAGGCACTCCGATGTTAAAGTAAGAATCGGGAGAGGAAAAAGGCAAGTACAGAAGTATGTGTTTCTTAGGATGATTTTGAATACCTGACCCTCTCAAATGAGAGAGTTTTTATAATGCCCATAGCGCGTGGCCAACGGTTCCTATTTTCGGAGCGAAATAACTGTTTCCCGAATAATAGGTAATTGCCAAAAACTAGCCGTTAGGACGGACAGAGGTGTCTGAAACTAGCCATTGCCACAGACAAGGACACAGTTCCGGGCACGGGCGTCATGGCTGTTTCTGGATGGTAGAGCCGTGCATGACGGACAGGAATGCCGAGGAGAAGCAGGAGACCTTGTAGTCCCTCTGACCATATGTGCTCGGTAGAGGGGTAGAAAGGTAAATGCTGCCTCACATTGGCTGGACTTAGGCAATTGAGCCGTTCTGGGAGCAAAAGTGGATTGGGCCATGCCTAGTCATAGGTCCAGTCCGGAACAGGAGCCCCCAAGTCGTTGCTCCCGAGCCTGGGAGTGATGACTTAAGGATAACTCGCAGCCCGGGGAGCTCTGAAAGGGGTCGTCGTTTGTCGACGAGGTGGAGTCGCCCTTTGATGCCAGGGGGTTTTGGTGCCCGCGGGATGCGTAACGTTGCTCGGTTTGCCCGGCATGCGGGGAGACCAACGGTTGAGGTAGTCTGAAGAGATGTGATGCCACGTGTGCCTCGAGCCTTGTGCAGCATTAATCGCGTCATGATGGCTAGGCTAGGGTCATGATGATGCCCCTAGCAGCGTGTGCTCGTGCACGTGCCTTCAGAGTGCTTATAAATAGAGGGAGAAGCTGCTCATTTGAGCTTTTCGCTTCTATCTCTCCTTCCTCGTTCTTCTTTCCGAGTTTCTAGTCTGTTGCCGCCGTCAGCCACCGTATCTGCCACCATACCAAGCTCCGAGCAAGCTCTTCGACCCTTCAAATCTTCTCCGACCACATAAGTCACTCACTTCTAGCTTTGTTTCTAGCTTTTTGCTTTCGTTTTGTTAGAATGCACGTGGCTAGGATGACTTTAGGTAGTTACCGTATTGGTTTCCGGTGAATGTTGGTGGTGGACGGTGGCTTGGCCACTTTCTGCTGTTGTCGTGGTCACCAGAGCTTTTAGGAACTATAGATTTAGGTTATTTTTCGGTGCCGTTGCGATGACGAGCGCGAGCGTAATCGACAGAGTTCCTGAGTTTTCCAGCGCTCTCATGAGTTTTTCGATAAATGTATGAGTTTTTCGGTGGAGCTTCAAACGGAAAACTGGGTAGTTGCTCAGGGAGGATCTCCCCGTACGTGCGGGAGGGGTTGCCTCCGGGCATCTCCTCGCGCAATACCCTCGTGCTATTTAATTTAGGGCTTAGGCCGGGGACGTCGTCCTTGACCCTTTGCGCGCCATTTCACTTGACTAGCGATGGAATAGTGGATTTGATTTTGCAGTCGAATTCACTTTTGTCCTCTGCTTTTCAGGTGAATGAGACGGCACATGAACCCGAAAAAGAGATTCTCATAGACTCGTCCGAGGAGAGCTCTTCGGAGAGTAGTGATACTGAGGCTTCAACCGCCCCCAGCGATGTCGGGGAAAATCCTAAGCATGCTTCCGCGGAGGAGTGGATTGTCGCAGAGCCCGCCGAGCATGCTTCCGTCTTTGCTTCCTATATCGGAGACGTTTTCACGAATGTAGGGCCAGAAGGGGAGTGGAAGGTGCACTTCCCAAGTCAGGACGACCGCATATGTACGGATTACAGGGAAAGGTTCTCGATGTACGAGTATGCTTTTAAGGACATAGGGTTGAGGCTGCCCTTTACCGACTTCCAGCGGTCCGTCTTTGTACACTTGGACCTGGCCCCGTCACAGCTGCACCCTAACTCGTTGGCGTTCATCCGCGTTTTTGAGCTGACCTGCGAGTTCCTGAAGATAGGAGTTACCCTGCCCTTGTTCTTCACAATCTTTCACCTTCAGAGGCAGGTTTCGGGGAGAAAGTATGGCTGGGTTTCGCTGAAGCAAACGAAGAAACTGTTCAAGCCCTTGTCTGAGTCTATCCGAACCTTTAAGGAGAGGTTCTATATTATTGAACATGTGTCAGAGAAGGTCCAGGATACCACGTACGCCTGGGAAATGTCAACGGACGAGGACGACAATGATATGTACGACGAGTATGGGAAGTTAGCGGACAGAGTGTTTAAGTTCCCCTTCTGTTGGAGCGGGGACCATTTCTCCCAGGGCACCGACCATTACCTTGCCCAACCGGAAATGCTGGACGAGGACGACAGGGCTGGCTACGCAGCGCTGGTAAACTACATTAACAACTTTAAGCTCGCAGAGTACTAGACCAAAAAGGGGACCCGATCTTCGATGACAATGGTGGGCAAAGAGCGGAAAACCGCTATATCAACACGAAAGGGCTTCTAGAGTGCAAGACCCATGCTGATGCCCTTAAGTTGCTTGGTGGTTTTTACTTTTTAGCTTGCCCGGATTATAATTTCTTCGGTTGCTAACGTGTTGTTATGTTTTTGCAGGTGAAATGCCTTCTGCTCATGAGAGGATGGTGAAGAATGCTCTAATGAAGGGCAAGGCGGGCGCGATCAACCCAAAGCCTCGGTTTACTCAGCGGGTGCCTCCTCCTCAACTGGCTGCGGGGACCTCCTCATTGTCCCTTCTTCTGCCCAGGGATCTCATGTGCCCGGTGCTTTAAGGTTTAAGCGAACCAGACCGAACGAGCTGGTGGACCTCAGCCATTCGGTGGAGAAGAGCAAGTTTGAGCTTCCTCCCTGTCTTCATGATCGGAAGTTCTTCGAGGGCTCATCCCTGACGGTTCCTCGGGCAGAGTCCCTGAAGCTCGAGGGTATGGACCGTCCGAGCAAGAGGGTCATGCTGGCGCAAGATGCTTCTGTGTTGATTCGGGTACTGGAGATGGCGGTGGTTTACGCAGAGGAAGACTCCTCCGGACCTGAGCTAAAGAAGGCCTAGGCGGCGATATCAGCCCTGTAAGAAAAGGTGAAGAAGGCCAAGGAGGAGGCTAAGGCTGTTGATGACACGAGGAAGAAGTTCGAGGAGGAGGCTGCTAAACTGAAAGGGGAGAATGAGACCCTGGTCGCTGAAAAGAAGGCCGCTAAAGACCTGGTCGAGCAGATGAAGTCTGCGGCGACCCCGACTGAAGATGAGCCTGAGGAGGTGAAGGCGCTGAAAACTAAGGCCGAGCTGGTTGCTCGTATTGCACGGGCGGAGGATGATGTCTATGCCATCGGGGATGAGTCTTTCAACAACGTTGTGACTCAACTCAAGCTGGTGAATCCAGAGGTTCAGCTGTCTACGGAGGGGACCAGCTTCCTGAGCCATGTTGAGGATGGCAAGTTATGAGTCCAGACTTCCTCAAGATTGGCGATAAGCATGCATATCTTCTTAACGAGGAGCCTCAGCCGACGCAGCCTATCCCCGAGCAGACCGAGTAGATGGAGGAACGATGTCTCTTTTTTGTTGTTGTAATGTTTCTGGCCTGCGTGCCTTGTTTTATGTAATTTTATTGTTATTTTGTATGGGGTGTGGCCCCATTATCATGTAACAAGTACAATCGTGGCCTTCGCGGCCACTAGTTATTTTTGATATGTATGTATCCGACCGTTCTGGTCGAGTTTGTATGTTTTACACCTGTGCATGGTTTTGTTTGTTTTTATTTTCGCTAAGTGTAGAAACTTTGCTCGATACGTGTGTGAGCTCGTAAAAAGGGTACCTTCGAGTGATTCATGGTTTTGGGGTTTGCTCGACGTAGATGTGTTCGGCAGTGAGGGGGACTGATCGAACGGCCTGGGTAGCTTCCGGGCATGAGAGCGGAACTCAGGCCGCGTTTGAGGCCTGAGCTCGCGGCGTGAACCTCCCATCACGAGCTGGGTGTTCTGCCTGTCATTGTACATTGATGACGGCGGGATCGGTTGAGGAACCACCGTCGGGCAGGGGTCCCGCTCGCTCTTGAGCAGGATCCTGTCTTAGTTGGCATGCGACACTTGTACCTGGGCGTGCATCATATTCATGATGTTATGTTTCTCGCTTCGACGAAGCAAACCGACGATCTGGGCCTTAACTATAATATTGTTTTAGCTTTTCGGCGTTCCATGGTCGAGCAAGTTCTTCCCCGTTGAGGTGTTCTAGGTAGTAGGCCCCGTTCTCCGTCTTTGCTCGGACGCGATATGGTCCTTCCCAGTTTGCAACGAGTTTGCCTTCCCGAGAATCCTTGTGGTTCCTTCATTAAGACAAGGCTGCCCACTTGGAATTCCCGCCGTATTACCTTAACATTGTGCCTGCTTACAATTTTCTGCTTCAAAGAGGCTTCTCGGAGAGATGCTCCTGATCGGACCTCTTTGACGAGGTCGAGCTCTTCTCTTAGTGCCTCGTCGTTTGTCTCCTCGTCTAAAGATATTCAGTCCGCCGGGACGACACATGTATCTCGATGGGAATCACTGCTGAAATTCTGGTATAACAGATCCCAGATGTCCTACATGATGTCGAGACATCTGGTCTGACATAAACAGCAAGGTAATTATAGACAATTAAATAAGTTGCTGAAAAGAAAAGTGCACATAGAATTTGTTCACCCAGTTCGGTCTAACAACCTACATCTGGGGGCATACCAAGCCAGGAAGGAAGTCCACTATTAGTAGTATTAAATAACAGACTCAACAATACCAGTTGACAATCTACTCACTTAATCCCTACCCAATGACCCTTCTACCTAAGTTCTCCCTAGGTAAGAGACTCCATCTCACTTCCAATCATCGCAATGATGTCTAGCAGTCAACATCTCAGTTACTACATCAACAACTTGATTTCCAACAACTCTTCAAACACATAAAAACAGAAGACACACTCCTATAACAATACCTAGACATGACCCTCATGACTAAGAACAATGCTTAGAGTTGCTTAACAGCTTCCTCTAAGACCAATACATCTCTTACCTACAGGCTTAGAGATAAACATGATGACCATCCCACAAACCGGGTGGTTCATCAAACAACACAACCCTTATAGTTTACATGATGGCTGGCTTACTAAAACTAGGTTACAATGCTTCTATTTATAACCTATTTCCCAAATGGATTTGGGCCTTCAAATCACAACAAATCAGCTGCTACAAATCTGCAAAAGATTCTGCTACTAAATAGATCTTCAAAAAAATCTTCAATTAAATCTTCAATAAATCTTCAATTAAATCTAATTATTCTCCATATCTTTTTGCATGAAAATAGTAACAATATCTGCTCAATATAAGATTGCAACAGAATATATTTGTCCCATGATATTCGCCTGCAATCTCTCCACCAGATCTTCTCAAGACACTTAAACAAATGCAGCCCTAACAAAACACATCAGACTGAGGTTCTGATGTTCTGTCAACTGATGTCAAGACATCAGGTTTAACATTAGCATACAAAACTGCAACCCTTCTGAACTTAACATCAACTCAATGTTAAGAACTCATGTTAAGACATCAGACATATGACATCATTAACAACACCATTGTTTTACCAAAATTCCAGCCAATACAAGAATTCCAGCCAACACCATTGTCAGAGCAGCTTATTCAGGTTAACATACACACCTGAATACCATGAGCTCGCACACCCTCTCTGAAGCAAAGAGTTCAGACTGCAAATTATTATACTCACATGATTCCCTCTTGGTTTGTTATCTTCACATGCTCCAAAACTCCACATCTTGCCAGGCTGATCAACTACTCTCTAGCATGATTTGACAATAGGGCTATCTCCCATTCACATGCTTTTCTTAGGCCTTTAGCGATACACAACCAATCACCTATTTTTGACATTTTGATCAATTGATGAATATCCACATTCAGACTTTCAAGCAATCAATACCTGATCTACTTCAGTCTTCTCCACATTCTCCTTCCAAAGCAGACCTTCTACTTCATCATTCTCCCGTATGATTAGGTAGATTCTCTTTAGATACAATGTAGGTAATCATCCCAGATAATGTCCTATCATAAGTTAGAACATCTTCCACACACCAAAACATCAACACCATGATTCTTGATATGCTCCACCAACTGGACTTACTCTAGCATAGTAATCCAAAGAACCAGAGGAATAAACTCTCATCCACCTTCAAGAAAAATAATCTCTTTGAGTCTTCAACTCATCACCCTTCTGCCCAAGAGTAACTTGTTCCAAGACAATCCTCAATAATAACCAGCTGCCACACTCTGATTATCTTGATTCTTTGAATTCACTTCTGAGATCAACCAAATGCCACAGTTTGATCACCTCAAGCATGAATCCTCATATGAAAACAGCCAAATGCCACATTTTGACCTTTTTCATGTTTGTCAGAACTCTCACAAAGATATCCTGATCCACCAAGGAAACCAGATCTTCAAGTCACATGTTCCAATTGCTCAATAGCAAACACACTTAGACTCCCTAAGCCATGGTCATGTAGCATTTTATTGTCCATTCTTGTAGATCACCCTATCAAAAACTGATGTGCCACATCACCAGTTGAGACTTCTGATGTTAAGCTAGATGTCAGAACATTATGTCACCCAACTGTTGAATTCAGCTCTACCTTCTGCCACTCAAAAGAACCTTCTTCCTTTGCAGAAACAGATTTCCATGCTCTCATAGACTTGATTCAATAATCAAGTTTGAGTAGACAACCTCCATCCTGCTTAGAAACTCCAAAGACTTCAAACCTACCACATCTGAATCTTCAGAAAATAAGTAGTCCAAGACTACCCCATAGCAATACTAAAGAAAGTCACTTCCCTTAGTAGAGCCGTCAGTAGAAAGCCAGAGATAACTGCCACTTATCCTCGACCTTCACAACCAGAGCAAACACCATGCTCCAAACCACTTAGATGAGAAATAAACTGATCAAAGCGGTAACCAACAAGATTATGATGTCTACATAGTCTTCCGTCTTCATCTTCAACAGCACCACCATCTGGACAAGTAATTCACAACAGATGCTAAGCAATAATCCCAGGTCAACACCTAGGCGACTTGTGAGCGAATGTAGAACCCCTCCCATGATTCTCCAAACCTCTGATGAAAAGATGTTAAAACAATTGACAGAACATCCTTAATCTTGTCTTTCAAGGATAATCAATTAAATACTTGTGAATATCACAAATAGCAATTGATCTTAAATCCCTGTGGTTTAACCCTTCTTCAGATTCTAGCATCTTCTGAATCTTCTTCATGACAACCATTATGACAACCATTCATACCACAAAAGCCTTCCAGGTTAGGTCAGTGTCTTGATCTTTCACTCCACTGTTTACTGTGAATTTTGGAAAACAACCTCTGGTCTATCAATCTTAAACGAAAAACTGATTAACTTGCAGGATCGACCACACAAATCCTAGGACATGTGCTAAATTTGAGAGACAAGTGTAAATGACAAATGAAAATTAAAGAGAATGTAAATTGAACTCCACGTTCGACAATGCTGAAATAAAATCTAACTGAACTCCACGTTTGACTACTTGCAATAAGGTAAAGTAAAGGCTTGAAATTTAAAGGGCTGTAAGTAAAGGGTGCAGAAATTAAAGGCGTCGAAAGGAAATGACAAAAAAGCTTTGAAAGTAAAATGCGACAAACTCCACGTTCTTGAAAAGTAAAGGCAGGAATGACAAAATTGCTGTCGAAGGTAAAGTGCAGGCAAAATAAAAGGACTTTGAAGATAAATGCAATGAATTAAAGGTGAACTCCACGTTCTTGAAAATAAAAGACTTTGAAAAGTAAACGCTTGAAGATTAAATGCTTGACTGTAAAAGTGCAATTGAAGGTAAATGCAGAAAGTTTAAATGACTTTGAAAGTAAATTTGGCATGGAAGATAAAGTTCAAGAAATTGTAAAGGCATGGAAAGTAAATAGCTGAATCTCAAACATTATGAAGATAAATTGCAGTGGTGAAGGAAAGTGGTGTTACATTACGTACATTCTCACGAACTCGTTTCTCTACACGCGGGTACTTTGAGTTTCTCTGAGTAACTTGTACAGAAATATGAACACCCCTATTACATAGAACTAACTCCTATTTATAGTGCTGAGAAATGACTATTAAGTGGTGGTTATTGCTTCAAACGTGTGGATTTTGGCACCTTCTCCTTGGTTTCAACTGTTCCCACGTTCGCAACTGCTCTTATTTAAATTTTAAACAGTTGAAATTCCCTCCAGCCTTGGCATAACGACTTCAGCGCGCTTTTCCATATTCCCATGGTCGAAACCTTTCCCAACACTTAGCCATTTTTGAGGTTTTCAAAACCTCCATTTGATTCAGGCTTCACCAAAGCTGGGTCGAAAATGAGGGTTAACAAATTGACCCCAAGGAATGTCCTTTCGCCAGAATTGGTAGGAAGGTCATTTCTTGATATAATAACCATTTCGACGCTTGTTAGCATGGCCTTAACTGAATAATCGCTTAGTGGCTGAATTGTTCAGTTCCTTTAACCCACGCTTATGACGTCATACCATCATGATAAATCCTTAAACGTCTTTTCAGCCGTATTCATCATGACCATTTTCTTGAAAACAGACGTTTGTAGTCTGACCATAACTGCTACTTTTCATCACGTCTTCAAGAGAAGGACACGCGTCCCACTAACTCTTCAGCTTCAACGGTATATCCAAGGCTCTTGGGATTTTCAAATGTCTATATATATCTATTTCCGCCACTTTGTGAACTTTCCACACTTTTCATACTCTTCGAGCAACCTCTTCTTCTCTTCAGTTTCTCTTGCGCAAGCCCAGAAAAAACACCATCTTTCCGTCTTCTTCAACAATGGCGTCTTCCCAAATCAATCCTCACCAAAAGAAGACTCAAAGAGGCAAAGCTACTCCGTTTAAACAAACCATTCCTCCCTTCGCTAACATCCCAGACCCCCAACTAGCAGATAACCGTCGTTGCATGCCGGAACCTACCACTGAAGAAACAAGAGCCATCTACAAATCTCAGGTAATGATTCCTATAGTTGTGTCTGACAAATCTTATGCGCTATCTGGTCCTTTGGCTGATGTGGACATATCCAATGAGAGACTAAGTGAGTTTCTCCCCTCATACCGGAAAACCTGACCGTTAGGGCAAAAGAGTTTTCCCAAAACTAATGTTGCTGCTGGAACTTCTCCTGAAGAAATCCCCCTACCCAAAATCAACGTTGGCTATCTCACTGATGGCACCAGGCTGGTGAAGGCTGTCAATCCCTTGAAAGAATTTGACCAATGGATGGCGAAGATGGAGAAGGTTAAAGCTGATCATGGGAAGGAGATATGGATTTATGACCTTCTTATGTTGTCGAAGACCAGCATACCATATTGTCTGAACATGTTGGCAGCATCCTTATATTTTTGGGACAACACCCATTATACCTTCCACCTGCCATGTGGAATGGTCACCCCAACCTTGTTCGATGTAGCTGCCGTCACAGGGCTTCGCCCAGATGGCCTTGTCTATAATCCTGATGTTGATGCTGAGGACACCATCAATATTTCAGGCTCCAAACTTACATACACCCTCTTCATCAAACACCACTTTAAACAAGAAGATGACGAAGTGTCCGATGAAGAACATATTGCTTTTCTCATAGTCTGGCTGTCGAGATATGTTTTTTGTACAAAGTCTTTGCAGGTAGCTAAGAAGTACCTGCCCCTGGCGAATCAACTCCACCACAACAGAGGAACCTGCTTGAGTGAACTCATCTTGGCGAGCCTTTATGAGTCTATCAGCGAAGGGGCTTCCCGACTTAAAAATATGGAAGCCCAAGGTCCTATGCACTTGAGTGGGCCTCTTTGGCTACTTCAATTGTGGCTGAATGCTACATTTGAGGCTAGCCTCCCCAGAAAAGGCCTAGTTGATGAAGCCTCTGCTGAAATCAGGGAAAAGAGTGTCAAAGGGACACGTCTGGCCAAACTCACTCCTAATGATGATGGTGAAACCCTTCAAAGGGCCTTTACCAGTTATATTATGATGTTTGCTAAGCGCTATGAGTTCACTCCTAGCATGGCACCTTTTGCTCAACGAAGATACGACCCTGTGTGGTTTAAAAGGCCATTTCCAAATCCTCATCAAACTCTTGATCAAGAATCTGTGGCTATCTGGGAAGCCTTTTTTGCTTCCCAGGTTCTTTATCCACAGGCTGAACTTAGGGAGAGGTTTATCAGCACTGATTGCCTATCAACCAAATCTTGTTTCCCGACAGTTTGGGCTGGCCCATAGCTTCCCTCAATGCTTGTATGAGAGAAAGGGCCAAGTAATTCTTCACACTGCATGCTTCGACGAGGAAAATGTCTCCCTTACACTCGACAGCCGGACTGAGAAAAGAAGAATCCTCTCTCCTGTGTTTTTTGAGCCCTCTTTTCTATGTACTTCGTCATTCCACCAATGGTGGTCGAAGCACTATAGTGAGCACTTTCTTGATGTGGCTACATTTTCTTCGTTACTTGACCAAGCTTTTCTCAATGTGCAGGACAAGACGAAAAAAAGTAAGTTTAATCACATCGAAGGAATACAGGCTTTTCAGAAATACTTTGAAACTATCTATCGACCAGATGATCTTAGTCGAACCATTCATGAGGCTGCTGTCACCCTAAAGAGAAAATTTTTAGAAAAGCTGGATCAACTAAAAATTCCTCCCAGCGTCCCTCGTGAGAAACGTTATGAGGTAGCTTTTAAACTTTTTCCTCCAGAGTTCCCTCGACTGCCTAATGCTGATTTTGGAGTGGCACTTGCCCCTCCATTTCCAGATTGGTTTGTCTGTGGGGAGCATTTAAAACTCCTTCGACAACAGTCTCAGCCAAAGGCCCAACGAGTGGTTTCGACTAAGTATACGTTAGACAGTTTTAAAGGCCACCTTCCTATAGGAATTCAGGACGTTCGTGTCGAATCTGAAATATATGAAGGTTTGAAATCCTTAATCCATGGCTTTATAACCAACCACGTAATCATTAACTTGTAACAATTTTACTGTCTTTCAGCTGTGCCTAGGAAAACTGCTTCAACTAGGGATGCTGCCTCACAGAGTGGCAAAGAAACAGAGAGCACACAGGTATATTTCACATCCCCTGCTTATGCTTTTGCTATATGAATTCCTTTCTTATGTTTGCATTGCCTCTTCAGACTGGTTGAAAACCTCCAACACCTTCCAAGAAAGGCAAAAAGGATACCCCAGTTGTGACTATACCTTCAGAGGCCTCAGATGAATCTCATGAGGAGGTTTTCACCAAGAAAAGAAGAAAACCCATAAAGGCTTCTGGACCTACTGGCCCACCTCCTTCGAAGGTGGCCAAAATACTCGAAAAGGCACCCGCCACAAGTGGTGTCGAGAAGGAACCTTCCAAGGTAGCCTTGAGAACCCCTCTTGGTGGCCATGGGAGTGATAAATCAAGTCCTGCTGTTGAACAAACTCAGGTATGTGCACCATTTTCTCATTATGCTGACGTCTTTCGCCCTTTATTTCAATCTCATTTTCTCCACTTGTGTTCTTTAGGCACCCATAATCAACAATCCAGATCCCTGGCCAACTCCAAGCAACTTCGCCACCACCATAATTGACGATCCTGTTCCTCCACCAACTTCAGGAAGCTTCACCACCACGCTCCTCAACAGCCAAGGTGAGCCAACTTATGACCCAACTTCTGATATTGGCTCTGGTTTGAGTGAGATTAATCAACCTACTCCACATGCTGCAGAACACACCACACCACCAATTCAAACCACTACTCAAAACGCACAAGCTGATGGCGCCAATTCTGATGATGATGATGCCTCAAGTACCCCACCTTTCAACCTGTCCAACTTCATGGATGATGATCAATTGGTTGAAGAAGAAAGGAATGAACCTGAAGTTCAAACTCACAACGACAATCCTGGTCAAGCTGCGCCTGAGGAGACAAATGAACCACATCCTACACCAGCTGATGATCAGGAGAATATTCAATCCACTGCTGAAGAGCCTAACGAAGAGATGGTGGTCAAAGAAGAAAAAGATGAAGAAGGTGAAGAATCAGAAGAGGAAGAAGAAGAGCAAACTGATCCTAATCCCCACAATACTCCTTCGCCCGTGGTCCTTCCACCGCCTGGAGACTCACTGACAACACTCAAGTGGTCGAACCCACGTGAGTTTACCAAATTAATACTTGGGCAAAGGTATGGTTCTTCTTCTTCTGTCTCATCGACTCCAGCCTCAGATGACTTCGTCCAACCAATTATCCAGGCCATCAAGAAAAAATTCTTCAGGGGGGATATTCACAGAGTTTTGGCCTCAGACCCATCTGCAACTGCTTATTTGAAGGATTCCCTTGGAAAGCTGGATCTCACCACTCTTAATCCAGACGTTTCTGGTTTTCTGATAGAATTAACTACTGTGGTGAACCAAATAGCTGCAGAGATAAAGCTGCTTCCGTCTATCAGGAAGACCCTAGAGGAAACATCTGGTCTTGAGAGTGCAGCTTGGTGTGGTGCAAAGGAGTCACATGAGAAGGTCGAAAGTATAGAGGCTGACCAAAAGAAAACACAAGATGAAATAGCCTCTAATCAGAAGAACATTGAAGCCTGGAAGCAGCAAATCACTGAGTTACAAGCTAAAATTGAGGATGCTGAAAAACACAACCGTGATTTGCAGAACTTCGATGTAACGCCCCGATTTTGATTATTCCATTATTCTTGAGTTTTTTGTTTTAATTGAGTGATAAATTATTTTATTTGTTAAATTGGTGTGTTAAATGTTATTTTACCGTTTTTGAGAGTTTTCGGGGAAATTAGAATGAAGGGTATTTTAGACTTTTCTCAATTAATCATAAGTTAGAAATTTTGTGGAGTTAGAAATTTTGTGAGAAAAATGAATTAATTGATTTAGTGGAAAATGAGAGAAAAGAAATAGAGAAGAAAGAAAATAGATAGAAAAGAGAAAGAAAAGAGAAATAGAGAGAAAAAGGAGAGAAAGAAAGAAGAGGAAGAGAAAAGAAGAGGAAAAGAGGAAAACCAAGAAAATCAACCTCTAGGAATCGATTTAATCGGGTAAGGGTGTGAAACATTGTTATCTTATCAATGTATAGTATTATGTATGATTGTGTATGTGTGTATTGGATTGGTTGTGGTGTTTTCATAGTTTTCCATTTTAGGTCGATAATGAGAAATCGATGTTTTCGCGGTTGGAAATCGACGAAAATGTGGTAGAATGCTTGTTGCCATGATTAGATTGAGTTCTGATGGATGTATGTTGTTTTGAAAATGTTTTGGGTTGAAAAATAGGGTTTTTGGGTTTTCAACAGCGCTGAAGGATTCTGAGTTTTCGCAGGTTCGCCTAGCGAACCAATCAGCGAAGGGTAGCGAAGGTTCGCTACGGGTATTCGCCTAGCGAAGGCGTGAGCGAAGGTTCGCTAGGGTGTTCGCCTAGCGAAGTTTGGGTGTTTTGAATGTTGGTAGTTGCTGCCTTGGTTCGCCAAGGGGTTCGCCTAGCGAACTTTGTCTCTGTTTTTATCTAACAGTTGGTTCGCTGGAACATTCGCCTAGCGAAGGAGCTAGCGAATGCTCGCGAGGGAGGTTCGCCCAGCGAACATTGCTGTTCGTGTAATTTTGTTTTCTGCATAACTTTTGATCCGTAACTCGGATCGGGACGTTCTTTATATCGTTGGAAAGCTAATGAAAAGTTCTTTCTATTAAAAATGGTTTGGAGGGTAAAAGATGATTTAATTAATTCGTGTTTTTGAAAATAGTCGGGTTGTTGAGTTTTTATCGCGTTAAATGTGTGCGATTGATGTGTTAGCATGATATATGCTTGTGACATGTAACGTGTAGCTTGTAGACCGTTATATGATGTGAATATACATGATGAAATGTTGTGACGATGGTTTGTGGCTTTATGGCAAGTATGTGCATTGTTTGATTGAGTATCAATGTATGTGGTTTCAAGTGTATGATTAATGTATGATATGTCGGCCTCTGTGGCGTAGATCCACAGCAAGATGAATGGTAAGGTATTGATTATCATGGGATTGCTATAATAGTAATATTTGGTGTGTGGAATGGGTTCCAATTGTGTTAGAATACTCATTGGGGTAGAATGGCTTATATGTTATTCCTAGTGAGGTATTAATGTTTTGGTCGAACACATTAGGGTAGAATGACGTTGATGTCGTTCCTAGTGTGGTGTCCACTGGGGTAGAATGACTATGTTGTCGTTCCTAGTGGGATATTCATTGGGGTAGAATGACTATGTTGTCATTCCTAATGAGGTGTGCACTGGGGTAGAATGACGTTGATGTCGTTCCTAGTGTGGTGTCCACTGGGGTAGAATGACTATGTTGTCGTTCCTAGTGGGATATTCATTGGGGTAGAATGACTATGTTGTCATTCCTAATGAGGTGTGCACTGGGGTAGAATGACGTTGATGTCGTTCCTAGTGTGGTGTCCACTGGGGTAGAATGACTATGTTGTCGACCGTACTTCTCTTGCAAGAAACCTCATGAAACTTGATATGGATGATTTGAACACTTCATGAGACATTATATGATGATTAGAACCATTGATACTTCATTTGAACCAAAATTCCAAAGGATTAGGGTTTTAGTCAAACCCTAATTTTGACTGTAAATGCACCGAGGTCAAATCTTACAAACTTGCTTGTTCTTTCTCACCTAAAGGTCTTAGGAGACCCTTTAGGATGTTGATAAACCAATAGAACCAAGAACTAGGGTTTGGGAGTCCATCTTGATGAAGATCAAAGCCATTGACTAGTAAGTGTCACATAAACCCTAATTTGGAGGCACAGTGAGGCTGAGGCTCAAACTTCTCTTGTTGAGGACCAGAAGATCTTGTATTCCTGTTGAATGATGTCTCTTGCATGTAGATGACCCTAAGTGGTAGGTGAACCACACCAATCTTGACTTGATAGAGCCAAATTCTCAGTGATTTCTTCAGAGTAAAACCCTAATTCCAAAGTTCTTGCACTGGAGATCTTTTGTTGACTTGACTTGCTTCAAAACAACTTGTGGAGCTTCATGGTGATATGTAAACCCTATTTGAACACAAAGAAACAAACTACAAGATATGGGTTTGCTCAAACAATGCAGAGATGATCCTAAGATGCACAAAAGCTGGATGACATCTAAGGGTAAAAATTTATGGTACAACACTTGTCATATGTTTTTCTTTTTGCATTTTTATCTCAAACCATTCAAACCAAGCTTCCTAGTGGGATATTCATTGGGGTAGAATGACTATGTTGTCATTCCTAATGAGGTGTGCACTGGGGTAGAATGACGTTGATGTCGTTCCTAGTGTGGTGTCCACTAGGGTAGAATGACTATGTTGTCATTCCTAGTGGGATATTCATTGGGGTAGAATGACGATGTTGTCATTCCTAATGAGAGGTGCACTAGGGTAGAATGACTATGTTGTCGTTCCTAGTGAGGTATGTATTGGGGTAGAATGACTATGCTGTCATTCCCAGTTATGTGATGTGTGGTATTGTCGGGTCTTGATTGGATTGGTGAATTATGCATGATGTATATGTTGTTGTGGAGTGAGTAGAATTGTGCAGGTGTGCATGGATGAATAAACATGAATATGTGTGTTTGTGTTGAATGATAAGCATTATGAGGAATATGCTTGGTTATATATATATATATATATATATATATATATATATATATATATATATATATATATATATGCCTTGCGATGCATATTGAGTGAGATGTGATGATTGTGACATAGTAAACATAATATGTATATTTATGTGGTATGATGGAGTGGTGAGAATATGTGGTATAAGTGTATTTTTATGTTGAGATATATAATTATATGCATTGTTATTATGATAATATTTCTCACCCTTCTGCTGTTTTATAATGCTCTACGAGGCATTGCAGATTAGGTATCTGGCGGTCTTTTTGTGAAGCGTGTCTTCATTTTCCTTGTTGGTCGGTTGGCTCTGATATGTAGCACCGGGTAGCTAGGACGTTTTGATCTTTTGTGATACATTTGCATATGTATCTTGCTGATGAATTTGTGTATATAAACATGATGTTGCTTGTGATTCATACTGGATGATGTATATATGTGGTTGTTATTCAATATTTTAGATGTTTTCCGCTTTTATTCTAAATATTGAGATGTGGGTATAAGGACTGAGATCCTTCGTTGTTTGAGAGTTACCCCACTGTTGCATATCATTTGTTGGGCAGGTGTTGTATGTTTTAATTTTAAGCATAATGTGACATACCTTTTTATGCCGTGTTTACAATTATACTCTGATGAAATTTCCAATACGTGCCTAGATGATTTATTTGATTATTTGGGGGTATAGAAAGGGGGTGTTACATTAAGTGGTATCAGAGCCAGAGTTGAGTCAGTTGTGTCTGTCTTGTTGTTGTGTTGGTTGAACTGTTGTTTAACCTTGTTGTAATTTTTGGGAATGATCAGAATATGGCTGGTAGAAATGATAATGCGATGGCTGCTGCTTTGGAAGCAATGGCTAGGGCGGTGCAAGGTGCGCCGAATGTGAATGCTAATATGAGTTCAGGAAGAATCAACCATCGGTTTTCAAAGGAAGATTTGATCCCGAGGGTGCTTAACTTTGGTTAAAAGAGATATAAAGGATTTTCAGAGTTATGGACTGTGCAGAGGAGAATAAGGTGAGGCTTGGATCTCACATGCTGAGGGAAGAAGCCGACGATTGGTGGGTCGGTATGCGTGAAATTCTTGAGGTGGATAATGAAGAGGTAACTTGGGAATTGTTTCGTACCGAGTTTTTGCTGCAGTATTACCCTGAAAGTGTGAAAGGGAAGAAAGAGATGGAATTCCTGGAATTGAAACAAGGTGGTATGTCAGTGGTGGACTATACTGCTAAGTTTGTTGAGTTGGTACAATTTCATTCTCATTATGCTGCAATTACTGCTGAGTTCTCAAAATGTGTTAAGTATGAGAACGGTTTGCGTCCCGAGATTAAGCAAGCTGTGGGATACCAGAGGATTAGAAGATTCTCAGATTTGACTGAATGTTGTAGAATCTTCGAAGAAGATAACAAGGCTCGTTCTGCTCATTACAAAAGTGTGAATGAGAGGAAAGGTAAACAGTAAGCTAGGGATGGTCCTTATGTGACTCTTGTTGATAAAGGCAAGTATAAAGGAAATTTCGATGAGAGATCTGGAGGAGGTTCTGGTTCCGTTAAGTGTTTCAAATGTGGTGGGCTTGGTCATCGTTCATTTGAGTGTAGAACTGATGTGAAGAAACGTGTAAAGTGTGGTAGGATGGGGCATGTGACGGCTGATTGTAAGGACCGTGAGGTTATTTGTTTTAAATGTGGTGAACCTGGCCACATTAGTCCTTATTGTCAGAAACCGAAACAAACTTAGGAAAAGAGGTTGCATGGGCAGAACTCCAGCCTACTAGTGCAGACAGTTGATTAAAGGTATATGCTTTATTAATAGTACGCCTTGAGTTGCTATTATTGATACAAGAGCGACTTATTCTTTTATTTATCATGTGTGTGCAAAGTGTTTGAAGTTGTTTATGACTTGTTGAACTGTTGTTTTTTCCTTAGTACGTGATATGTGTGCGTAACACTATCAGTGCTTTCTGGTTTTTCTAATCCTTTGTCTTCAGGATTGAGAATGTTATAAGTGGGGGAGAAGCTGGTACTTCTCCAAGTGGCTTCAGGTGAGGAGCGTTGGCTCAGGGTGCCGTTGTTTGACCGATTGTAAGTGTTATTTGGACAATGTGGTTTCTGATTCCAAAGGGAATACGGAGTTAAGGTTTATGTCAAGTAAGGATTGGTGCCTTAGGTGGTTTTGTGCACAAGAGGCAAGGAATGTTGTTATGGCTTGGTAAAGATGGTTTATGCCGCATCATGATTGTCGACTGTCTATTGACAAATTGAGGAACTGATCACCCTTAATCTCTTGTTGATAGCAGACAGAAATTGTGTTGGAAGGAATAGACGCGTTTATCCAGCTTAGTTGGTATGTTCGGCGAATGGTTGTGGAGTATGGGAATTATATCTTCATACTTATTTGGATAAGTTTGTAGTGGTGTCCTTTAAGGATATTTTGATCGATTGTAAAATCAGAGGAAGAACATGTAGGTGTTGAAGATTGAGTCGCAAGTGTTGAAAAGAGATGAAGCTTTAAGTTAAGTTGTCAAGAGTGGATTTTGGTTGATAAAGACGAGTTTTCTTGGTCGAGAGGAATAAGTATGAGACAACATTGATGGTTGGGATTCCAAAACGAGTTATAAATTTGAATTGGATTATTCTTTGAGAAGAATTAATGTCGTGCCGGATGAGTTAAGTTGAAGGCCTTTGCATATGTATGTTTGGATGGTCAGAGAATTAGAATTGTTTGAGCAATTCCAAGGCTTGTGGCCGGTGTATAAGCGGCTGCAGAATAGTGTGAGGTTGTGTATATAACCAGTGAACTATGACTTTCTGGTGAATAGTAGGAAGAGTCAAATGTTGAATATGAATTTGTGGTTTTGTTAGTCGCGAGTAATCGGAGTGCACAGCGGAAGTGTGGAATTGTTGTATTGGTTATTGTGAGACAAGGATGTAGGTATTCTGGTTTTGTGGATGTTGTTGAGGCGAAGTTGTGTCATGGAGCTTATGTTCTTATCTGGTTGTTGCCTTGTTTCCATTGTGATGGTTCGAGTGCGGGTAGCTAATTCCTATGTTTGGAGATTAGAAGAGTGTTACCTATGGTGTTGGTAACGATCTTGTTATGTTCCGGTTCAAGAGTGAACCTGGGTGTTTGTATCTTGGTTATCCTTTGAGTTGTGAGTTGGTCGTCAAGTGCATTGTATGGGCATTGCATCTTGTCGTTGTTGTTGTGGTTAGTATACTGGTTTGTTGTTTGTGTTATTAGTGGTGTGCCTTTGGTTGGCATGATAGTGGTTGGTCGGACGCGAGAGTCGTATCCGAGGTTGCTTGTACTTAGCCTATTTTCGAGGACGAAAATGTCTAAGTAGGGGAGAGTTGTAACGCCCCGATTTTGATTATTCCATTATTCTTGAGTTTTTTGTTTTAATTGAGTGATAAATTATTTTATTTGTTAAATTGGTGTGTTAAATGTTATTTTACCGTTTTTGAGAGTTTTCGGGGAAATTAGAATGGAGGGTATTTTAGACTTTTCTCAATTAATCATAAGTTAGAAATTTTGTGAGAAAAATGAATTAATTGATTTAGTGGAAAATGAGAGAAAAGAAATAGAAAAGAAAGAAAATAGATAGAAAAGAGAAAGAAAAGAGAAATAGAGAGAAAAAGGAGAGAAAGAAAGAAGAGGAAGAGAAAAGAAGAGGAAAAGAGGAAAACCAAGAAAATCAACCTCTAGGAATCGATTTAATCGGGTAAGGGTGTGAAACATTGTTATCTTATCAATGTATAGTATTATGTATGATTGTGTATGTGTGTATTGGATTGGTTGTGGTGTTTTCATAGTTTTCCATTTTAGGTCGATAATGAGAAATCGATGTTTTCGCGGTTGGAAATCGACGAAAATGTGGTAGAATGCTTGTTGCCATGATTAGATTGAGTTCTGATGGATGTATGTTGTTTTGAAAATGTTTTGGGTTGAAAAATAGGGTTTTTGGGTTTTCAACAGCGCTGAAGGATTCTGAGTTTTCGCAGGTTCGCCTAGCGAACCAATCAGCGAAGGGTAGCGAAGGTTCGCTACGGGTATTCGCCTAGCGAAGGCGTGAGCGAAGGTTCGCTAGGGTGTTCGCCTAGCGAAGTTTGGGTGTTTTGAATGTTGGTAGTTGCTGCCTTGGTTCGCCAAGGGGTTCGCCTAGCGAACTTTGTTTCTGTTTTTATCTAACAGTTGGTTCGCTGGAACATTCGCCTAGCGAAGGAGCTAGCGAATGCTCGCGAGGGAGGTTCGCCCAGCGAACAGTGCTGTTCGTGTAATTTTGTTTTCTGCATAACTTTTGATCCGTAACTCGGATCGGGACGTTCTTTATATCGTTGGAAAGCTAATGAAAAGTTCTTTCTATTAAAAATGGGTTGGAGGGTAAAAGATGATTTAATTAATTCATGTTTTTGAAAATAGTCGGGTTGTTGAGTTTTTATCGCGTTAAATGTGTGCGATTGATGTGTTAGCATGATATATGTTTGTGACATGTAACGTGTAGCTTGTAGACCGTTATATGATGTGAATATACATGATGAAATGTTGTGACGATGGTTTGTGGCTTTATGGCAAGTATGTGCATTGTTTGATTGAGTATCAATGTATGTGGTTTCAAGTGTATGATTAATGTATGATATGGCGGCCTCTGTGGCGTAGATCCACAGCAAGATGAATGGTAAGGTATTGATTATCATGGGATTGCTATAATAGTAATATTTGGTGTGTGGAATGGGTTCCAATTGTGTTAGAATACTCATTGGGGTAGAATGGCTTATATGTTATTCCTAGTGAGGTATTAATGTTTTGGTCGAACACATTAGGGTAGAATGACGTTGATGTCGTTCCTAGTGTTGTGTCCACTGGGGTAGAATGACTATGTTGTCGTTCCTAGTGGGATATTCATTGGGGTAGAATGACTATGTTGTCATTCCTAATGAGGTGTGCACTGGGGTAGAATGACGTTGATGTCGTTCCTAGTGTGGTGTCCACTGGGGTAGAATGACTATGTTGTCGTTCCTAGTGGGATATTCATTGGGGTAGAATGACTATGTTGTCATTCCTAATGAGGTGTGCACTGGGGTAGAATGACGTTGATGTTGTTCCTAGTGTGGTGTCCACTGAGGTAGAATGACTATGTTGTCGTTCCTAGTGGGATATTCATTGGGGTAGAATGACTATGTTGTCATTCCTAATGAGGTGTGCACTGGGGTAGAATGACGTTGATGTCGTTCCTAGTGTGGTGTCCACTAGGGTAGAATGACTATGTTGTCATTCCTAGTGGGATATTCATTGGGGTAGAATGACGATGTTGTCATTCCTAATGAGAGGTGCACTAGGGTAGAATGACTATGTTGTCGTTCCTAGTGAGGTATGTATTGGGGTAGAATGACTATGCTGTCATTCCCAGTTATGTGATGTGTGGTATTGTCGGGTCTTGATTGGATTGGTGAATTATGCATGATGTATATGTTGTTGTGGAGTGAGTAGAATTGTGCAGGTGTGCATGGATGGATAAACATGAATATGTGTGTTTGTGTTAAATGATAAACATTATGAGGAATATGCTTGGTTATATATATATATGCCTTGCGATGTATATTGAGTGAGATGTGAGATTGTGACATAGTAAACATAATATGTATCTTTATGTGGTATGATGGAGTGGTGAGAATATGTGGTATAAGTGTATTTTTATGTTGAGATATATAATTATATGCATTGTTATTATGATAATATTTCTCACCCTTCTGCTGTTTTATACTGCTCTACGAGGCATTGCAGATTAGGTATCTGGCGGTCTTTTTGTGAAGCGTGTCTTCATTTTCCTTGTTGGTCGGTTGGCTCTGATATGTAGCACCGGGTAGCTAGGACATTTTGATCTTTTGTGATACATTTGCATATGTATCTTGCTGATGAATTTGTGTATATAAACATGATGTTGCTTGTGATTCATACTGGATGATGTATATATGTGTTTGTTATTCAATATTTTAGATGTTTTCCGCTTTTATTCTAAATATTGAGATGTGGGTATAAGGACTGAGATCCTTCGTTGTTTGAGAGTTACCCCACTGTTGCATATCATTTGTTGGGCAGGTGTTGTATGTTTTAATTTCAAGCATAATGTGACATACCTTTTTATGCCGTGTTTACAATTATACTCTGATGAAATTTCCAATACGTGCCTAGATGATTTATTTGATTATTTGGGGGTATAGAAAGGGGGTGTTACATTCGACACCACTGAGATGGCTAGGGAAATGAAACATGCCATAGATCGTATTGAGGCAGCTCAAAAACTTGAGAAACAGCTTGCCACAGCCAAGCTTGATGAGTCCTTGTGCAATGCTCGCCTCAAACATCACATCGAAACCTTTGCCCAGTTGGAGTCGAGGCTTCCCTTCTGATGCTTTCAAGACCTTTATTTGTTTAACCAATCATTTGTTTCTCGGCCTTTTTCAGGCCCTTATGTAATGACAATTTTGTACCTTTGGCATTGATTAATCAATCATTATTATTTTGTCGTTAACTGCTTTCGACCCATATTATATTCTGATGCATTTTATTTGTTGCCTCTCATCAGTCAAATTTGCAATTAAGGCATTCTATCTTTTTCTTGGAAAGTCAAACTTTCCAACTTTAAATTCCAAGGCATAAGCCTCTAGCTCTTAAAGTAACATTTATAGCATAGCCCTCAGGCATACTTCCAAGAATAACTCACGTGCTTCCACCGTTTGACTGGCCAATCCAATCAATACTTCGCCTCTATAAATTTCTGCCACATGACCATGTTTTGCATAGAAGCAAACATGAATAATTCAGAGAAATCATCAGCCAGGAAAATGGCTGGAAAGGCAAAGGCAGTTGAGGAAACAAAAAAGATGGAGGCAACCAAGAAACCTGAAGCCTCCATTGGAGCAACCTCTCAAGCCAAGAAGAGAGAAACTAAAATGAAGATCTCTAAGAAAGGGCGCTCCAGCACCCAAGACTCTGATGATGAACCAGATGCATATTATATGGATTTCCTCAAATCCATAGATTGGAGAGATTATGAATAACCTTTCCTTGGTTAGAAATTGTTGTATTAATTCTGCTTTGTATGCCATATTAGCCTAACTTGGCCTATTTTGGCTTTCTTTTTATTAAATAAAGCTTATGTTTTAATATGAATCTCTTGCAGCATAGGCTTATATTTTTTCAAATACTTGCCATTTACTTTCAAGACTCTTTTATCTTTGTCTAACTCTTCCACTTCATAAGCTCCATTGGAGAAAACTTGTATGACTTGGAATGGGCCTTCCCACTTAGGGGACCATTTGCCCAATGTTCTATCCTTTCGATCCATAGGCAAAATCACTTTCCAAACCAATTCCCCACATGCAAAAGATTTAGACTTAACTTTCTTGTTATAGGACTCTTTGACCCTTCTCTTTTGTCTTCTTAACAACTCCAAGGCTCTAAGCCTTTCTTCATCCAAATCCACTAATTCATTCATCATCATTTCCCAATAATTCTCAGAGGGAATCTCATGATGTCTTTGAACCCTTATAGATTGTAAATAAATCTCAACAGGCAATACTGCATCATGACCAAAAGTAAGTCGAAATGGGGTAGTGTTGGTAGCCTCTTTAGGGGATGTTCGACATGCCCAAAGAACTTGGTCTAACGTCTTGTGCCAATTTCTAGGCTTCTTTCCTACATGCTTCTTAATTAGTCCAATCACTACCTTATTGGCAGCTTCGACTTGCCCATTGGCCTGGGCATAATAAGGTGTAGAGGTCAATAACTTGAAACCTATTTCTTTGGCAAACTCCTGCACCTTTCGACCAGTAAACACTGATCCTTGATCCGTAGTGATTGTTTCAGGAATACCAAATCTATAAATAATGTGATTTTGAATGAATTCAATAACATCTTCTTGACCTATATTCGCCAGTGGTATTGCTTCAATCCACTTGGTGAAATAATCAATTCCCACCAAAATATATCTTTGGTTCTTTGAAGATGCTGGTCGAATTTCTCCCACTATATCCAAAGCCCATCCTCTGAAAGGCCATGGTTTCACTATGGAATGTAATTCACTTGCCGGGATATGCTGTATGCCAGCATGAATTTGACATTCTTGGCAACCCTTAGTGAATTCTATGCAATCTTTCAGCATAGTGGGCCAATACATGCCTTGTCAAAACAACAGCCATTTCATCTTCTGGCCAACTTGGTGTGCTCCACATGCCCCACTATGTACTGTCGAAAGAGCCAAATATGCCTCTGCTTCACTAAGGCATTTCAATAAGACTCCCTCAGGGGTCTTTTTAAACAATTCATTACCCAAAAGTAAGTAGCTTAACGCTTGATACCTGATTTTTCGCTCTGTCGAAGCCGTTGGGTTTTGCAAATATTCAACTATGGGCTTCCTCCAATCTTCATCTGTTAAATTATCTATGGCAAAAATTTCAAAACTTTCGCCATCTATGCACCCAAGCTTAGTTGTTTCTAAGTCTGATGGGCACAATCCAACAGCCACCACTTTACCTCTTGCTTCAATTATTTCTTGAAGGTTTTCCTTCGATACCTTGTATCCAGAGGAAATTTGAGCCAAGTCATTAGCAACTTGGTTCTCTATTCTAGGTATGTGTTGGATGGCCACTACCTCAAATTTCTTTAATAATCTATTGGCTATCACAAAGTACATAATAAGATTTTCTTTAACACATTTATACTCCTTTGTGATTTGTTTTATAACCAATTCTGAGTCTCCCATTATTTCGACTCTAGTTGCCCCCAATTCTAACAAAATTTCAAGGCCATCAATTAATGCTTCATATTCAGCCTCATTGTTAGAGCAAGGTCCTTCGACCTTATACTTGAATTTTTTTGGAATTTTTTCAGGAGAAATAATGTGTATTCCCACTCCTGTTCCATTTTTATGACTTGATCCATCAAAGTATAACTTCCAGGATTTTAATTCAACATAATTCAAATCATTTTCATTTATGGAGTGATCGACTATAAAGTCTGCAACTATTTGCCCTTTCACAGCTTTTAAAGGTTGATATGTTAGGGAAAATTCTGTTAATGCTAATGCCCATTTGCCAATTCGACTATGCAGAATAGGTTTAGATAACATATGTTTTACAACATCAAAGTGAGAAGAAACATACACATCAACTGGCTTTATATATTGCTTCAATTCAGTACAAGAGAAATACAAGCATAAACATAACTTTTCAATCATGCTATACCTAGTTTCTGCATCATTTAAGACTCGACTAAGATAATAAATGGCTCTTTCGACTCCATTTTCATCCTCCTGAGCTAACATGCTCCCTAGAGTTTTATCTGATGCAGCTATATACAATCTCATACTCTTGTTTCTACAAGGTGGTGAAAGAATTGGAGGGTGGCTTAGGTACTCCTTGATCTTGTCGAAGGCTTCCTGCTGCAATTGCCCCCACTCAAAACCATCTTTGTTGAAACGAAGCAATGGCGAAAAAGCTTGTGTTTTGCCACTCAGGTTGGATATAAACCTTCTTAAGAAGTTGATCTTGCCCAGCAACGACTGCAACTCCTTTTTAGTCGATGGCGCTTTCGCCTCCATTATGGCTTTGGTTTTATTCTGATTTATTTCAATCCCTTTCTTGTGGACCACAAAGCCTAGGAAATCCCCTGCCTGCACACAAAAAGCACATTTGAGAGGATTCATTTTAAGACCATATTTCCTCATCCTTTTAAAGGACTGTCGAAGATGGTCAATGTGACTTTTCTCAGAAATAGATTTTATAACAATATCATCAATGTAAATTTGCATGAATGTGTCTATAAAATCATGGAAGATTGAATTCATCGCCCTTTGATAGGTGGCACCAGCATTTTTGAGACCAAAAGGCATCACTACCCATTCATAGGTGCCTAAGGCTCCAGGGCACCTAAAAGCAGTTTTATGAACATCTTCCTCAGCAATGAATATTTGGTTGTAGCCAGAATATCCATCCAGCATACTAAGATATTCATGTCCTGCTGCAGAATCTATTAACATTTCTGCTACTGGCATTGAATATTCATCTTTAGGAGTTGCAGAGTTTAAATCTCTAAAATCAATGCAAACTCTCAAAGACCCATTCTTTTTAATAACAGGTACTATATTAGCCAACCATTCGACATACCTTGCAGTGCGAATGAATTTGCAACAAAGCAGTCTTTCGACTTCCTCTTTAATCTTTGACAATATCTCTGGTACAAACCGTCTTGGATTTTGCTTGACTGGTTTTTTCCCAGGCGTCATAGGCAACCTATGTTCGACCAATTCCCTGCTCAAACCAGGCATCTCATCATAATCCCAGGCGAAGCAGTCCTTGAAGTCTTTCAACAACTGCACCACTTCAACCTTCAACTGAGGAACAAGATTGGCACTGATGTAGGTAGGCCTTTTGGTTGTCCCCTCACTGAGGTCAACTTCTTCTAAAGGATCTTGTGCTAGCATTTTGATATTATTTGCCAACGGATCCTTCTCAAATCCCCAAGGCTCATCTTCATAGATGGCGTCGAGCCTCTGGCTTTGCTCTCCAGTTTCAACCTTATCTGGAGATTTTGGGTCGAAGTCCTTACCAGGACCTTCTTGATGTAATTCAGAAATGGCTTCGCCAGCCATATAGTCATTGGCGGCTTCCAAAGCCGCTTGTAGTTTTGTTTCGGCCACATAGGCCGAAATTCTTTTTAAAGCGTCGAACTCAGTCATGATCATTGAATTCATCTCCCCATCCTATGGGCTCTATTGGAGGTGAGCCTAAGCATGGCAACCTTCCTCCTGGTACCTCCCTGTCCCATCTAAAACCTTCGACAGGGTGTAAATACAACGAATAAAACGTTTCTACATCAGGCGTAAACTCAAAATCCGCTGGAGGACATGGAGCAATGTTCTCCAGATGTTTCTCAAATTGCCTACTATCCACATGATTAACAGGCACCTTAAAGTACCCTTGGTCAGCTTCAATATTTTCAACTATCCCATCTGGTCTCCAAATGGTGATTCTTTGATGCATAGATGAAGGTACAACTCTTATTCCAAGAATCCACTCTCTACCCAAGAGTAGATTGTAGTTAGATTTCGTCTCGACGACCATAAACACTGTTGGTCTGGTAATGGTTCCGACAGTGAGATCCACTTGAATCACTCCTAGAGTGGAACCAACTTTTCCTTCATAGTTCGACAGAACCATGTTATGGGGTTTGGTATCAGTCTCAAACTTCCCAATCTTGCTCAGCAAAAACCTTGACATTAAATTAACAATTGCGCCACAATCCACCAAAATTTTGTTGACAGGAACATTTTCTACTTCGCCAGTAATGTAGAGAGGCTTCAAATGACCTTTCATTGCTTCTGTGGGGCGTTCAAAGAAAGCGTTCTGTTCTTCGACGGACCCATTGTTCATGATGTAATAACACACAGGCTTGTGCGCCAACATTTCCAATTCAGCAGTTTGATCCAAGTCTTCGACCTCTGAGACTTGACCAAATTCTTTTGGCATTACTGACACCACATTCACCAAAATATCTAGGGAAGCTGCTAACTCACTGTCGAAGTTATCAGTCATATTCTCATCATCTTCAACCTTCTTTTCGGGCTGAGCAATGAACAACTTTCGTCTTATGGGCATCTTCTCAATTGCCCCAGCTTGATTATCAACATTGGTGCTTGACTCTCCTTGCACCTGAGCCTCTCTGACAGCCTTTCGCCTGCGTTGCTCTCTTCGCCATTGTGATCTAGACATGGGGTTTTTACCCTTGTAATTTTGAGAAATGTATGCTGATTTGTTGGTGGTATGGTTCTCTTTTCTATATTCAAATGAAGAACCCCTTTCCACATCGAATTTCTCCCACTTCTTCTTCTGTCCTCTCCCTTCGATAGGCTTGATCCAACTACCTGTTGGCACATTCGCAGCTGGTTTGAATGTACCTGGCCTAACTCCTGGTACTTGGTTTTTTAACCCTGTCGAAAGTCGTCTATGGTCAAAACCTTTGGGACCTTTATTTACCTTCTGCCCCCAGCTTCCACCAGCCTTTTTGACACCTTCTAACTTGTGGGCCACTTTCTCATAAAAAATGGCACTGCATCTAGGACATAACATTACTCCAGAACCTTTCTTTTGGCAATGGTGCAAAAAATCCACAATTGTCTCCTCTTGCTTAGGATAGGCTATCTTGTTTCGCTCTTCTTATTCATCTGCCTTACTCACCTGTTCAGCTTGTCGGTCTGTAGTTTCGACCATATTGACATCAATTTTGTCCTTTAAGCGCATCTTGGAGAAATGGGCTTCCAGACTTTCAGTGGTCTTCGCCAGACATCCACCACTTGCTGCTGCCTTTGCAGCTTTTTGGGAAGCTTCTTGTCAAGCAGCTTTTTCAGCTTCAACCATTTCTTTAGCATTAACCTTTTCGACATCAGGGGATGTCTTGAAGAATTGTTCAGCAGCCATACATATCCAAATTTCCACCAAACAACCGTCCATGTCTATCATCTCTCCTACCAACATCAAGTCATCTTCCAATTCCTTAACAACTTGGACCTTGGGGGCATTTCTTCCCATGGCTTCATTGGTGCTGACGCTACCTGAGCCAGAGTCAGATTCTTCAACCAATTCGACCATGTTAATGCCTTCATTGGCATTTATCTTCAATCCACTCACTGCCATATCCAAAACCTTGGTAGCATTATCCATTTCAACGAACTTATCAGCAGTTTCTTTGGTCACCAACATTAGACTGGTACCATCAACCTTCAGCCCATTTGCAGCCTTACTGAAACCTTCAGTTATCACAGGATTGGTGGCAAAGTCCTCAGTGACTTCCACCATGTTGACTGACTCATCAAATCCCTCAGTGGTTTCGACCATCTGAACCTCGTGAGGCTCTGTATAGTTAGCCTCTGCAACTTGCAATGGGTCAGAGTCAATTTTCATCTGAGCTTTGCCTTTGTCACCAAACTTCAGCCTTCCTTCTTGGATAGCATTTTGCACCAAATCCCTGAAAAGAAAACATTGAGAAGTTTTATGACCCAAAAAATTATGGTACTTACAAAAACCTCTTTTCTTTCTTTGTTCTAAAGGTGGCATCTTAGCACCAGCAGGTACTATCATTTGCCCATCTTTAACTAACAAATCAAAAATTTCGTCACACTTAGTAACGTCGAAAGTGTATGTTTTCTTAGGAAATTTGTCGTTAGACTCGACAGGATTCTTTCCTTCTGAGGGAGCTAATAATTTACAGGCATAAGGTGGACCTTGCTTTAACTCAGCAACGTCAACCTCATTTTCGTCGAAATAAGATGTTTCACCATACAGATTCTCCACATCTTCATTGCATTCGACAAAGGCTACTTTTTTACCCCTGCTGAATTTAGCCTTTTCTTCTTTCAATCTTTCTAGCTGTCGAACCCTATCAGCCAGCTGGGCCATATCTCTAAGATATTGGGTATCTAATTTCTTCCTAATGGAATAATCAAGACCCCCAGAGCCATTTCGACCAACTCATGTTCTGGAACTTGTATAAAGCACCTGGGTTTAAGAAGTCGAAACCTATTCAGGTAATCGTCAATTGGCTCAGTAACTTTGCGTTTGATGCTAGCCAATTCTTTCAAACTAATCTTAGTTTGCCCCATGTAGAACTATCCGTGGAACAAACATTCTAGTTGGGTCCAATTGTATATGGAATTTGGAGGCAAAGTAGTAAACCATGTGAAGGCATTCTTGGTAAGGGAACTTGGGAAGTATTTGATCCTAAGGCTTTCGTCAATTGCAATTTCGCCTGCTTCAATCAAATACCTAGCCACATGTTCGACAGTAGATTCAGTAGTATCTCCTGAAAACTTGCTGAACTTTGGAACCTTCGTGCTAAGGGGTAATTCTGCTTGGAGAATATAATCCACTATAGGCGAAGTATAATTTGGTCTGGTGAAGCCAACATTCACACCATTTATGGTCATTATCCTTTCAACCATGGCTGCAAGGTTATTTTCTTCTGCTTGATTTCGATGTCGAACCTGTCTAAGTAGTTGATCTGCATTTTGGTTCCTATTCACCATCACTACTGGCTCTTCCTCCATCTGGTATGGCATCTGGTTTCTTGGTGGTTCGACTCTAAAATGATCAATCATCTCTTGATCTTCCAAGTTCGCCTCAGGTATCTGCCGTGGATGACGTCTTGGATATCTTCGACAACAGTTGCTCTTCGATCCACCGCTGGTACTCCCATAAAATAAGCCATGCGTGCCACTTGTGCAACCAATTGTTGGTTAGTTTGAGTCGTATTTTGAATCAAGGGTTGAAAAACTTCTCCCATTGTCTGAGACAACGTATGCACCATTTGCATGTTACTTTCATCCATCTGCTGTCTCAAACAATTTATGGATGTATTTGTAAGGCTAGGCGTTTGAACAGAATAACCAACACCTATATTCTGGTTGTTTCGCCCTCCTGATCCTGACCCTTGTAATGGCGAAGACACTACAGTTTCTGAAAATACAGGTGGGGCATTCTGCAGATTTTGCATCATTGATGTAGGCATACCATAGGGCTGACTCCTTGACCCTGGATGTGGAAAACCTGGAGGAGGGACATGCCTGTACATTGAATTCCCCCCAGGGGGTGTTGGTGAATTAGGGCTCTGTGGTCCTATGTATTCCAACACAGGTTGAGTATATGATTTTGTATATGTTGATCCTGGTTCAGACACTACTAATGGAAGTGACGCCTGTCCTCCTGTCGAAGACACTGGTGATGGTGTGCTTTGAGACGCCATACTGCTACTGGACTGAGTGTTTGAAATACTCCCTTGAGGATCAACTTGTTGGTTAGCATTAGTTGCCATTCTCCTAGTGTATCTTCTCTTTGGTATCCCTTCATTTGTTGTGGCTAACTTCCCACTTCTCAATAACATACAACGAAAGTACTTCTTCACCAAGAAAGATAAGGTTGACAAAAAATATAAAACTTAGCACTGGGTCCCACCAGGTGTGCCAATTTGTTTACTGTGAATTTTGGTAAACAACCTCTGGTCTATCAATCTTAAACGAAAAGCTGATTAACTTGCAGGATCGATCACACAAATCCTAGGACATGTGCTAAATTTGAGAGACAAGTGTAAATGACAAATGAAAATTAAAGAGAATGTAAATTGAACTCCACGTTCGACAATGCTGAAATAAAATCTAACTGAACTCCACGTTCGACTACTTGCAATAAGGTAAAGTAAAGGCTTGAAATTTAAAGGGCTGTAAGTAAAGGGTGCAGAAATTAAAGGCGTCGAAAGGAAATGACAAAAAAGCTTTGAAAGTAAAATGCGACAAACTCCACGTTCTTGAAAAGTAAAGGCAGGAATGACAAAATTGCTGTCGAAGGTAAAGTGCAGGCAAAATAAAAGGACTTTGAAGATAAATGCAATGAATTAAAGGTGAACTCCACGTTCTTGAAAATAAAAGACTTTGAAAAGTAAATGCTTGAAGATTAAATGCTTGACTGTAAAAGTGCAATTGAAGGTAAATGCAGAAAGTTTAAATGACTTTGAAAGTAAATTTGGCATGGAAGATAAAGTTCAAGAAATTGTAAAAGCATGGAAAGTAAATAGCTGAATCTCAAACATTATGAAGATAAATTGCAGTGGTGAAGGAAAGTGGTGTTACATTACGTACATTCTCACGAACTCGTTTCTCTACACGCGGGTACTTTGAGTTTCTCTGAGTAACTTGTACAGAAATATGAACACCCCTATTACATAGAACTAACTCCTAGTTATAGTGCTGAGAAATGACTACTAAGTGGTGGTTATTGCTTCAAACGTGTGGATTTTGGCGCCTTCTCCTTGGTTTCAACTGTTCCCACGTTCGCAACTGCTCTTATTTAAATTTTAAACATTAGAAATTCCCTCCAGCCTTGGCATAACGACTTCAGTGCGCTTTTCCATATTCCCATGGTCGAAACCTTTCCCAACACTTAGCCATTTTTGAGGTTTTCAAAACCTCCATTCGACTCATGCTTCACCAAAGCTGGGTTGAAGCCTTCTTTATGTTAAAAATAATATTTTAACTTAAAATAGCTTTAATCTTTTCTAGCGTCGAAAATGAGGGTTAACATCCACCCTGAGCAAAGAACTGAAGTGATGTTTCAACATCAGTTCCGACATCAGTCTCAATCACATTAAACATCTACTAGGATTTGGAGTCTACAACCATAGTAATCCACATGAGAACATATCAACATCTGATCAACTTCCAAGATCAGACCAACAAAACTGCAGTAACTTGCATAACACACTCTTCCAGAAGCTTCTTCTTATAAGCACAAGGTTCAGACCTCTTGTCTAACATAAGAGTGATAACATACCATAGACAATCTGCTACTTCCAATCCTTCAAGCCACAAAATTGAAAGAGCTCATGCATACACCAATTGACCACAGGCTGATTTACACTACTACTGCACACAAACTCTTGGATGTTGTTTCCCTATAAAATTGTCCTCAGACATTTTAGCTTAAACAGGGATCATCTCCTTCTCTTCTGCTATCAAGATTACTACCTTTTCTTCAACCAGCTCCAACTGAGATGCTATGACATTATGAACAACATCTCAAAAATTGTTCAACTTCACAGCTTCAGTGATCCTTCAAAACAGCTACAATCTAATAGGACTTTGACTCAGCATGTACCATAAACTACTGATGTGTAGCGCGATGTCGAGACATTAGGATTGACATATCAAGCTCAGCTTGTTTCTTGATGAAACTTCCTCCAGTTCATGATTTTGAAAATCAGAAACATGTATCTTCACAAGAGAATTCATCTTCAGATATACCAGAACTACATTGGACACCATAAATACCCTTAAGAGATAACTTATCAAGATCTTCACTCCCGCATGAAAGATTTGACAGTGATACTCTTTTGCTTTGGCTCCACCCTCTTCTTTCATCATCAAGAAAATTGAGAAGGAAGGAATCAGTGTTCTGGACAGATTGGTCTTCAATACCTGATTTGAAATATATTCTTCTTCTGCTGAGGAGACCAACCTCTAAAGTCTTTCCAAGAAAATACCTTCCTAAAGTATCACCACCAGAGACACAAGAAACAACCAGGGTTACATCAGATACCATGCAGCGGAACACACAACAACTCCTCAACACTCTCCAGGCACTACTCAATAATCCTTGCACACCATCACCATAATCCAAGTGCCAAAAAAAAGTTTGAAAATAAATCAAACTCACAACAACAGTTCTCCACCAACGCTACACACCTGATAACAACAGACAGGTCCAATACATACCCTGTCATGAATAGTCCATCCTTCACTTCAAGGGATCAAACAAACAACTATATGAACTGACCAAGTCCATAACTCAACAAAACTATCTTCCTTGCTCATGAACCAGAAAGTATTTTCCCTAGATCTCATCCAGAAACTGACAGGATGCCTGCTCTGATACCAATTGAAATTCTGGTATAACAGATCCCAGATGTCCTACAAGATGTCGAGACATGTGGTCTGACATAAACAACAAGGTATTTATAGACAATTAAATAAGTTGCTGAAAAGAAAAGTGCACACAGAATTTGTTCACCCAGTTCGGTCTAACAATCTACATCTGGGGGCATACCAAGCCAGGAAGGAAGTCCACTATTAGCAGTATTAAATAACAGACTCAACAATACCAGTTGACAATCTACTCACTTAATCCCTACCCAATGACCCTTCTACCTAAGTTCTCCCTAGGTAAGAGACTCCATCTCACTTCCAATCATCACAATGATGTCTAGCAGTCAACATCTCAGTTACTGCATCAACAACTTGATTTCCAACAACTCTCCAAACACATAAAAATAGAAGACACACTCCTATAACAATACCTAGACATGACCCTCATGACTAAGAACAATGCTTAGAGTTGCTTAACAGCTTCCTCTAAGACCAATACATCTCTTACCTACAGGCTTAGAGATAAACATGATGACCATCCCACAAACCGGGTGGTTCATCAAACAACACTACCCTTATAGTTTACATGATGGCTGGCTTACTAAAACTAGGTTACAATGCTTCTATTTATAACCTATTTCCCAACTGGATTTGGGCCTTCAAATCACAACAAATCAGCTGCTACTAAATAGATCTTCAATCAAATCTTCAATTAAATCTTCAATTAAATCTTCAATTAAATCTAATTATTCTCCATATCTTTTTGCATGAAAATAGTAACAATATCTTCTCAATATAAGATTGCAATAAAATATATTTGTCCCATGATATTCGCCTGCAATCTCTCCACCAGATCTTCTCAAGACACACTTAAACAAATGCAGCCCTAACAAAACACATCAGACTGATGTTCTGATGTTCTGTCAACTGATGTCAAGACATCAGGTTTAACATCCGAATACAAAACTGTAACCCTTCTGAACTTAACATCAACTCAATGTTAAGAACTCATGTTAAGACATTAGACATATGACATCATTAACAACACCATTGTTTTACCAAAATTCCAACCAATACAAGAACTAACAACTGCCTCAGTCCCGTAAGCTAGGCGGAAAGGGGTTTCCCCGGTTGAGGAGTGGGGCATAGTGCGGTAGGCCCATAGTACGTTGTGCAGTTCCTCGACCCAGACTTTCTTTGTTTCGTCCAGCCTTCATTTGACGCCTCGCATGATTACTCTGTTTGCCGCTTCGGCCTGCCTGTTGGTTTGGGGATGCTCAACGGACGCGAAATATTGTTTTGTGCCTAGTTGGGTGACGAAGTCCTGAAACTTTCTATCCGTAAACTGTGTCTCGTTGTCGGTGACTATTGCTTGTGGGATGCCGAAGTGGGCAAGGATGTTTCGCTTATAGAAGTGAAGTATGTTGTGGGCCGTTATTCTGGCCAGAGCCTCTGCTTCTATCCACTTTGCGAAGTAGTCAACGCCCACTATCAAGTACTTGATTTAGTTTAACCCTACTACGAATGGCCCTAGGATGTCTTGGCCCCACCATGCGAAGGGCCACGCGTTAGGCGGAGCCAGGTGCATGTCCCCGTGCCGTTGGCATTTGTCGCATTTCTTCACGTGTTCTTTTGCATCCTGCTGCATGGTTGGCCAGTAGTACCCTGCTCGGAGGGCTTTCCTAGCGAGGGATCTTCCCCCGAGGTGTTGGGCGTTGATTCCTTCGTGGATCTCGCGCAAGATGTGGGCGACCATCTCTTCCTCGACGCATCTGAGTAAAGGGATGGAGAACTCTCGCCCGTAGAGCTTGCCTTTGACCAGGACGTAGGAGCAGGCTCTGCGCCTGACTATGCTGGCCTCTTTAGGGTTGGACGGGAGTTCATCCTTAGCGAGGTAATTATAAACGGAGGTCGTCCAGAAGTTTCTGTCGCCGATGAATTGCACGTCGAGGATCGTGGAGGTCTTCTCGATGCTGGGTCGGGAAGCACCTCCTGGATGACAGACTTATTTTCGCCCTTTTTCTTCGTGCTTTCTAGTTTGGACAACACGTCTGCTATGATGTTATGTTCGCGGGGAACATGTTTTACTTCTACAGTTGCGAACTTCGTCATTTTTTCTTTGACCAGAGATAAATACTCGGATAAGTTGTCGTTTTTGGCTTGATATTCTCCTCGAACTTGAAGGGCCATGAGTTACAAATCAGTGCAGATGACGACCTCTTCAGCTCCCAGGTCCTCGGCCAGGCGCAGGCCGGCGAGGAAGGCTTCGTACGCAGCCTGGTTGTTGGAAGCAGGGAAAGATAAAGTGAGTGATACCTCGACGATGATTCCTTCATCATTTTCCAGGATGATATCTGCCCCGCTTCCCGCCGAGCTAGATGCTCCGTCAACGAAGATGGTCCACCTGCGTGACCCGTAGGTGGGGGAATCTGCGAACGTCATTTCTGCGACGAAATTGGCTAACGCCTAGGCTTTGAGGGCCTTTATGCTTTCATATTGAATGTCGAACTCGGACAGTTCCAACGACCACTTAAGCATCCTGTCGGCCATATCAGGTCGTCCTTGCAGTTGCTTCACGGGTTGATCTGTTCGAACCACGATCATGTGGGCCAGGAAATAGTGTCTTAGCCTTCGCGCGACATTGATGAGGGCCAATGCCACCTTTTCTATTTGCTGGTATCTCAGCTCTCGTCCCTGCAATGCTTTGGTCATGAAGTATATAGGTTTTCGCCAGTCGGCCATTTCACGGATGAGCGCGGCGCTAACGGCCTCGGTTGCTACGGTGAGGTAGAGGTACAGAGTTTCTCCGTTGTCTGGTCGAGAGAGAACTGACGATTCCGACAGTGCTCATTTTAGATGTAGGAGAGCCTGGTCGCATTCCTCTGTCCATTCAAACGCGGCCTCCTTATGGAGGAATTTTGAAGAGGGGAAGAGCGTGTTGGGCAGACTTGGCCACGAAACAAGATAAAGAAGCGAGCATCCTGTTGAGGGATTGGATGGACTTCTTCGAGTTAGGCGTTGGAAATTCGGCGAATGCCCTACACTTGTCGGGGTTGGCTTCGATTCCTTGTTCCGTGAGATAGAAGCCGAGGAACTTGCCCGCCCGCACCCCGAAAGTGCATTTCTCTGGGTTGAAACGCATCCGGTATTTTCTGGCCTGCTCGAAGACCTTTCTTAAATGGGCCGTGTGATCGGTTTCCTCGTGGGATTTCACGATCATATCGTCCGTATAGACTTCGAGCATGTCGCCGATTTCTCTCCGGAAGACTTTGTTCATCATCCTTTGGTAGGTCGCACCAGCGTTCTTCAAGTCGAAGGACATTATGTTGTAGTAATAATTGTCCGCCTCGGTCATGAAGGTCATGTATTTTTTTCACTTTTCGCCATTGGTATTTGATTGTAGCCCGAATAGGCGTCCATGAATGATAATAGTTTAAAACTGGCAGAATTATCAACAAGTTTATCAATATTAGGGAGGGGGTAGGCATCTTTTGGGCATGCCTTCTTGAGATCAGTATAATCAACACACATACGCCACTTTCCATTAGATTTTTTGACGAGTACAACGTTGGACAACCAAGTGGTGTACTTGGCTTCCGAAATAAAGTTTACCTCAAAGAGGTCTTTTAAAGGCTTGCTCTGTAGTCTCCGTTTTCTCCGGAGACTGCTTTCTCCTACGTTGTGCTACAACTTTGATGGCGGGGTCAATTGTGAGTTGATGGCATGCGACAGCAGGATCTAAGCCGGGCATTTTCGCGACACTCCAGGCGAACAAGTCTGTGTTTTCTCGGAGGCAAGATTTGAGTTGTTTCCTCGCTATGTCGGGGAGGTCGGTCTCTATCTTTACTCCTCGCTGAGGCTCATCTCCGTGCAGGACGAGTTCGAACTCGCCATCCGGAATCGGGGGCATCAGATGGGAGTCGTTACTGGTGTTGGTCGAAGTGGATGAGCTGCTCGGGCGAGTCTGGTCCTCCTTCTGATCATCTTAGGAGAAGAGGCTGTCGAGTTCGATTGAGTCGACGCGTGGCAGTGGCTTGGCTTCCTCGGAGGTGCTAGGCAAGGCCGGCTTGCTGGACGTCTCTGGCTTGGAAGCAATGGTGTTGAGTCCCTTGGTGACCGCTTTGAAGCATCTTCGTGCAACCTCGATGTCCTCGTGTAAGGTGGCGACCATACCCTTCGAAGTGTAGTATTTCATTTTGAGATGGACAGTTGATGGTACGACCACCAATTCGGCCAAGGTTGGCCGCCCGAATATGCACTGATAGAGAGACAGGCAGTCAATAACCAGGAATTGGCTTTTGATAGATCTGGTTGTCTCTGCAGATCCAAAGGTCACGAACAACTCGACATACCCCCAGGGTTTTGTGACCGACCCGTTGAAACCCTGCAGGTCAGATTCAGGTTCAGAAACAGGTTCAGGCGGATAGAGATACTGTGATTATGGCTAGAAATCAACCAGCGGAGAGACTAATAGGGCGATTACGGAGGAGCAAATGCAACGGCTGGTAGGTTAACAATTGTGAACCAACCGGTGAATGTGCCGAAGTTCCAGTTGCATCCGAGCACCATCACTCAACTTGAGAGAAGACCTTTCACCTGAAAGGTTAATGAAGATGCCAACAAACATCTGCAAAGATTTTTGACTATGAGCACCACTCTCAAGATTGAGGGGCACACCGGCGAAGCAAAAAGGTTAAGAATGTTTCCTTTCACTCTTGCGAAAGATGCTGAAGAATGGTTTTATTCCTTACCTGTCGGGAGCATCACCACTTGGCAAGAGATGGAGACAACATTTTTAAATGAGTACTTTCCCGCCTCTATGTACATTCGGAAGAGGTATGATATAGTAAACTTTAAGCAGAAGAATGAAGAGTTACTCAGAGATGCATATAAGAGATTTAAGAGATTGTTGGGTGCATGTCCTACTCATAACATGGATGCAACCGAACAGATGCAAAATTTTGTTAATGGCCTCAAGTTGAAGACTAAGCAAGTAATTGATACAGCTGCCGTGGCTCATCTAATTTTATAACAACCACTGGTATCAAAAAGATCATTGAAGCCATAGCCGCAAACGAGCATTTGGAGTTATATGATCGGAGTGTGAGCCAACCAGAAAGGATGATTGATTTGAAACTTACTGAGCAAGTAGTAAAGATGGAATACCAGATTGCAGCCGAGGTAGAGAGAAGACTTAAGAAGATGAATCTTGGTACTTAGACTGTGGCTCAGGTTCAACCGGTTCAAGCGGTAAATTATGAAATTTGTGGGGGACCTCACTTTGTCATGCACTGTGTTGCTACATCACAACAGGTAGAAAATTAAAATTTTGAGGCAGAACAATCCCTACTCCAATACTTATAATTCGGGGTGGAAAAATCATCCAAATTTCTCCTGGACGGATCAGCAAGGGAATGTTCCAAAGCAAGGACCCATCCAATATCACCAACCATACCAGCAGCAATATCAACAACCGCAACAACAATTCCAACAACAGGTACTGAGAAAAGCAGATTGGGAGATAGCCGTTGAAAAGATGGCTACTCACAATATGCAATTCCAGGAAGAGACGAGAAATAATCTTAGGAACACTACAACTTCTATCAAAAATCTTGAGGTTCAGATGGGTCAGATAGCACATCAACTTACCAACGCTCGAACACCAGGTGATTTACCAAGTGCAACAGTGACGAACCCAAGAGATAATCAGAATGTGAATGCCATCATGACTGGAAATGGTGAGTCAAGTGAGAATTATGAAGAGGAAAGAACTGAAGATGAAGGTTTGATTGAGGTGGACTTGGAAATCAAAGATCATCAAAAACCGCAGGAAGAAGTCATATCACCTGTAAACCCATCTGAAAAGAAGAATAAAAAGGAAGATAAACCGGCGATTAAGTTACCTTACCCTCAAAGAGTGCGACAGAAGCATCAAAAAGAGAGGGACTTTGAGAAATTTATCACAATGTTCAAAAAGTTGGAGGTTAATATGCCATTCCTTGAGGCGCTAGAGCAAATGACGTTGTATCAGAAATTCATGAAAGAAGTAATCACTAAAAAGAGACCTATTGAGGAAGAGCTGAAAACTGTAAATGAGAAGTACAGTGAAGTACCACAAAATAGGAGAATCCCCGCCAAGCAGAAGGATCTTGCATCTATTGCAATACCGTGCACTATAAAAGACAAAAATTTCAAAAAAGTTCTGATTGATTCAGGTGCTAGTGTTAGTCTCATGCCATTATCTATTTATAAAAAGTTGGGAATTGGAAGGGTGAACGATGCGGGAATGAATTTAAAATTTGCAAACCACAAAACTGAGAGATCTTAAGGGCTAGCTAAAGATGTGTTGGTGACGATCGGTGAATTTGTCTTTCCAGTTGACTTTGAGATCATGGATATTCCAGAAGATGAAGAAGTCCCTATCATCCTTGGTCGACCTTTCCTGCTCACTAGTTGGTGCAATTTCAATATTGAAAAAGGCACGGTGACTTTTAAATCTTTTGATGAGGAAATCACTTTAGAAGTGTTGGATAGCAAGAAGCGAAATGAAGGTAAGAGTAAGCAAGTTTCACTTGGAATGATCGAAATGGTTGGAAAAAGCATAAGTACGAACCCCCCTCTTAAAAAATTCTCCGGCATCATCTCTAAGGTTGAAGTCTCTCGGGCATATAGTGCACATGTCAACACTGTAAAATCCATTCGTGAAATCAAGAAAAGAAAGAAAAAGAAACATTGAAGGAAGGATAAGGAAGTTGGAGTTGACTTAAGGCAAGAAGTAGTTCGTATTTCTGAACCTGATCGGTGCTCTGTTGCGAAAAGGTCAAACAACAAAACGTGTAAGCTGAAGTATCCCCCATAGCATTGGGGAGTAACTCGTCGAGCCATGCGACGTTAAACGAAGCGCTACGTGGGAGGCAACCCACGCTTATCTGATTTATTACTTTCTTTTTGCTGTTTGTTTTGTTTTGGTTGCAGGAAATAATCTAGATCCTACATGTGCAAATGATGATGTAGCAATGGTGTTGCATTACCGTCAGCATCCTTAGTAAGGATCTTTGTGAGTGACCTCTCTCGCTCTTGTTCTAACACATTGGGGCCAATGTGTAGTTCAAGTTTGGGGGAGGATTTACTGCTTTTAGTTTTTCCTTTTTGTATGGGTCATGTCTGTTTTGTGTGTTGTTTTATGAAAACCACTCTGAATTCTCCCCGAATTAGAGTCGTAAAATTTTTTCTTGTGAATACTATGATTTTGAGGTGGTCAAGAAAGTATATAGAATTGAGGGAAGAGGAGCTAGAATTAGGGACATTGGGAAAGTTTGGAAATTGAGGTATGACCTGAACACCCTAGATTCCCTGGAGTAAGGAAACGAGTCCAACGTGTAGATTTGTGCCATAGTACTTGGATTTGAGAAGTATTCCCCGATTAATTCATAGTTGTTAGTTCTTGTATTGGCTGGAATTTTGGTAAAACAATGGTGTTGTTAATGATGACATATGCCTGATGTCTTAACATGAGTTCTTAACATTGAGTTGATGTTAAGTTCAGAAGGGTTGCAGTTTTGTATGCTGATGTTAAACCTGATGTCTTGACATCAGTTGACAGAACATCAGAACATCAGTCTGATGTGTTTTAGGGCTGCGTGTGAAAGTGTGTTTTGAGAAGATCTGGTGGAGAGATTGCAGGCGAATATCATGGGACAAATATATTCTGTTGCAATCTTATATTGAGCAGATATTGTTACTATTTTCATGCAAAAAAGATATGGAGAATAATTAGATTAAATTGAAGATTTAATTGAAGATTTGATTGAAGATCTATTTAGTAGCAGAATCTTTTGCAGATTTGGAGCAGCTGATTTGTTGTGATTTGAAGGCCCAAATCTAGTTGGGAAATAGGTTATAAATAGAAGCATTGTAACCTAGTTTTAGTAAGGCAGTCATCATGTAAACTATAAGGGCTGTGTTGTTTGATGAACCACCCGGTTTGTGGGATGGTCATCATGTTTATCTCAAAGCCTGTAGGTAAGAGATGTATTGGTCTTAGAGGAAGCTGTTAAGCAACTCTAAGCATTGTTCTTAGTCATGAGGGTCATGTCTAGGTATTGTTATAGGAGGGTGTCTTCTATTTTTATGTATTTGGAGAGTTGTTGGAAATCAAGTTGTTGATGCAGTAACTGATATGTTGACTGCTAGACATCATTGCGATGATTGGAAGTGAGATGGAGTCTCTTACCTAGGGAGAACTTAGGTAGAAGGGTCATTGGATAGGGATTAAGTGAGTAGATTATCAACTGGTATTGTTGAGTCTGTTATTTAATACTGCTAATAGTGGACTTCCTTCCTGGCTTGGTATGCCCCCAGATGTAGGTTGTTAGACCGAACTGGGTGAACAAATTCTGTGTGCACTTTTCTTTTCAGCAACTTATTTAATTGTCTATAATTGCCTTGCTGTTTATGTCAGACCAGATGTCTCGACATCATGTAGGACATCTGGGATCTGTTATACCAGAATTTTAATTAGTATCAGAGCAGACATCCTGTCTGTTTCTGGATGAGATCTAGGGAAGATACTTTCTGGTTCATGAGAAAGGAAGATAGTTTTGCTGAGTTATGGACTTGGTCCGTTCATATAGTTGTTTGTTTGATCCCTTGAAGTGAAGGATGGACTATTCATGACAGGGTATGTATTGGACTTGTCTGTTATCAGGTGTGTAGCTTTGGTAGAGAACTGCTGTTGTGAGTTTGATTTATTTTCAAACTTTTTTTTGGCACTTGGATTATGGTGATGGTGTACAAGGATTATTGAGTAGTGCGTGAAGAGTGTTGAGGAGTTGTTGTGTGTTCCGCTGCATGGTATCTGATGTAACCCTGGTTATTTCTTGTGTCTCTGGTGGTGAGACTTTAGGAAGGTATTTTCTTGGAAAGACTTTAGAGTTTGGTCTCCTCAGCAGAAGAAGAATATATTTCAAATCAGGTATTGAAGACCAATCTGTCCAGAACACTGATTCCTTCCTTCTCAATTTTCTTGGTGGTGAAAGAAGAGGGTGGAGCCAAAGCAAAAGATTATCACTGTCAAATCTTTCATGCGGGAGTGAAGATCTTGATAAGTTATCTCTTAAGCGTATTTATGGTGTCCAATGTAGTTCTAGTATATCTGAAGATGAATTATCTTGTGAAGATACATCATGAACTGGAGGAAGTTTCATCAAGAAAGAAGCTGAGCTTGATATGTCAATCCTAATGTCTCGACATCGCGCTACACATCAGCTGTTTATGGTAAATACTGAGTCAAAGTCCTATTAGATTGTAGCTGCTTTGAAGGATCACTGAAGCTGTGAAGTTGAACAATTTTTGAGTTGCTGTTCATAATGTCATAGCATCTCAGCTGGAGCTGGTTGAAGAAAAGGTAGTAATCTTGATAGCAGAAGAGAAGGAGATGATCCCTGTTGAAGCTAAAATGTCTGAGGACAATTTTACAGGGAAAATGCATCCAAGAGTTTGTGTGCAGTAGCAGTGTAAATCAGCCTGTGGTCAATTGGTGTATGCATGAGCTCTTTCAATTTTGTGGCTTGAAGGATTGGAAGTAGCAGATTGTCTATGGTATGTTATCACTCTTAAGTTAGACAAAAGATCTGAACCTTGTGCTTATAAGAAGAAGCTTCTGGAAGAGTGTGTTATGCAAGTTACTGCAGTTTTGTTGGTCTGATCTTGGAAGTTGATCAGATGTTGATATGTTCTTGTGTGTTTGCTGCAAGATATATGTGTGGATTACTATGGTTGTAGTCTCCAAATCCTAGTAGATGTTTAATGTGATTTAGACTGATGTCGGAACTGGTGTTGAAACATCACTTCAGTTCTTTGCTCAGGGTGGAGTGAAAGATCAAGACACTGACCTAACCTGGAAGGCTTTTGTGGTATGAATGGTTGTCATAATGGTTGTCATGAAGAAGATTCAGAAGATGCTAGAATCTGAAGAAGGGTTAAACCACAGGGATTTAAGATCAATTGCTATTTGTGATATTCACAAGTATTTAATTGATTATCCTTGATAGACAAGATTAAGGATGTTCTCACAATTATTTTAACATCTTTTCATCAGAGGATTGGAGAATCATGGGAGGGGTTCTACATTCGCTCACAAGTTGCCTAGGTGTTGACCTGGGATTATTGCTTAACATCTGTTCCTAGAAAGTATTGTGAATGACTTGTCCAGATGGTGGTGCTATTGAAGATGAAGACGGAAGACTATGAAGACATCATAATCTTGTTGGTTACAGCTTGGATCAGTTTATTTCTGATCTAAGTGGTTTGGAGCATGGTGTTTGCTCTGGTTGTGAAGGTCGAGGATAAGTGGCAGTTATCTCTAGCTTTCTACTGACGGCTCTACTAAAGGAAGTGACTTTCTTTAGTATTGCTATGGGGTAGTCTTGGACTACTTATTTTATGAATATTCAGACGTGGTAGGAGTTTCTAAGCAGGATGGAGGTTGTCTACTCAAACTTGATTGTTGAATCAAGTCTATGAGAGCATGGAAATCTGTTTCTGCAAAGGGAGGAGGTTCTTCTGAGTGGCAGAAGGTAGAGCTGAATTCAACAGTTGGGTGACATAATGTTCTGACATCTAGCTTAACATCAGAAGTCTCAACTGGTGATGTGGCACATCAGCTTTTGATAGGGTGATCTACAGGAATGAATAATTGGATGCTTTAAAAAGATCGTTCTCATAGCAGTTTGCGGGAGCTGTAGGAAGGAGAAGATGTTACATGACCATGGCTTAGGGAGTCTAAGTGTGTTTGCTATTGAGCAATTGGATCAAGTGACTTGAAGATCTGGTTTCCTTGGTGGATCAGGATATCTTTGTGAGAGTTCTGACAAATGTGAAAAAGGTCAAAATGTGGCATTTGGCTGTTTTCATATGAGGATTCATGCTTGAGGTGATCAAACTGTGGCATTTGGTTGATCTCAGAAGTGAATTCGAAGAATCAAGATAATCAGAGTGTGGCAACTGGTTATTATTGAGGATTGTCTTGGAACAAGTTACTCTTGGGCAGAAGGGTGATGAGTTGGAGACTCAAGGAGATTATTTTTCTTGAAGGTGGATGAGAGTTTATTCCTCTGGTTCTTTGTATTACTATGCTAGAGTAAGTCCAGTTGGTGGAGCATATCAAGAATCATGGTGTTGATGTTTTGGTGTGTGGAAGATGTTCTAACTTGTGATAGGACATTATCTGGGATGATTACCTACATTGTATCTAACGAGAATCTACCTAATCATATGGGAGAATGATGAAGTAGAAGGTCTGCTTTGGAAGGAGAATGTAGAGAAGACTGAAGTAGATCAGGTATTGATTGCTTGAAAGTCTGAATATGGATATTCATCAATTGATCCAAATGTCAAAGATAAATGATTGGATATGTATTGCTAAAGGCAGAAGAAAAGCCTGTGAAGGGGACATAGCCCTATTGTCAAGTTATGCTAGAGAGTAGTTGATCAGCCTGGCAAGATGTGGAGTTTTGGAGCATGTGAAGATAACAAACCAAGAGGGAATCATGTGAGTATAATAATTTGCAGTCTGAACTCTTTGCTTCAGAGAGGGTGTGCGAGCTCATGGTATTCAGGTGTGTATGTTAACCTGAATAAGCTGCTCTGACTGTGTTTTATTGGGAGCTTCTTGAAGGACTTCTATACGAAATGAGTCCTCTGAATGGTAATGAGAAGCTGATGTCCCCAAAAGATGTTGTTGAATGGTGATGTTGTAACATCATGATTGCTGATGGTTATATTTGGAAGATGATTGAGAGTGTGCGTGTGGAGTTGGATGCTCAAGCATTTTTGTCAGAAGAGATGTTTCTGACTATGTGAATTAGAATGTGGAGATTCTGGTCTTGTTTTTAGTAGTTTGTTCTAGCAAAGCATGACTACTAATTTTGAAGACTTCACTAGTATCAACAACTACTGGTGGATGTAATGGTAGAGGGATTATGATGTGATCTGATCAGAACATTTTTTTAGAGAGTTGTTCCTTCTTTTGCTACAAGTATCTCTTGAAGAGATTAGATCTCAGTAAAGCAGAGAATTTGTGGAGTCTGTGAGCAGTGTCAAACAAGTCAGGATACTTGGTTGTGTTCTCCAAAAGTGAAAGTACAATGTGTGAATGTGCCCAGCAAGTGTGCTCAAATGTTCATCTCCATCTAGAGCATTAGTTAACCATGACAGGGGGAGGACTTGTCTATGGATTCTGCAGCAAAGGTGCATATATTGTGAAGCTTGCATGCTGATCAAGCTTGTGGAGATTGGTTGCCTCTTATGAGGAGATAATGTCAGATAACATGTTATGACATTAGGCTGTTGGATGGCATGTTGGTGTGGACATGAATGGTTCTAGCCATGTGAAGCTAATTGTTTGTATCATGTGCGCACATGCTTCTGAGGAGAAGTCTGAAGACAATTTTATGCAGTTTTGGAAAAACTTTGTGAGGGTCTTTGTTAATGGGAGATGTCACACTTGTATTTATGTGTGTTATTAATTCTAAGTAAGAGGAGTTTACTTAGAGTTTAGTGGAAGGCATTGTGAGTGTGCTTCAGAACTTGTGGATGATTGTGTGAAGCATTCCTGACTGGATGGATGAAGACTGTGTCTGGATTTTCCAAATGCTATGATGTATTGGTCAAGGAGCATCAGTTGTGAAATATAAGGGGAGAAATTCTGTCTGTACTAGTGTGGTACTTGGATTGTTTGAGGATTAAGCATTTTGTGAATGCAGGTGTGTTGAACAGAGGGTGCGTTCTTGAAGACATGAAGATGAGTCTTATGTTTTCCATTCATTTAAGTTGTTCTTCTTGCAAAGGAGCACTGGTTATCTTAGATAGGGAGAGTTGATATTTTGTTGAAGAAGTTGTTTATCCAGATTGTAATGTCAGACAAGATGTCGTGACATTGTGTTACTGGTGAAGTTCATGGTGTACTTGACAGTTTAGACCTGGTTCTATAGATTTGTGTGTCAATGGATTGAATCAGAAGTATACATTTACACCAATGTTTGTCAATTTGGCAAAAAAGGGGGAGAGAATGTACAGTAGTAGTTGTTGAGTCTGAGTTTGTTCTGAGTATGTTTGTCCAATTATGGCTAAAAAGGGGGAGAGTTAGCCTAGCTGTTGCCTAGTTGTCTGTTGTGGTTCTAGGCTTGAGGGGGAGTGTGTAGTTTGTGCAGCTGTTTTACTGGTTGCAGTTTTGAGGGGGAGTTGCTGCTGCTAGTTGTGTGCTGATGTTAGTTTGTATGGTGTTTTTTCCGCAGCTGGTATCTCTGGTGTAGGCTGAGATTGTTTTAGCCAAAATTAGCCAAAGGGGGAGATTGTTAGTTCTTGTATTGGCTGGAATTTAGATAAAACAATGGTGTTGTTAATGATGTCATATGTCTGATGTCTTAACATGAGTTCTTAACATTGAGTTGATGTTAAGTTCAGAAGGGTTGCAGTTTTGTATGCTGATGTTAAACCTGATGTCTTGACATCAGTTGACAGAACATCAGAACATCAGTCTGATGTGTTTTAGGGCTGCGCGTGAAAGTGTGTTTTGAGAAGATCTGGTGGAGAGATTGCAAGCGAATATCATGGGACAAATATATTATGTTGCAATCTTATATTGAGCTGATATTGTTACTATTTTCATGCAAAAAGATATGGAGAATAATTAGATTTAATTGAAGATTTAATTGAAGATTTGATTGAAGATCTATTTAGTAGCAGAATCTTTTGCAGATTTGGAGCAGGTGATTTGTTGTGATTTGAAGGCCCAAATCCAGTTGGGAAATAGGTTATAAATAGAAGCATTGTAACCTAGTTTTAGTAAGGCAGTCATCATGTAAACTATAAGGGCTGTGTTGTTTGATGAACCACCCGGTTTGTGGGATGGTCATCATGTTTATCTCAAAGCCTGTAGGTAAGAGATGTATTGGTCTTAGAGGAAGCTGTTAAGCAACTCTAAGCATTGTTCTTAGTCATGAGGGTCATGTCTAGGTATTGTTATAGGAGGGTGTCTTCTATTTTTATGTGTTTGGAGAGTTGTTATAAATCAAGTTGTTGATGCAGTAACTGAGATATTGACTGCTAGACATCATTGCGATGATTGGAAGTGAGATGGAGTCTCTTACCTAGGGAGAACTTAGGTAGAAGGGTCATTGGGTAGGGATTAAGTGAGTAGATTGTCAACTGGTATTGTTGAGTCTGTTATTTAATACTGCTAATAGTGGACTTCCTTCCTGGCTTGGTATGCCCCTAGATGTAGGTTGTTAGACCGAACTGGGTGAACAAATTATGTGTGCACTTTTCTTTTCAGCAACTTATTTAATTGTCTATAATTGCCTTACTGTTTATGTCAGACCAGATGTCTCGACATCATGTAGGACATCTGGGATCTGTTATACCAGAATTTCAATAGTGATAGTCCGACATGACTAAAAAGAATTGCATGTATAGGGTTGATTGAGAGAATGACTTAAGGCACTGAAAAAGTGAATAATGGCGATAAAGACAACTAATCCTTCTAAGTTGGGTAACCCTCACCCGGTTACTTAGCCTAACGGTAGTTGAATCTCAATTGTCGTCCCAAAGTGGACTAAGAAACGCCAATGCGCGAGAAAAGAAAAAAGAAGAATAAAGGTGCCTAGAAAAAGTCTTGATCAATTTTGTACATGTGAGGGAAAATGATAAAAATGCCTTAATCTGATTATCCAAATGAAAGGGGTAGAAAATCAAAGAAAAGACTTAAGCCCAAAGCATAGTTGGAGAGGTAACCGAAAGGGGGATTTAGGTCTGTGGTTTTATCGCGGTATGTGCTTGTGTAATACCTTCATTAACGGACGATTACCAAGAGAACTAGTTCTAACCGATCGGAACAAAGGCTCACGTATGAGTATCGACACACCTTACCTTCATAAGTTTTTCATTTGATATGTACCGTTTGATCTGAAAAATATTTATGTAAGTTTGTTGCTTGAGGTCAATCAAAGGTTTAAGTTTGGGGGAGTTTGATCGGTGGTTTTTATGCGTTATTTAATCATTAATTTTAGTTAGTTTTATTATAGGTTTAATTTCATTTTATTCCCGTTTACCACATTTTATGCTTGGTTTATGTCTTTTTTATGTTTTGAGGTTCAGATAAGCATTCACGAGGAATCAGAGCGAAAACCAGGAAAAAGCGCAAGAATTCATAGAAAGTTGCATGTGCGTGTCAGGATGCCTGGACAAAAAAAAATCAACAAACATAAAATATATTGGGCAACCAATTTTATTATCTATACTATGTTATATTTCTCTTCATTAGCTTTCCGACGCTTGGAACGGGGACCAAAACGGACTTATGGATCAAAAGTTATGATCGAAACAATTCCGGTTATAAAATCCCGTGAGCTGACACGGCCGCCCGTGTTGGCTGACACGACCCATGTCAGCAGATGAGTTTTGGCAAGAAAAAAAAGGACTTTTGGGACGGGAGAAGAATTTTACAATCAAGATTAGAGAGATCAAGGTTTTCGGAAGGTAAAAGGTTTTCATGAGCGGAAGCAATTGAAGATCAAAAGTCATCCAAATTCTTGTAATGTTTAATCTTTATCTTGTAATTTTTTATCTGAATACTATGAGTAGATAAACCCCCCAATGCTAGGGGGTGTACCTTAATTTCATTTGTAATGACTCAAATTTCCATTGTTCTATGAGATATTGCTTTTTCCTTAATCTTTTGTTATGCAATGTTTTTAATGCTTTTTCGATCGGACAAATTGAAATTGATTTATGGTTAGGATTTAGGTCGGACTAACCAACCTAACGCTTTTGCATAATGATATTACAATAGATATTGCCTAGGAATGGGGATATCCTATAATAACCGAATTATTTGTGATCAAATATAATGCTTGTGATTCTTTCTTGACCGCTAAGGAATTAGGGTAAAGACAGAATCTCAAAGGTTTTTCTGCTAAGAAATTAGGGAAAAATAATCTTAAGAATCGGTAAGGTTCGTTTAGAGTAATGTCACCTAGAATAAGGATTGAGAGTTTTTGCAGTGCAATTCATACACTTTCCTCTAGCATGATTCTCATAACTGTTTTAAGTAAAGTTTATAATTTTTTTCATTTTATTATTGTTAGTTATAATTTCTCAACAATCAAACCACAAGGAAACTTTTGTTTAATTGAATTAGCATCTGCACTTACAATAACGCGCAGTCCTCGAGATCGATTCTGGGGATAACCCCTATTATTACTACATCGTAAAAATAGTACACTTGCTATTTTAACGATCAGGGTGCCAAGAATGCCATCTACATGCCGGCATTCAACATGTTCCTGCAAGCGAATTACATTTCATTGTGAAACCTTGGCCTTTCACAGGTTGAGCTTTGGATTTAGTCGGTGAAATTCGACTAGCATCATCCAAGAGTCAGAAATACATTTTAGTGGGAATAGATTATTTCACTAAATGGATTGAGGCTATACCACTGGTAGACGTGGATCAGGATGCAGTGATCGAATTCATTCAAAAGTATATTATTTATAGGTTTGGAATCCCAGAAACTATTACAACAGATCAGGGATCAGTTTTTACTGGTCGAAAGATGACAAAATTTGCTAAAGAAATAGGATTCAAACTTTTAACATCCATACCCTATTATGCTCAGGCTAATGGTCAAGTCGAAGCAGAAAATAAAGTGGTGATTGGGTTAATTAAGAAGCATGTGGGGCAGAAGCCAAGGAATTGGCATAAGGCATTGGACCAAGTTTTGTGGGCTTGTCGAACTTTCCCTAAGGATGCTACAAATACTACGCCTTTTCGACTAACATATGGTCATGATGTTGTGTTACCAGTCGAAATTTATTTGCAGTCAACCAGAATTCAGAGACAACATGAGATCCCATCTGATTCCTATTGGAATATGATGTTGGACGAATTGGTTGATTTAGACGAAGAAAGACTAAATGCCTTAGAATTATTAGAAAGGCAAAAGAAGAGAGTGGAAAAGTCATACAACAAAAAGGTGAAAGTTAAATTATTTTTTACTGTAGATTTAGTTTGGAAAGTAATTTTGCCCATGGTCAGAAAGATATAACTCTGGGTAAGTGGTCCCCTAAGTGGGAAGGTCCTTTTCAAATTATTAAAGTATTTTCCAATGAAGCATATGAGATCAAAGAGTTAAACGAAGATAGAAGAATCTTGAGGGTAAATGACAAGTATTTAAAGAAATATAAGCCTATGAAGGTGAGGAAAGCACAAGAAAGGGGGATCTTGAATTGGGGTTTTAAAAAACAAAAGCTTTTTTATTCACTCTATCAAAACCACAGCTATTCAACAACAAAGAGAAATACGCTTTGATTTTTATACTGGTTCACTTGAAAATATCAAAGTTAATCCAGGCCACCCACCAAGGTGATTTCGCCTTATACCCAAGGACTTAATCCACTATAATCAACTGATTACAACTGCACTAGCAACCGCTGGTGACTAACAAACCATAAAGACACACAGTCTATGTCTTCTCAAGGATTCTGACCTAACTGGTCCCTTAAGGAATTACAAATAACTGTTTGATTACAAGGTTGTGTTTACAAAGATTGCTTCTATATAAGCAGGTATAAATAAATTAAAAACACAATACACTTAAAGAAAATTTTAACACAAGTTATGACAACAGTCTTGCATGTGTCTTGCGTCTATACTTTTCTTCAAGTCTTCAAGTATTTATATAGCCAAAAAAAGATCCGTTGGAGGGCAGATCTAGTATTCTTCAGGAATGAGATGGTGACTTAAGTAACAGTTTAATACGGAGGGGACAAGAATCGTACTACCTCAATTTCCTTACTCCACGAAATCCGCTTAGTGGAAGGAATATTGGTTTGTACTATGTACTATTTTTCCCACGTATAAACTCGTTCTTATCTTATTCTTCAGCGGCTTTTGGATAAAACATTGTTTGAAGCATGAGATAAAAGAGTTGATTTTGCTTGAGTTCAGAAACTTCAATCATCAATCAGAAGCTTGATCACATCAATATCTGACTTTAGATTGTTCAGAGCTTTAGAACCTTCAGCGTTTAATATTTGAAAGCTTGAGTTTAGAAACTTCAATCATCAATCAGAATCTTGATCACATCAATATCTGACTTGAGATTCTTGAGAGTTTTAGAACCTTCAGCTTTAAATATTTGGAAGCTTGAGTTGTCTTCATAAGTGAATTGATCAGAGTCACACGTCAGACGCAAGAGCCAAGAGAACGTTGCAGCAACAACATACAGTTTCCTTAGAAGCTTCTTATCCGTGAGTTTGAGTAGAAGCAATTTAGATCAATATATTCAGAAACTTGTAACGTTCCACGTTCAAGAGTCAGAATCAAAGTTGTTTGCTAAATATACACAATAACAAACCGTTAGGTTACCAAAATTGTTCTCACACAAATACTGACTTGTTATCATAAAAAATCAGAGATACAAATGCAGAACCAAATCTTGTTCTAACAATCTCCCCCTTTTTGATGATGACAAAACACTGTATTTTGATGAACAATTTTTGTCGGGTAATCACCAAAAACATATATAAGAAAGAAGCACAAAGCTCCCCCTGAAATGAGCAACTCTATAAAGATGATCAGAATGAAAGAACACTTCCCTGATTAACCTTTTGTAGGAGTAGATGAACCTTCTGTTCAAAAGAAGTGGTTTATTTGTCATAAGTTTCTTGAATTTAGCGCATATAAACTTCTGATGAGTTTTATTTCTGATCAATTAAAAAAACTTGAATTATATTTGAAGTCTTTTCTCACTCAAGATGATTCAGAAGTTAGCATATCTTCTGAGTTTGGGCTTCATACATTATGTTCTGATTTTTCAGATATTTCTTATATAACATAAATTTTTCCGGAAAGCAAAACAACCAACATAATATCCTTTTAAACAAGAGTTAGTGCGAATATTTGGAATGTTTGGGTTTGATTCAAGAGAAATTAGGTATATCAAAATCAATACTTTCTCCCCTTTTTTATTAGCAATAAAAAAGAAATGCAATAAAATGCAACAGATGCAACAAAAGGATAATATTCATTTATTAACGGAAATAACGCCAGAGGCACAAAAGTACATAAGCAAGGAGAAATACAAACAACAGACAGACAGAAAAACAAAACAGTTAACCAAACACATGAAATGAGAGAACAGATTCTGATACACCAACAAGAACACCCACCCACCAACCATCAAAAATCCTGCACCTTATCAACTCTTTCACATCTTTCTTCAACCGCAGCATTTTCTGGTCCAAGTCTTTTGGCTAATCCAATGATTTCAGCCTTGAAGAACATCCCATGCATAATTCTTCCATAAGGAATGAAGGACTTATGCTGATTTCTGGAGATTTCAACAGAATACTTCATATGATTGAAGATAGTTTTAGGCAGGTTGACCCAGATGTTGTATATCAAGAAGTAGATAAAGAGTCTATCATCATGAGACAGAGCATCTTTGGCCACTCCTCGGGGTCAAAAGTTGGTTAGCAGGAGTTGAAACCACATTTTAGCGGTGGGAATGAGCCCTTCAGGATTGTAAGGTTCATATCTGTGAAGAAAAGCATCATGAATGGCAATGAGTTCTTCAACAAAGGAGTAGGTCAGACGAAAATCTTCAACGGGGACTCCAGATTGGACACAGTTGATGGCTTGAGCAATGGAGGTAGGTGTTATAATGAATGAAACTCCATAAACAGAAGACCAGATAGAGTTGTTATCTTCGCCAATCCTTGCATATGTCCAAAATTCCTTCACAAGGATCGGATAGATAAGTCCATGTAAGATTGTGTAGTAACCAGACCATCCTTGAATCTGCATGTTGGTAGATATGTTCAAACCTGAGTCTCTTAGTCTGGTAAGGTTAGGCCTTTTCTCAAAGATTACTTCCATGACTTCTTCATTGCCAAAAAAGGTTTTGATATACATAGTGTCAAAAATAGGATAATGAAGATTTGAAAGACTGAGGAACAGAAATGAAGAGGAGTTTGATATATAGAGAGAAGAAATGTATCAGCAATAAATAACAATAAAGTTTAGATGAATTGACACAAAAATTTATCATTTCCCAAACAAGTGACGTAGGACACAAGCAGAGTAAGAGACAAAGATATCAAGGAATATGAAAGGAGTGGAGTTATCTCTTATTGAAAGGAATATCCAAAAGGTCACAAATTAGGTAAACGTTATTCAAATCTTGACATCAGTCAATAAATACGAATAAATGTATACTTAAAAGTGGCAAAAAAAAATCTGACAAGGAATAAAGATTGAGAATAGAAACACTTAGTCTTAAGAAATCTTTAACTCACATATGTCTTAACGAATGCACAATAATAGGGGAATGTGTAAAGATTTAAACTATTCTCAAGTAGGTTACCAAACCCAATGTGTCAAATCATGATTACGTATGTTCATCAAATGGGACAGTTGTCACCACTAGCGTTCACACGTTCTCAGATGAAAAAACAACAATTAACGTTGTAACTGTTCACAATCCAGAAGACAAATCAAAAGATTTTCTTCTGAAAAGAAACATTCTAATTCATGAAACTTCCTTACTTCAGAAAGCTCATGTTTCAGAATCAGACGCATAATAAAATAAACAAATAAATTCATCAAACTCTTATTTCAGAAGTTCTATGACTTAACACATTGAAATTTTATCAACTCATTCTGGACACGGTTTTATAAATAAGTTTTTTAGAATGAATACGAATCTATCTTCAGCAAGGGGTTTTTTGAAAATATCAGCCCATTGATGGTCTGTATCTACAAATTTTAAATGAAAAATGCCCTTCTGAACATAGTCACGTAAAAAATGATGTTTTATTTCAATATGTTTGGCCCTAGAATGTAGAATAGGATTCTTGGAAAGACAAATAGCAGAAGTATTATCACAGAAGATAGGATTGTTACTCTCAGAAATCTGATAATCTTCTAACTGACTTTTCATCCAAAGAATCTGTGTGCTACATCCGGAAGCTGCAATATATTCAACTTCAGCTGTTGATAAAGCAATTGTGGGATCGGATTGTGATAAAGCAGTTGATAATCTTCTAGACCATGAGATCATATTGTCTCCCAGAAATTGACAACTTCCAGAAGTACTTTTTCTTTCTATTCTATCTCTAGCATAGTCAGCATCACAATAGCCTACCAGTTTGTACTCAGATGATTTTCTATAGAATATCCCGAGGTCAGAAGTACCTTTCAGATACTTAAATATTCTTTTAACAGTTGCTAAGTGAGTTTCTCTAGGATCTGATTGGAAGCGAACACATAGGCACATGCTGAATAGGATATCTGGTCTAGAAGTAGTCAGATAAAGGAGAGATCCAATCATACCTCTGAATAACTTCTGTTCTACCTTACCACTTACCTCTTCTTTCTCCAGAATACACGTAGGATGCATTGGAGTTTTTGCTGGCTTGCATTCTGACATGTTGAATTTCTTCAGAAGTTCCTTAGTATATTTGCTTTGATGAATATATGTTCCTTCAGTTTGTTGATCAATTTGAATACCCAGAAAGAACTTCAGTTCTCCCATCAAGCTCATTTCAAATTTAGCCTGCATTAACTTAGAAAATTCCTTGCACAAGTATTAGCAGAACCAAATATAATATCATCAACGTAAATTTGCACAGCAAGAATCTCATTTTTATAGGTTTTACAAAAGAGTGATGTATCCACTTTTCATCTGGTAAAGTTATTTTCCAAAAGAAAGTTACTTAGCCTTTCATACCAAGCTCTGGGAGCTTTTTTCAGACCGTATAATGATTTTTTTTAAGTTTGAAAATGAAATCTGGGTTTTCAGAACTTTCAAAACTAGGAGGTTTGTGCACATACACTTCTTCAGAAATATACCCGTTTAAGAATGCACTCTTTACATCCATCTGATATAAAGTGATGTTATGATTTACAACAAAAGAAATTAATGAGCGAATAGATTCTAACTTGGCAACTTGTGCAAAGGTTTCAATATAGTCTATTCCTTCTTGCTGACTATAACCTTGTGCTATCAATCGTGCTTTGTTTCTTACGACCTCACCTTTTTCATTAAGCTTGTTTCTGAATACCCGTCTGGTTCCAACGACGTGGATACCTTTTAGTTTCTGAACAAGATCCCAAACATCATTTCTGGTGAAATGATTTAGTTCTTCTTCCATAGCCAGAATCTAGTCGTTGTCTTGAAGAGCTTTATCTATAGAGGTTGGTTCGATGAGAGAGACCAAGCCAAGAAGAGTTTCTTCCGAAGGTTTGAATGATGATTTGGTTCTGACCAGCGCGTCTTTATCTCCCAGAATCAATTCTTCAAAATGAGAGGTTCTTGGTCTACTTTTCTTTTGAAGAGATGCTCCAACAATAGTTTCTGATTGAGTTATTTCTGAGTCTTTAGTTTCAGCAGTTGTATCTTTATCTCTAGAGTCTTTATCTTTAGGTTCTGAGAAGGTGATTTCTAAATCTGCAAGTTTCTCAACTAGCTTTGACTTTTCAGGGTCAAGATTATCATTGAATCTAACATGAATTGATTATTCAATAATTCATGTTTTTGTGTTATAGATTCTGTAGCCTTTTTGAGCGTTCAGAATATCCTAACAACAAACACTTTTGAGCCTTAGAATCAAACTTGCCAAGATTCTCCTTAGTATTTAGCATAAAACATGTACAACCGAAGGGATGAAAATAAGATATGTTAGGCTTTCTGTTCTTCCATAATTCATAAGGAGTCTTACCCAAAATAGGTCTAATAGAGATCCTGTTCTGAATATAACATGCTGTGTTTACTGCCTCTACCTAGAAATGCTTAGCCATATCAGTTTCTTGGATCATGGTACGAGCCATTTCTTGCAAAGTCCTATTCTTCCTTTCTACAACTCCATTTTGTTGTGGAGTTCTAGGACAGGAGAAATAATGGGAAATGCCATGAGAATCAAATAGATCCTCAAAGTATCTGTTCTCAAATTCTCCGCCATGATCTCTTCTGACTTTGACCATTTTGCAATTCTTCTCTATTTGCACTTGAGAGCAAAAGGTAGAGAACACAGAATGCGACTCATCCTTGTATTTCAGGAACTTTACCCATGTCCAACGACTATAGTCATCAATTATAACTAATTCATACTTCTTTCCACTGATTAAAACAGTTTTCACTGGCCCAAACAAATCAATGTTTAGAAGTTCTAATGGTTTAGAGGTGGAAACAACATTTTTAGCTTTAAAGGAAGTTTTAGAGAACTTGCCTTTCTGACATGCTTCACAAAGAGCATCTGAAGCAAACTTCAGGTTTGGTAAGCCTCTGACTAGTTCAAGCTTATTTAGCTGAGAAATCCTCCTCATTCTAACATGGCCTAAATGTCTATGCCATGCCCATTGCTCTTCATTAACAGACACTAAGCATTTGACATTGTGTTCACAGAGATCAAAAAGTCTAATATTGTAAATGTTGTTTTTCCTCTTTCCGTTAAAAAGGATTGAGCCATCTTTCTGACTGACAACCTTATAGGACTTTTGATTAACGATGATATCATAACCATTGTCACTAAGATGACTGATAGACAATAAGTTATGCATCAAACCATCGACCAGAAGAACATTAGTAATAAAGGGAAGTTTACCATTACCGATAGTTCCAGAGCCAATGATTTTTCCTTTCAAGTTTCCTCCGAAACAACAAAGCCTCCAGGATTAAGTTTAAAACTTTGGAACATATGCCTTCTTCCCGTCATGTGTCGTGAGCAACCACTATCCAGGTACTATGATTGGTGTCTCAGTTGAGCTGCTAAGGATGTCTGCAACATAAATTATCTTTTCCTTAGGTACCCACTTTCTGGGTCCTTTTTTGTTAATTTTCCCAGAGTGTTTAGCAACTTTGGGTTTATGTGCAACAGAATAATCAAGTGGTATTTATACATGATATTTAGGCTTAGAAACAGATTTCTGTGTCGGTGGAGGTTTCTACGCAAGCTCAAAATAAACAAGTTCTGTGCCAGCAGGTGTCGCTCCCAGGATTTTCATCCAAGTACGAACGCGAAAGTGGCACCGAAACAGAGTCGCCAACAATGTATATTTATCCCAAGAGAGGGAAAGGAAACACTGCATAAACCTGGAGGAAAGGAAAGAGCATGGTATTACGCAAGAGGAAGGTATTAGCACCCCCTCGCGTCCATCGTACCCGATGGGATCCACGCTTGCTTGTCTCGATCAAAGGGTGTAAGGAAAGGATGCTGGAAAAGAACCTGCTAGCTGGAGAACGGGAAAAGAAAGGAGAGAGAAAGAGAAATAAATGTAGGGAAAATAAAAGAAGTGCTCGAATGGGCCCTACCCCACTGCCTACGTATCTCATCGGGAGCATGAGAATCAGATCGACGTAGTTCCCCTCACCTAGGGAAAGTTGTTTGTGTTTTTTAGGGAACAACTAATGTTCTAGCTCAGGTGTTGCGGGCTCGTCAAATTGAGTGCGTTACCGTCTTGCAAGAGAACGAGGAGAAGCATGTTCGTATGTTGAGAATGAGTGAGATGAGAAAAGAATTCCTGAAGGAAAGACGTTATTGTTTGTTTGAAGTTTTTAAAGAAAGAAGTGTTTTGATTGTTTTTTTTTTGTTTTGTAACACGTATTGCATTCAAGTCTATCGTATAGGATCGAATGCATCGCATGGTCGTCCTAACAGGCCGTATGCTAAACACTCTAGGAAGGTGGAGAGAAACCCCCCTCCTTCCATTTCCCATACTTTAGGTTTAAGTGCAATACATGTTATGCCATCATTAAGTATTTTTTACTTTCGTTTTTGAGATGAGAAGAGAAGACTCAAGTTGAAAAGAAAACACTAAAGGGAATCTAATTTGTTCCTAATGTTATCATGCAAAGGTGGCCTTAATGTCAGAATCAAGAGGGAAGTCTACCTAATGTTTTCATACATGGATTGCTATCCTAATGTCTCTCCTACCTCTGACTTAATCGAAAATTAAGTGAAGCTAGGAATCCTACGGGATCATGTCATTAGACAGGTAAACACAGGATAAATCAATCACAAAATGGACTAAAAGCACCGAAAGGGTAAACAGTTTCAGTCAAAGTAAAAGGGGAGCTTTAGCCAAGGGGTCATATCAACCGAGGCAAATAAGCTAGGTGTGGGAAATAGGGGTGCTCGCCCAATGGTATCACGAACCAAGGAGAGCAGAGTAAGAAAGGGGAAGATGTGAATCAGATCACATAAGCATCAATATTGGTCAATGCGAGCTATAGACAAAGCGTGGGGGTTTGATTACTAAACCCTTCTTCCACTGATGGACTCAACAACAAGAGCAGGTAATGTTCAGAGCTTCAATCATGTAATGAGAGCTAAGAGCGACTCAACTAGAATAACGGGGGTCGTTTGCGAACCCTGCCTTCCGTCAATTGCCTCTTTAGAGGTCTTCAGCACAATATCAAACAAGCATAATCATGTCCTCACTTGAGGGCTTTCCATACAATCCTACTTATCATGGCAGCGACTATTCCTACTTCTCATGGCATTCGAAAGCATTAAAGAGAAGTGACGAGATAAGAGGTCCTACCAAACGGATATGAATTCGTAGCAAAGCAACGAAAGCGCAACGAAAGCAAGTCACGAAAGCACCTATAAACATATAGCAAACCAAGTTAGAAACAAGCTTTTATTTACAAAATGAAATGGTCACACCACCTTTGGAATGTCTCCTTTATGTACCTTGCACATGTGAATCAAAGACATTAGTAATAACAAGAGAGTGTATGTACAACATGAAACCTAAGTGTAATGGCTATGTACATTTGAGTCACACGGGTCAAAGTGAAAAACCTAAAAGGATTATGAAATTACAAGTCGAGTTACAACTATGCTACAAGACTAATCTCCTTTGAAGTTAAAGGTAAACCAACAAAAGGAAGCCGTTACGAGTTAGATGAATTGAATTAAAACGTGAAAATGGACCAAAGTCAGAAGTGAAACAACTTATACACATGCTTAAATCCAATCTCGAAGTGTCCAAAGGTTTGTATCAAACTCTCTCTCCAAAGTCAATTCATTCCATGAGCAACATCACATTTAAACTTCTCATACAAGTATGTAAAATTGTCACTCAAGTAATGCAAGTGAAATGACATGGTAAGGCAATGTTAAAGCTCACACACCAGAGGCAGATGACCTATAAAATGTCCTAATTGAATCCCAAAACAATCATGAACATGGCATACAAACGGCATCAAAAGAAGTGGTCAAAATGAAACACAAATTCAAGTTCACATACACACAAAGGAGGCATCATTTAAAGCGTGTGAAATGATCAACGGCAATACTCAAGCATGTCTCAATTGTGCATCAAAATACACTTAAGAATGTGCTAAAACTCATATTCAAATTTGGCTCAAAGTGCCCTCATACAAGTCCTAAACATAACTTATTTCTACGCATGCATCAATACGCCATGTTTACTTTGAAAAATGGGTGAAAAATAGCAAAATGCGCTTGAAAATTATGGGTAATCAACCAAGTCATTCCAAGTCCAGTAGGTAATCACATGAAAAAGATAGGATTCATACCATGCACCAAACATATTCAATCAATTGCAAACATGGATCAATTTATCAATGATGCTCTTACAAGATAAGGCACAAAGATGATGCTCAAAATCAATTCAATAATCATGGCCAGGGTACCAATCAAACATAATTAGGTCATATAGTCAGAGGCCTAAATTCACAACAAAAATTAGCTCCAAATGGTCAAGGGAAGATCACATTCTATGACTCGCATCACAAGATACACCATTAAGAACACATCCTTTTCCAAAATTCCTGAAAAATTTCAAATAGCACCCAAAATGGAATTAAAATTCGCCAAAAATTAATTAAGACCCTCAAGAACTCTCGTGAATTTTCTAGGAAATTTATCACCCACAAAACTATTTTTAATAATTGGGACGAAACGAGCAAAACATTGCGATCAAGGGAAAGTGCTAGGAAAGCAAATTTATCACGCCTAACTTAAGCCCTAAGTTTCGAATCATTGCATATCGTCATAAATCTAACCACAAACATTGCCTCAGGTAGGAGGACTTTAGATGCAGCTACATTATGATCCTAACCACATGCATTCTACAATGATGCTCAAAGTTTCAAGAATTCTTACTTGGTCGGAGACGATTCTTCACATAATAAGAAACCCGAAAACTTCGTGCAAGTCTTGTAATCAACCTTGGAGGCAAAATAAATGCCTAATCTCCCAAAATTATTCCATGAAAAGATATCCGAAAGATCGATCGTCATCGATCCAAAAATCCATGAGCCTTTAATCGAAATCGGTCAACGTCTTAAATCGAAATTAATTAACACCTTAACAAAAATTATCAACAAAAATCCCATTAGAATTGTCAAGAAACTAATCAAGGTATCAATCAACCGAAACGACATCTCAATCGTCACCAAGAAAAAATCGTCAATTAATCACAAATTAAATTAAAAAGAAAAGAGAAACAGGGGGGTGCAGAGAGTGAATTCAGTGGTGTGTGGATAAGAATCCATGGGGTGAGGCCTTTTACTGAGTAGCTGGGAGGTGCAAATATCACTTCCATGGTTGTGTGGTGAGGAACGTTAGGCCCAATTCGTCTAGTAATTGGCTCTTAACATCATGAGAAACCCTAAACATCTCTTTCATTCCCAACCTAACGCCGCAACCCTGTTCATCATCTCCTTTCTCATTCTCTTTCTCCTTCAATTTCACTCCTCCCTCCGCGCCGTTTCAACATAATTCACCGTCTTCTACAAATTCCCTCCGTTCACCTCCATGTTCTTCTCTCAACCCGCCGTCGCTGTTTTCTTCTTCATTCCCTCATCCATTCTATCTCGGCGCTGTCTCAACACTCATCGTCTCCGATCAAACAAATAGAAGAAACCAACCTCCTCACCTTCTCCTTAACCACGTCGCCGCCGTGACAATGTTACCGGCGATATCATCTTCTCCATCTTCGTTCGGTCTTACGCGGCGATGACGAAACGTTACAACAGGCAGGAAGCTCTCTTCAATCTTTCTTTGTAGTTGTTCTTCAATGTTGTTGCGTTCAACTTGTTGTTCTTCAATCTCTGAACTTGTTGTTGATGTTGGGTTGATTTTGCGGGTTTATTAATCAATGATGATGATTAGAGAATTTCCTTGCAGAAATTGAGACTGGAGATTAATTGTTGTGGAGGATGACGATGACTGAAGGTTGACGCGTATGGATGATGACGAAGACGGGATGTGGTTGAGGTGGCTCAACTCACGGCTGCGGATGAGTGAAGTGGGAGATTGATGACGATTACTAAAGAATCATTGCAGAGTTGAAGATTCAAAGATGTCAATACGAAGATGAATTTAAAGAGAGCTCTGGGATGCAGTGTAGAGTTGTTGTAAGTTTTTTCGTTGATGAAGAATTGGTGAGTGGCTGACGAATTCGTGGCGAAGAAGAAGATTGGAGATGGTTGAAGGTTGAAGATGAAGGTTCCAGCCAAGCTTTGTTAGGAGTTTTTGCAGTTAGTTTCTGTGAGAGTTAGCAGTTGTTTTCAGTTGGTTATGGTAGTTAGAGAAGGTTAGGAAATGGTTTCGCTTGCAGTGAATTGACGATGTCGGCTGAAGAACTCGAGAATTTCTGAGGAAGAATATAGAAGATGATACAGAGGACCAAGAGTTGTGGAGAGGTTCAGGATGATAATCGTTTCAGAAGGTTTGAAATCGAAGATGGCAAATCAGTTGAGGGTGAAGATTGAAGGAGAGAGTCCAAGAAAAAAATCGAGGGAGCGTCTTTTTTAGAAGTTTCTGTTAGTATCTTTTTGTTAGAGAGAATTGGTTAGGGTGGTTATCCGTTAAAAATTCTGGTGTGAGATTTTTCTATTATTGCTATGTATTGAATGCAAAAATGAGATGGGATTTTGGTTTTCTGAATTTTGATAATGAGTTTTTTGTGAATTCCTTTCACTGATGCTGTGAACTGTTATGAGAAGTTGGTGGTAATGATTTTCTGCTAGTGAATTTTCTGGTGGTAACCGTAATGAAAAGAGTTCCGCTATTGTTATCACGTCCCCTGTTAATTCTTGTGCTTTGTATTTTCATGGCTTGATGTGTGTAAAACTCTTTTCTGATATGTACGTGCATTTTTGGTTGTGTACAAAGTCCTTCAGTTTTTATCTGTTTATTTGGCTCACTAAGAACAACAACATTGCCAAAGTCCACATATGCAATCCGTTCATTGTGTATGGCAAAAATATTTCCAGGGTGGGGTCTCCATGAAATAATCCAAATTCCAACAGTTGTCTAAGGACAACACTCGCACATATTGTTAGAAATTCATCTATATCAATACCACCTTCTTTAATGGCTTGTGTATTTAAAATTGGAATGGTTTCTTTTGAATTAAAACACGACTTGAATTCCATGAAAACTTCCAATGCGCCCTTTAAATCATATCTCGAACAAACTTGAATGCACTTATAACCAAATAACATGTAATGACCAAAGCACTTGGCCAGGAATGAAACCAGTCTTTCATGGATCTTGAATGTACTTGGAATGAATCACATGAACCCTTGACTTTGCCCACAACTTGTATGAGAACTAAATTCACACTGATCAAACGTCCAAAACCTTACTCCAGTCATAACTGATGAAGAAACCACTTGAATCATACTTGAATGGAAATGGGAATCTCATAGCAATAGAGAACCCTCTGGCTTGCATATAATACCGTGATCCCACACCTTAGGAACCTGATGTAAATGGAATGAATATGAGTTATGACCTAGTGAATATGCAGATGAATGCGAAGCGAAAGCCAGTTGTTGGGTATAAATAAGAGGGCAAATTTTGAGGTGTTACAGCTGCCCCTATTCAATCAACTGTGAATCTGAATGGATGAAAGCAACGACTATCAAGAATTCAAGATAGATAGGAATTGAATACCAAAATAACCGAGAAAATTTGCACTGTGAACGAAGAAGAAAAGGGATATAAACCCTTCTAGAAGCCTCAGTAAATAACTGCATAGATTGATACGACGTGTATCAAAATAGGGATACGGACGAGTATCAAAGACCATACGGACGAGTAGGGAAAGAAAACACGGACGAGTGTTGAAGGACACAGACGAGTGTTGAAGGACACAGACGAGTGTTGAAGGTCAATACAGACGAGTATTGAAATATGAGGTTCAAACACAGACGAGTGCTGGAAGGACACAGACGGGTGTTACAGGTCAATACGGACGAGTATTGGCTAAAAGGTTCAGACACAGACGAGTGCTGAAAGGACACGGACGAGTGTCAAAGGTCAACGAAGCGGACGAGCATCAGACAATCATCAAAGGAACACGACGAGTGACCAAGTCAACGATACGGACGAGTATCGGACGATGATTAACAAGATACATACGAGTATCTTAAAAGTTAATACGGACGAGTATTGGCTAAAAAGTTCAGACACAGACGAGTGCTGAAAGGACACGGACGAGTGTCAAAGGTCAATGATGCGGACGAGCATCAGACAATCATCAAAGGAACACGACGAGTGACCAAGTCAACGATACGGACGAGTATCATACGATGATTAACAAGATACAGATGAGTATCTTAAAAGTCAATACGGACGAGTATTGGCTAAAAAGTTCAGACACAGACGAGTGCTGAAAGGACACGGACGAGTGTCAAAGGTCAACGATGCGGACGAGCATCGGACAATCATCAAAGAAACACGACGAGTGACCAAGTCAACGATACGGACGAGTATCAGACGATGATTAACAAGATACAAACTAGTATCTTAAAAGTCAATACGGACGAGTATTGGCTAAAAAGTTCAGACACAGACGAGTGTTGAAAGGACACGGACGAGTGTCAAGGATCAATACAGACGAGTATTGAAATAGGAAGTTCCAACACGAACGAGTGTTGACAGGTTAAAACAAAATACAACTCTACTGGGGATTGAAACGTTAAACCGAACACAGACAAGCGTTAGGGGAACACGGACGAGTGTTTAAAATCAACACGGACGAAGTATTGAGGAACAATAAGAGGGCACGAACGAGTGTCAAAAGAACACGGACGAGCATTGAAAGGACACGGACGGACGTCCAAAGTCAATACGGACGGGCATTGAATTAACCCGTATGATCAAGTGTTGGAAGCTTTGCTGAGGTTGCGTGACAATGTTTGGTCTGTGAATTGCTCTGTCTTGCAGGTAAATGGTTGAACTTGGCTTATGTTCGCATGCATATGTTTGAGTTTTCTTTCTATGGCGTAATGCTCCATACAAAATGGAAATGCTACGCTATTTGAGGATGCTATGCATACTATATGCAAAGAGGTCCTCAGTAAAATAAATGCTGGGGAATGGTAAGTAACTCCGCTGGGGAATAATGAGCTTACAACAAACTCTGCTGGGGATACCATTCCCGAGTGTATCGTGCCAGGGAATGTCTCTTAAGAGAATTTTATAGAAGACCAAACATCTTCAAACTCTTGGACAAAAACTGAAACTTGAGCCAAGATGCGGTAATTGAGAGGTTACTCTACTGGGATAACAAATTTGGAGCACCTCCTGCTGGGGAATTTTCGTGATACTCCATGCTTAGGATGGTCAACCACTTGTTTTCGCCCCAAGACACAAGGCTGATCTGAAGAAAACGTCCCAAAAGGATTTTACAGAAGATTTGGCATCTCCAAACTCCTAGACACTCCCTGAGCCTTGAACATCAGCTGTGAGGCCACTCCGCTGAGGAATTTGCAACTGTTATCTACACAGAAAAGCTTATAGCTGTTGGAAGTACTGAATGGGAGAATTGACTTAATAAGTTGTGTGAAACTTGACTTGTTAATATCGAATCGTCGAGCGCGACTGTCGGCCAGACGATGGATTCAATCAGTAAACATTGTGACAAAAGAGTGAAATGAGAATCTTTTTTTTCTGAACATGATGGCTACAATACTACCATTTGACGATATTGCTGGGGATCCTGAAGCTTTGTAAATACGCTGGGGATGACCACCTCCTGAAAGTACTTTCCTGCTGAGGAGCCGTCTCTGCTTGGGGAGGAATGATCACTTGAGTCTCGTAAAAGATGCCCACCTGCTTGTAGTGGAAGATCAAACCATCTCTACCCTGCCTAGGGACTCGAACTCTTGCTGGAGAAAGGAAAATCCAACTCCGGTTGGGGAAACCAAACCTTATGTCTCTCACTAGGGAGGATACTTTGCCGAGGACCGTACTGTCTTGGCTATTTCTGCCGAGGGAAACTAGCAATGTTAATACCTCACTAGGGAACGATACCCTCTGGCGCCTTGCCGAGGAAGAGAAAGTCCGTGTTGGGAACTACTTTGGCGCTTCACACTTCTACTGATCGACTACATGCCAAATATCACAAGCAAACTCCCGACTTGCCTCGTACCACATGGTCTATTGGGATAAATCGTCTCAAGAGGATTTTACAGAAAACCTGGAATTCAAAATGCCCCAGGGTATTCAAACTCTCAGAGAGATTTATAGATCTCGACATAACTGCCCCAGACTGCATAGTGTATGAAAGAATTTGCCTCGACAAGATTCGTAAAGATTTGAAATACTCTTCCCCAGTATACTGAATTTTGAAGAGGTGCTTTTGATTAACCGTCTTTTGGAGTAGGATAGCTTCTCGTGCTCTTGAGGTGGCCTGCCTCAATATAATCCTTGTAGTGATTTTGCCCCTGACTGATCGATCTTCGAGATATTTGCCTAATCTCGACGTGATTGCTCCATACCTTTGACATAATTACCCCAGATTAACCGAAGTGCAGAGATATTCCACAATGTAATTGCCCCACATTGATAACTTCTTGGCACGAATTGTCGTGAAAGTCCACACTTAACAGAATCACTTGGTCACGTGCCCCTTGTCACTCTCATTCCTCGGAGCTTTCAAGCATCTCACTTTGGCGTGATCAAAATTCTCGACTGATGTTCACTTTGTGAGCCTTACTGGCGTCAATTACATGTAAGCAAGCATAAAAATCTCTATTCTAAGAATGAGAATTATAATACAACACATATATTAATCTCGAAGTTTTTTTTTTGAAAAGATATCGCCGATACCTGTGAACGATTCAATGGTTAAGGTGAGACACATATCTTTTTTTTTTTATGGAAAATAGCATGCACATGCAATACCAACCGAGGTCTTTTAGCACAACTCATGGGAGTCAGGAACGCTATCTTATTGAAATACGCCTTTAGAATAAACCCTATTTCAATTAGGACTTTTGAGGGTTGTAACGTGGCCTGGTTCATGGTTTAAGAAAAAAGGATTTATGGCTCAAAATTTTGTTTGTACCCACCCATTCTCCTTGATGTTCTCCATTCCTACATTCAGCCAACTCGACACAAGCGCTCACTTTTCAAAAGGTTATGAACGGTATGAGAATGGTTAAGGAACCCACACGGTTTACAGAGTGACATTTACCCCTTTTATCCTTTGGTGTCTGTGGTCACACGACTTGTTCTTTCCTCGAGGATTTTTCTTTTGTAATCCTTTCGCTTTTCATTCTTTTGTTTTCCCCTGATTTTGCCTGGACTTATTCTTTTTGAATTTTTTCGATTTTGAAGTCCAGCGGGACGCCCTAACTTTTGCCTAAGTCACTTGTATTCAAGTTTCAACTTAGCGGTCTTTTTCCTTTTTTTTTATTCTCTTTCTTTTTTTAGAACAATCGCACGACACAGGTTTGTCTGACTCGTTTGAAAGGGTTGTGACCGTAAAAAGGTAAGGGATCCTCAGATGCACATTCCTTCCGAAATTTGAACGCTTGGTCAAATTAACTGACACCTACCCTGGCCCAGGTTAAGATTGAGGGTTTTTCATTTTCAGAAAGAAACTCCTACTACTAGGTTCAACGGGGTTTGACAAAGGTTTCACTCCCTTATATCTCCGGTGTTTATGAATTTGAAACAATGCCTGTACATCCTCCACAGGGTTTTATCCAAAAGCATACAACCAAAGACTGTGCGTTTTCATCTCATCATCCTCCCTCCAAGAGTTTGAACAAGAAGGTTAGTATTGCAATGCATACAAACATTAAATGAGTGAGTAGGAATGAACTTCTTCGAGAAAAACATACTTATTGCATTAAGATCAATATTCAAGAACAGACAAGTTTGTTACATGCAAACATTAACCAGTAATGAAAATTACAAATGAAAATGCAGTAGAGAAAAATGATGTTCGCCATTGCTGAGGAGGCTTGGCTCCGACTGGACTGATTGCTTCAGGAGATGTCTTTGTGGTCTCAAGTGCTCACTTGAGAAGCTTCAGTTAATGTACAGACCATCTTCAGTGAAAATGATAAACCCCACATCAATGAGATCTTGCACCTTGTGTCTGAACACCTTGCAATCTTCAATGGCATGCCCCTGTGTCCCCGAGTGATACTCGCATCTAACACTCTTGTCATAATTTGGAGGAAGGGGATACAGAATAGGAGCAGCTGCCCCTAGCTCGATCAAAGAGTCTTGAAGTAAATAGGCAAGCAGATAACTGTAAGGAACAGTAATGGAATCAAACTTTCTCTCCTGCCTTCTGGACTTTTGTTGACTCTTCAGATGATAGCTTTGCTGCCAATAACGACTTGTACTTTCCTCTCGTTCGGGCGCTTTCTTCCTTAGACTTGGCTTAGGAACAGGCAACAGTTGAGGACGAGAATATTCCAAGCCCACAGGTTATAAGAAATGCCCCTGACTTGGTGCATCTTCAGGAGGGGTGACATGGATATTCACTTCTTTTGCAGTAACAGGAGTGAGGCCACCTTGTATGCTTATGCTGCCCGGTGTGAATTCAATTGTTTTCGAGTCAATCAGATCCTGGACCACATGATAAAAGGCTTTACATTTTTTCACATCATGCCCCGGCGCACCAGAGTGAAAATCACAATGGGCATTTGCATCGTAATCGAATGGGAGCTTTCCACGAGGAGGATTTATCATCCGCAGTTCAACCAATTGGAGCTGAAGTAGATACCTCCACAGTTGAGCATAAGGCATGGGAATTGGATCGAAGATTCTGTTAGCTTTCTTCGACTTTGGTGGGTACCTATTAGCCTTGGGGTTGTCTTGACAGATGAGAGGTAGCTGCTGACAAGGAAATTCCGGAAACCCAGGTTGTGCGGAAAATCTGTGAGGCACATCACTCTTTGGGAGGGATCTCTCAAACAATGGAGGAGAGACAATTCCAGCCACGGCCTCAGGCATGGGAGTATTATCTTCGCTTAACACACCTCTCACAACTTCCATAACCAGACTCATCTGAGTCTTCATTTGATTGACCTCTTCCTTCAACATTTTCTGGTCTTGAATCAAGGCTTCCATGTCCCACATAAACTGCCCCATTTGGCTTCGCATTTCCCTCAACTCTACTTGAACCAGATCCATGGTCAACTTCCAGCTTCTTTGAAAAAGTTAAGTCTATAATTCTGAAGAGAACCAGATCAGGATGAGAATAACCAGCTTCGAACACCTGTTATGTAAATGATTATGCAAATTCCATGTTCGAATATTTCCAAGGAATCATTCTGCTTTGATTCAAGGTTTTTTCACATAAGAACAACAAGAAATAGATGGAAATGATCAGTAACAAGTCTCAAAGTTAAGATCCTTGGAAATACTAGAACATGTATGCAAACATGTTATGATGATACGGGTGCAGAGACATGGGATCACGGCTTCCACACATTATGGATAAGTGTTGTGCTACTGTCTGAATAGTTTCATAGGTCGGCTCTGAAGAGAACACCGGAATACCAGAATAACCAGAATACCAGGCTGACAAGTCTACACTGATAAGAAAACCAGAATACCAGGTATGTTGAAGGTCAAGGTTACCTGCAAACCTGTAAACAACCCGTCCCTCTCACATGTGGGTACTAGAAAACAGGATCCTCAGTCTCGGATTCTCGATTTGAGAAGCAATAGTACATTCATCCCTCGGGGTACAATACTATCGCCAAACAAAGAGGTCGTCCACTGATTCCCCCCCAAAAAGGTCATCCTATAGCAAGTTCTCAGCATTGGGTCCTCGGATCGACAAGTGTAATGGGTTTGCCATTTCAGGTCTGCCATTATCACATCTCGGGAGGAGTGCCGCAACTGAGTCCTCGGGAATGGTCACCAGAGTCGACAGCTTTCTAGGTTAACACCCCGAAATGCACAAGACGCGCAAATCAGAACATCTCCCAAGAAAACCTCGTCTGGTTGTGGATTTCGTGTAAACCATACATAAAAAGATGCTACGTAGGCCACACTACTTTCCACTCTAGTCCTATGTATGTACTCAAGCCTGTGTAATGGGCTTATCTCTCAGAATACCCATCCCGCCAAACATAAAACCAGCACAGCACAGTCCAGTATAGCATAATATAGCATATGAAATGAAAATGCTAAAATGCGGTAAATACAGTAATATACAGTAAAGCAGTAATACAGTAAATAGCAATATAGTAAAAATAGTAAATATAGCACAACAGTAAACACCCAATGAAAGAAAAATAGACAAGCGCTAGGATTGACTCGCTTAGGGAACCAGAGATTCTGGGTTCGGTCCCCAGCAGAGTCGCCAGCTGTCGCTCCCGGGATTTTCATCCAAGTAAGAACGCGAAAGTGGCACCGAAACAGAGTCGCCAGCAATGTGTATTTATCCCAAGAGAGGGAAAGGAAACACTGCATAAACCTGGAGGAAAGTAAAGAGCATGGTCTTGCGACCAAGAGAACTGGGTTCGGGAGTCGGTTACGCGAGAGGAAGGTATTAGCACCCCCTCGCGTCCATCGTACCCGATGGGATCCACGCTTGCTTGTCTCGATCAAAGGGTGTAAGGAAAGGATGCTGGAAAAGAAACTGCTAGCTGGAGAACGGGAAAATAAAGGAGACAGAAAGAGAAACAAATGTAGGGAAAATAAAAGAAGTGCTCGAATGGGCCCTACCCCACTGCCTACGTATCTCATCGGGAGCATGAGAATCAGAGCGACGTAGTTTCCCTCACCTAGGGAAAGTTGTTTGTGTTTTTTAGGGAACAACTAACGTTCTAGCTCAGGTGTTGCGGGCTCGTCGAATCAAGTGCGTTATCGTCTTGCAAGAGAACGAGGAGAAGCACGTTCGTATGTTGAGAATGAGTGAGATGAGAAAAGAATTCCCGAAGGAAAGACGTTATTGTTTGTTTGAAGTTTTTTAAGAAAGAAGTGTTTTGATTATTTTTTTGTTTTGTTTTGTAACACGTATTGCATTCAAGTCTATCGTATAAGATCGAATGCATCGCATGGTCGTCCTAACAGGCCGTATGCTAAACACTCTAGGAAGGTGGGGAGAAACCCCCCTCCTTCCATTTCCCATACTTTAGGTTTAAGTGCAATACATGTTATGCCATCATTAAGTATTTTTTACTTTCGTTTTTGAGATGAGAAGAGAAGACTCAAGTTGAAAAGAAAACACTAAAGGGAATTTAATTTGTTCCTAATGTTATCATGCAAAGGTGGCCTTAATGTCAGAATCAAGAGGGAAGTCTACCTAATGTTGTCATACATGGATTGCTATCCTAATGTCTCTCCTACCTCTGACAAATTAAGTGGAGCTAGGAATCCTACGGGATCATGTCATCAGACAGGTAAACACAGGATAAATCAATCACAAAATGGACTAAAAGCACCGAAAGAGTAAACAGTGTCAGTAAAAGTAAAAGGGGAGCTTTAGCCAAGGGGTCATATCAACCGAGGCAAACAAGCTAGGTGTGGGAAATAGGGGTGCTCGCCCAATGGTATCACGAACCATGGAGAGCAGAGTAAGAAAGGAGAAGATGTGAATCAGATCACATAAGCATCAGCATTGGTCAATGCGAGCTATAGACAAAGCGTGGGGGTTTGATTACTAAACCCTTCTTCCACTGACAGACTCAACAACAAGAGCAGGTAATGTTCAGAGCTTCAATCATGTAATGAGAGCTAAGAACAACTCAACTAGAATAACGGGGGTCGATTGCGAACCCTGCCTTCCGTCAATTGCCTATTTAGAGGTCTTCAGCACAATATCAAACAAGCACAATCATGGCCTCACTTGAGGGCTTTCCATACAATCCTACTTATCATGGCAACGACTATTCCTACTTCTCATGGCATTCGAAAGCATTAAAGAGAAGTGACGAGATAAGAGGTCCTACCAAACGGATATGAATCCGTAGCAAAGCAACGAAAGCGCAACGAAAGCAAGTCACGAAAGCACCTATAAACATATAGCAAACCAAGTTAGAAACAAGCTTTTATTTACAAAATGAAATGGTCACACCACCTTTGGAATGTCTCCTTTATGTACCTTGCACATGTGAATCAAAGACATTAGTAATAACAAGAGAGTGTATGTACAACATGAAACCTAAGTGTAATGGCTATGTACATTTGAGTCACACGGGTCAAAGTGAAAGACCTAAAAGGATTATGAAATTACAAGTCGAGTTATAACTATGCTACAAGACTAATCTCCTTTGAAGTTAAAGGTAAACCAACAAAAGGAAGCCGTTACGAGTTAGATGAATTGAATTAAAACGTGAAAATGGACCAAAGTCAGAAGTGAAACAACTTATACACATGCTTAAATCCAATCTCGAAGTGTCACAAAGGTTTGCATCAAACTCTCTCTCCAAAGTCAATTCATTCCATGAGCAACATCACATTTAAACTTCTCATACAAGTATGTAAAATTGTCACTCAAGTAATGCAAGTGAAATGACATGGTAAGGCAATGTTAAAGCTCACACACCAGAGGCAAATGACCTATAAAATGTCCTAATTGAATCCCAAAACAATCATGAACATGGCATACAAACAACATCAAAAGAAGTGGTCAAAATGAAACACAAATTCAAGTTCACATACACACAAAGGAGGCATCATTTAAAGCATGTGAAATGATCAACGGCAATACTTAAGCATGTATCAATTGTGCATCAAAATACACTTAAGAATGTGCTAAAACTCATATTCAAAGTTGGCTCAAAGTGCCCTCATACAAGTCCTAAACATAACTTATTTCTACGCATGCATCAACACGCCATGTTTACTTTGAAAAATGGATGAAAAATAGAAAAATGCCCTTGAAAATTATGGGTAATCAACAAAGTCATTCCAAGTCCAGTAGGTAATCACATACAAAATATATGGTTCATACCATGCACCAAACATATTCAATCAATTGCAAACATGGATCAATTTATCAATGATGCTCTTACAAGATAAGGCACAAAGATGATGCTCAAAATTAATTCAATAATCATGGCCAAGGTACCAATCAAACATCATTAGGTCATATAGTTAGAGGCCTAAATTAACAACAAAAATTAGCTCCAAATGGTCAAGGGAAGATCACATTCTATGACTCGCATCACAAGATACACCATTAAGAACACATCCCTTTCCAAAATTCCATAAAAATATCAAACAGCACCCAAAATGGAATTAAAATTCGCCAAAAATTAATTAAGACCCTCAAGAACTTTCGTGAATTTTTTCGGAATTTTATCACCCACAAAACTATTTTTAATAATTGGGAAGAAACGAGCAAAACATTGCGATCAAGGGAAAGTGCTAGGAAAGCAAATTTATCACGCCTAACTTAAGCCCTAAGTTTCGAATCGTTGTATATCATCATAAATCTAACCACAAACATTGCCTCAGGTAGGAGGATTTCAGATGCAGCTACATGATGATCCTAACCACATGCATTCTACAATGATGCTCAAAGTTTCAAGAATTCTTACTTGGCCGGAGATGATTCTTCACATAATAAGAAACCCGAAAACTTTGTGCAAGTCTTGTAATCAACCTTGGAGGCAAAATAAATGCCTAATCTCCCAAAATTATTCCATGAAGAGATATCCGAAAAATCGATCGTCATCGATCCAAAAAACCACGAGCCTTTAATCGAAATCGGTCAACGTCTTAAATCGAAATTAATTAACACCTTAACAAAATTTATCAACAAAAATCCCATTAGAATTGTCAAGAAACTAATCAAGGTATCAATCAACCGAAACGACATCTCAAATGTCACCAAGAAAAAATCGTCAATTAATCACAAATTAAATTAAAAAGAAAAGAGAAACATGGGGTGCAGAGAGTGAATTCAGTGGTGTGTGGATAAGAATCCATGGGGTGAGGCCTTTTACTGAGTAGTTGGGAGGTGCAAATATCACTTCCATGGTTGTGTGGTGAGGAACGTTAGGCCCATTTCGTCTAGATATTGGCTCTTAACATCATGAGAAACCCTAAACATCTCTTTCATTCCCAACCTAACGCTGCAGCCCTGTTCATCATCTCCTTTCTCATTCTCTTTCTCCTTCAATTTCACTCCTTCCTCCGCGCTGTTTCAACATAATTCACCGTCTTCTACAAATTCCCTCTGTTCACCTCCATGTTCTTCTCTCAACCCGCCGTCGCTGTTTTCTTCTTCATTCCCTCATCCATTCTATCTCGGCGCCGTCTCAACACTCATCGTCTCCGATCGAACAAATCGAAGAAACCAACCTCCTCACCTTCTCCTTAACCACGTCGCCGCCGTGAGAATGTTACCGGCGATATCGTCTTCTCCATCTTCGTTCGATCTTACGTGACGATGAAGAAACGTTACAACAGGTAGGAAGCTATCTTTAATCTTTCTTTGTAGTTGTTCTTCAATGTTGTTGCATTCAACTTGTTCTTCTTTGATCTCTGAACTTGCTGTTGATGTTGTGTTGATTTTGCGGGTTTATTAATCAGTGATGATGATTAGAGAATTTCCTTGCAGAAATTGAGACTGGAGATTGATTGTTGTGGAAGATGACGATGACTGAAGGTTGACGCGTATGGATGATGACGAAGACGGGACGTGGTTGAGGTGGCTCAACTCACGGCTGGCGATGAGTGAAGTTGGAGATTGATGACGATTACTGAAGAATCGTTGCAGAGTTGAAGATTCAAAGATGTCAATACGAATATGAATTTGAAGAGAGCTCTGGGATGCAGTGTAGAGTTGTTGTAAGTTTTTTCGTTGATGAAGAATTGGTGAGTGGCTGACGAATTCGTGGCAAAGAAGAAGATTGGAGATGGTTGAAGGTTGAAGATGAAGGTTCCAGCCAAGCTTTGTTAGGAGTTTTTGCAGTTAGTTTCTGTGAGAGTTAGCAGTTGTTTTCAGTTGGTTATGGTAGTTATTGAATCAGTTAGAGAAGGTTAGGAAATGGTTTTGCTTGCAGTGAATTGACGATGTCGGCTGAAGAACTCGAGAATTTCAGAGGAAGAATATAGAAGATGATACAGAGGACCAAGAGTTGTGGAGAGGTTCAGGATGATAATCGTTTCAAAAGGCTTGAAATTGAAGATGGAAAATCAGTTGAGGGAGAAGATTGAAGGAGAGAGTCCGAGAAAAAAATCGAGGGAGCGTCTTTTTTAGAAGTTTCTGTTAGTATCTTTTTGTTAGAGAGAATTGGTTAGGGTGGTTATCCATTAAAACTTCTGTTGTGAGATTTTTCTATTATTGATATGTATTGAACGCAAAAATGAGATGGGATTTTGGTTTTCTGAATTTTGATAATGAGTTTTTTGTGAATTCCTTTCACTGATGCTGTGAACTGTTATGAGAAGTTGGTGGTAATGATTTTCTGCTAGTGAATTTTCTGGTGGTAACCGTAATGAAAAGAGTTCTGCTATTGTTATCACGTCCCCTGTTAATTCCTATGCTTTGTATTTTCATGGCTTGATGTGTGTAAAACTCTTTTCTGATATGTACGTGCGTTTTTGGTTGTGTACAAAGTCCTTCAGTTTTTATCTGTTTATTTGGCTCACTAAGAATAGCAACATTGCCAAAGTCCACATATGCAATCCGTCCATTGTGTATGGCAAAAATATTTCCAGGGTGGGGTCTCCATGAAATAATCCAAATTCCAACAGTTGTCTAAGGGCAGCACTCACACATATTGTTAGAAATCCATCTATATCAATACCACCTTCTTTAATGGCTTGTGGATTTAAAATTGGAATGGTTTCTTTTGAATTAAAACACGACTTGAATTCCATGAAAACTTCCAATGCGCCCTTTAAATCATATCTCGAACAAACTTGAATGCACTTATAACCAAATAACATGTAATGACCAAAGCACTTGGCCAGGAATGAAACCAGTCTTTCATGGATCTTTAATGTACTTGGAATGAATCACATGAACCCTTGTCTTTGCCCACAACTTGTATGAGAACTAAATTCACACTGATCAAATGTCCAAAACCTTACTCCAGTCATAACTGATGAAGAAACCACTTGAATCATACTTGAATGGAAATGGGAATCTCATAGCAATAGAGAATCCTCTGGCTTGCATATAATACTGTGATCCCACGCCTTAGGAACCCGGTGCAAATGGAATGAATATGAGTTATGACCTAGTGAATATGCAGATGAATGCGAAGTGAAAGCCAGTTATTGGGTATAAATAAGAGGGCAAATTTTGAGGTGTTACAGTAGGTACACAATGCTTATAGAGAGGTTTTGGTTTTACCACGATACTTTCATCAATCTTAGAGGTATTTATACAACCTAAACCTTTCTTTCCATTTCTTCTAACTCCATAGATTAAGGAAGCAATATTGTTTCTATCTATGCTTTTAGTCAGAAAGTGCTGAAAAGCTTTGTCATATCTAAATACACAGTTGGTACCAGAAGCATATGGACCTATTTCTTCTTCTAATTTTGATATTTGACTTCTCAAAGTAGAGTTTGTACTTTCTAAAGATTTTTTTATTTAAAGAAGAAATATTCTCTTCACGTTTCTCACAAGTTTTAGAAGCAATTACTTGGACTTGTTGAAGGTCTTTGTATTTGCTTTGAAGACTTTGATACTTCTCCAGTATTTCAGAAAGACATGATTCTAAATCAGAACGAGAGAGATTAGAAAATACCTCTTCAGAATCATGATCAGATTTTGTTTTTGAGTTTGATAATACTTTGTCTTCGGATTCTCCAGAGACTCCAGCATCAGAGGTTGTTGCCATCAGTGCAACATTAGAATCTTCTTCTTTTGAATCAAAGTCGTCCCAGGTAGCCATGAGTCATTTCTTGCCTTCGATAGAATTCTTTTTGTGCTTTTTATCTTTTTTGAGATTTGAACATTCATTTTTGAAATGATCTGGCTCTTTGCATTCATAACAAATAACTTCTTTTCCAGAACTTAACTTCCTTTGTCCTGATGTTGAGTCAGAACGACCGACAGTCCTTCTAGCTCCTTTGAACTTTCCTTGACCATTTTGTTTGTTCTTCCAGAGTCTGTTGACCCTTCTGGAAATTAATGAAAGTTCATCATCATCTTCTGAATCTTCATCAGAATCTTCAGAGATTTCCTCAGCTTGCTAAGCCCTTGACTTTTCAGAGTTGGATTTCAAAGCAACTGACTTTCCTTTCCTTTGAGGTTCATCTCCCTCAAGCGCTATCTCATGACTTCTAAAAGAACTAACAAGTTCTTCAAGACTGATACTGTTCTGATCTTTATATAGTTTCATGGCAGTTACCATAGGTCTCCACTTCTTAGGAAGGCTTCAGATGATCTTTTTGACATGGTCAGCAGTTGAGTATCCTTTGTCCAGAACCTTGAGTCCCTCAACTAGCATTTGAAACCTTGAAAACATAGTTTCAACTGTTTCATCATCCTCCATTCTGAATACCTCAAATTTCTGGATTAAAGCAAGCGCCTTTATCTACTTAACTTGAGCGTTTCCTTCATGAGTCATTCTTGGAGAATCAAAAGTGGACTTGGCAGTATCTCTGTTTGTTATCTTCTCATACTCAGTATAAGAGATAGCATTTAGCAGTATAGTTCTTACCTTGTGATGATTCTTATAATCTTTCTTTTGTTGATCAGTCATATCACTTCTTGATATTTTTTCTCCTGTAGCATTAACAGGATGACTGTAGCAATCAACAACAAGATCCAAAAGATCTACATCATAAGCAAGAAAGAAACTTTCGATTCTATCTTTCCAATAGTCAAACTTGTCACCATCAAAGACTGGTGGTTTGGCACTGTAATGATTTTTCTCTACTGGAATAGCAGCAGCCGCCATTGTTTCTCACACACACACTGGATCGGCACTGAACATGGTTAAGAGTTTGATAAATTTTTATCACAATCAGAACCAGAGCTCTGATGCCAATTTTAAGGTGAGAAAAACACAAGAAAGGGGGGTTTGAATTGGGGTTTTCAAAAACAAAAGCTTTTTTATTCACTCTATCAAAACCATAGCTGTTCAACAAAAAAAAGAAATACACTTTGATTTTTATACTGGTTCACTTGAAAATCTCAAAGTTAATCCAGTCCACCCGTCAAGGTGATTTCTCCTTATACCCAAGGACTTAATCCACTATAATTAACTGATTACAAATACACTAGCAACCGCTGGTAACTAATAAACCACAAAGACACACAATCTATGTCTTCTCAAGGATTCTGACCTAACGGGTTCCTTAAGGAACTACAAACAACTGTTTGATTACAAGGTTGTGTTTACAAAAATTGCTTCTATATAAGCAGGTATAAACAAGTTAAAAACACAATACACTTAAAGAAAATTTTAACACAAGTTATGACAACAGTCTCTCATGTGTCTTGCATATCTACTTTTCTTCAAGTCTTTAAGTCTTTATATAGCCAAAAAAAGATTCGTTGGAAGGCAGATCTGGTATTCTTCATGAATGAGCTGGCAGCTTGAGTAACTGTTTAATACGGAGGGGACAAGAACCGTACTACCTCAATTTCCTTACTCCACGAAATCCGCTTAGTGGAAGGAATATTGGTTTGTACTATGTACTATTTTTCCCACGTATAAACTCGTTCTTATCTTCTATTCTTCAGTGGCTTTTGGATAAAACATTGTTTGAAGCATGAGATAGAAGAGTTGATTTTGCTTGAGTTCAGAAACTTCAATCATCAATCAGAAGCTTGATCACATCAATATCTGACTTGAGATTCTTCAGAGCTTTAGAACCTTCAGCGTTTAATCTTTGAAAGCTTTAGTTCAGAAACTTTAATCATCAATCAGAAGCTTGATCACATCAATATCTGACTTGAGATTCTTCAGAGTTTTAGAACCTTCAGCTTTTAATCTTTGGAAGCTTGAGTTGTCTTCAGAAGTGAATTGATCAGAGTCACATGTCAGAAGGAAGAGCCAAGAGAACATTGCAGCAGCAACATACAGTTTCCTTAGAAGCTTCTCATCCGTGAGTTTGAGCAGAAGTAATTTAGATCAATATATTCAGAAACTTGTAACGTTCCACGTTCAAGAGTCAGAATCAAAGTTGTCTGCTAAAGATACACATTAACAAACCGTTAGGGTACCAAAATTGTTCTCACACAAATACTGACTTCTTATCATCAAAACTCAGAGATACAGACGCATAACCAAATCTTGTTCTAACAGCCTATATTTCAAGAGATAAAAATAAATAAGGAGTAATTCATGCAGGAGATGGTCGAAGCCAAAATGGAAATTAAAGTAGAATTTTTTTGCCAAAATGGCTAAGTCATTAAAATCCATGCCACACAGGGCTTAAAAACTACAACCAAAAGAAACAAGTTCAACAATAATCAAGCTAAAATGGGAGAGAGCTTTTCATTTTCTCATATTTGGATTTCTAAAGCATCAAGCGTCATTCACAGAGAGCCTTATTGGTCGAAAAGTCTTTGATTTCTTTCCCTAGTTGTCGGGCTCTGTCGACATGATACATTCCAATCTTGAGTTCTTTGGCCACTTCTTCTTGATCGAACTTGAGAAGTTCGTCTTTGCGTTGCTTGGCTTAAGAAATTTTGCTTTGTAGATCCTTGATTTACTTCTCCCATTCTTCGATATTTTTATCACAGCTTGCAATCTCTTTTTTATTTTGATCAGAGACTTTTTCCAGATCTGAAACCTTTGTGGTGGATTCAGAGGCTGCATCTCATTCAGCCAGTTGGGTCTCTGATTTATTGTGAATTTTGCTTGAAAAATCTCTAAGACGAATGAGATCAGCAACGACAAGATCAATCAATGTGCCCAGCTCCATTATGACATCATCAATTTATGGAGAAACGTCCAAGACATTGACTTGCTTCAAGAGTTTCTTGATCCCAAAACTGGCAGAAGTGTCCTTTTCCAAGAGTTGGAACAAATCGTCATTGAAAACCTTCTCTTTGATTTGGGGAAGTAAGTCATCCTCAGGCTTAGTGGCAGAATGGTTTCCTGAGGCAGTCGAAGTGCTGGTACTCTTATCACCAAAGCTATATCTGGAGATGAGCATGGATTTTAAATATTCTAGTGGCCTCTGCACTTTCAAGGACTCTAGCTCTTCGTGTGAAAGGCTGGTAGAGTTCGTGCCAGGCGAAACATCTAGATATGGGTCACTTTTCGATTGATCTTTTTTTTTTCTTTTTCGTCTTCTTTTTCATTTTTGTCCTTCTCTTCTTCTTCTTCTTCTTCTTCTTCTTCATCCTCCACAACAACTTCAGCTTCAAAATGAAACGTAGAGTGATCCTCTCCCTCCTCCTCTTCTGCTTCACTCTTTTCATCGCCACCATCTTGTTGATTCATTGGGGAGCCATCTTCAGATTTGTCTTCGATAACTTGTTCTGCAGGTGGCATTTCAGTATCTCCCGCGACATCAGTTATGACTTTCTCCTTGAATGGGCTTTTCTATTGATCAGGTGCATTGGTGTGTGAGGTCTGAGTGGTAGCCTTGAGTGATGATTTATTTTGATCACCAGCTAGTTGGCTCACTTCGTCAACAAATTCCTTTGTGGAACCCTTAGGAGAAGTCTTGGAAGGGCTCGTCAGATGATAGGTAGGATCACTGGTTGTGGTGGGTGTAGCATCGGTTTTTGTGACGCGACCACAACCGCATTTGGTGCTACTTTCTAATTTCTGTATTTATCATGTGAAGCTCTAAAGGAAGGGGAAGATATCTTAAACTAACCCTGCTTGCAAATGTTTTCTTTAACAAATGCGAAAAGATTCGGAATCGGGGTTTGGTTATACAAGGGGAAGCTATTAACACCCAGAGTATCTATAGTAATCTATAGGAACCTTCGTTTGCATATATTTTCTACTATTTAAAATGCTTTCTTGAGTGTATCTACTGTTTGATTGGGAAAGTTTCTCCTTTGGGAAGGTTAAGAGGATGTTTTTGTTGTTTTTTGGGTTTTCTATTGTTTTTGGGAAGGTGCTTGATCTAAGATTTTTTATTTGTGTGCTCACTAAGATTTCACAATCTTATGCCTAAGTATTCCCGTAAAGAGTTCGGGGAAATCAGAGCAATCGTAGTTCCTCCTATATCTATGGAAAGAAAAAGAAGCTTGATGTCTTGTTCAAACCCCAAGATTGAAGCAAATACAGTGTTTATGTCTTGTTCAAAGCCCAGGATTAAAGCTAAAAGGATTTTTGCGTCTTGTTCAAAGCCCAAGATTGAAGCTAAAAGTTTGACTGACAGAGAATTTGTCATCTCTAAAGGGAGATATCTCACTTATTCATCACAATTGTTGAGTAATTGGGTATAAGGGAAGTTACTTTAACTGGTATGTGTGGAATACAACAATGCCATAATAATTTCCTTTATAAGTCTTTGCATGCTGAGAGAGGGACACTGACATGGATGTGAGGAATCCAGAGGCTTACCACTTACATCAGTCAGATGAAAGAGAAATTTTAACCAGGATAAGGGAGGTACTCCAGCTTGGATTTTGAATCAACAAGTGTGCCACTTACATCAATTATCTGGAAAAAGGTTTTGATTATTTGTTTTGAGATGTGATGCATAGAGGAAATGTCCTACAGAGTGGACTCATGGTCTCATCTGAGGGGATATTAGATTGTGTGCCTTGATCAAAGCCCAAGGTTGAAGCTAAAAAGGGGTTAACTCCACTAGGGGAGTTTTATTTAAGTATCTTGTTTGAAGCCCAAGATAATGAAGCTGGAGAAGATTGACTCAACTGAGGAGTGTTATATATGTCTTGTACAAAGCCCAAGATTGAGGCTGATTGGGAAAATCCTTATATGAAGCCTAAGAGGAGGTTGGGAATCCTGCAGAGAGATAGACTCTTGCTGAGGAATTTTGAATCTTAGTAGAAGGTTCCAAAATGCTTGGGGAGTCAAAAAGGTGTTTAACTCTATTATTGAGAGAGTTGATCCATCAATTTCCATAAAAGCTCTAATCTTCTGGGGTTTATTAATTGTGATCTGACCCTGGCTGGGGATTTTGAGGTGAAAGTCAAGCCTTGTTGGGGATCAGAAGGGAAATAAAGGAGGAGTTTAAATGCCTTATAGGTTTTAACTCTCTGATGCTCCGCAAGTGCACGGATTTATCGAAGTAATATAAAAGATTATCGAACCCACAGAGACCAATGTCAACCTACTGTAATTTATCGTCGCTTTGTAAAGCTAAGGCTAATGATATTTGATAAAAGGGAAACTAAGACTAGAACTAAAATAAAACTAAGAAAATATAACAGAAAAGAGAGACCGAAATATGGATTCTGTGTACCTCAGGCACTCTGTAATTGGTTGACTTTAACTTACGTATGCCCGTAGAAAATATTGATTTAAAGACTCCGCCTCACACTCTCGCGCTATTGACTAAAGCCACTTCTCCTAACCACAGGATTTTGCTCTCTGTAACGCCCGTATTTAATTAAATATTTTAATTAAATAGTATTGGGTATTTTTCCGAATATTTGTTGACTATGTTGAATATGTTGGTTGATGCTAATAAGTATTAATCGGGTAATTAGTCGATTTAGTCGGGAGAAATTAATATTAGAAATAATATTTATTTTCGTAGAATATTAATAAATTTAATAAATTTAAGTTGTGTTGGCTTTAGTAGGATAATTTAATTAAAAATGATTTAAGTCGTAGAAAATAATATGGTGTTAACTTAGTAGAAGTATAAGAAAATATTGGGCTTAGTTAGATGGTAGTAATAGTGGAGGTGTAGTAGTGAGGCCCAATAAGAAAATAAAATAATAGAATTATTATATTAGGTTTTTAGAAACAAGGAGGAGTTAGAAAGTGGCTGTAAGTGGGAGTTGCAGAAAAAGAGGAAAAATAGGAGCAGAACGTGGAAGTTATGGAGAAGAGGAAAAGAGGAACAAGGGTTTTTGAGAGAGAATTCGTAGAGGCTGCTAGAGCAAGTTTTCAACCGGAAAAATTTAGAGCAACCTTCAATCCAAGGTAAGGGTGGGGTTCGAATTTTATAACCGGGTATATGATAATTGATACGTGGGATTGGAATTTATATAATTTTCTACTGAATGTGTTGAAGTGTATTGATGAATTGGTTTTGTTTTTGTGGAATTTGATGTTTGCTAGATTGTTTGGTTGTTGTTCTATAGTGTTAAACTTAGGTTGGAATTTGGTTAAATCGATAGAAACCGATGTTTTCGCAGACGAAAGTCGGAATAGATTGCGTAGTTGTGTCAAGAAATGTTAGGCCGTGATCGAGTATGCTTGTTTTATCGAATTTGGTTAATTTTGTAAGTTTTTTCATTTTTGGAGATTTGGGGGTTTAAGATTCGGATTGAAATCGAAAGTCGTAGAATTCACGTTTGATGGTTCCAAATCACTACTATATGTTTGGTATGAATGAGTATGTGTTTGTTTCGAAGAAAATAATTGAATCGGTCGGATTTTCGGACGAAAATGCAAAATCCCGTAGGGCTGTTATGCAGAAAAATTCTGGTTTCGGAAAGTTTGGAAAATTCATATCTTTTGATCCCTAAGTCGGTTTTGACCCCCGTTCGAAGTGTTGGAAAGCTAACGAGATATTCTTTCTAGGAAAAATGGTTTTGAGGTCTGTATCTGGTTCAATTATAGCAGAAAATTGAAACCGTATCGTTGTGTTGATTTTTACCGTCGTGAATGTGTGCGATTGAGGTGTTATCGTGCAATAGGCCTCAACAATGTTAACTGATTAATAATGCAGAGGAATAGCAATAATGTGGGGACTTAGAAATAACAGTAGCAGGTTTTGTATCAGAGTTGAATTTAATAACAGTATAGTTTGGTAGCAAAAGTATGTTGTATCAGTAAGTTAAAAATTAACAATTTCAGTAAATCTAACTAGTAGTAATTACCGTGTAAAACAGTACCGATTTAGCCGAATAAGTAGAATTAAGCGGAAAAATTAGTTGTCCGAAATTAGTTGAAATTGGTCGGGGAAGTTCGTATAAACTAGTAGGTAATTGTGGTTGGTTGTTTTGTTGAAAATACGATGAATACGTGGATTTGCAGGTACAACTGAATAAGTTGAATTGTTCCGATTTATGGGCATATTTGAGTTGTAGGTCGAATGACCAGTGTTGATTTAATTGTTGCAGCTGATGTATATTTTATGTTGCAGTTGTTGTTATTGTTAAGTTGTAGGCCTATGGCCAGTGTTGAGTTGTTGTTGTTGTTAAGTTGTAGGCCTATGGCCAGTGTTGAGTTATTGTTGTTGTTGTTAAGTTGTAGGTCGATGGCCAATGTTGAGTTGTTGTTGTTGTTGTATGCCATTCATATTAGTCGCATACATTGCATTTTCTAAGTTGGAGCTAATGCTCAACCACGTTGGCCGGGATTGGCAAAAAGTTGAAGTTGAAGGCTTATGCCTTGTTGATGCCCGACAAACTGGCACTTTCTAAGTTGGGAGTTCTGCTCCAATGCCTCTATTACTTGGAAATTTCTAAGTTGGGAGTTCTACTCCGTTTTTAAGTTGGGAGTTCTGCTCCAATGGTACCACATTCATTTGCACAGTTGAGTCGCATTTTGTGTTGCATTCTTATGCTGACAAAGTTGATGTTGTATTATGCTGATAAAGTTGTTGTTGAGTTGTTTGTTAATTATTGTTTGTTGTTGTTGTAAAGTAGTGAAATTGTATGATTCTAGTCTAATGTATTGATTATCATACTCTTGTTTATATTATTCGATATCTCACCCCTTCTGTTTGAATGTTACCCCTATGTTGGTAACGTGCAGGTTAGCAAAGATGAAGGTCGTTTATCCTTACTAGTTTGAGTCGGTGATGTCGCTCTGATACGTAACACTCAGGGGATGGACGCTTGTGTTTATTGTTGAATATGTTTTATGTTGCCGAATTTTTAAGTTGAATTTATTAAGTATTATGTTGTTTTGAAGTTGTGTTAGTCGAACAAAAATGTTAAGTGAATCAAAGTTGAACATTTATATCTTGAAGTTGTTTTGCTTTGAAAAGAAGGTATATATATGAATTTTGTTGTTATCAGTTCATCCGATCAAAGTGTTATGTATCTGTTCATATGAAATTAATCGAAGTTGTTTTTAAGATGAAAGTGTAGCATCCTATTGTTTGTTGAAATCTTATAACCCTGATTTTACTATTATCCGCCGGGTAGAAATGGGGTGTTACATTAGTGGTATCGGAGCAGGTCGGTCTGTCCGGCCAAGTTGTCTAATGTTGTTTATCCCTTAGTACGCGACAAGTGTGTGGAACACTGTCGGTACTTGTTTGTTTTCCTAATCGATGGTATGCAGGAGTTGGTTTGAAACAAGTGGGGGAGAAGTTTACTTCTCAGAGATGTTTGTAGTATGTGAAGTTGGTTCGAAGTGATATCGCTTACAGGAGTGCAAGTGTTGTCGGAATTGTGTTGTTTCGAATTGACGAGAGTATGGACTCATGATTTTATCCGTCGGTCCAGTTGAGACATTTTGAAGGAAGACGAGTCAGTATGATTGATGTTTGCTTCTCGGAGAAGAGAGGGCAATGTGACGGATATTGATACGCAAGTGGAGTATAGCTAGAGTAAAGTCACATGATTTTTAGAGATGGGCGAAGAGCAAGGATAGTTGGAAGATCTTAGAAGCAAGAGAAAGAGGTAGAACTCATGTTCACTAATTTCGGTTTTTATTTTCGTATTTATGGAACAACCTTCAATAATAGAAGCATAACTTTCTACTCGTAACTCCGATGAAAGCGAGTCTGGACTTTTCGGAAAGTTTACGAAATTTCCTACATTTTGCATATAAATTTTGTCTTCGGTATGTTTTTGAGGAGAGAGAAAGACGCATTTGAATAGTTGGGTCTGATGCTGATTTTGTTTGGTGGAAGTTTGTATACGGGATTTCTTGACCAGTCCCATTGCAAGGACGATAACTTTTTACTCGTAATTCAGATTTGAGCGATTATTGAAGTTCTGGAATCTACATGAAATTCCCTTCATTTTGGAATATAATTTTGTGTCTGGGAGGTCTGTATTGAAGAAGATAATCATGTTTGAAGTTGGACAATTCTTGCTGGAAATAGTAAGATGAAGTCAAGTATGAAATGTTTAGTAATAAGAAGAAGAATATCGGAGAAGCACATGGAAGTGCGGCGTATGATAGTTGAGAATGATTAAAGTATAGAAATCTTTGAGGAATGTTAAATAGTAAAGTGAATTGGGTGTTGTTGGCGAGATGTGTCGACATGAGTCAGAAATTTTTGGAAGTTATATCACCAACCAGATGACGAGATGGTATTGTTGAGATTGTGATTGGAATGAGAATCAAGTGTGAAACTATACGGATCATCGAAGTCATGAGATTAAAAGGAAAGACGAAGGATTGGTTAGGGTTGTCAAAAGTTTTGGACTTGGATAAATGTTTCGATTGAAGTGAGCCGATTTGGATTGTACTTGATGTATCAGAAGGATATTCGATAATTAGGTTGTGCAACAAGTGTGTATAAGGATATATGTGTTGGATTTTGTGCGTTCTTGGAAATAAGGAAATTAAGAAAAACGTTTGTGAGCCTTAGAGAAATGGTAGACCAGTATGCTTAGATAACGTTGAGCACGAGGAGGAAGATGCTATTTTAGTTGGATAATGATGATTTATGCCACCATTATGGTTGTCGGCTGTCTATTGACAAATTGAGGAACTGATCACCCTTAATCTCTTGTTGATAGTAGACGGAATCATGTGGATGGAGTAGACGTGTCTTGCCAACTAGAATAGTATGCACAGTGAATTGTTTGGGGTTGAGCCAAGTACTTATGAATTGTTTGAGTTGTCGATGCGGATTCCTATATAGGGAAATGAGGCGGACTTGAGGATGTTAGTATGAGGTTGCAGGTTGATCAATGAGTAGTTTGGAAACTCACAGTTGTGTTCTGAATAACTGGGGTTTTGATTCGTGGTGGATCGAGAATTCGATTGACTTGAGACTTGAAGAATTGTAGAGATAAACCAAGGAGGAAGTAAATGGAAATGTAGGACCACGATTTGACAAAGGAGGTCGGATAAAGAATGGTGGTGGCTGGTATGCCTTAACGTGTATATATGAAATATGAATTGTATTTTCCATACTTGTTCAGATAATCTTATAACTGGTGTTTGTTGTGGATGTTCTGATATGCTATGTAATCAGAAGGAAGGCGCGTAGGGTATTTGAGAGTTGAGTTAGCAAGGTGTGAATTATGATTTGTAAGATGAGGTTGCCTTGTTGTGTTAATTCAGATGAAGTTGTATGGAGAATTCTACTAGTATGAGTAGGACTTGATGAATTTGTCTGTTTAATTGGTTTGGTTAATATGCCATGTTAAGTGTAGGTTATTGAGGCTAAATCTATGGCTATTGGGTGTTAAGCTCTGTTTGGAAGATGATTTTTCTTGTTGAGATTAATTGGACACATGTATCCTTATGCTGTGGTAATGTTGTTATGCGTTGAGATAAATTTTGATGATGTGTTAATACGAGGTGGTGAAGTTGTAGCTTATGTTGACGATAATTGGGAATTCTTGAAAGTATCTATCCTATTCAAGATTTGGAATTGGCTGCAGTTGTAGTTGTGTTGGATATTCTGAGGTATTATTTACGGATCTAAGTTCGAAGTGGTCAGTAATCAAAGTGTAGAATACCTGTTGGTCGGAATTCCGGAGAATTAAGTTGGAAGTCTTTTCTTATGTCTGCTTTGCTAGTCGGAAGTGGATGTGAACTTGGTAGATTTGATGGTTGCAATTAATCAGAGTGTGCAGCGAAAGCGCGGTGTAAAGCAGTTGGTTCTTATGTGAGTAACAATGTTGTTGGTGGTTTGATTACGTTGATGTTGTGTTATGACTTTTGTGCTCTTATCCTTGTTGTTGCCTCGTTACCTAGGGTGATGGTTCGAGTGCGAGTAGCTAATTCCTATGATGGAGGATTAGGGAAGTGTTGCCCACGGCGATGGTAACGATCGTGTTGTGTTCTGACCCGTAGTGAACTTGTGTGTTCTTAACTTGGTTATTCTTTGTGTCTTGAGTTAGTCGTTGGGGGCGTTGCGTAAGCATTGTTTCGTGTTGTTGTTGTCGTTGATGTGATGTATTTTTGTTTGGTGTTAGACGTGGGGTTGCCTTTTAGGGCAGGGAAGTTGATTTGTTAGCTGAGATAACGTATCTGGAGTGTGGTGCATCGAGTAAATTTTCGAGGACGAAAATATTCTAAGTGGGGGAGAGGTGTAACGCCCGTATTTAATTAAACATTTTAATTAAATAGTATTGAGTATTTTTCCGAATATTTGTTGACTATGTTGAATATATTGGTTGATGTTGTCGCTCCCAGGATTTTCATCCAGGTACAAACGCGAGAGTGGCGCGGAAAAACAGAGTCGCCAGCCGTGTAAATTTATCCCAAGAGAGGGAAAGGGAACACCGCATAAACCTTAGGAAGAGGGAAAGGAATGGTCATCGCAATCATAACCTGGGTTCGGGAGTCGGTTACGCGAGGGGAAGGTGCTAGCACCCCACGCGTCCATCGTACTCGATGGGATCCACGCTTGTTGTCTATTCTAAGGGTGAGTTATCCTATCATCTATGGCTGTGATAAAACGGGAGGGGAAGACAAAGACCGACTCGGTAGGACGTCGACGTCCTAGGCCTACGTACCCCCTTTGTGCAATGGGGAATTCAGAGTCAACGTAGTTCGGACCAAGTTCTTTTTGTGTTTTTTATGAGCGACGTTAAGTTCGCGTCCGGCAGTTAGGGTCGATGCCTGTTTGCGACTCAGACGGAAGGTAACAGGCCCTTTTCGAAAATAGCCTTTAAGTTGAAGGTCCCGAAGGACAAAAAAGTTTGAAGTTGGTTTGCGTTTTTTAGGACAGAAGTGGCTTAAGTTAGTCCCTAAGCTGCATTGCACCAAAGTCTAGGGCACAGGGGCGAATACTTAACGCATCGTCCCAAGACAGGACGCTCGCTAAGCACTCTAGAAAGATGAGAGGAAGCCCCTCATTTCTCATTCCCCATACTTAAGGCTCGTGCGCAATACACCTTATTATTATTAAGTGTTTTAAAGAAGTTTGAGATGAGAAGAGAGAAGACACAAGGGTGACTCTAAAGGGGACTATGAGCCCTAAAGTTATCATGCATGGGTGACCTACGGTAAGTGAGGTTTGAAGACAACCTAATCCTAAAGGAAAGAGAAGAAGATGAGAGAAGGCAAGAGTAAGGGTGACCATGGATACTTATCCATACCCTTAAAGAACTTACCTTACTCCCTGCGTGAAAGGTTAGTACGAAACGGATACCAATAATATCAAGGCAAGTGAAAATCAAACTATGGCAAACAATAGTAATTATAATCCAAACATGAATTCAGAAATCAAAGACAATTTAGGGTATGCATGAAATGTGTGATGCAAAAAAGAAGTTGAATTAAACAATTGGTTTAGATGATAAAAAATAAAATAAAAATAAAAATAAAATTTGGGAAAATTTTATAAAATGGTAAAAATGGTGCATGAATTAAATTCAAAAGGAAATTATTCGAATAGTATTACAAAAAAAGAAAATAAAAAACCTCAACAACTTTGCTATCGCGAAAACGCGGTCATCGCAACCGGATCCGAATTGTACGGATCTAAACATAACAAAAAAAGGCAACTCAAAAAAAGAGAAATTTAACTTTGATAAAAAACCTCAACAATATTGTTATCGCGAAAACGCGGTCATCGCAACCGGATCCGAATTATACGGATCTAAAATTTATAAAACACATAGAAAAGGTAAATCAGTGTGCTAAAAAAAAATCAACAATGGTGCTACGCAAAATGTGATCATCGCAGTCGGATCGAACTAAATATAAAGGTCACACATCATGCACATGTATGCAGACAGCGTATCGACGTAATTCGATCCGAACAATCTAATAAAAAAGAAAAATTGAAAATTAATAATATATAAACATAAGTTAAAATGTATAACATGATATTATATATATTAAAACAATTTAAGAATACACTATCGTTTATTCTATATACAATATTATGCTATAATCAAATTAAATTAACTGACAGGTTATTAAGATGGAATTTTAAACGGAATGTGAGATATAGTATGCTAAAACACTTTCGTTCATGGGAGTGAAAATCCAAACACTTTCAATCAAATTTGAATATGCTATACAGTAAATAAATATTATATATATGCTAAACATGGATGATCGAGTATGCAAAAGAAAAGCTATACATGCATTACCTGCAAGTTCTCGTGACGGTACCGCTACGGAAGAAACAGTGAGAATAGAATGAAGAAAGCAGCCGTTCCGTTTTTTTTTCCGGTCCCCCCTCAACAAAGTGTAACTTTGGTATATATAGGGATTAAAATTAGGGTTAACTTTTAGTTGCCAATAATGTCCCTAATACCCAATTTGAGGCCCAAGTTTAATAATATTAAAAATTAAATAAAATTTAAATAATTTAATAAATCTGAAATAAAAACTAAACTTACTTATTTATAAAAATAAAAATTTAAGATAAAATTAAAATAAAATGCTAATCACTACTTAACATTTAGTTAAATATAAGATAAAATAAATATTTAAAATAAAAACAAAATAAAAATTCCTATTTATTCTAAACGTTATTAGTTAATAAAAAATAAATATTTAAAACAAAATTAAAATAAAGTACAAATTATTCTAATTATTTATTCTAAATAATATTAATTAAAAAAAAAGTAAAATAAACGGACTCTAAATAAACAAAAAAAATCGGACGCCCGAGTGATCGAAAGAAATAAATCCAGTACACTAAAATGATCAGTACGAAGTACATGACTCGAAAAAATTCAGCATTTGGTCAGATTTTAAAATAAATTTTGATCCCTGATTTTGAGCACCGCTGAAACTCAATTTGACCACTCTGTCTGTAAATTTTCGAGAAATTATTCCGACTAATATTTTAGGCAGTATGCGAGATGAAACACTATTTTATGCTATTTAGATGATGCAGAGTGGAAATACAGTCAGACGAATGAAAATACGAAAATATTAAAAATGCCTGGAATAAGCTGTGAACTCTTGATGATGTAGTAGACCAGATAAGACTTCTCTGAACTGCCTCAAGCACCTTGACCCCGTGCTAATGATATGCATACATGATAATGCAAAAAATGAAATGAAACATAGGCCAGTTAGTAAAAAGGTAAGGAGGGCAAATTTTGGGGTGCAACAGCTGCCCCTATTCAATCAACTTGGTCCTGAGTGTATGATAGCGACAGCTTTTAGATAATCAGGATGCACGGAGATTGAATACCAAAGAACCCAGAAATTTGCAATCCTTCACTGGAGAATTAGCTATAAATGCTGCTATGCTGGGTATAAACGAAACAAATCTTCCGAAGTTATGTCATCTCTGCTGATAAAGAGAAACTGACGAAAGAAAATCTTCAAAATATTGCTGTCCTCTGCTGATAAAGAGAATCTAGCAAAATAAATGTCATCCCTGCTGATAAAGGGAAACTGACGAAAGAAAATCTTCAAAACATTGCCGTCCTCTGCTGATAAAGAGAATCTAGCAAAATAACTGCCATCCCTGCTGACAAAGGGAAACTGACGAAAAGAACATCTTCAAAACATTGCCGTCCTCTGCTGATAAAGAGAATCTAGCAACTGATGTCATCCCTGCTGATAAAGGGAAACTGACGAAAGAAAATCTCCAAAAGATTGTTGTCCTCTGCTGATAAAGAGAATCTAGCAAAAGAAAATCTTCAAAACATTGTCGTCCTCTGCTGATAAAGAGAATCTAGCGAAAGAAAATTTTCAAAACATTGCCGTCCTCTGCTGATAAAGAGAATCTAGCAACATAAATTCCATCCCTGCTGACAAAGGGAAACTGACGAAAGATAATCTTCAAAACATTGCTGTTCCCTGCTGATAAAGAGAATCTAGCAAAATAAATGCCATCCCTGCTGACAAAGGGAAACTGACGAAAGATAATCTTCAAAAGATTGTTGTTCCCTGCTGATAAAGAGAATCTAGCAAAATAAATGCCATCCCTGCTGACAAAGGGAAACTGACGAAAGATAATCTTCAAAAGATTGTTGTTCCCTGCTGATAAAGAGAATCTAGCAAAATAAATGCCATCCCTGCTGACAAAGGGAAACTGACAAAAGATAATCTTCAAAACATTGCTGTTCCCTGCTGGTAAAGAGAATCTAGCAAAATAAATGTCATCCCTGCTGCCAAAGGGAAACTGACGAAAGAAAATCTCCAAAATATTGCTGTTCCCTGCTGATAAAGAGAATCTAGCAAAAGAAAATCTCCAAAATATTGTTGTTCCCTGCTGATATAGAGAATCTAGCAAAAGAAAATCTTCAAAACATTGCCGTCCTCTGCTGATAAAGAGAATCTAGCAAAATAAATGCCACCCCTGCTGATAAAGGGAAACTGACAAAGAAAATCTCCAAAAGATTGTTGTCCTCTGCTGATAAAGAGAATCTAGCAACATAAATGCCATCCCTGCTGATAAAGGGAAACTGACGAAAGAAAATCTTCCAAAGATTGCTGTTCTCTACTGATAAAGAGAATCTAGCAACATAAATGCCATCCCTGCTGATAAAGGGAAACTGACGAAAGAAAATCTTCAGAACATTGCCGTCCTCTGCTGATAAAGAGAATCTAGCAATATAAATGCCATCCCTGCTGACAAAGGGAAACTGACGAAAGAAAATCTTCAAAACATTGCTGTCCTCTGCTGATAAAGATAATCTAGCAAAATAAATGCCATCCCTGCTGATAAAGGGAAACTGACGAAAGAAAATCTTCAAAACATTGCCGTCCTCTGCTGATAAAGAGAATCTAGCAACATAAATGCCATCCCTGCTGACAAAGGGAAACTGACGAAAGAAAATCTTCAAAACATTGCCGTCCTCTGCTGATAAAGAGAATCTAGCAACATAAATGCCATCCCTGCTGACAAAGGGAAACTGACGAAAGAAAATCTTCAAAACACTGCCGTCCTCTACTGATAAAGAGAATCTAGCAACATAAATGCCATCCCTGTTGAAAAAGGGAAACTGATGAAAGAAAATCTTCAAAACATTGCCGTCCTCTGCTGATAAAGAGAATCTAGCAACATAAATGCCATCCCTGCTGACAAAGGGAAACTGACGAAAGAAAATCTTCAAAACATTGCCGTCCTCTGCTGATACAGAGAATCTAGCAACATAAATGCCATCCCTGCTGACAAAGGGAAACTGACGAAAGAAAATCTTCAAAACATTGTCGTCCTCTGCTGATAAAGAGAATCTAGCAACATAAATGCCATCCCTGCTGACAAAGGGAAACTGACGAAAGAAAATCTTCAAAACATTGCCGTCCTCTGCTGATAAAGAGAATCTAGCAACATAAATAGCAACTTCGCTGGGGATAACGTGAAACGAAACTTCTGGTTTTAAACCACCTCGTTTCAAAATCTACAGGTAAGATGACTCCGTTGGGGAAGGAGAAGTCTAAATAAAAGACTCTGTCGGGGAACACAAGTATGAGGAACGCATCTCTTCAAAAAATCTCCTGAGTTATGCCATCTCTGCTGAGAAAAAGAATTGGCAAAGAAAGTATCAAACCTGGCTTATGCTTCGAATGCAAATGGAAATGCTATGTGCTAGAGGATGCAAATGCTTATGATATGCAAAAGGGGTCCCTCCTGCAAAGTAAATGCCGGAGAGAAAGACCAATAGCCGGGGATGACAAAAATAAATTGTCCTCTGAACAGGACTCCGTTGGGAAGGATCATAGTGACCGACTCTTTGGATCAACAACTTCTGTTGGGGATGAAATCCCGAAAGAACATCTGCTCCATTGGGGGTTATACATAACCTTTTGAAAAGGGAGGTTATGGCTTGAATCAGAAGAGTGCCAGATATCACTTGGATTTAAAACCTGCTAGGGATGTCAACCCCTGTTGGACAAACTGTTGCGAGGATCACCACCAAACTCTGCTTGGGGGAACGGTAAATGCTGACATCTATCCTGCTAGCGGATAACATCAAGCTTACTTATCTGTTGAGGATCAGGTCGCACCGTTGCTGCTGAGGAAAACATTTCCTGACTGGTTGAGGAAAATAAGCGTTCAGACTCTGTGGGGAAATATTTCTTACTCTGGAGAAAATGCTTCTCAAGTCTCCTGCTGGGGAGGTCTGCTCTACTGAGGAAAGTGCGATCTCAATGCTGGGGAGAGCAAGCTGCTGGGGAAGTATGATCTTGCTGCCCTGCAACCTGACTTGTCTTTATGGTCATAGGCGGCTCTTGGAACTTTTCACTTGCCCCAGACCAACAGGTCTAATGGAAGAGATCATCTCCAGAGGATTTTACAGAAGACCGGGCCTTCGCACTGCCCCGAGGTCTTCAAACTCTTGGAGAGATTTATCAGATCTCGACATAACTGCCCTAGACGCCATAATCAATGAAGTAACTTGCCTCGAAAGGATTTGTAATGGCCTGAAATACTCTGCCTCAGTATTTTGTACCTTGAAGAGGTGCTCTCAATTAACCATTTTCAGGAATGGACAATCTCCCACACTCTAGAGGTGGCCCGTCCCAATATGAGCTTTGAAGTGACTTTGCCCCTGATCTTAGAATGAATGCCCCAGAATAACTGAATTTCAGAGGGACTTCTCGACGTGACTGCCCCAGATTGGCTACATCTTAACACGACTTACTGGGGAGAGCCCACTCTACACTGAGTCTCTTGGCAGCATGCCCCTCGATATGATTGTCCTTCAGAATTTTCAAGCAACCCAACTTGGTAGGATCAAGCTTCTTGACTGACTTTCACTGTGTAAGCTACATTGATGCTTAGGCACATGTATGCAAACAGAACAAGTTATCTATGAGAATGACAATTCTAATGCGACACTCATGTTAAACTTGAAGTTTATTGAAAATATGTCGCAAAACCCTGTGAACGAGTCACTAGGTATAACATTTATGTTTTTTGAAGGGAAAAAAAACAATACGCACATGCAGTACCAACAACAATCTTATTAGCACAATTCATAGGAGTCAGGAACGCTATCCCGTTGAAGTACGCCTTCGGAATGAACCCTGTTTCAATTAGGACTTTTAAGGGTTGTAACGTGGTTTGGTTCACGGTTTCAGAAAAAAGGATTTATGGCTCAAAATTTATCGGTGCCCACCCACTCTTCGTGATATTCTCCAGTCCCATGTTCAGTTAATCTGACACAACCGCTCATCTCTCCAAAGGTTTATGATCTTTAGGGAACCCATGCCACTAATGCTTTGACACCTAAGGAGGCTTTGGAGTGACAGTCAACCCTTTTTATCTTCTGTGTCTGTAATCACACGAATTTGTTCTTATCGGGGGTTTTCTTTTCGCCTTTCGCTTTTTCTTTCTTTTTTTAATCCCTAATTTTTTCCTGGACTGACCCTTCTGAGTTTTTCGATTTTGAAGTTTAGCGGGATGCCCTAACTTTTGCCTAAGTCAAGTTTCGACTCAGCGGGCTTTCTCTCCTTCTTTTTTATTCCCCTTTTGAACAAAGCGTGTGACACTGGTTGTCTTGTTTGCTTGAAAGGGTTGTGACTGCCTCACTCCTTAGTTATTGACGGATAACCATCGGGATTTCGTATCTCTTGCACATTCTCCTTGGAATTTGAGTGCTCGGTCAAACTAACTGACGCCTACCCTGCCCCTGGGTTAAGATGAGGGTTTTTCGTACGAAAGAAACTCCTACTCCAAGGCTCAAAGGGGTTAACGAGGGTTTATCTCCTTATCTCTCCAGTGTTTAGGGGTTTGGAACAATGCCTGTACATCCTCAACAGGGTTCTATCCAAAAGCGTACCATTAGGAATCTGCGTTCTTATTTCGTCATCCTCCCTCAAGAGTTCTTAACAAGAAAAATTGGTATTGCAGTGCATATAAACATTTAAGAGTGAATACGAATGGATTACTTCAAGGGAAACATACTCATTGCATTAATATCATCATAAAAAAACAAGCAAGTCTTGCATACATACGATGCTTTTAAAAAGAAATAAAAATTACAAATGAAAATGCAGTAAAGAAGCTGAAGATTGCCATTGCTGAGGAAGCCTAATTCTGCCTGGACGTACTTGCAGACTGAGTGTTCATTTGAGAGAGGAGGCTTCCATTGATGTACATATCATCTTCAGTGAATATAATGATCTCTGAGTCTACCAGGTCTTGCACCTTGTGCCTGAACACGTTGCAGTTTTCAATTGAATGATCCCGTGTGTCTGAGTGATACTCACATCTGGCATCCAGATCATAATCAGGGGGGATAGGGCCAGGAACAGTGATAGTAACCGGCGCTGGTCTTGCCGGCGCTGATATAGTTATCGTCTTGAACGAAATTGTTATCGTGGCAACATCAACCTCTCTGTCAGTAACATTACTCTGCTTGCAACCTCTGTCAAACTGTAATACCCCTTCGCTGATCATTCTCTGAATACCGGCTTTCAGTAAATCACAACCGCCAGATTGCGACTCACATCCTACACAACCTTCATCACAGCCTGGAAACACCCCTCCCTTCAACAGTCTTTCCTTCACCACACCCAAGGGAGTTTGGACTTTATTCACATCTGAAATCAAATTCAAGTCTTCACAGTCTTTAATGATAGCATTGATCTTCGGCCCACCGTGATTTGGCATCGGGTTCTGATTCACATTTGGAACGTCATTGGAGAAATTGATGGCTTTGGAATCCACCAAATCTTGAACCTTATGCTTAAAAGCTTTACAGTTCTCAATATGATGTCCAGGTGCCCCAGAATGAAACTCACAGTGGGCGTTGGCGTCATAACCGGAAGGTGGATTACCAGTAGGTGGAGCCAATGTTCTTGTCTGAATCATCTTCAGATTTAACAAATGCTGGAATAGCTGAGCGTAGGACATTGGTGGAGTGTCAAAATGCCTATCCCGCTTATTCTGAGGTTGTGATCGGTAAGGAGTCTGATTTTGCTGTTGAGACGCCGCTGGCTGCTGAGGTGCTGCAGGGATGGTTACAGAAGCCACCTGCTGATTGTAATTCTGAAGAGGACCTTCTCTACCACGATAAGATGACACAAAATTTGTATCTCCCTCCTTCTTATTATAACCATTGGCATAAGGCTTCTTACCTCCTCCAGATGAGGACCCATCACCGCCTGATATTTTCCCCGCCTTAATTCCACTCTCTACCATCTCTCCTACCAAGATCAAATCAGCAAACTTTCCTGACATACACGGAACCAATTTTTCAAAGTAATGACCCTGCAAGGTGGCCATAAACATAGTTATCATTTCCCGTTCCAACATGGGAGGCTGAACCCTTGCCGCCAGTTCACGCCACCTCTGGGCGTACTCTTTGAAGCTCTCATTATTTTTCTGTGATAAATTTTGCAATTGCGTTCTGTTAGGAGCCATATCAGTGTTATATTGGTAATGTCTGATAAATGCCCCTGCCAGATCTCTCCAACTATGCACGTCCCTCCTTTCCAGTTGCATGTACCACTCCAGGGATGCCCCAGATAGGCTATCCTGGAAGCAGTGCATCATCAGCTTTTCATTCTTTGCATGCGCGGCCATCTTATTCGCGTATGCCCTGACATGGGTCCTTGGACAAAACATACCATTATATTTCTCAAAAGTGGGAGCCTGAAACTTGTGCGGGATCACAACGCCTGGAACCAGCCCCAAATCCTCTAAATCCATTCCCACAGAATCCTGATTCATAACACCCCTCAGCTGTTTCTCAATCAACCTGATCCTCTGATCATTGTCAGCCTGGGGACCAGCATCCCCATCTGGCAGAGAAAATGCATCATCTTGAACATCATCATACTGACGACCATGATTTGCGCCAACACCATTACCTCCTTCCCCAGCCTTAGGAATCACAACACTTTCTCCTCCGCCCGGAGGAATCACAACACCAGAAACAGGAATATCCCCGCCAGTAAGGCCATTCTGATCATTATTACCGTTTTCCTCATTTCTTACAATCAGTGGCTGAACGAGAGTCCTCAACTGCTCTTGGCCTTGAGCAACCCCTTGCATTAGTTCCATGAATTAATTCATGTGAGTCCGCATCTCAATGATCTCATTCTGTAGCTGATCCATAAGTCTCCTTTGATTCTGTCTGGTAGAATACCGGTGAATGTGCTGATCTGCAATTCTGAGATTAGAATAATATAAGAACTCTGAAAATAAACACCTCTAATGTTATCATGATTATGGATATGCGCATGCAAATGAACATGTTTAAAAATTCGCAGGGCGATCCACCCCTTGATTCCAGTTTAATTTCAAGAACCAGAATCAAAGTTAGGATGCAACCCTACGAATGAATAAACATGTTGGGATGCAAAATGATGATGCAAATGCACACATGGGATCAAGGCACACTGCTGGATGTGCTGTGCTGTTAGCTGAACGAGAAACCAGAAAACCAGAACTCTGAACCACTGAGGAACCCACATAATCAGACATTGATGAGAAATCCAGAATAAGGGTATGTTGAAGGTCTCGGTTACCTGCGAACCTGTAAACACCCATCCCCTCTCACGTGTAGGTACTAGGATGTTCAATATCCCGGGCTCTCAGGTCGAGAAATGATGATACGTTCACCATTTCTGGTTTGGCATCATCATCAATCGAGGAGGCCTCAACTGATTCTCCAAGGCGGAAGGTCCTCAGCTTTGGCACTGAGGTCGAGAAACAATAGTACGGTGGAGAAATGACTTTTTACTTTTGTTTTTCGCAAAACATGTTGCGGTTAGCAAGAGTCGCCACCGAATTTTCTTTTATCCAATTTATTTAGGAAAGGTGAAAAGAACAGGAAAGACCGTTTTGAAAAGATTTTTGAGTTCGGGGGGTAAGTTATGAAAAGGGAAGGTGTTAGCACCCCTTTTCATTCGTAGTTATCTACGGGCTCTTAATTGCTAGCTCACTTTAACTTGCTTTTTTTTTGAAATGTGGTGTGTGTTTAGAAAATATTTCGTAAAAGTTGACTTTGTAATAATTCGCGTAAGAACGTATACAAAGTGTTTGTTTTTGAAAATATTTTTGAAAGTGTGAGGTGTGACAAGTATTTGTTTTTTTGAGTTGTGAGCGAGCATTTAAAAGTTACCTACCCTTAATTTATAAGGTCTTTCTTGTACTTATCATTTTCCTTGAGAGATAGTACTATCCATACCATTAGTGGGTAGGTAGTCCTATCTATTGGATGTGGAGGGACAGCGAAGGGTCATCAAATGGTCATAGAAGGCAACATGTAAGGATACCTTAGCAATTCGAAGGGACTACCATCATTTTTCCGTAGGGTCATCGAGGGACAAGATCATTTTTTGTAGGCAACTTGAAGGGTCATCGAGGGACTATGATCTTTATATCGAAGGGACTGTGATGATATTATTCGTAAGCGTCTTTTGCTAAAGTATCCCTAAGTTCGAGGGGCATTCATCCCTCGGGGTACAGTACTAAAGTCAATCGAGGAGTGCCTCCACTGATTCTCTTCAAAACGTAGGGGCCGTCCTATGCGAGTTCCAAAGCGGGCCCTCGGGTGCGAATGGGTTTGCCACAGGATGTGGTCTGCCACTGTCACCACTAAAGAGGGATGTTTCCACTAAGGTCCTCAATGATCGGTCACCAGAGTCGACAGCTCTCTAGATCAACACCCCAACATGCGCAAGACACACACGTTAGAATGCGTCCCAAGATAGCCTCGTCTGGTTGTGAATTTCGTGAACACACAAACGTACCAAGCGGCCACGTAGGTCCCACTACTTTCCACTCTAGTCCTAGGGTATTCTCAAGCCTTGGTATCGGGCTTAGCTCTCAGACCCACCCAACCTGCAAAACAAAGACAGCCAGCACAGCACAGCAGCATGATAGTAATAAAAAACGAAATGCAGAAAATGCGGTAAAAATAAAGATAAAATACAACACTTAAAGCAAAACAAAAACGGAACACCCAAAGAAAATAAAGATAAGCAAGCGTTAGGATTGACTCGCTTAGGGATGGACCAGCATAGGTCAACCAGAGTCCCCAGCAGAGTCGCCAGCTGTCGCTCCCAGGATTTTCATCCAGGTACAAACGCGAGAGTGGCGCGGAAAAACAGAGTCGCCAGCCGTGTAAATTTATCCCAAGAGAGGGAAAGGGAACACCGCATAAACCTTAGGAAGAGGGAAAAGAATGGTCATCGCAACCATAACCTGAGTTCGGGAGTCGGTTACGCGAGGGGAAGGTGCTAGCACCCCACGCGTCCATCGTACTCGATGGGATCCACGCTTGTTGTCTATTCTAAGGGTGAGTTATCCTATCATCTATGGCTGTGATAAAACGGGAGGGGAAGACAAAGACCGACTCGGTAGGACGTCGACGTCCTAGGCCTACGTACCCCCTTTGTGCAATGGGGAATTCAGAGTCAACGTAGTTCGGACCAAGTTCTTTTTGTGTTTTTTATGAGCGACGTTAAGTTCGCGTCCGGCAGTTAGGGTCGATGCCTGTTTGCGACTCACACGGAAGGTAGCGGGCCCTTTTCGAAAATAGCCTTTAAGTTGAAGGTCCCGAAGGACAAAAACGTTTGAAGTTGGTTTGCGTTTTTTAGGACAGAAGTGGCTTAAGTTAGTCCCTAAGCTGCATTGCACCAAAGTCTAGGGCACAGGGGCGAATACTTAACGCATTGTCCCAAGACAGGACGCTCGCTAAGCACTCTAGAAAGATGAGAGGAAGCCCCTCATTTCTCATTCCCCATACTTAAGGCTCGTGCGCAATACACCTTATTATTATTAAGTGTTTTAAAGAAGTTTGAGATGAGAAGAGAGAAGACACAAGGGTGACTCTAAAGGGGACTATGAGCCCTAAAGTTATCATGCATGGGTGACCTACGGTTAGTGAGGTTTGAAGACAACCTAATCCTAAAGGAAAGAGAAGAAGATGAGAGAAGGCAAGAGTAAGGGTGACCATGGATACTTATCCATACCCTTAAAGAACTTACCTTAGTCCCTGCGTGAAAGGTTAGTACGAAACGGATACCAATAATATCAAGGCAAGTGAAAATCAAACTATGGCAAACAATAGTAATTATAATCCAAACATGAATTCAGAAATCAAAGACAATTTAGGGTATGCATGAAATGTGTGATGCAAAAAAGAAGTTGAATTAAACAATTGGTTTAGATGATAAAAAATAAAATAAAAATAAAAATAAAATTTGGGAAAATTTTATAAAATGGTAAAAATGGTGCATGAATTAAATTCAAAAGGAAATTATTCAAATAGTATTACAAAAAAAGAAAATAAAAAACCTCAACAACTTTGCTATCGCGAAAACGCGGTCATCGCAACCGGATCCGAATTGTACGGATCTACACATAACAAAAAAAGGCAACTCAAAAAAAGAGAAATTTAACTTTGATAAAAAACCTCAACAATATTGTTATCGCGAAAACGCGGTCATCGCAACCGGATCCGAATTATACGGATCTAAAATTTATAAAACACATAGAAAAGGTAAATCAGTGTGCTAAAAAAAAATCAACAATGGTGCTACGCAAAATGTGATCATCGCAGTCGGATCGAACTAAATATAAAGGTCACACATCATGCACATGTATGCAGACAGCGTATCGACGTAATTCGATCCGAACAATCTAATAAAAAAGAAAAATTGAAAATTAATAATATATAAACATAAGTTAAAATGTATAACATGATATTATATATATTAAAACAATTTAAGAATACACTATCGTTTATTCTATATACAATATTATGCTATAATCAAATTAAATTAACTGACAGGTTATTAAGATGGAATTTTAAACGGAATGTGAGATATAGTATGCTAAAACACTTTCGTTCATGGGAGTGAAAATCCAAACACTTTCAATCAAATTTGAATATGCTATACAGTAAATAAATATTATATATATGCTAAACATGGATGATCGAGTATGCAAAAGAAAAGCTATACATGCATTACCTGCAAGTTCTCGTGACGGTACCGCTACGGAAGAAACAGTGAGAATAGAATGAAGAAAGCAGCCGTTCCGTTTTTTTTTCCGGTCCCCCTCAACAAAGTGTAACTTTGGTATATATAGGGATTAAAATTAGGGTTAACTTTTAGTTGCCAATAATGTCCCTAATACCCAACTTGAGACCCAAGTTTAATAATATTAAAAATTAAATAAAATTTAAATAATTTAATAAATCTGAAATAAAAACTAAACTTACTTATTTATAAAAATAAAAATTTAAGATAAAATTAAAATAAAATGCTAATCACTACTTAACATTTAGTTAAATATAAGATAAAATAAATATTTAAAATAAAAACAAAATAAAAATTCCTATTTATTCTAAACGTTATTAGTTAATAAAAAATAAATATTTAAAACAAAATTAAAATAAAGTACAAATTATTCTAATTATTTATTCTAAATAATATTAATTAAAAAAAAAGTAAAATAAACGGACTCTAAATAAACAAAAAAAATCGGACGCCCGAGTGATCGAAAGAAATAAATCCAGTACACTAAAATGATCAGTACGAAGTACATGACTCGAAAAAATTCAGCATTTGGTCAGATTTTAAAATAAATTTTGATCCCTGATTTTGAGCACCGCTGAAACTCAATTTGACCACTCTGTCTGTAAATTTTCGAGAAATTATTCCGACCAATATTTTAGGCAGTATGCGAGATGAAACACTATTTTATGCTATTTAGATGATGCAGAGTGGAAATACAGTCAGACGAATGAAAATACGAAAATATTAAAAATGCCTGGAATAAGCTGTGAACTCTTGATGATGTAGTAGACCAGATAAGACTTCTCTGAACTGCCTCAAGCACCTTGACCCCATGCTAATGATATGCATACATGATAATGCAAAAAATGAAATGAAACATAGGCCAGTTAGTAAAAAGGTAAGGAGGGCAAATTTTGGGGTGCAACAGATGCTAATAAGTATTAATCGGGTAATTAGTCGATTTAATCGGGAGAAATTAATATTAGAAATAATATATATTTTCGTAGAATATTAATTAATTTAATTGATTTAAGTTGTGTTGGCTTTAGTAGGATAATTTAATTAAAAATGATTTAAGTCGTAGAAAATAATATGGTGTTAACTTAGTAGAAGTATAAGAAAATATTGGGCTTAGTTAGATGGTAGTAATAGTGGGGGTGTAGTAGTGAGACCCAATAAGAAAAATAAAATAATAGAATTATTATATTAGGTTTTTAGAAACAAGGAGGAGTTAGAAAGTGGCTGTAAGTGGGAGTTGCAGAAAAAGAGGAAAAATAGGAGCAGAACGTGGAAGTTATGGAGAAGAGGAAAAGAGGAACAAGGGTTTTTGAGAGAGAATTCGTAGAGGCTGCTAGAGCAAGTTTTCAAACGGAAAAATTTAGAGCAACCTTCAATCCAAGGTAAGGGTGGGGTTCGAATTTTATAACCGGGTATATGATAATTGATACGTGGGATTGGGATTTATATAATTTTCTATTGAATGTGTTGAAGTGTATTGATGAATTGGTTTTGTTTTTGTGGAATTTGATGTTTGCTAGATTGTTTGGTTGTTGTTCTATAGTGTTAAACTTAGGTTGGAATTTGGTTAAATCGATAGAAATCGATATTTTCGTGGACGAAAGTCGGAATAGATTGCGTAGTTGTGTCAAGAAATGTTAGGCCGTGATCGAGTATGTTTGTTTTATCGAATTTGGTTGATTTTGTAAGTTTTTGCATTTTTGGAGATTTGGGGGTTTAAGATTCGGATTGAAATAAAAAGTCATAGAATTCACGTTTGATGGTTCCAAATCACTACTATATGTTTGGTATGAATGAGTATGTGTTTGTTTCGAAGAAAATAATTGAATCGGTCGGATTTTCGGACGAAAATGCAAAATCCCGTTGGGCTGTTATGCAGAAAAATTCTGGTTTCGGAAAGTTTGGAAAATTCATATCTTTTGATCCGTAAGTCGGTTTTGAGCCCCGTTCAAAGCGTTGGAAAGCTAACGAGATGTTCTTTCTAGGAAAAATGGTTTTGAGGTCTGTATCTGGTTCAATTATAGTAGAAAATTGAAACCGTATCGTTGTGTTGATTTTTACCGTCGTGAATGTGTGCGATTGAGGTGTTATCGTGCAATATGCCTCAACAATGTTAACCGATTAATAATGCAGAGGAATGGCAATAATGTGGGGACTTAGAAATAACAGTAGCAGGTTTTGTATCAGAGTTGAATTTAATAACAGTATAGTTTGGTAGCAAAAGTATGTTGTATCAGTAAGTTAAAAATTAACAGTTTCAGTAAATCTAACTAGTAGTAATTACCGTGTAAAACAGTACCGATTTAGCCGAATAAGTAGAATTAAGCGGAAAAATTAGTTGTCCAAAATTAGTTAAAATTGGTCGGGGAAGTTCGTATAAACTAGTAGGTAATTGTGGTTGGTTGTTTTGTTGAAAATACGATGAATACGTGGATTTGCAGGTACAATTGAATAAGTTGAATTGTTCCGATTTTTGAGCATATTTGAGTTGTAGGTCGAATGACCAGTGTTGATTTAATTGTTGCAGCTGATGTATATTTTATGTTGCAGTTGTTGTTATTGTTAAGTTGTAGGCCTATGGCCAATGTTGAGTTGTTGTTGTTGTTAAGTTGTAGGCCTATGGCCAGTGTTGAGTTGTTGTTGTTGTTAAGTTGTAGGCCGATGGCCAATGTTGAGTTGTTGTTGTTGTTGTATGTCTTTCATATTAGTCGCATACATTGCATTTTCTAAGTTGGAGCTAATGCTCAACCACGTTAGCCGGGATTGGCAAAAAGTTAAAGTTGAAGGCTTATTATGCCTTGTTGATGCCCGACAAACTGGCACTTTCTAAGTTGGGAGTTCTTCTCCAATGCCTCTATTACTTGGCAATTTCTAAGTTGGGAGTTCTGCTCCATTTTTAAGTTGGGAGTTCTGCTCCAATGGTACCACATGCATTTGCACAGTTGAGTCGCATTTTGTGTTGCATTCTTATGCTGACAAAGTTGATGTTGTATTATGCTGATAAAGTTGTTGTTGAGTTGTTTGTTGATTGTTGTTTGTTGTTGTTGTAAAGTAGTGAAATTGTATGATTCTAGTCTAATGTATTGATTATCATACTCTTGTTTATATTATTCGATATCTCACCCCTTCTATTTGAATGTTACCCCTATGTTGGTAACGTGCAGGTTAGCAAAGATGAAGGTCGTTTATCCTTACTAGTTTGAGTCGGTGATGTCGCTCTGATGCGTAACACTCGGGGGATGGACGCTTGTTGTTTATTGTTGAATATGTTTTATGTTGTCGAATTTTTAAGTTGAATTTATTAAGTATTATGTTGTTTTGAAGTTGTCTTAGTCGAACAAAAATGTTAAGTGAATCAAAGTTGAACATTTATATCTTGAAGTTGTTTTGCTTTGAAAAGAAGGTATATATATGAATTTTGTTGTTATCGGTTCATCCGATCAAAGTGTTATGTATCTGTTCATATGAAATTAATCGAAGTTGTTTTTAAGATGAAAGTGTAGCATCCTATTGTTTGTTGAAATCTTATAACCCTGATTTTACTATTATCCGCCGGGTAGAAATGAGGTGTTACATGCTCGCCCGTTTTAATTAGAACTTGGAAACAAAGACCAAAACATAATTTATTATAAGTTAAAGCTAATTTAATTACCGAGTCCCGTCGGAACAACGGTCCTCACATACCGGACACTAAACTATTTAGCCGAACATGGAATGGAAAATAAACAGGCTATTGTGATGAATTAATATAAGACAAGACATAATTAAGCTATCAATTAAAAATAGTAAAGTAAGAAAATAAAGTAAAACCTCTAATTGAATGGAAACTGGAATTGTAATACACCGGCAGGCTTTGGTCCAAAACAGAAATTAATGGCTGAAGTAAATCCTAAAACTAATTCGTAATAGTCCCCAATGTGGAAAGCTATTACTTTTACATAGTGAAAGAAAACTGCTTAAAAACTAAAGAAATAAAATCTGGCTAAAAGGAAAATTTTCTTCTTTTGGAATCCGTCTTCTGATTTTATACTCTTGTGTGCCTTCGTGGGTTACGAACGGTTTTTGTGTGAAAATAGGATTCCATGAAGAGGTCTGGTCGTGTAGAGAATATAGGAAGGAGTGGAGAAAAAAAAGGAGAAGAAATAGTGGTGGCACTCGCCACCTTCTCCTATTTTTTAGTGTGGTCGGCGCCACACTCTCCCTTCCTTTTAGTGGCAGCCGCCACTTATTTCCTTGTGGTGTGGTGGGCACCACACACATAAGTGTGGCAGGCGCCACTTATGTTGTGTGGTGGCCCCCACACCTTATATTTTTTTTCTTTTCTTTTAATATTTTCTTTTCTTCTTTCTTTTCTTCCATTTTTTCCTTCCATTTTCTTCTTTTGTAAATAAGGTCCATTCTTTTAAGCACCTGAAAAACACAATAAAATATCGGCATAATAAAACATAAATCAAATAAAATAAAAGAAAACGTAACTAAAATCCATGTGAATCAGGTCTAAAAATACGATACATTTTCGTGTTATCAAACTCCCCCACACTTAAACCTTTGCTTGTCCTCAAGCAAACCATGACTCGCGAGAAAAATAGTGTATACGGATGCTCATCCTAGGCTATCAACTCTACTTCGGTTAAGTTTGTGTTGATAGGTACTTGCTCACACACTAAGGATATCGTAACAACACAATTTTGCTTTTGCGGTCATCAACCTCCCTCCTATACAAACCAATCTGAATCATGTCATTATACCTAAGCCTAACTCACTCATCCCTTTTTTATCCCTTTTCATTCTGGCACAATCGCATTAAGCCTGTTATCCTTTCACACTCATGGTAGGATAGCCTGTTAGTGACTATGATCTCATTATCATCATTTTTTTTCTTTTTTGCACATTGGCTTAAATATCAATAAAATAAAGAAGTTTGCACCGTTGGGCTAAATGATTGAGTGAGGATCACCTAACTTAGAAGGAGCAATTTTTTTTCATTCATTCATTTTTTTTCTTTTCTTAATTTACCTTTTAAGCTTAAGATCATACACTTATTTGCATCGGCTTCCTACTTAGTGCGTGCTTAGGATGATGCTGACTACTAAATAAACTACTTAGGAACTAGTAAAGGGGTGAGAACTTAAGGCTACGGCATAACAAGTGCTCAAATTGATTTCCATAATTGAGAGGCTCATGGTGTTAAAACGATGCCGATCTTGCAGAATTTTCCCAAGTCTCACAATCTAACCTCAATTTCGCCTGTAACCTAAGATTTTCAAAAGAAACACTATTTTGAACTCAAAAATTTTCAAAATATTTGGTATGGCTCAAGAGAATGGGGAAATCGACAGACAACATAAAATCACGCATAAAGACTCGACAGCACATGCACAGACGCACGAAACAATAAAACAGAAAATTTTTTAAAATCATGCTAGAAAATAGTAAATCTAACTGGAAAGCGGTAAATGTCCCCCCCCCCACACTTAAACCAAACACTGTCCTCAATGTTTTGATAAAAGGTGAAAAAGGAAAGATATAACCTGTGTGAATGCTACTGCGTGCCAAATCTTCTCTGATCATGCTCTTGCTGTTCATGTCTTCGTTGGCCACTCCTACTTCAGCGATGGGCGTTTTAAGATACCTTCATTTGTTGAAATTTCTCTTTTCTGAAACAACTCATAATGCTGCCCATTTTCGGAGGAAGTACCTGCAAAAGTGTTATAAAAATACAGTGCGGTGTGTGCAGGTAGAACCTAACCATGCGAAAGGACAAGGAGGAGGTGAGTTACGAACGAGAGAGATATGCCCTCTCCTATCATACTCATCAGTGGTGTCACCACCAGCAGCGACATTCGTAGGAATGTCCATGGGCACCAACTCATCTTAAGGGATTGTCATCTAGAGATCTTTCGCCTAAATGTAGCTGAGACGTGACAAGCGATACAATTCTTTATTTTCTACAAACACAAACAATAAAAGTAAAACATTAAATTAAAAGCTCGCGAGTTGCCTCCCACGTAGGGCTTTGTTTAACGTCGATAGCTCAACGGTTAGGAGTGTTAATCTTCGGTTTCCAGGGCCATTTATCAAGCCATCTCACATATCCCTCACCTTTTCTTTTCTTCCTTCTGTGGGGCAGTTCATTCTTTTGAACTTGTAGTGGTGGTTCAGGATCTATCCTAAGTATTAGCTTTTCAAGTTTGGGCTTAGTTATTTCATCCATCACCTCAAAGTTTAACCTTACCCTCTAGCACTAATGATTTCCCTAGTTTCATGGTCCTCTAATTTTCTCTTTTTATACAGGACCTCAAACAAAGGTGTGTTAGTGTGGATATTTTCCAATATCTCCACTTACGTTTTGGATTGGGAGTCTACCTTAGCCTCAACAAACCTTTGCGGGAAAGGAATTGGTGGGGTATAGGGAGGAGGAACGACATTAGGTGCTTCTTTCTCTACCTCTTTGACAACCTCCCTTTCGTATGGTGTCGGTGGATTTTTCTCAATCTGTACTCTCTTCTCACCAGAACTCTCCTCAACCTCATTATCACTCTCCTCAACCTCATTATCACTCTCTTTAGGATTTTTGATTTGTTTATCACTACTGGTTGTTACAACATACACATTCTCCTCAAGGGAGGGCCCTATAGGTGTCTGTGCAAGCAGGAAGATTTGAGTCTCCAATGCCTTGGTGTGAGTCGCGAGGGACTCGACCATAGTGTTTATCTGCCTAAAGGTTTCATGAGTATCAAGATGCTGTCTTCTAAACTCTTCATTTTGGAGAGTTTGTGTCTCCACAAAGTGCTCCATCATAGATTCTAGCCTAGAATTAGTTGTTGTTTCAATGAAATCCTCCATTAATGTTTCGAGGTTGGAATTAACAGATTCTTGTGGTTCCTCAAAATATTGGGAGTGGTAATCATAGAGAAAATTTGGGTGAGGTTCCTCAAAATACTGGGAGTCTAGCGGTTGGTAATCGTAGAGAAATTTTGGGTGATACATAGTAATTTAGATATAAGAGTGCCTTAGTCTATACGGTGCAACAACGAAATAACAATATTGATTGTTGGTCCCCGACAACGGCGCCAAAAACTTGATGCTCCACAGAGACCAATGTTAACCTACCGTAATCTATCGTCGCTTTGTAAAGCTAAGGCTAGTGATATTTGATAAAAGGGAAACTAAGACTAGAACTAAAATAAAACTAAGAAAATATAACAGAAAAGAGAGACCGAAATATGGATTCCGTGTGCCTCAGGCACTCTGTAATTGGTTGACGTTAATTTACGTATACCCGTAGAAAATATTGATTTAAAGACTCCGCCTCACACTCTCGTGCTATTGACTAAAGGCACTTCTCCTAACCACAGGATTTTGCTCTCGCTCGCCCGTTTTAATTAGAAAACATACTTTAAAAATCAATTAGATCCTAATCAATACCTAAAGCGCTCTCGCTTTTTTTAGAATCAATGCCCCGTTCCCACTATCTGGTTCGACCCCCACGCTTTCGCAGTGCCGGCTCTGACCTTTACTTGCTTCTCACTCTCGTGACGAAACATTGTTAAATAACCTCTCACTCTCGTGACAAATCCATTTAAATTAAACTTGGAAACAAAGACCAAAACATAACTTATTATAAGTTAACGCTAATTTAATTACCGAGTCCCGTCGGAACGACGGTCCTCACATACCGAACTCTAAACTATTTAGCCGAACATGGAATGGAAAATAAACAGGCTATTGTGATGAATTAATATAAGACAATACATAATTAAGCTATCAATTAAAAATAGTAAAGTAAGCAAATAAAGTAAAACCTCTAATTGAATGGAAACTGGAATTGTAATACACCGGCGGGCTTTGGTCCAAAATAGAAATTAATGGCTGAAGTAAATCCTAAAACTAATGTGTAGTAGCCCCCAATGTGGAAAGCTATTACTTTTACATAGTGAAAGAAAACTGCTTAAAAACTAAAGAAATAAAATCTGGATAAAAGGAAATTTTTCTTCTTTTAGAAACCGTCTTCTGATTTTATACTCTTGTGTGCCTTCATGGGTTACAGACGGTTTTTACGTGAAAATAGGATTCCATGAAGAGGTCTGGTCGTGTAGAGAATATAGGAAGGAGTGGAGAAAAGAAAGGAGAAGAAATAGTGATGGCACTCACCACCTTCTCCTATTTTTAATTGTGGTCGGCGCCACACTCTCCCTTCCTTTTAGTGTCCTTGTGGTGTGGTGGGCGCCACACACATAAGTGTGGTAGGCGTCACTTATGTTGTGTGGTGGCCCCCACGTCTTATATTGTTTTTTTTCTTTTCTTTTAATATTTTCTTTTCTTCTTTCTTTTCTTCCATTTTTTTCTTCCATTTTCTTCATTTGCAAATAAGGTCCATTCTTTTAAGCACCTGAAAAACACAATAAAATACCGGCATAATAAAACATAAATAAAATAAAATAAAAGAAAACGCAACTAAAATCCATGTGAATCGGGTCTAAAAATACGATACATTTTCGTGTTATCACTTTCCTCGGAATTGATATAGGGATAAAGGTGTCTAAGACTTATCCTGAGCTTTTAGGAAGTCTGAAGAGTCTTTGTATTAAGCCCAAGAGGAGGCTAGGGGATGAGACTTTCCAAGTTCACTTGTATGAAGCCCAAGAGGAGGCTGAGATTACCCAAATCTCTTAAGAGAAGGCAAATTATGGTTGGAGAAAGATCCTTGTATGATGCCTAAGAGAAGGCAGAGGGTTCTAGGGATGAAGATCAAATCTTGAATGACTGGAGATTCTGCGGTTTTGACTTTCCTGAGGATTAAACTAGCAGATTTTACTAAACTTTCCTATGCTTTTAGGAAGCATTTGGGTCCTTGTACTAAGCCCAAGAGGAGGCTAGGATGCTTCTAGGAAGCCTGTGGGTCCTTGTACTAAGCCCAAGAGGAGGTTGTGGGGAACTTTTAAGAAGCGTGTGGGTCCAAGCCTAAGTAAAGTTCAAGAAAGGTTTCACCGAGAATAATCTTTTCTTTGTTGAACAGTTCTAGGGTTTGAATAAATTCAAGAGAGGTTTCACCGGGAATTAATCCTCTTTGTGGAAATGAATTTCTTTTACATGTTTCTAAGTTTTGACAGTATTTAAGAAAGGTTTCACCGGGAATAATGCATTTCTTTGTTCCATATTGAATAAAGCCCAAGAGGAGGCAGACTGTATTTGGGGAAGTTTCCTATGAGGGAACTAATTATTGAACTAAGTTGTAAGTATCTTACTATTTGACCTAAGTATGAACTGAGGATGACCTAACTACTGGGGAAACTCTAAACAGATATGCACAAGTATGTATATATATATATATATATATATATATATATATATATATATATATATATATATATATATATATATATATATATGTAAACAAGTACATAAACAAGTATAAATTAAAAGGGTGATGGGTTTTATTCCCAGAGAGAAACCCAAGTGTTTTGTGATTGACTGTATGATTATGAATGATTAGGGTTTTGAGAAATTGAAGAAAGTTTTAAGAAAACTTTGAATTTGAATTGAAATAAATGTTTTGGGACTTATAACCCAAAGAGAGGCCCAAGTGGTCTAAGAGTAGTTTCATTGGGAATAATCCTTCTCTTAGTACCAGATTACAACAGACAGATGATTTTTAAAATAGAGGTATGAGGCTTACAACTCAAGGAGAGACCCATGGAGGATTTTTATTGTTTAAAAACAAAGTTATGTATAAAATATTGGGGCTTATACTCAGGGAGAGGCCCGAATGATTTATTTGAAAACAGTGGTTGCACTGCGATACCGAAAGATGTTGTGGAACTTATACTATAGTAGAGACCCAAAATTTATTTATGTACATAGAGGGGTTGGGTCTTACACTCTAATATAGACCCAAAAATGATTTTAAAGAAAGAAAAGTGGGGCTTATACTCAAGGAGAGACCTAGATGAAAAACAGTGGACGCACCGTTATTTTGAAAACCGTATTAGGACTTATACTAAAACAGAGGCCCAAGATTAATTATTTACAAAGGGATTGGGTCTTACACTCTATTAGAGGCCCAAAAATGATTTTAAAATAAATTTTGAAGATTTTAAAATCAAGGAAAAAACCCTAATTTTAATAAAAATGCATTTTTCAAAGAAAATTAAATAAAAATGATACAAAATATCAAATATATTTAATAAACATGTTGTGAACTTTGATAAATGTCTGAAAATAGATGTTTTATACACATCATGGTTTGAAATTCAATTAGTTTTGAAAAATCAAGAGAAACAATTTATTTAAAATGTTTAAAAACAATTAAAAGGAAATTCTTTATAAAATTCAAAAATATATCAAATATAAAATAGTTTTTGATTTTTTTGTGGAATAAAATATTTAAATATGTGAAGGATTTATGTTTAAAAAGTAATTTGAAAATGATTAAAAATGAGAGAGATATGAATTTTTGAAATTAATTGAGAAATAATCAAAATATTTAAAAATTAAAAAATTTGAAAAAGGGCGCCAACGGCTCCTTCTTCTTCTTCGCGTGTACCCGCCATGGACTATTTGCAAAAGCTCACTTATCTCACTTAATACGCAATGATTTGGCACGATGTAAACATGATAGTTGTTTGTTTTTAAACAAGGAATTCAATGATACCAATTAATTGCATTTCTTTTAAGTGTGGAGTGAGATATATCGTGATGAACAGATGAACCCTAATTTTTGTAAGAACACTATGAAATCCTATACACGATAGATATAAAGCAATTGATTGAGGGAAAACACTTTACATAGGTGCAGAAACATGTTTGTAACTTGAAAACACATTTATGATGAATAGATCATAGTGTTTGAAGGGTTCAGGCTTACCTATGCAAGAGGAAATCGAATCCTCAGTTGTAGGTATTATAGATGTATTTTAATGATCTGGACAGCTTCAATGGACCTTAGTGAGTGTGTTGAGAAGCTTGGAATGACTGGAAACTTTCTGGAACTCTTAGTGGTATCCCAACTGCAATTTGGTCTAGGTGTGATATGGAGGTTATTGATCCTGGTGTTATAGAAGTTTGGAAAGTGTTTGGATCCCTTCTATATGATGTATAGGATGTGTCTACACCATTGGTTTTGAACAAAATTGCTTCCTATTTGAAAATTTGAATCCTACTTGCTAAAGAAGCAAAATTTGATGCATGAGAGTGAAATGAGAGAAAACATGTATTCTGATGTTTTGGTGTGTTGAAATCAATCACAAATGACCTCTATTTATAGTAGAGGAAGTTTGTTTTGCAAGGAATAGCAAATGGGGTCGGGTTCATCCTAATATCCAATGGATATGGCTAGGAGTCCAAAGTCTCCTCTAGCCATTGACTTGGGCTGAATTTGCAGGCTTATGGTCTTCTGATTCTTGGATTAAGCTTGAATAATTTGGATAGTTATGGACTGATACATGCCACCTCTATGAATCTTTTTAATGCTTCATGACAAACTTGGAGTTTTTGGATTTGAAACTTTAATGATCTCATGCCTAAAGGATGATGTTCTTGACTTGCAAGGCTCTATGGTGTTGTAGCTCTGTAGATAACAGGTGCATTGCATCTTAGAAACTTGTCTTGCATGGATACAAGGCTTGCCAAGTCATAAAAATGACAAAACCAAGTTGTGTTGTGACAAACTGATGATTTTGAGGCTCGATCAACTGGAAATGTTGTATTCCTATGCTTGATTCTTAATATGGGAGACCTTTTGATCCTTCATCGATGTTTTGAGAGGCTTGACAAGTTAAAGAACATGTCAATTCTTGATTGACCCTTTGCCTGGATGCTCTGATAGGGCTCAAAACCCTAATCCCTGGCTAGAGTGAACACTCAACAATCTTTGAGAGGATTGATGAGGTATGAAGGTACATCCATATTGTGGAGATGAGTTGCACAATGATGGAAAATCTTATGGTCAAGATTTAGGGTATGACAGATGCCCCTATTTAGTTTTCTTGGACCTGAAGGTGTGAACGGCGAAGATATTCAGACGTTCAAGGTACAAGAGGATTAAATATCAGAATACCCGAAATTTTGATTGTGGTTGTGAATGGTAGCTATACGCCCATCCATCTTCTTTTGCTAAGTAATCTTACTTAGAAAAGGGTAAAACTTCCCCCTCGATCCTGGTCTTCAGCCATGGAACTGGTCTCGGTTTCTTTTTGAAATAAACTTCCCCTTGATCCTGGTCTTCAGCCACAGAATTGGTATCTGTTTCTTTTGAAATAAACTTCCCCTCGATCCTAGTCTTCAGCCACGGAACTGGTCTTAGTTTCTTTTGAAATAAACTTCCCCTCGATCTTGGTCTTCAGCCACATAACTGGTCTTAGTTTTCTTCTGAAATAAACTTTCCCTCGATCCTGGTCTTCAGCCACAGAACTGGTCTCAGTTTCTTCTTGTCGAGTTCTTCTCTTGACAAGGAATTCTATCTGTGAGGGTCTTCATCAAACTTCTCGCCGAGGTTTACTAGGGAGATGTCATTTGATGGAAAAAGATTTGATGTCAGACTTGCTGGGAGAACCATTTATCTGAGCTACAGAGGTGTGCAAACTTCTCTGTGGGAGATGCCATTTGTTGATCTACTGGGGGAAAACAAGTATCTTGATAGATTTCTTTTTACTTGGTTATTGATAGAGATTTCTTGGAGGATGTGATGTACATATTTCCAAGAGTATTTTGTTGAGAAGCTTCCGCTGGGGATTTTCTTTAATCCGGGAAAGCACGATACCATCTTCAATGATGAAGGGTGAATTTTCAAAGGTGTATGATATAATGTGTTTTTGGATTTTCAGAGGATCAAGTTATCAAAGTGGTCAAGGACCTGTTTTAATCCAGGAATGAACTGGAGAGATATCGTCTAATCAAGAAATTTGCTGATAAAGAGGGAACTCAAACTGGAGTGTCGTCCTATCTGAACTTGGAAAGGAAACTGAAGAAAAGTCTTCCGCGAGGATCAAACTCGGTGGGGATTTAGAAAAAGGTACATCTTTTCTGCCTAAGGTTGACAATTCTAATGGAGAGAGGACATTTATCACAACCAGAGCGAATGAAGCAACTTATGCATTATGAATATGAATATGAAAATAAATCAAATATGTGTGATGTATGTATGAATGAATGAATGCTTATGCTGACTAAACAGACACGATATACGAAATAGTGATGAACACAACTTGATACTTTTCCACTACAGGGGATAAAGAGTATCATTGGTTTTTCGAGGGAACAAAGCCTTGTTGCTGAACTTTACCTATTCTTGGTAGTAACAAGATACGACTCCTGAGGAGAGTGAAAACTTTTACTAGTGTTCTCTGAAAGTACCAGCCTGTTGTAGGAAGAGGTTCCTATTTCTATCTTTATTCTTATAGATAGAGACCTTACTGGGGATGACAGATGGGATACTCCATATGAAGTAATTGATCCTATTATTCAGGATATGTTAATCCCAAGGAATATTTTGATTCTGCATTTTGAAGTTTGACTGCTTTCAGAGAAGCCGTCAATGTTCTTTTTTTACGTTCATCAATCAAAAGGAAACTGTCGTCTTTATCTTAAAAGCAGAAGTAAATTTTTGTTTTGAAAACAAAAGTAAATTCATTTTTGTGTTTCAAGAGTGTTAATCAAACAAAAATGTCATTTTACAAAGCATAATAAATGAGAATTGCTAACAAAAGGTACAAGGGCTCGAGTTTTCATTATAGAATGGTAATCAGCTAAATGCGTGATCCCATGGAGCATTACAACGTTTAGAAAATGGTAATTTAAAGGGAAATGGGCTACATTTAAGCATAACGACCGCTATCCTTCTACCAACTTTGAATTCTGGGCATTCTTGAGCTTCTGTTGAAGGTGACTTTGATTGAGGTTCTCCTGATAGACGACGTTGGTTCTGAGGATCCAATCTTGTCGGATGCAATTGCTTGCCATAAATCCCTAACTTTTTCCTGGATTGCCTTTTCAGGTTTACAATCTATCGAGATACATTTTTTATGTTTCTAATTTTTGCCTGGACCGCCCTTTCGGGTTTTCGATCCACCGAGACGCTCTTTTTTGCCTAAGTCTCCCTTTCGGGTTTTCGACTTAGCGAGTTGTCGTGTTTTTTTTTGTTTCTTATTAGGAGAAGTATTTCTTGACTGCATCAACATTTGTGGGATAAGTAAACTCTTCTCCGTCCATGGTTGCGAGTCTCAAGGCCGCTCGAGAAGGCTTTCTTAACAACGTAAGGGCCAACATAATTTGGAGTCTATTTGCCCCTGGAATCAGTGAGAAATGATTGGATCTTCTTGAGCACGAGGTCTCCCTCTCTGAAGACACGGGGTCGGACCTTTTTGTCAAACGCCTTTTTCATTCTTTACTTATATAACTGACCATGGCATAAAGTCGTCATTCTCTTTTCTTCGGTTATGTTTAGTTCATCGTATCTGCTTTGGCACCATTCAGCTTCTGTTAGCTTGGCTTCCATCAAGACTCTCATTGATGGGATCTCTACTTCTATGGGGAGTACTGCTTCCATGCCATATACTAGAGAGAAAGGGGTTGCCCCTGTTGAAGTGCGGACAGATGTCCGATAACCGTGAAGAGCAAATGGTAGAATTTCATGCCAATCCTTGTAAGTCACGACCATCTTTCGAATGATTTTCTTGATATTTTTGTTATATGCTTCTACCGCTCCATTCATTTTAGGCCGGTATGAAGATGAGTTATGGTGTTCAATCCTAAACTCAGTGCACAACTCTTTCATCATCTTGTTTTTCAGGTACGATCCATTATCAGTAATGATCTGGCTTGGAACACCATAACGACAAATGAGATTGTTCTTGATAAATCAGACCACCATTTGTCTGGTCACATTGGTGTATGATGCTGCTTCGACCCATTTGGTGAAGTAATCAATGGCTACTAAGATGAACCGATGTCCGTTTGAGGCTTTGGGTTCAATCATGCCAATCATGTCAATTCCCCATATAGAAAAAGGCCAGGGAGAAAAGAGAGCTTTGAGATGCATTGGCGGTACATGGATTTTGTCGGCGTATATCTGACACTTATGACACTTCCTCATGTACTTGTAGTAATCATATTCCATTGTCAACCAATAATATCATGCTCTCAGAATTTTTCTTGCCATTGTATGTCCATTGGCGTGAGTGCTAAAGGAACCTTCATGAATTTCCTTCATTAACATGTTCGCTTCGTGTCTATCCACGCATCTGAGCAAAACCATGTCGAAGTTTCTTTTGTATAGTACATCATTCTTCTGGAAGAAGTTACCAGCTAGTCTTCTGAGAGCCTTCTTATCTTTCCTTGATGCCCCGGATGGGTATTCTTATTTTTGAAGGAAGCACTTGATATCATAGTACCATGGTTTGTCATCGATGACGACTTCCACTAAAAATATGTAAGCAGGCCTATCATGGCGCATTATACCAATCTTGGGTACGTCGTTCCATTGACTCACACTAATCATGGAGGATAGAGTAGCCAGTGCATTAGCCATATGGTTTTCTTCACGAGGAATGTGATGAAAATCAACCTTGTTGAAAAAGGGTAACAACCTTCTTGCGTAGTCTTTGTAAGGAATCAATCCTAGTTGATATGTGTTCCACTCCCCTTTGATATGATTTATAACCAGGGCTGAGTCTCCATACACATCCAAGTTTTTGATCCTTAAGTCAATAGCTTCTTCGAGATCCATGATGCAAGCTTCATATTTGACCTCGTTGTTTGTATATTTGAATGCCAATCTGGCGGTGAAAGGAATATGGGTACCCTGAGGTGTAACAATGATTGCCCCAATTCCGTTTCCATGAGTGTTGATAGCTCCGTCGAATATTAATCCCCATTGGGATCCTGGCTCTGGCCCTTCGCTTGGTAGCGGTTCATCGCAATCTTTCATTTTCAAGTACATGACATCCTCGTCTGGGAAGTCAAACTTGATTGATTCCTAATCGTCAATCGGTTGATGAGCCAAATGATCAGCTAGAATACTTCCTTTGACGACTTTCTAAGCATGGTATTCAATGTCGTATTCTGATAACAACATCTGCCAACATGCAATCCTTTCCGTTAAGGCAAGCTTTTCAAAGACGTAATTGATCGGATGCATTTCTAAGATTAACCAAGTAGTATGACAAATCATGTACTGGCTAAGGCGTTTAGCTGCCTAAGCTAGAGCGCAACAAGTTTTCTCGAGCATAGTGTATCGAGTTTCACAGTTCGTGAACTTCTTGCTTAAATAATAAATGGCATACTCTTTTCTTTTTGTTTCGTCTTGTTGGCCAAGTACACAACCCATGGAATCTTCCAAGACTGTTAAGTATATGATCAGTGGTCTTCCTTCCACTGGAGGAGACAAAATCGGTGGGTTCAACAGATATTCTTTGATGCTGTCGAAAGCCTTTTGGAAGTCCTCTGTCCATTTGGTTCTTTCTGAGTAGCTTTAAAATTAGCGCGCATGTCGCGGTTATGAGGGATATGAATCTTGAGATGTAATTGAGACATCCCAAAAATCCTCTTACTTGCTTTTCAGTTTTTGGAGAAGGCATTTCTTGAATGGCCTTAACTTTGTCAGGATCAACCTCAATTCCTTTTTGGATGACAATAAAACCCAAAAGTTTTCCTGAACAAACACCGAATATACATTTGTTGGGATTCAAGCAGAGTTTGTATTTCCTCAAACGCTGGAATAACTTTAATAGGTGTTCCACATGTTCTTCTTCTGTTTTAGATTTGGCAATCATGTCATCGACGTACACTTCGATTTCCTTGTGCATCATGTGTCGCTCCCGGGATTTTCATCCTAGTACAAACGCGAAAGTGGCACCGAACAGAGTCGCCAGCAATGTGTATTTATCCCAAGAGAGGGAAGGGAAACACCGCGTAAACCTGAGAGAAAGGAAAAGCATGGTCTTGCGACCAAGAGAAATGGGTTCGGGAGTCGGTTACGCGAGAGGAAGGTATTAGCACCCCCTCGCGTCCATCGTACCCGATGGGATCCACGCTTGCTTGTCTCGATCAAAGGGTGATAGAAAAGAATACTGGAAAAGGAACGAAAAGAGAACTGGAAAAGGAACGAGAAACAAATGTAGGGAAAATAAAAGAAGTGCTCGCATGGGCCCTACCCCACTGCCTACGTATCTCATCGGGAACATGAGAATCAGAGCGACGTAGTTCCCCTCACTAGGGATGGATTGTTTTTTTAGAGAACGGCTTACGTTCTAGCTCAGGTGTTGCAGGCTCGCTGGTCCGAGTGCGTTACCATCTCGCAAGAGAACGAGTAGAAGCGCGCTCGTGCGTTGAGAGTGAATGAGGTGAGAAAAGAATTCCCGAAGGAAAGACGTTATTGTTTGTTTTTTGTCTTTTAGAAGAAAGTGTTTTGGATTTGTTTGCATACGACAGTGTATCTGGATCTTAGTCATTGGAATGTGTACCTTCTCACATTCCAAGATGGAATGGGTAAGAAAGCACACTAAGGGTGAAGAAGACCCTCACACTTAGTTCCAATTATCAAGGTTCAAACACACTAGCATACTTGTGTTTATTAAGTGTTTTGTTGATTATGAAGTGAAGAAGTGTTTTTTATTATTTGCACCTTCAACAAGTATTGCATTTAAGTCCCTCATACAAGATCAAATGTTTAACACATTGACCCAAGATGGGCTATATGCTACACATTCTAAGATTACAAGAGAAGACCCCTTATAATCTTTTCTTTATATGAAAGGCCTAAATGCAATAAATGCCTACCTTTATTATATGTTTTGAATTTTCTTTGAGATGAGAAGATGAAAGACTCAAGAGAAGGTAAAGGTAAAATCTATATGGACTAAGACTCAATCCTAATTGATTAGTTAAGGGAGTGATCCTAAAGTTTGTGAGGTTTCAACCTAAAGTCTAAAGAAAGAATGAATTAAACAATTCACTTCTAAAGTAGAAGATGAATTGTAATTCACAAAGGGAAAGTGATGAGTTATTAAAAGAAAGCACATAAGTGCTTAACAAAACACAAAATGGAATTGTAAAAGAGAAAGGATAGAAGTTGAATGTGGATTCCTTATCCACACTCAATTGAAACTTACCAAAGCCCCTACATGGTTAGTAAACATGTATAAGAAGTATAAGAAGTAAAAGAACATGTAATGCATCATAAAACTCAAAAGAATTAAATGAGAAAACAAATCCTAGAACCACAACCAGAATGGGCATCATATGGACAACAAATGAATATCATCATACAAGTGCAAGTGAATAGGCAACAAACATCATCCATTAGCATTTAAACATGTTACAAGAAGAAAGGGTAGATGAAAGATGGAAAGAAATGAAGAGGACATGCATAAATGGAACATGTAAATCAACAACCAGAATTGAAACTAAATGGAAAATGGTTTATAAACATCTCAAAAGTATTTATGAGGTAACTTCAAGACATTCAAGAAGTAATATAAGAAGAATTGAAATGAAAGTTCAAAAAGAAAGGGCAAACAATACATGTCAATGATGCACAAAGTTCAAATTGAAATGAACATGTAAAGATGACCTATAATGTGTATCAAAGACCTATAATATCATATGAATGGCTCATAACATATGCAAATGCTCATACAAATGTGCACAAAAGAATTCATGTAAACATGCACTAAAGTTGTAATGACATGCCATGGATTATACATCCAATGTGATGCATCAAACAAAGACCAAATGGATTCATGAAAATTATGCCAGCATATCATTGGAATGCCTAGGTCAGAAATGCATCATACATCAAGATAGCATGTAAAAATTCAGAGCAAAATGACTTCAAACAAAGCAATTAGGTCAAATTGAAACATCATGCAAAGTGGAGCAAATATAGGCATCAAGACATATGATAAAGTGACCTAAAAAATCAAACAAAAATCATCTAACATGCTTCAATGTATTAGTGAATCAATGCAAAAAGAATCATGTCAAAATAGTTGGTAATGAGCAAGAACAAAATTAAACAAATTCATGTATCATGCTTAGAATGCATCTAAGTGGAAATTCAAAGAAAATTATGGAACAGGGGCAAAAAGGTCATAAAATCAGAAAATAAAATCACCAAAAAATTTCTAAATGTTTTATTGATGTCCATGAATTTTTGTGGAATTTTCTAATGTCATTTGATATTTCTAAAAATTGAAAAGCAAACGTGTATAAAATGAAGAAAATAAAAGGAAATAGAAAACAAGAGTGGGGTGCAAATATAGTAAACCAACAGTTCAAAGTGTTTGGGCTTTTTTAAAAAGGAGGTGCGAAAAGCAATCTGTCATAGGTCCATTAAGCGCGCATAACACAATAACAAGCATGAACCCTCAGTCAACAATCTTGACTCACTCACAACCATTAGATCAAGTCCAAGTCAAACCAAAGTCAAAGTACTCAAAATCAACGCATGCACGTGAGGACACATGCCACTTACCATGTACCAGGCCACACAAGGTTTAAATAAAATTCAGAAAAATACACGTGAGTGGCATGTGATTTTTAATGTGCTGTCACATTTTGGAGCGTACGATCATGAAAAACACACGGCTGAGATTAAAACGCACACAAACCCTAACAGTTAAAGTCACCGGCCGGAGATGACCTCCGGTCATCTTCTCCGGCCAGCAGCCACCACCTGCAACTCACATTTTCTCCAGAAATTCACAAGCCATATACCAAACGAAAGCTAAGCTCATGAGGAACACAAATCCAACAACAAAATTCAAAGATCAAGCATGGATACAGAGAATCGAAGAAGAGAAATTTGCCCTAAGTTTCAGTTCTAAACTCCTAAGGAGCTCTATCAACTAACCGGTTTCATATAGCTTCTAATAAGCTCAAATAACACATCAACCAGTTAAAATAACATCAAATCGTGCAAGCAAAGTTTGAGAACTTTTGGAACCTGAAACTTGAAGATCTTTGGATTTTTTGAGAAAACCAGAGGTGAGAACTTGTTCTTGAACTTCTAGAACTTCAATTTGAGCAAAATAAATGCTATTTGATCTTGAGAATAAGAGGAAATCTGAATCTGAAATTGGAGACAACTGTGCTATTCCATGCTTCAGTGATGTCTTCTTGCTTGATTGTGAAGGTTGAAGAAGAACTTGAGGAATTCGTGCAGGTATAGAGAAAATTCAGAGAGAAAGTTGAGAGTGCTTTTGGAGTGAGAGTGAAACAATGAGAATCTCCCTTCCAAATCTGTTAGAATTGTTTATATAGGTGTGGTTATGATTTGACCCTGGTGGTTGATGGTTAGAACTACAGTTAACTGAGTTAGTTAACTGAGTTTGAGTTAACAGAATGAGTCATGACAGTTAGTGACACGAGTTGGAGAGGTTTTGTTTTAGTGTGGAAGAGCTCATGGTCACTTATGGTGAGGATAATGGTGAGGTGAAAGTGAAATGAATGGCATGGTTGTGTATTAGAAAACTTTCTCAGCAAGTTTTCTCTTTCCATTTTCATGCAAGGCACGTGCTATAGCAGTGTATGTGATGTTCATGGTGTGCTCAAATAAGGGAAAGAATTGTTTGATGGATGTCTGAACCAAGTTATGCAGCAAAGCCATCAATGTATCAGTGAAACATAGGGAGGTTTGGTGATGTTTTTCTCTCTACTCAATGAATAGTTTGGTGAGTTTTTGGGTTCATTGGAAAGAGGGAGTATAATGCAACAAGTTTGGTTTGAGATTGGAGTTGATATGATACTTCAAACATGCTCCAAAATGACTATAAACTTAAGCACACAAGACTGGATGATGGGCGCATCAGGTGGTCAGTTGGCAAGGCTGGCATGGCACAAAATTTCAGCATAACCACCCTAACTTGAGGCCACTATTTCTCCATCATACCTTGATCAGATGAAATTTTGTCCAACATGAAACTTGAAGAAGACATTACAAGGAACATTTTTGATGTTGACAAGTTTTTCATTTGAGGCCTTTAACCATGAGAAAAATGAGTGGGCATTTGGCACACCAGGTGTTTGTAGAAATGACATGCGCGTGACCTGAAACTTGCCCAAGCTGACTTGCATTTTGCCCAAGTTTCCCTCAACTTTGATCATCTATAACTCTCTCAATTTTTATCCAATGGAGATGTTCTACACATGGATTTGAAGCTTAAAACAAGATCTTTCATTGAGGCAGAGTGGATTTTTCATTTGGTGCTCCAAATTTGAATGGCCTTGGTTCAAACTCTGATGCAAAATGGCCAAAACTTGCTATTTTTAGTAACCCTTCTTCATCCAAAAATGGCAACTTTCCACATCTTGATTTTTTCATGATTCCTTTGGAGTTTCTTGATCAAATTTTGTACATTGGACATATGTAACATGAATTTCATGAATTTGGCCTTAAAAAGTCAAGGGTTGACTTTTTCCTCTGATTATTTGACTTGGCCCCAAATTCCTTGATTTTTTATCTTTCTTCCAATTGAATCACTTCTAAAACCAATTGAGATGCAATCTTCCACATCCATATACCTAGGGACATATAGGAAACCATGACATCAAGTCTTGCCCAAAAAAGCAAAGATTCCCTGATTTAAATGGAAACCCTAATTTTGGCCCCCTCTGGTTAGGAGGTAAAAGTGCAGTCTCCAATTTCAAATTCCTCAGAGTATGTTGTGTATCCTCTTAAAGGATGATGAGATATACCATTTGAGGATGATTTTGGATCAATGAGCTATCTCTTTTGAGGGTTTTCCTTCAGTTTTTGAATCTCTTGCATAGTGAAAGATGTAATGCTTCAATCTCCCATTGAATCTCACTTCCTTGAGGTTTTGGAAGATCAATTGAGATAGTATGAGACATGAGAGACCTCTTGGCTTGCCTAGAGCCAACTTGATTGACCTTTTTGTGCTTTGAATGATTCCTTGATTATCCACCTTCCACCTGATCACATGCCCTGATGGTAAGAAGGATGCCATGCTTCATTTTTCTATGTTAAATGCAATGTAATGTTAATGAGGTGGATATGATATGATAAATGATAATGCCATGCTATGATGACAAAAAGGGAGAGCAAATTTTGGGGTATTACAGCTGCCCCTATTCAAGCGCTGTAGACCTGAATGCCTGAAAGCAAATGCTTTCGGACTTTCAAGGTATATAGTGATCGAATACCAAAAATAACCAAAAATTTGCTCTGGGTGATGAAGAAGAAAAGGGATATAAACCCAACGAGACTGCTGGATTGAATCCTCGATGAAACGTCGGAGAGATCTGTCTTTTGAACGATGCCAGACGACTACTGGCTTGCCACGCTGATGGTGGACTTTAATACTGTCTTTTATGCAATTCCAGACGACTACTGGCCTGCCACACTACTGGTGGACTTTGATAATGTCTTTTATGCAATTCCAGACGACTACTGGCCTGCCACGCTACTGGTGGACTTTGCAGCTTCGTGCCACCCGAAGATGGACTTCTGCCAATCCACTGTTGGACTTTTGCCACCCGAAGACGGACTTTTGCCAATCCACTGTTGGACTTTTGCCACCCGAAGACGGACTTTTGCCAATCCACTTGTTGGACTTTTGCCACCCGAAGACGGACTTTTGCCAATCCACTGTTGGACTTTTGCCACCCGAAGACGGACTTTTGCCAATCCACTGTTGGACTTTTGCCACCCGAAGACGGACTTTTGCCAATCCACTGTTGGACTTTTGCCACCCGAAGACGGACTTTTGCCAATCCACTGTTGGACTTTTGCCACCCGAAGACGGACTTTTGCCAATCCACTGTTGGACTTTTAGCTGCTTTGCCACCCGAAGATGGACTTTTGCCAATCCACTGTTGGACTTTTGCCACCCGAAGACGGACTTTTGCCAATCCACTGTTGGACTTTTGCCACCCGAAGACGGACTTTTGCCAATCCACTGTTGGACTTTTGCCACCCGAAGACGGACTTTTGCCAATCCACTGTTGGACTTTTAGCTGCTTTGCCACCCGAAGATGGACTTTTGCCAATCCACTGTTGGACTTTTGCCACCCGAAGACGGACTTTTGCCAATCCACTGTTGGACTTTTGCCACCCGAAGACGGACTTTTGCCAATCCACTGTTGGACTTTTAGAATTTTAAAATCGAATTACTCTCTGCCTCTGCGCCAGACATCTCTGCCGACTCTGCTGAGGAACCACAATCAATGATTTAATCTCGGAGACTCCTAAAAGGATAATATCTCTACTGGCGAATGGATGAACAATCTGTCTGCTTCGAATTGTCAAGCTTGCCAAAAATAAATTGGACTTTAAGATATGAGGGAATGACGACTCTGCCAGGAATTATTCCATCTGTTTGGGGGAACGAATTCTGGTCACAGCGATTCCGCTGGGGATGAGAATTTTTAAATGACGTCCTGCTGGGGAAATGAGCCATTAAAACTCTGCTTGGGGATTTATTCAACCCAAGATCCTTTATAGGGATTATCAACCTTCTGACCCGGCTGGGGAAAGGCTGTACCATCCTTGTTGAGGAATAGATTCTGTCGATCTGATAAACCTCTGCGGAGAGAACAACAACTCAGCTGGAAGTTGCTGACAAGATTCGATGCTGACCTCTGTGAGGATACCATGACCAGAGATACGATCTTGCTGGGTATCAGGGCTACTCTGCCAGGGATATGCAAATCCTGGTTAGAACATTCTACTGCAACTTGCTAGAAAGAGTCCTTAGAGATCTGTTGGGGAAACCCAAAGCAAATCCACAGTAGTCTGCTGAAGAATATGACTGTCAAGCTTAGGATGAGTACCACAATGCCCCATGTTAGGCGAGCTTTCCCTTTGGACAATTCCGTTGGGGATGACGAGTTTATAACAAACTCTGCTGGAGAAAACTGCTTTAAAGCGTCTCATGTTGGGGAATGCCTTTCGAGAGGATTTTACAGAAGACCAACTGTCCTCAAACTCTACTGGGGGTGACCAACACTTCATGCTGGGGAAACAATCATGCCCCATGCTTGGACAACACAACAATTCGTCCCCGCAGAGGATGTCATAAGAGGATTTTACAGAAGATCTAGCCTCTTCAAACTCTTGTGACTTCGCTGGGGATAATGACCATCAGTTTCGGTGTCGACGAGACCACTCTTTTGGGGAACCTGTGACCGTTATCGACATAGAAAAGCTTGTAGCTGTTGGAAATACTGTATGAGAGAATCGACTTAATAAGATGCAACGGTACCCAGTTGAACTTAATTCACTGATATCGACCCGTTATGAACAATCGTCGACCGAACGATGAACGCCGATCTCCTTACCCATAATTGCCCCAGTCTTTTGCGTGGGGTGATTTATTGCTGGTCTTGTGCTTAAAATCATCTGCACCTGCTACCTGCAACAAAAGAATATGCCCACATGCCCCGAATATTGCGTGGCTAGAATCCACCATCCGGGAGTATTCAACATTCGAAGTAATTTCAAATATTTTTTCTGCGCATGTTATTGCAAGGCTGCCATGTTTTCAAATGCAATGTTTTATCAACAATTAGGACGTTTTTGCAAACAAAGCAATAAAACAAAAATAGAAAGCTTTTTATTGAAATTCAATTTATTGACTGAGAGCCCAGAATAGGCAATTACATCTGGAAGCAATCCCTGGAAAGAGGTGATCGCTGAAAAATTGAGAAAAGAAACTATCCTAATGGCAATGTGAAAACGGAATTCCACTGAGTTTCCATTCTGTTATGACCAGTATGTCTTCAAAACTCCCCGACCTTGCCTTCTGAGGAATGATCAGACCGATTCCTATTCTTCAGAACGTCAGTTGTTCAAACGGTAATGGGTACAGATAACTCAGACTGTAGTCATTCGCTTAAATCCCTCTTTTGTGTGGACCGCCCTTTCAGGTTTTCGATCCACCAGGATACCCTTTTTTGCCTAAGTTGCCCTTTCGGGTTTTCAACTTACCGGGTGTACAATTTTTTTTCAATTATATCCCTAATTTTTGCCCGAACCTTATTCTGTTTTTGGTTCGCCGGGATGCCCTTTTTTGCCTGGATTTTTTTATTTTTATTATCCAGCGGGTCTATTCATGCGAAGTATTTTTTGACTACGTCCGAGTTAACAGGGGATGAAAAGTCTTCGCCATCCATGGTTGTAAGCAATAAAGCTCCGCCCGAAAAGACCTTTTTAACCACGAATGGACCTTCATAATTAGGAGTCCATTTGCCCCTGTGATCTGTATTGGGAGGAAGGATCCTTTTGAGTACCACATCTCCGACTTTATAAACCCGAGGACGCACCTTTTGGTCAAATGCCTGCTTCATTCTGCGCTGGTATAGTTGCCCATGACATACAGCCGCCAATCGCTTTTCCTCAATAAGGCTCAACTGATCAAATCTGGCTCGTACCCATTCAGCTTCATCTAGCTTAACATCCATCATGACTCTGAGGGACGGAATCTCTACTTCAACCGGTAGCACTGCCTCCATACCATATACAAGTGAGAATGGGGTTGCCCCAGTGGACGTGCGTACCGACGTTCGATACCCATGCAAAGCAAATGGTAACATCTCATGCCAATCTTTGTACGTGACAACCATCTTCTGCACAATCTTCTTGATATTTTTGTTGGCCGCTTCGACCGCGCCATTCATCTTTGGGCGGTACGGAGAAGAATTGTGGTGTTCGATTTTGAAGTCCCGGCATAACTCAGCCATCATCTTATTGTTCAAATTAGAACCATTATCAGTAATGATTCTTTCGGGAACTCCATATCGGCAAATGATATCCCGTTTTAAGAAACGAGCGACCACTTGTTTTGTAACATTGGCATAGGATGCGGCTTCAACCCATTTGGTGAAGTAATCAATTGCCACCAAGATGAAACGATGACCATTGGAAGCTGTAGGCTCAATCTTTCCGATCATATCAATGCCCCACATGGCAAACGGCCAAGGCGACGACATGATACTCAACGGATTTGGAGGCACATGCACCTTGTCTGCATAGATCTGGCATTTATGGCATTTGCGGGCATATTTGCAACAATCTGACTCCATAGTCAACCAATAATATCCCGACCTTAACAACTTTTTAGCCATTGCCTGCCCTCCGGCATGAGTACCGAAAGAGCCTTCGTGCACTTCAATCATCAACAGGTCTGCTTCATGTCTATCCACACATCTAAGCAGGACCGTGTCAAAATTTCTTTTATACAGCACGCCATCTTTGTTCAAGAAGAAACTACCAGCTAACCTTCTCAACGTCTTCCTGTCTTTGGACGATGCCCCTGACGGGTACTCTTGACTTTTCAAGAAACACTTAATGTCATGAAACCATGGCTTGTCATCAGACGTTGCATCGACCGCAAACACAAATGCTGGTCTGTCAAGCGGGATACCTCAATCTTAGGTACATGGTTCCATCCTTGCACTTTGATCATGGAAGACAAAGTGGCCAAGGCATCAGCGAACCTATTCTCATCTCGAGGAATATGGTACAGTTTCACTGTTGTGAAAAATGTCAGCAATCTCCTCGTATAATCTCTATACGGCATTAGATTTGCTTGGTGCGTGTACCAACTCCCTTTCACTTGATTGATTACCAAAGCTGAATCACCGAATATATCAAGGGTCTTAATCCGTAGATTAATCGCCTCCTCGATCCCCATTATACAAGCTTCGTACTCTGCTTCATTGTTGGTGCATCCGAAAGTTATTCGGGCAGTGAAAGGCATATGAACACCTTCCGGCGTGATAAGAACTGCTCCAACTCCGCACCCATTCATATTGACAGCCCCATCAAACATCAGACTCCATTTGGATTCAGGGTCTGGCCCCTCCTCCGGAAGTGGTTCCTCGCAGTCTTTAGCTTTGAGAAACATGATGTCTTCATCAGGGAAGTCAAACTTCATGGGTTGGTAATCATCAATCGGCTGTTGCGCAAGATAGTCGGACAAGATACTTCCTTTGATGGCCTTTTGTGAAGTGTAATGAATGTCATACTCTGTCAAGACCATTTGCCACCGTGCAACTCTGCCTGTCAATGCCGGTTTCTCGAAAATGTACTTGATAGGATCCATTTTTGAAATCAACAAGGTTGTGTGCCTAACCATATATTGCCTCAATCGCTTAGCGGCCCATGCAAGTGCACAGCATGTCTTTTCAAGCATTGAGTATCGGGACTCACAATCATTGAACTTTTTGCTCAGGTAGTAAATAGCATGCTCCTTCCTACCTGTCTCGTCATGTTGACCGAGAACACAACCCATGGAACCTTCAAGCACTGTCAGATACATTATCAGCGGTCTCCCTTCAACTGGAGGCATTAGAATCGGAGGTTCCTGCAAGTATTCTTTTATCTTATCGAATGCCAATTGGCAATCGTCATTCCACCTGACCGTTTGATCTTTCCTTAACAATTTAAATATTGGTTCACACGTGGCTGTTAGGTGAGATATGAACCTTGCAATGTAGTTCAATCTACCCAAGAAACCACGAACCTCTTTTTCTGTTCTCGGTTCAGGCATTTCTTGTATTGCTTTCACCTTGGCAGGATCAACCTCGATTCCTCTTTCGCTCACAATGAAGCCCAGTAACTTTCCAGAACGCACCCCAAACGTGCACTTGTTTGGATTTAATCTCAGACGGAACTTTCTCAACCTTTCAAACAGCTTTTTCAGATTAACCAGATGTTCCTCTTCTGTTCTCGACTTGGCAATCATATCATCTACATAACATTCGATCTCCTTATGAATCAAGTCATGAAAAAATGTCACCATCGCCCGCTGGTACGTTGCCCCTGCGTTTTTCAACCCAAAAGGCATTACTTTATAACAATATGTACCCCACGGAGTAATGAACGTGGTCTTCTCCATGTCTTCAGGTGCCATCTTGATCTGGTTGTACCCGGAGAACCCGTCCATAAATGAGAACACTGAAAATTGAGCTGTATTATCGACCAGCACATCAATATGAGGTAGTGGAAAATCATCTTTCGGGCTAGCTTTATTAAGATCTCGATAATCCACACACATTCTCACTTTTCCATCTTTCTTCGGTACTGGCACGATGTTGGCTACCCATGGAGGATACTTTGTCACAGCAAGAAAACCAGCGTCCCACTGCTTCTGGACTTCCTCCTTAATCTTTAAGGCCATGTCGGGGTGAGTCCGACGAAGTTTCTGCTTGACTGGCGGACATTCTTCTCTCAATGGTAGCTTGTGCACGACAATATCCGTATCCAACCCCGGCATGTCTTGATACGACCAGGCGAAGATGTCAACATACTCGCGCAACATTTCCGTCAAAGTTTGCTTCACATCTGCTTGCAAGCTGGCACCAATCCTGATCTCTTTCTTGGCGTCCTTGGTACCAATATTGATGATTTCTACAGCCTCCTGATGAGGCTGGATGACCCTTTCCTCTTGTTTCAACAATCTGGCCAGTTCTTCAGAAAGTTCACAATCTTTCCCATCCCCTTCTTCGGCTTGATAAATCGGATTGTCAAAGTCATACATGGCCATATCAAAATCGTTATCAGTGGTATCCGGAGGATCAAGTCTGCATGAACGGGTTCATGCCTTATTTTAGAATTTATTTTTAAGCAAAACAAAAGAAAATGAAACATTGCCATTTTATATATTTTTTTTGTGCAAAAATAAAAACTGAAAGACAGAGAACAAAATTTGATTGCAAAACGTCCTTTATTAATGATTAAACATTGCAAATGCAACCATGGTGGCCCTACAAATGAATCTATACGCCTTGGGCAGAGCGCAAGATTTTGTCATGCATTATGGTTAGAAAAAACAAAGAAAAATTACTCTGTCTGAAGAGTAACCCGGATGACTTCTTCAACGAACCAGTTTTGCACTTGTTGTCCCGGAACATGAGGGCGTACCCAGTTGTCCAGGTCACAATCACTGTCAACACTATCCTCCGTGGCTGCACAAGACTGGTCCATGTAGATAATTCCCCCACTATTGAAAGTAATGGGTCCCCTGCTCCCCGCATCTGAAGTTGTAGAGGGATGATAACCAATACCAAATTTGTTTTCCTTCATTGGGGTCTCTATCAACCTGCCCCAACCTTGGGCATTGCCTGCCCTGACGACTTCGACAGCTTGTTTGTAAGATGAAATGGAGGTACCAGCCCCGACTGGTACAGAAGAAGACTCAGGTGCATCGTCAATATTGACTGCTTCAAATGATTGGCACAGCATCTCATGAATTTCCCCATCCATTTCAATGTACTTGAATGTGGACAAGTGACTCACAAAGATGTCTTCCTCCCCACACACTGTCACAACCTGCCCTTCAAACTCATACTTCAGCTTTTGATGTAGAGTAGAAGTAACAGCCCCGGCTCCGTGAATCCAAGGGCGCCCCAATAGGCAACTATATGCCGGTTGTATGTCCATTACATGGAACGTGGATTTGAATACCTGTGGTCCAATTTGTACGGGCAATTCCACCTCACCAAACACAGATCGTCTAGTTCCATCGAATGCTCTGACACCAACTCACTAGGCCTTAAGATCAAACCATCAACTTCCAGTTTCATTAATGCCTTCTTGGGCAAGACATTGAGTGATGAACCAGTGTCTACCAGTACATGAGATAACACTGCGCCCTTACACTCCATCGTGATATGCAAAGCCTTATTATGGTTTCTTCCTTCAACAGTCAAATCTCTACTTGTAAAGCCCAAGCCATGGCTGACATTAACATTGGAGATTACGCCCTCGAGCTGATTAACAGTAATTTCTTGTGGCACGTATGCACTCTTTAACACTTTCAACAACGCCTGCCGGTGCGCATCAGAGCACATCAATAGTGACAAGATCGAAATCTTTGAAGGGGTCTGATTCAGTTGGTCCACAATCTTATAATCGCTTTTCTTGATTATCTTCATAAATTCTTCCATTTCCTTATCAAAAATAATCTTTGTCTCTGCTTCAGGTGTAGGCGCACTTTCAACCACCTGTTTACCCTTAGCCTTTGCTGCAGCTTCTACCTCCTTATCACTTCTCAAGGTTTGGGGAGCGAACAACCTTCCACTCCTTGTAAAGCCCCCTACACCCCCTACATTATCAATATTTGGGCTGACTGACGGCTCAACTTCCTGCTTTTTACCTTCGTAATATACATCTGCCCCATAGTGCCATGGGATAGCTTTCGTAGATGTGAACGGAATTGGTCCTGGCACCGTGATAGTGACAGGACTGGGCCCTTCTGGCGCAACACTAGCCACAGGAACTGCATTGACCGGCATTTGAATCTCAGCGGGAGTGTAATAGATGGTCACGGTTGATATCTCATCAGTGTCTTTCACGACTCTGTCGAACTGTAGACATCCTTCATCGATCAGATTCTGTAAACCCATCTTCAACTTATCACAGCCGTTCTCCTGATTCATACACTCAGAGCAATCTTGATTACAGCCCGGGAACACCTGTCCCTTCAATAAACGATCTTTTACAACCAACAAAGAAGTTTTCACTTGATGAACGTTTAACACCAAATTCAATCTCCTCCCATCTTCAATAGCGTACACATTTGCTGCACTATGATCAGGCATGGGATGCTGAGTAATATTAGGAGCGGGAGAGAAATTGATGGCTTTAGCATCAATCAAATCTTGTACTTTATGATGGAAAGCCCAGCATTTTTCAATGGAGTGCCCCTGAGCACCTGAGTGGAACTCACAACGAGCATTAGCATCGAAGTTAGGTGGCAGGTTTCCAGCAACCGGAGCTTTCATAGTACAGAGTTCTACCAACTTTAACTCGAGTAGCCGGGGCAACAGCGCGACATAAGTCATAGGGAGAGGATCCATCTTACGATCCCTCTGTCTAGACCTTTGCTGGAAAAAAGGTTGTTGCTGTTGAACTTGTTGTTGGGGTTGTTGTTTCTGAACAGACGGTGTGGGGATTGTCACAGCATCTACCTGATAATAAGCTCGAGAACGCCCTCTGCCTCGTCCTCTAAACACAGCATTCGTATCACCTTCTCTTCTTTTCTGGTTACTAGCGAACGGTTTCTTCGTCCCCGAAGAGCCAGCCCCACTCACATCCTGGATCTTTCCAAGCTTTAACAGACTTTCTATTCTTTCTCCCGCAATCACAATATCAGCAAATCCAGTCGACGGACAAGCAGCTAATCTATCCAGATAGGCCCCTTGCAAGGTGCCCATGAACATATCTGCCATTTCTCTGTCTGACAAGGGAGGTTGAACCTGGGCAGCCATTTCCCTCCACCTCTGTGCATATTCTTTGAAACTCTCCTTGGCATTTTGTGACAATCCCTGCAATTGGGTGCGGTTGGGCGCCATGTCAATATTATATTGGTATTGCTTCAGGAACGCTTCTGCCAGATCCTTCCAATTCTTCACAGCAGCTCTACTCAACTTCATGTACCAGGTCAAAGACGCCCCCGCCAGACTGTCCTGAAAATAGTGCATCCATAGCTTCTCGTCATCCGTATGGGCTGAAATCTTCCCAAAGTAAGCTTGAAGATGCGTTTGGGGACACGCATTGCCGTGATACTTATCAAAAGTGGGAGGTTTGAACTTAGGGGGAATTCTGACTCCTGAGACCAGCCCCAAGCTGGTAACATCAATACCCATAGAGTTCTTGCATTCTATGGCCCTGATCTTCTCTGCTAACTCATCATACCTTCGATCCCCTTGATTACCCACATCAGCATCCAGCAGAGTAAATTGGTCTTCCAGAGTATCTTCAAGAGTAACACCAGCCTGCCTACCATTTCCATAACCCCGATTGTTACCACCAGGAGGAGGGTTGCCACCGGGGGGAGGAATGCCATGTCCCTGTGAATTGTCATGATGATCACCTTCGGGCCCATTGTCGGGACGCTCTACCAGAAGCCTCAGTCTCTCCTGATTTTGCGCCATGCCAGTCATGAGGGTCATGAACTGGTCCATACGCGCCCTCATTTCCGCCAAATCACCTTGCACTTGATCCATGATTCTTACTTGATTCCTTCGCGTCGAATATCGGTGAATATGACTCTCCGCTATACTGCCTGAAACCAAATAAAGGTTAGAGACCCCGCAACGAGTACCTGAAAAGCAAGTAACAAAAAATGCAAAATGATATGCAATGCCATGTTTGTCATTTCCGAGGTGCTTTATACCCTGATTCCAATCCCACCACAGAAATCTGAAGACCAGAAATTGTGATATAAAGAGACGTGTCGTGGTCATGTGCTTGTGTGCAGCTATCTGATAAGGAATAATTCTGAATAAAACTGCTCATACTCATTCAACAAAGTATTCAAGTACATTTAAGAAAGGCTCATCCGCAAATGCAATACAAGGAAAAATGGATCCATCAACAAACCTGATGGTAACCATTAATAACAAAATATAAGGAAAAGAACATCAGTCTGACAATTCCACACCCTTCAGCTTATCACTTGAGTATTTGATCTCCTCAAAAAGTATACGGGTACGCTGGTGATTCGGCTTTTCAATCATTTCTTTGATCAAGACATCCCTTTTCTCAAGAGCTTCAGTTAAAGAACCCATGTGCAGCATCAGAGCCTCGTCATCACACACTCCTTTGTGTCTCTTTATGCCGGCTTGCGTCTTGAGTATCTCCCTTTCTATCATGACTTCTTCAAGCTCTTTCTTGGTATTCCTCAGCTCACCTCTAGCTTCTTCTAGCTGTTCCTGACTCTTACCGAGGCTTTCCCGATACTTTCTCCTCTGCTCATGCGCCTTTTCAAGCTCTTCGTCCTTAATCTGCAACTGTTCTTGTAATTCGGCATTCTCTATCCTAACTTCGTCCCAAGCGTGCTGAAACTTTGTTAACTTTTCTTTGGTCTGTGCTAACGCCTGTTTGGTTTGCTTGTGGGCTTGAGTAGCATCATCAGCACCTTTACTAATCTTCCGGAAATGTTGGGCTCTTCCAGCAAAGTCTTTTTCTTTTGCAGTTAGGATTTGTTCAGCATCTTGGGCTTTCCGCTCCAGCTCTTTGTTGGCATGTAGAGCATTCTGAAGACGGCTACTCAACTCGGAATTCTCTCCTTGGAGCTTTTTCACCAAGGCTTGCAACTTGTCAACTTCTTCCACAGTAGCAGTGCTTCTTGCTTTCTCATTCTCCGGATACAAAAGGGGTGCCTTACCAAAAGGCAAGAGAAAATCTTCAACTCTTTTCTTCACCCACTCTTCATATGCTGGATAAACCCGGTTGTTAGGCTTTCCTAGAGTAACTTTCCCCTTTTTCAGTATGCTACCCCAGCTTTCAGAAGCTTTCTGTGCTGCTTCCCAACCATCTGATGTATGAAAATAGAGGGACTCCTCCACATCTCTCTTGATAGGCGGACCTGTCAGGGCATATCCAAATTGCCGAATGGCCAAAGAAGGATTGTAGTTAATCCCACCCAGTCTTCCTATCAGTGGAACGTTAGGGAACTTACCACAGTTGTGGATAATATTCTTACCAATCAGCCCATGATCTACCCATACGATGTCCTTGGCCACCAATCCCATTAAACGCTGTTTCCACTCTAGAGAATCTTTGGAATCCACAAAAGCCCCTGATTGTGGTAAACGGCCCGCAAACCACTTATAGAACAAGGGTGCACAACAACGAATTATCCCTCCTCTTTTCTTTTCGTTTCGGTTGTACAATGAGTAGTGAAGATCTCCTAGTAGCGTTGGCACCGGGTTCTTCATCATGAATATTCGTATAGCGTCCGTATCAATAAAATCCGGCTCGTTGGGAAACAACACTATGCCGTATATACAAAGGGCTAACAGAGCATTAAAAACAAGCCAATTCTCGCCTTTAGTTGCTTCCTGGGCCTTCTTAATCAGATATTCCAGCTTGTAACCACGAATCTTTCCTTTGTTGGAGACATTGTCACTTAGCTCTGATTTGCTCAAATAAAGAGCACCAGCCAACTTCCCAAAGTCAAGATCCCCCACTGATCCAAAGAAAGGGGGCTCCTCCTTGATAGCAATCCCCAACATGTTGGAATACTCCTCCAGGGTAGGAACCAACACATAGTCTGGAAATACAAAACATCTCAGAGGCGGATCATAGAACTGCATCAACGTATGGAGACCTCTGGCTTCATAATCACTGACATTACGGACCATAGATAAAATCCACCCATATTTCTCTTCAAAAGCTTCTCGTGCTGCCGGGCTCGCCATTCCCTTCAGCACAACAATAGGGCCCAAAGTAGGCGTAAGGAACTTGTAGCTGATGATATTCTTCCTCTCTTTAGTGTTCATCTTTGCAGGGACCTGATGACTGGAATCAAGGGTAATATATGCACCTGGAAATGAATAAACATGTATGTTAGGATATGATAATGCAATGCAAAGGGCAATGTGATCAGGTAATCAGGTGTCTGTGCTGAACTGTGAACGGTGTCAGTGTAGCTCTGAGACTAATATAGAACCATAGATAAGAACCATCTGAATACAATAGGATGAAACTTCCTTTTTGTGCAATGATGATAGAAAACCGGGTATGTAGGAGGTCATGGTTACCTGCAAACCTGTAAACAACCCGCCCTTCTCACATGTGGGTACTAGGATGTTCAGTATCCCGGGCTCTCAGGTCGAGAAATGATGATACGTTCACCATTTCTGGTTTGGCATCATCATCAATCGAGGAGGCCTCAACTGATTCTCCAAAACAAAAAGGTCCTCAGCTTCTGGCACTGAGGTCGAGAAGCAATAGTACATTCATCCCTCAGGGTACAGTACTATCGCCAATCGAGGAGTGCCTCCGCTGATTCTCTTTCAAAAAGGGATGTCCTATAGCAAGTTCCCAGCATTGGGTCCTCGGATCGAGAATGTGCAATGGGTTTGCCACGGAATGTGGTCTGCCACTGTCACAACTCGGGAGGAGTGCCGCAACTGAGTCCTCGGGAATGGTCACCAGAGTCGACAGTTCCTCAAGAGAATAACCACTGGCCTGCATAACATGCAGTAGCAGAAAGCTCCTGATAGAACCTCGTCTGGTTGTGGGTCTCATGAACAACAATACGTGGTCACCACCACGCAAGCGTCATGACTATCCACTCTAATACCTATGTATGTACTCAAGCCTTGGTAGTGGGCTTATCTCTCAGAACACCCCGCCCGCCAAACAGAAAACAACAGCACAGTCCAGCACAATAATGATATGTAATGCAGTAAATGTGATAAATACAGTAAAGTACAGTAAAGCAGCAATACGGTAAATAATAATACAATACAACAGTAAATACCGCAAACCAAAATACACCTAATGAAAGAAAAGCAAACAAGCGCTAGGATTGACTCGCTAAGGAAACCAGAGATTCTGGGTTCGTTCCCCAGCAGAGTCGCCAGCTGTCGCTCCCGGGATTTTCATCCTAGTACAAACGCGAAAGTGGCACCGAACAGAGTCGCCAGCAATGTGTATTTATCCCAAGAGAGGGAAGGGAAACACCGCGTAAACCTGAGAGAAAGGAAAAGCATGGTCTTGCGACCAAGAGAAATGGGTTCGGGAGTCGGTTACGCGAGAGGAAGGTATTAGCACCCCCTCGCGTCCATCGTACCCGATGGGATCCACGCTTGCTTGTCTCGATCAAAGGGTGATAGAAAAGAATACTGGAAAAGGAACGAAAAGAGAACTGGAAAAGGAACGAGAAACAAATGTAGGGAAAATAAAAGAAGTGCTCGCATGGGCCCTACCCCACTGCCTACGTATCTCATCGGGAACATGAGAATCAGAGCGACGTAGTTCCCCTCACTAGGGATGGATTGTTTTTTTAGAGAACGGCTTACGTTCTAGCTCAGGTGTTGCAGGCTCGCTGGTCCGAGTGCGTTACCATCTCGCAAGAGAACGAGTAGAAGCGCGCTCGTGCGTTGAGAGTGAATGAGGTGAGAAAAGAATTCCCGAAGGAAAGACGTTATTGTTTGTTTTTTGTCTTTTAGAAGAAAGTGTTTTGGATTTGTTTGCATACGACAGTGTATCTGGATCTTAGTCATTGGAATGTGTACCTTCTCACATTCCAAGATGGAATGGGTAAGAAAGCACACTAAGGGTGAAGAAGACCCTCACACTTAGTTCCAATTATCAAGGTTCAAACACACTAGCATACTTGTGTTTATTAAGTGTTTTGTTGATTATGAAGTGAAGAAGTGTTTTTTATTATTTGCACCTTCAACAAGTATTGCATTTAAGTCCCTCATACAAGATCAAATGTTTAACACATTGACCCAAGATGGGCTATATGCTACACATTCTAAGATTACAAGAGAAGACCCCTTATAATCTTTTCTTTATATGAAAGGCCTAAATGCAATAAATGCCTACCTTTATTATATGTTTTGAATTTTCTTTGAGATGAGAAGATGAAAGACTCAAGAGAAGGTAAAGGTAAAATCTATATGGACTAAGACTCAATCCTAATTGATTAGTTAAGGGAGTGATCCTAAAGTTTGTGAGGTTTCAACCTAAAGTCTAAAGAAAGAATGAATTAAACAATTCACTTCTAAAGTAGAAGATGAATTGTAATTCACAAAGGGAAAGTGATGAGTTATTAAAAGAAAGCACATAAGTGCTTAACAAAACACAAAATGGAATTGTAAAAGAGAAAGGATAGAAGTTGAATGTGGATTCCTTATCCACACTCAATTGAAACTTACCAAAGCCCCTACATGGTTAGTAAACATGTATAAGAAGTATAAGAAGTAAAAGAACATGTAATGCATCATAAAACTCAAAAGAATTAAATGAGAAAACAAATCCTAGAACCACAACCAGAATGGGCATCATATGGACAACAAATGAATATCATCATACAAGTGCAAGTGAATAGGCAACAAACATCATCCATTAGCATTTAAACATGTTACAAGAAGAAAGGGTAGATGAAAGATGGAAAGAAATGAAGAGGACATGCATAAATGGAACATGTAAATCAACAACCAGAATTGAAACTAAATGGAAAATGGTTTATAAACATCTCAAAAGTATTTATGAGGTAACTTCAAGACATTCAAGAAGTAATATAAGAAGAATTGAAATGAAAGTTCAAAAAGAAAGGGCAAACAATACATGTCAATGATGCACAAAGTTCAAATTGAAATGAACATGTAAAGATGACCTATAATGTGTATCAAAGACCTATAATATCATATGAATGGCTCATAACATATGCAAATGCTCATACAAATGTGCACAAAAGAATTCATGTAAACATGCACTAAAGTTGTAATGACATGCCATGGATTATACATCCAATGTGATGCATCAAACAAAGACCAAATGGATTCATGAAAATTATGCCAGCATATCATTGGAATGCCTAGGTCAGAAATGCATCATACATCAAGATAGCATGTAAAAATTCAGAGCAAAATGACTTCAAACAAAGCAATTAGGTCAAATTGAAACATCATGCAAAGTGGAGCAAATATAGGCATCAAGACATATGATAAAGTGACCTAAAAAATCAAACAAAAATCATCTAACATGCTTCAATGTATTAGTGAATCAATGCAAAAAGAATCATGTCAAAATAGTTGGTAATGAGCAAGAACAAAATTAAACAAATTCATGTATCATGCTTAGAATGCATCTAAGTGGAAATTCAAAGAAAATTATGGAACAGGGGCAAAAAGGTCATAAAATCAGAAAATAAAATCACCAAAAAATTTCTAAATGTTTTATTGATGTCCATGAATTTTTGTGGAATTTTCTAATGTCATTTGATATTTCTAAAAATTGAAAAGCAAACGTGTATAAAATGAAGAAAATAAAAGGAAATAGAAAACAAGAGTGGGGTGCAAATATAGTAAACCAACAGTTCAAAGTGTTTGGGCTTTTTTAAAAAGGAGGTGCGAAAAGCAATCTGTCATAGGTCCATTAAGCGCGCATAACACAATAACAAGCATGAACCCTCAGTCAACAATCTTGACTCACTCACAACCATTAGATCAAGTCCAAGTCAAACCAAAGTCAAAGTACTCAAAATCAACGCATGCACGTGAGGACACATGCCACTTACCATGTACCAGGCCACACAAGGTTTAAATAAAATTCAGAAAAATACACGTGAGTGGCATGTGATTTTTAATGTGCTGTCACATTTTGGAGCGTACGATCATGAAAAACACACGGCTGAGATTAAAACGCACACAAACCCTAACAGTTAAAGTCACCGGCCGGAGATGACCTCCGGTCATCTTCTCCGGCCAGCAGCCACCACCTGCAACTCACATTTTCTCCAGAAATTCACAAGCCATATACCAAACGAAAGCTAAGCGCATGAGGAACACAAATCCAACAACAAAATTCAAAGATCAAGCATGGATACAGAGAATCGAAGAAGAGAAATTTGCCCTAAGTTTCAGTTCTAAACTCCTAAGGAGCTCTATCAACTAACCGGTTTCATATAGCTTCTAATAAGCTCAAATAACACATCAACCAGTTAAAATAACATCAAATCGTGCAAGCAAAGTTTGAGAACTTTTGGAACCTGAAACTTGAAGATCTTTGGATTTTTTGAGAAAACCAGAGGTGAGAACTTGTTCTTGAACTTCTAGAACTTCAATTTGAGCAAAATAAATGCTATTTGATCTTGAGAATAAGAGGAAATCTGAATCTGAAATTGGAGACAACTGTGCTATTCCATGCTTCAGTGATGTCTTCTTGCTTGATTGTGAAGGTTGAAGAAGAACTTGAGGAATTCGTGCAGGTAGAGAGAAAATTCAGAGAGAAAGTTGAGAGTGCTTTTGGAGTGAGAGTGAAACAATGAGAATCTCCCTTCCAAATCTGTTAGAATTGTTTATATAGGTGTGGTTATGATTTGACCCTGGTGGTTGATGGTTAGAACTACAGTTAACTGAGTTAGTTAACTGAGTTTGAGTTAACAGAATGAGTCATGACAGTTAGTGACACGAGTTGGAGAGGTTTTGTTTTAGTGTGGAAGAGCTCATGGTCACTTATGGTGAGGATAATGGTGAGGTGAAAGTGAAATGAATGGCATGGTTGTGTATTAGAAAACTTTCTCAGCAAGTTTTCTCTTTCCATTTTCATGCAAGGCACGTGCTATAGCAGTGTATGTGATGTTCATGGTGTGCTCAAATAAGAGAAAGAATTGTTTGATGGATGTCTGAACCAAGTTATGCAGCAAAGCCATCAATGTATCAGTGAAACATAGGGAGGTTTGGTGATGTTTTTCTCTCTACTCAATGAATAGTTTGGTGAGTTTTTGGGTTCATTGGAAAGAGGGAGTATAATGCAACAAGTTTGGTTTGAGATTGGAGTTGATATGATACTTCAAACATGCTCCAAAATGACTATAAACTTAAGCACACAAGACTGGATGATGGGCGCATCAGGTGGTCAGTTGGCAAGGCTGGCATGGCACAAAATTTCAGCATAACCACCCTAACTTGAGGCCACTATTTCTCCATCATACCTTGATCAGATGAAATTTTGTCCAACATGAAACTTGAAGAAGACATTACAAGGAACATTTTTGATGTTGACAAGTTTTTCATTTGAGGCCTTTAACCATGAGAAAAATGAGTGGACATTTGGCACACCAGGTGTTTGTAGAAATGACATGCGCGTGACCTGAAACTTGCCCAAGCTGACTTGCATTTTGCCCAAGTTTCCCTCAACTTTGATCATCTATAACTCTCTCAATTTTTATCCAATGGAGATGTTCTACACATGGATTTGAAGCTTAAAACAAGATCTTTCATTGAGGCAGAGTGGATTTTTCATTTGGTGCTCCAAATTTGAATGGCCTTGGTTCAAACTCTGATGCAAAATGGCCAAAACTTGCTATTTTTAGTAACCCTTCTTCATCCAAAAATGGCAACTTTCCACATCTTGATTTTTTCATGATTCCTTTGGAGTTTCTTGATCAAATTTTGTACATTGGACATATGTAACATGAATTTCATGAATTTGGCCTTAAAAAGTCAAGGGTTGACTTTTTCCTCTGATTATTTGACTTGGCCCCAAATTCCTTGATTTTTTATCTTTCTTCCAATTGAATCACTTCTAAAACCAATTGAGATGCAATCTTCCACATCCATATACCTAGGGACATATAGGAAACCATGACATCAAGTCTTGCCCAAAAAAGCAAAGATTCCCTGATTTAAATGGAAACCCTAATTTTGGCCCCCTCTGGTTAGGAGGTAAAAGTGCAGTCTCCAATTTCAAATTCCTCAGAGTATGTTGTGTATCCTCTTAAAGGATGATGAGATATACCATTTGAGGATGATTTTGGATCAATGAGCTATCTCTTTTGAGGGTTTTCCTTCAGTTTTTGAATCTCTTGCATAGTGAAAGATGTAATGCTTCAATCTCCCATTGAATCTCACTTCCTTGAGGTTTTGGAAGATCAATTGAGATAGTATGAGACATGAGAGACCTCTTGGCTTGCCTAGAGCCAACTTGATTGACCTTTTTGTGCTTTGAATGATTCCTTGATTATCCACCTTCCACCTGATCACATGCCCTGATGGTAAGAAGGATGCCATGCTTCATTTTTCTATGTTAAATGCAATGTAATGTTAATGAGGTGGATATGATATGATAAATGATAATGCCATGCTATGATGACAAAAAGGGAGAGCAAATTTTGGGGTATTACATCATGTCATGAAACAGAGTTGTCATAGCCCTTTGATAAGTTGCTCATGCGTTCTTCAAACCGAACGACATTACTTTGTAACAAAAGGTGCCCCATGGGGTGATGAATGAAGTTTTCTCCATATCTTTCAGTGCCATTTTGATTTGGTTATAACCCGAGAATCCATCCATGAAGGAGAAGACTTTGAATTTTGCTGTGTTGTCAACTAGCATGTTAATGTGTGGTAGGGGAAAATCATCCTTTGGACTTGTTTTGTTTAAATCCCTGTAGTCTACGCACATTCTGACTTTTCTGTCTTTCTTGGGAATTGGCACTATGTTGGCCAGCCATTGAGGATATTTCGAGGTGGCAAGGAAATCTGCATCAATCTGTTTATACACTTCTTCCTTAATTTTGATGGCCATATATGGGTGAGTCCTTCTCAGTTTTTGTTTGATCGGCGGACATTTTGGCTTCAGCTGCAAATGATGTCCACGATGTTGGTATCCAACCCTGGCATGTCTTGGTAGGACCAAGCAAACACATCTGGAAATTCTTTGAGCAGTTCTATCAAGCCTTCTTTGACAGTTAGACTGAGTAGTGCTCCAATTTTAACTTCTTTTCTTTCCTCTTCTGAACTCAAATTGACCGTTTCCAACGGTTCTTTGTATGGTTGAATGGACTTGTTCTCATGTCTGAGTAGTCGAGAGATCTCATCTGGAATTTCTCGTCCTCTTCTTGTTCGACTTCAAATACCGGGAACTCAAAGTTGGGAGAAGGCATTAGATCGTATGTTTCAATAGGGTTTAAAACAAGTAATCTGCATGACATTGTGATTCTTTTTTGGAAAAGACAGATATAATGCAAAAGTGTGTGCAGTGTATTTTTTTGAAAACACTTGTTTTTATTTGGGTCTGTTTTTTAGGATTACCATTTTTTGAAAAAAAAGAGAAAAGTGAAAATAACAATAAATGTAGGAATTCAGAATGACATTATTTATTCATGATTTGTCAATTCTTAAAACACATCCCTATAAAACAAAACTCTTTCGCTTTGGGCAAAGCGAAGAGGGGTATTTACAGAAAAGCAAAGCCCTATAAAATATCCTTTTCACCCTGGCAAAGTGAAAAGTCAAAACAAAGATGAGACAATTACTTTGATTTATGAACGATATTCGGAACATCGACTGCGACCCAATGGTGGTGAACTCCTCTATGGATCATAAAGTTCGGTATTTTTCTTCCATGATTGTCTTTAGTAATGACACTGATTTCTGGTGGAGTTGGATTACTGGAGTCTTTCTCCCATGCAGAGTTATCATAAGGGGGCTCTTCTGGTGCATCTTCAATAGTACTTTCATTCTCAAGAGGATCTCCCCATCCAGTTGGCTGGATGTCCTCATATCTGATGCGAGAGCTTTCGGGAGCAGTGTACTTTACTAGAAAGTCGTACTTGCCACTTGGCTGCCCCAAGGTATCCCAAGTTTCTGTGGGAATAGATGAGTCATCCTCTTCAATGACGTTGACCTCAGGAAACACGAAGTTGATAAATTATTGTCCTGCGATCCTTACAAACATATCAACATGATGTTTGACATCTTCGGAGTGTTTCGGGTAAAGATTCCACGATTCTGGGAGAACAAGTGGGTTTTTCTCAAGGTCGTTCAGCAGATATGCATTTTCTGGCTGACTCTTTTGCCCCGAGTCTTCGATATAAGGTTTCCAAATGGGAAAAATCATCCATGGGATCATATGAGTTGTAGTCAAAGTCATCTTTCATCAGAGTGTTCTCCTCTGATGAGTTGGGTGGATCACGACATCCTTCGGGATTACAATCTCCGTAGATCATTCTGACGTCTGATCTTGGTATATACCTAGGACTTTGCTTCAGAGAGCAAAATGACATATATGTTTCTTCCTGAGATATATATCCTTCATCGTTGAAATAGGATTTCCACTCTTCATCTGTATCATAAGAGTTGTTCTCCTCGATGGTGTGGACTTCTTGAGATATTGGGTGGAGGAAGCCTCCACTGTGGAAGAAATATTGAATGGGACGAAAGCTTTCATCTTTCATTGTAGCCTTAGTAAGTGCTGGAGAAAAATAGAGACCTTTTCTTGTCTTGTTATCGGCAGGAATAATAATCTGCCCCCATCCTTTTATGTCACCACTTCCCATTACTTGGAGAGCGTCTTTGTACGAGGAAATTGACGTTCCTTTTTCTTGGTGATTCTCATTGCTCACCAAGAGTGCTTGAAATTGAGTTCCAACAACCTTTTCTGGTTCTAAATATGAGAATGATGATACATTGCTCACAATTAGAGCTTATTCTCCGCATACTGTAACCAATTTGTCATTCTTGACAAACTTCAGCTTCTGGTGAAGTGTCGAAGTAACTGCCCCTGCTTCATGTATCCAAGGTCTTCCTAATAAATAGCTGTATGCTGCTTGGATGTCCATGACCTGGAAAGTGACTTGGAAAGTGTGGGGACCAATGGTTATGGGAAGTTCGACTTCGCCGATAACTGTTTTCCTGGATCCGTCAAAAGCTTTGACGATGATCTCACTGCCTCTCATCGGAGTTCCTTAAAAAGATAGTCGTACCAAAGTTGACATTGGCATGACGTTCAAGGATGAACCTGTGTCTACCAGTACGCTGGCTAAAGCATCGTCCTGGCAATTGACTGTGATATTGAGTGCCATGTTATGATTTTTGCCTTCGTTTGGAAGTTCTTCATCAGTGAAACCCAAATTGTTGCAAGAAGTGATATTGCTAATAATGTTGTCAAACTGGCCCACTGTCACATCTTGTTCTTCAAAAGCCTGTTCCAAGACTTTCTGTAGAGCTTCTCTGTGAGCTTCTGAACTTAGCAGGAGAGATAGAATGGATATCCGAGAAGGAGTTTGTAATAATTAATCCACAGTGTTGTACTCACTTCTTTGGATAAGCTTTAACATTTCATCGTTATTTTTCACAAGCTCTACGCTACTGGATTGACCAATTTGTTGATTAGGAACTTTGGTTTGAGGTTCCTTTCCTTTTGCAGGCTCTCTAACTCCTCTTTTGAAGATTCGGCCACTTCGGGTGACTCGACTGATATCAGCAATGTTGACTACGGATGGTAGTGGAATTTCTTTTCCATCTTCCATGGTAGTCGCACCGTAATTGTACGAAATAAATTTCTCTGACTTGTATGGCATTGGTCCTGGAAAGTAGATGACCACAGGGGTTATTTGGGTCTTTCGGCCGTTGTAAGCAACTTCAATTGGTTCCAGATTGGGAACGTTAGATACTTTTCTACTGTCGAGAGTGATTTTTGACTCATCAAGTAGAGGAATTATGGTGAAAACATCCTCATTAATTCCATGATTGACATGTTCTTTTTTGTTGGTGACTGTGACAGTGCCTTCATCCAGTAGTCCTTGGATCTTGTTTTGGACAAGGAGGCAACCTTGTACAATGTTGATTGACTGAGAATTCAAGCGCAGTTGGGTTTCCCCTTGGTCTACCTGATTCTGGAGAGCTGCTCACACAAGGTGGCATCCTTGGTTATTTTTTGAACATCTTCCACATCGTTCATAATTGTGAGGTGGCACCCGACCGTACCTACTCTATATGCAATGCATTTTTACCAAATCTGTTTCTAGCAAGCGGATGTCACAGGTTTGGTGTCTGTCTGGGTTTCTATTGGTTATGCTAACTTGATGAGTGTCCTCGTCTTGGTAGACTGGAAGCCACCAATGGTCCAATAGATGTTGAAGAGTTCTTTGTACAAGCGCACAACCTTGATCGTTTTCGGAGCAATCTCCGCAGTCCTGATAATTATGTGTGGACAAAAAACCGAGTCTGACTTGCTTGGCATGCAATTCTACCAAGCTGGTATTCATTAAATGAATATCGAAGATCTGAATCATGTTAACCTGATGGTCATTCCTTTCATGATAATCCTGGATACATCCAAGATCCATTTAACGCTGAAGGGTCTCTTGTACAAAAGTACATCCCTTATTGTCTTTTGAGCAAATCGGGCAGGCGTTGTAATCGTACAGTGGTAAATTATAGTACTGACTTTGTCTTGAATGCATTACCACCAAATTGACGTTGATTTCATGGATGTCATAATTTTGAACAATGTTTGGATGTGAGTGGGCCATATTTATTTCATGAATCCTGTGATCCTGAATCCAGCCTAGATCTATTTGCTCTTGAAGATCTACTTGTACAACGATGTATCCTTGATTGTTTTTAGAACAGATATCACATTGAAGATAGTTATGAGATGGTACATGGCCGTATCCGCTCTGCCTACAATGCATTTTTACCAAATTCGTTCCTAATAGGCGAACCTCGTGAATTTGATAACTGATGTCGGATTCTCCTTCTATCAAGTTTACCGAAGTCTTTTCATGTTGCGGCAAAGGATTTGTTTGAACATTTCAATTCGTATATTTGAAAAATAAAATTCCGTTTCTGACGAGCTTTTATGCATCAGATTTGAAGCTGAGGCAATTCTCAATGTTATGTCCTGGTCCTCCTTGATGGTAAGGGCAAGATTGATTAGCTTTGATCCAAAAAGGTGGATTGTCTGGTACTGTGAGAGGAGTCTTGGTTTGAGCATACCCCTTGGCTAGCAGAAGCGGGAATAGTTCTGCGTATAACATTGGTATAAGGTCAAACCCTGGTGGTCGCAGAAAATTATTGTTATTATTGTATTGCGGGGGAGCCTGCTGAAGAGGCTGTTGCTGCCTTTGCTGATACTATTGTTGATTTGGATGGCTTTGAGCAACCTGTGGTTGATATGCTGGAGCTGGCGCCGGGTTGATGGAAATTACTACTGCTACCTGCCGAGGTTGATACCTTCACCTTTGCTTACCCAGATAAATATTATTGATATCCTCCTTTTTCTTCTTTTGGAAAGCACTCCCGTATCTATTAGTACTGCTAGATGGTTCCGAGTCCTTAACCAATTGGACTTCTCGAAATGCTTCCTCAAGGAGCACTCCCATGTTCACCATTTCAGTAAAGTCACTGGGCACACTTGCAACCATTCGGTCATAATAAAATGAGCTTAAGGTTTTCAAGAAGATTTTTGTTATTTCTTTCTCCTCAAGAGGAGGACAGATCTAGGCAGCGATTTCACGCCATCTTTGAGCGTACTCCTTGAAGATTTCTTTATCCTTCTGGGACATTGCTCTGAGCTGGTCCCTATCAGGTGCCATGTCCAAATTGCATTTATACTGCTGAACTAAAGCTGCCCCGAGATCTCTGAAGGTATTGATCTTTGTACGGTTTAAACCCATGTACCATTTGAGTGTGGCACCGGTTAAACTGTCTTGGAAGTAATGGATCAGTAGCTGTTGGTTTTCTGTCTGGGTAGACATTTTTCAGGCATACATTACTAAGTGACTTTGAGGGAAAGAGTTGCCTTTGTATTTTTCAAAGTCAGGCACCTTGAATTTGTGCGGTATCTTTACATTAGAGACCAAACAGAGGTCAGCGGCGTCTTTGCCAAACAAGTCCTGTTCGCGAATGGCATTCAGTTCTTTCTGTATTTCCAAGAACTGTTCTTGGAATCCATTCATTCTTTCGTATACTTCTTCATTTCTGCCAGAAGTGGCATGCAGAACTTGTTCCTCTGGGATAGTATGTATCACAGGTTACGGTATAGACATTACTGCGGTTACTCTTGGTGCTTCAGTGACCTGAAGTTTGTAACCTCCAGGAGTTTCTGTCATAACCCTTGCATCTTCATTTACCTGAAGTTTGTAACCTTCAGGTCTGGAGGTTCCTGCTATGGCTTTCGGGTCTTCAGTGACCGGAGGTATATATCCTTCAGGTACAAAGTTGAAAGGCATGCCCCAGGGAAAACTTTTAGGCATAGTGTACTGAGGATGATTGCCAGGTATCTCAAATATTGGTGTAGACATAATCTCTGAGATCATAATCCTTTGAGGTGGTTAATCCTGAGCTGATGCCAGGGATTCAATCGTGTTGTGGAGTTTCTCCAAACTCTCCTTCAGAGTATTGATCTCCTCTCTTAGTTCTCTATTTTCCTCCTCAAAATCGTCCATTTTCTTTTGCCGATTGGCCCGAGTATTGTACGAATGAGATAGTTTGACTCTAAAGTGTGACACATTTGTGAGACTTAATGACAAAGATGTGCAATGAAAGAATGATGAATGATATGCAAAGAATGAGTATGATCTTTTTTTTTGTTTTCAAAAGAACTTTTGACAATTATGTTGCAAATATCTATAGCGATGGAAACCTTTTATTGAATTGCAATATCTTACAGGAAAAAGTACATTATTTTACAAAGCGTGAGAAGGAAAGCAAAGCCTATGGATCCTAAGGTATTCCTGCAGGAAGCTCAGGTGCTGGTTCCAGAATCTTTCTTTTCTTTGATCGGGCCCCCTCAACCGTTGTTGGGTCGATGATCCTTTTCCAGGTGAAAGGAGAGAGTATACTTCTACGCTCCTCTTGGCTTTCTATAGCATGTTGCTCCAATATATCAATCAGAGCATCCTTTTCCTTTAATATCTCTTGGATCTTTGTGCATTCCAAACTGACAATTTGGTACTTGTTCTTCCAAAAGTTCTTATCGCGTTGGACTTTGTTGAGAGCAATCTAAAGTTTTTCCGCATCGAACATGAAATAGAGGACATATTCCTTTAAGGGAAAAACTTCTTGACAAGGGTAAGGCATTTTCAATTTGATGGCTCTAGTTTGTACCCACTGAAGATAAGGTTCTGCGGAGATGCAGTTTGGCCTTCCTAAGGACCCTCTTCCCTTCCTATGAATATGTCGCCAGGCATGCACAATTTCTTTTTTTAGTGCTCTGTCATTTTCTCCTTTCTTGAAGAAAAGACCTTCCAGACGAATGTTATGTGGTACATTCCTAATTGGGTATCCAAGTTGACGACGAGCTAAAATTGGATGATAGTTGATTCCTCCTTTAGTACCAATGCGGGGTACATTGGGGAAACTTCCATATTTGACAATGATTTTTATTCCATCATAAATCTGATTGTACCAATCTATGTCAGAATGGGTGAGAGACATAATCTTCTGCGACCATCGCAGACCACTCTTGAAATCCCAAAAAGCAGCAGATTTGGGAAAGTGGGAAATGAACCATTTGTAGAATAATGGTACACAACATGTGATCATCCCTCTGCTGTACAAATTCCTTTAATGTACAAAATGATAAGCATATGCGAGCAAGGTTAGGACTGGATTCCCAATTAAAAATATCTTGATGGCATTAACATCGACGAAGTTGTCAATGTTGGGAAAGAGGAATAACCCATAGATGAGCAAAACAAAGATATCCTCGAAAGCAGTTATGTTTCCTATGCTGGCAAAGTACAAGCCTTTCTTCATCAGGAATTTAACTGGTAAACCCTGGATTCCTCCCTTGGTCGTCATGTGAGCTCTGATATCTGACTCTTCCAAAGAGGTAGCTCTTGCAATGGCTTGATCTTTTGGAATTTCTTCAAGTCCTGAAAATAGATCTTGATCAGTGATAGGTAAATTAATCAGATGAGAGTACTCTTCCAGTGTTGGTGTGAGCTGATAATCGAGAAATGTGAAGCAGTGGTACACCGGATCATAGAACTGAACCAATGTAGACATAACTCCTTCCACCATGTTGATCTTCAAAAGAGACAACAGTCCCTCATGCTTAGCTCTAAAAGCTTATGGATTAGTAATCATCCTTCCCAATTTTATTAAATCTTCCAGTTTTGGAACCTTGATGGTGTACTTGTGCATTCTTCTTCTATCGAAATCCATAACGCAACCTCTGATATTTGCAATTACTGTTTTAGTTCTTTAGAAAAAGATTTTTTTTTCTTGTTAAAAAAGGGTTTTTAATGAATGAAATGCATGAATGCAGCAAACAAAAATATTTGAAGACATGGGTTTAGGGGTTCATCGTCACGAGCATGGAGTCATGGATCTACCCATCCCCAAGGTGTATACTAAAGGTCAATTTTTGAACCTGTAGAACGGGTTCTAACAAAGGTTCCCAAGATCATTGACCCCTCTCAAGAATATTACTAGCAAACCGGCTGACTCATGAGAGTTGTAATATCCCCAAGATGAATCTCTTTTGAGTGTAGTCTCGCTTATCAACTATTCCTGATAGTTACTGCATTACCTAACAATGGTCAGGGGGTTAAATGTCAACTAAACCTCAGTTTCAAGGAATCCCAGCGGAAAAAGTAATATTTTCAAGACTTGCTCGTTCAACATCAGTAATTCCAAAGGGTACCTCCATTGATTCGGTGGACTTTCAAGTTAGCTTGGTCAGGACTCAGTCCTTATAAGCTAGCCTGAATCTGCCACCACTTATCTTAATGTACTCTCGGACTCACCACATGCGTATTAATCACATTCCCAGATAACAGTAATTTTAAACAAGTATAGCAGATAGTATGAAAGCAGGTGATAAAAAATATGAGAAAGCAAATAAAAATAGCAGAAAAATAAATGCAATGCAAGGCTTAAACCTCTTATGAAATCCTAATGCTCCCCAACAGAGTCGCCATTTTTCTGTAGTGTCGGTTTTTTTGACGCGACCACAACTGCATTTGGTGCTACTTTCTGATTTCTGTATTTATCCTATGAAGCTCTAAAGGAAGGGGAGATATCTTAAACTAACCCTGCTTGCAAATGTTTTCTTTAACAAATGCGAAAATATTCGGAATCGGGGTTTGGTTATACAAGGGGAAGTTATTAACACCTAGAGTATCTATAGTAATATATAGAAACCTTCGTTTGCATATATTTTCTACTGTTTAAAATGCTTTCTTGAGGGTATCTGTTGTTTGATTGGGAAAGTTTCTCCTTTGGGAGGGTTAAAAGGATATTTTTGTTGTTTTTTTTTGTTTTCTATTGTTTTTGGGAAGGTGCTTGACCTAAGATTTTTTATTTGTGTGCTCGGTAAGATTTCACAATCTTATGCCTACGTATTCCCATAAAGAGTTCGGGGAAATCAGAGTAATCGTAGTTCCTCCTATATCTATGGGAGGAAAAAGAAGTTTGATGTCTTGTTCAAAGCCTAAGATTGAAGCTAAAAGAGTGTTTGTGTCTTGTTCAAAGCCCAAGATTGAAGCTAAAAGGATTTTTGTGTCTTGTTCAAAGCCCAAGATTGAAGCTAAAAGTTTGACTGAGAGAGAATTTGTCATCTCTAAAGGGAGATATCTTACCTATTCATCACAATTGTTGAGTAATTAGGTATAAGGGAAGTTACTTTAACTAGGATGTGTGGAATCCAACAACACCATAATTTCCTTTATAAGTCTTTACATGCTGAGAGAGGGACTTTGACATGGATGTGAGGAATCCAGAGGCTTGCCACTTACATCAGTCAGATGAAAGAGAAATTTTAACCATGATAAAGGAGGGACTCCAGCTTGGATTTTGAATCAACAAGTGTGCCACTTACAACAATTATTTGGAAAAAGTTTTTGATTGTTTGTTTTGAGATGTGATGCATAGAGGAAATGTCCTCCTATAGAGTGGACTCATGGTCTCATCTGAGAGGATATTAGATTGTGTACCTTGATCAAAGCCCATGGTTGAAGCTAAAAAGGGGTTGACTCCACTAGGGGAGTTTTATTTGAGTATCTTGTTTGAAGCCCAAGATGATGAAGCTAGAGAAGATTGACTTAACTGAGGAGTGTTATATCTGTCTTGTACAAAGCCCAAGATTGAGGCTGACTGGGAAAATCCTTATATGAAGCCTAAGAGGAGGTTGGGAATCCTGTAGAGATATGGACTCTTGCTGAGGAATTCTGAATCTTAATAGAAGGTTCCAAAATGCTTGGGGAGTCAGAAAGGTGTTTAATTCTATTATTGAGAGAGTTGATCCATCAATTGCCATAAAAGCTCTAATCTTCTGGGGTTTATTGATTATGATCTGACCCTGGATGAGGACTTTGAGGTGAAAGTCAAGCCTTGTTGGGGATCAGAAGGGAAATAAAGGAGAAGTTTAAATGCCTTAGAGGTTTTAACTCTCCTGAGAATTGATATAGGGATAAAGGTGTCTAGGACTTATCCTGAGCTTTTGGGAAGTCTAAAGAGTCTTTGTATTAAGCCCAAGAGGAGGCTAGGGGATGAGACTTTCCAAGTTCACATGTATGAAGCCCAAGAGAAGGCTGAGATTACCCAAATCTCTTAAGAGAAGGCAAATCCTGGTTGGAGAAAGATCCTTGTATGATGCACAAGAGAAGTAAGAGGGTTCTAAGGATGAAGATCAAATCTTGAATGACTGGAGATTACAGGGTTTTGACTTTCTTAAGGATTGAACTAGCAGAAATTACTAAACTTTCCTATGCTTTTAGGAAGCCTTTGGGTCCTTGTACTAAGCCCAAGAGAAGGGTGGGATGCTTCTAGGAAGCTTGTAGGTCCTTGTACTAAGCCCAAGAGGAGGTTGTGGGGAACTTTTAAGAAGCATGTGGGTCCAAGCCTAAGAAAAGTTCATGAAAGGTTTCACCGAGAATAATCCTTTCTTTGTTGAACAGTTCTAGGGTTTGAAGAAATTCAAGAGAGGTTTCACTGGGAATTAATCCTCTCTGGGGAAATGAATTTCTTTTACATGTTTCTAAGTTTTGACAGTCTTTAAAAAAAGTTTCACCTGGAATAATGCCCTTCTTTGTTCCATATTGAATAAAGCCCAAGAGGAGGCAGACTGTATTAGGGGAAGTTTCCTATGAGGGAACTAATTATTGAACTAAGTTGTAAGTATCTTACTGTTTGACCTAAGTATGAACTGAGGATGACCTAACTGCTGGGGAAACTCTAAACAGATATGCACAAGTGTGTGTGTGTGTGTGTGTGTATATATATATATATATATATATATATATATATATATAAACAAGTACATAAACAAGTATAAATTAAAAGGGTGATGGGTTTTGTTCTCAGAGAGAAACCCAAGTGTTTTGTGATTGACTGTATGATTATGACTGATTAGGGTTTTGAGAAATTGAAGAAAGTTTTGAGAAAATTTTGAATTTGAATTGAAAGAAATGTTTTGGGACTTATAACTCAAAGAGAGGCCCAAGTGGTCTAAGAGCAGTTTCACCGGGAATAATGCTCCTCTTAGTACCAATTTTCAACAGATAGATGATTTTGAAAATAAAGGTATGGGGCTTAAAACTCAAGGAGAGGCCTATGGAGGGTGTTTTAAAAACAAAGTTATGTACAAAATATTGGGGCTTATACTCTGCGAGAGGCCCAGATGATTTGTTTGAAAACAGTGGTCGCACTGCGATACCGAAAGATGTTGTGGGACTTATACTATAGTAGAGGCCCAAAATTTATTTATGTACATATAGGGGTTGGGTCTTACACTCTAATAGAGGCCCAAAAATTATTTTAAAGAAAGAAAAGTGGGGCTTATACTCAAGGAGATGCCCAGATGAAAAACAATGGACGCACCGTTATTTTGAAAACCGTACTGGGACTTATACTACAACAGAGACCCACGATTAATTATTTACAAAGTGGTTGGGTCTTACACTCTTTTAGAGGCCTAAAAATAATTTTAAAATAAATTTTGAAGATTTTAAAATCAAGGAAAAAACCATAATTTTAATAAAAATGCATTTTTTTAAAGAAAATAAAATAAAAATGATTCAAAATATCAAATATATTTAATAAACATGTTGTGAACTTTGATAAATGTTTGAAAATAGATGTTTTATTCACATAATGGTTTGAAATTCAATTGTTTTTGAAAAATCAAGAGAAAGAATTTATTTAAAATGTTTAAAAACAATTAAAAGGAATTTCTTTATAAAATTAAAAAATATATCAAATATAAAATATTTTTTTTATTTTTTTGTGGAATAAAATATTTAAATATGTGAAGGATTTTTTTTTTTAAAATCATTTGAAAAGGATTAAAAATAAGAGAGATATGAATTTTTGAAATTAATTGAGAAATAATCAAAATATTTTAAAATTCAAAAATTTGAAAAAGGGTGCCAACGACTGCTTCTTCTTCCTCGCGTGTACCCGCCATGGATGATTTGCAAAAGCTCACTTATCTCACTCTATACTATCATACCCTAAATTTTGACCACAATATTTTCCATCATTATGCAAATCATCACCATAATATGGATGTACCTCCATCCTCATCAATCTTCTCAAAGATTGTTGAACATTCACCTCAATCAAGAATTAGGGTTTTGGACCCTCTCAGAGCACTCAGACAAAGGATAAATCAAGAATTGTCATGATCTTCAACTTGTCAAGTCTCTCAAACATCCATAAAGGGTCAAGAGGTCTCCTACATCAAGAATCAAGCACAAGAGTGCAACATTTCAAGTGGATCAAGCCTCAAGATCATCAGTGTCACCAAATTAGGGTTTTGGTCGACCAAGGCCTCCAGAGAGAAATTTTCATCTAGGCATGAGCCAATACTTCAAAACATGATCCAAGAATCTCAAAGGGACCTCATGGCCCCAATCATAAGTTCAAAATAGCCTCAGGGGATGCATTCATAAAAAATCAGGAATTAAGGTTTCTTGACCTAATTCACCCCTAAGTTGACTTTTGAAGCAAGGCATGAACCAACACTTCAAGAATTCTTTTGAAGACCTCAAATATCTTATATTGATCCTCTTACATGTTCAAATTGACACAAAGAACTTGATTCATGAGCAATATGACGATTCAAATTCATTTGGACCATAAACTAGGGTTTCTGGGAAAAAGTCAACCATACCTTTGACTTTTGACCAAGAAATAATCTCAAACCTTGGGATATGATTCAAGACACTCTAAAAAACCTACGTAATCCATCCATTAGGTTTGAATTAGGTCAAGAACTAGATTTCATAAAGGATCACAAAGTTTGAAATTCATCTGACAAAAAGTCAACTGTGCCCAAAAACCAAGTTTGACTTTTGAGATTTCTTGGCAAAATGGTTTCTTTAAGTAAAAAACAATGTTAGCTTATCGTTTTGATCATCATCAATCAAGAAAAATAAAAAAAAGTGGAGTTACTTGCAAAAGTGGAAACCTTAAGAAACTTGAATTTTCACTAAGTCATGAAAAAAAGTGATTTTTACCCAACTTTGCAAGACCATAACTTGTGATCCAAGTAACCTTTTTCTTCCATCCAAAGCTCAAATGAAAGCTCTCATTTCATACTACAAGAATGTCAACTACACCCTATTCCAAATCTTCATGGATTTTGAGTTATGGATTGATCAAAATCATAAAAAATGAAAAATGGACACTTTTCCAACACTTAGAAAAATTTGAGACATAATCTGTCTCATGATTTGTCCAACTTTGGGGGCATTTTTCACCATGATCCAAGATGATTCAAGACCAAAGTTAAACATCAAAGTTGAAGTATGATATAGGGGCTTTCCAAAAAGTACAAGAGTCTCCCATGATTCAACTTGAGCAAGAAGTTATGAGCCTCCCAAAATGGCATTTTCACCCTGCCTACAGAACAGCATGGGTGCATGACTTGTGCCACACGATTTTCTCCTCCAAGTTTTTCCACTTTGCCAACTTTGTCATCTTCCAAAAACACATAACATCTGATGACTCACTTATTACTTGATCAAGGAGTCAAGAATTCAACAAGGCATGTGCAAAATCATCATGACATGAACCTTAAAATTCAAATTTGGCATCAAGCATTTATATGGTACATAGATGTGGCATGGATCAGTTGCAAGCCAATCCAAATGAGTCAAGATTTCTCCAAAGACCAGAGGACCTAAACCTGCAAAGTTTGGCCCAAGTCAATGGCTAGAGGAGACTTTGGCTACATGACAAAAACCATTGGATAATAGGGTGATCTAGCCTCCATTCACTATTCCTTAAAAAACAAACTTCCTCTACTATAAATAGAGGTCATTTGTGACTGATTCAAACACACCAAAACATATGCAATCCATGTTTTCCTTCACTTCACTCTCCAAAACCAGAATTTGCTTCCTTTTCAAGTAACTATCAAATTTTTCAATATGAAGCAATTCCATCAAAACTAAGAGTGTAGACACATCATATATATCATAACATATGCAATTCCAAACACTTCTCCATCATCTGTAACACCAGAATCACAAACCTCCAAATCACACTCAAGCCAATTTGCAGTTGAGGTACCACAAAGAGTTCAAGGTGTTTCCAATCCATTCCAAGCTTCTAAACACCTTGCATAAGGTCCATTGAAGCTGTCCAGATCGTCACACAACATCTGTAACACCTCTACATCAGAATTTGAATTCCTCATGCACAAGTAAGCCTGACACTCTCAAACTCTATGATTCATGCATCATAAATATGTTTTCAAGTTACAAACATGTTTCTGCACTTGTTTAGAGTGTTTCCCCTCAATTAATTGCCTTGTAGCTATCGTGTATAGAATTTTATGATGTTCTTGCAAAAATTAGAGTTCATCTGTTCTTCACTTGATTTCTCACTCCACACTTAAAATAAATGCAATTAATTGGTACCATTGGAATCCTTGTTCAAAAACGAGCAACTTTCGTGTTTACAAAAGTCAAAAGCATTGAGTAATCAGAGAGTTATGAGAGGTTTTGAAAATCTGGAGAAACAGGGCATGCGCGAGGAAGAAGATTGTTCTTGGCGCCTTTTTTCAAATAATCTGAATTTTTGTATTTTTAATTAATTTTCTTAATTGATTTCAAAAATTAATTTCTCTCTGATTTTTAATTATTTTTTATTGATTCTTTTTTTCAAAATTCACAAATATGTTAAAATATTTTATTCCACCAAAAAATCAAAAAAATATTATTTATTTAATATATTTTGAATTTTTGTAAAAAATTTCCTTTTAATTGTTTTTAAACATTTTAAAAGATTTCTTTCTCTTGATTTTTCAAATTCAAATGAATTTCAAGCTTTCATATAATTAAAACATGATTTTACAAGACATTTTTCAAAGTTCACAACTTGTTTTTAAATATATTTGATATTTTTATATCATTTTTATTTAATTTTCTTTGAAAATTGTATTTTAATTAAAATTAGGGTTTTTCCCTTTGATTTTAAATTTTCAAATTTAATTTTGATACATTTTGGGCCTCTTTGTAGAGTGTAAAACCCACTCCTTTTTGTACATAAATATTTTGGGCCTCAGTCATTGTATAAGTCCCACTGTGGCTTTAAAAACCGCGGTGCGATCGTCGCCTTTCAAATAAAAATCATGGGCCTCTCCTTGAGAGTAAGCCCCATTTTTATTCTTTACAAACATCTTTGGGACTCTATTAGAGTGTAAGACCCAACCCCTCTTTGTACATAAATAAATTTTGGGCCTCTGCTGTAGTATTAGTCCCATAAAATCTTTCGGTATCGTAGTGTGATCACTATTTTCAAAACAAGTCATCTGGGCCTCTCCTTGAGTATAAGCCCAAATCTTTTGTACATAAACTTTGTTTTAACAATAAACAACTTCCATGGGCCTCTCCTTGAGTTGTAAGCCCCATACATCTGTTTTCAAAATCATCTGTTTGTTTTAAACTGGTACTAAGAGGAGCATTATTCCCGGTGAAACTGCTTTTAGACCCCTTGGGCCTCTCTTTAAGTTATGAGCCCCAAACACTCTTTTCTTTTCAAACAACTTTCTTTTAATTCAAATTCAAACTTAAAGTTTTCTCAAAACTTTCTTCAATTTCTTAAAACCTTAATCAGACAATTGTAATCAATAAAATCAATCACAATACACTTGGGTCTCTTTTCAGAGTGTAAGACCCAACATCTTTTCAATTCAATGCATATTTGTTTATATACCTGTTAATACACTTACCTATATATATATATATATATACTTGTGCATATTTGTTTAGAGTTTTCCCAGTAGTTAGGTCCACACTTAGGTCAAACCAGAGGTTACTTTTAACTTAGTCAAAACTAGTTCCCTCATAGGAAACTTCCCTCGATACAATCTGCCTCCTCTTGGGCTTATTCCATTTGGAACAGAGAAAGACATTATTCCCGGTGAAACTCTTCTCAAGACTGTCAAAACTTAGAAATATATATATATATATATATATAAGAAATTCATTTCCCCAGAGAGGATTAATTCCCGGTGAAACCTTTTCTGAATTTCCTCAAACCTTAGAACTATTCAACAAAGAAAGGATTAATTCCCGGTGAAACTTTTCTTGAACTTTTCCTAGGCTTGGACCCACAGGCTTCCTAGAAGTTTCCCCGACCTCCTCTTGGGCTTAGTACAAGGACCACCAGGCTTCTTAGAAATTCCCCAGCCTCCTCTTGGGCTTAGTACAAGGACCACCAGGCTTCTTAGAAATTCCCCAGCCTCCTCTTGGGCTTAGTACAAGGACCCAAAGGCTTCCTAAAAGCATAAGATAAAAATTAGTCATCTTTACTAGTTCAATCCCCAGGAAAGTCAAAAGCTACACATCCTATCATCAAAGGGTTGATCTTCATCCCTTAAACCAACAACCTTCTCTTGGGCATCATACAAAGATCTCCCTCTACACCAGAGTCTACCACTTCTTAAGAGACTTGGATAGTCTCAGCCTCCTCTTGGGCTTCATTCAAGTAACCTTGGGAATTATCATAGTCTTCTTTTGGACTTTACACAAAGACCCTCAGGTTTCCTAAAGGCATGTGGAGAACCCTGATCATTTTATCAATACACCAATCTCCAGCAGAGTTAAAAACCTCTAAGGTTTTCAAACCCACCTTTAAACTTCTCTGACCCCCAACCAAGCTTAACCTTCACCTTGAACATCCCATCCAGGGTCAATTTACCATTAACAAATCCTTAACATAATCAAAACCTCATGGCATCTGATGCTCCAACTCTTCCCTGATTCCCCAATAAGAGTTGGGTTCCCTTTGGATTCCCCAATACAATTTAGACCTTCTCCTAGATTTCAAGAATCCTCAGCAAGAGTCAGCGTCCTCTTAGGCTTCATATAAGAATTTCCCCAGTCAACCTCAATTTTGGCCTTTGTACAAAATAGATATAACACTCCCCGGAGGAGTCATTTTCTTTCAAGCTTCAACCTTGGGCTTTGAACAAGGCACACAAAAATCAACATCCCCTCAGATGAGACCATGAGTCCACTCTTCAGGAAGATACATCCTCTATACATCACATATTAAAATAAACAATCAAAACCCCTTTTCCAGATAATTGCTATAAGCGGCACACTTATTGATTCAAATCCAAGCTGGAGTCCTTCCCTTATCCTGGCTAAAATTTATCTCTCATCTGACTTCTGTAAGTGGCAAGCCTCTGGATTCTATACATCCAAGCCAATGTCCCTCTCTTAGCATGAAAGACTCATAAGAAAAAAGTGGCATTGCTCTACACTGAGTTAAAGCTTCTTCCCTCATGACATCTCTCTTATAAAGGAAATTATGCCATTGTTGGATTCCACACATCCCAGTTAAAGTAAATTCCCTTATAAATAAATACTCAAAGCTTTGTGATGAATATGTGAGATATCTCCCTTTAGAGATGACAAATTCTCCCTCAATCAACCTTTAGCTTCAACCTTGGGCTTTAAACAATACACAAATACTCAGCTAGCTTCAATCTTGGGCTTTGAACAAGACACCAAATATCTTTCCTCCCATAGAATAGGAGGAACTACGATTGCTCTGATTTCCTAAATCTCTTTACGGGAATACGTAGGCATAAGATTGCTAAATCTTAGCGAGCACACAGTTCAAAAACTTTAGGTCCAGGTACCTTCCCAAAAATAATAGAAAACTCGAAAACAACAAAAACAGTCTCTCAATTCTCCCAAAGGAGAAACTTTCCCAATCCACAGTGTAGCGCAATTTTTGTGGTCCTGAGTCACTATCGCTTGGGGTACTACAGTTCGATTCATTTTTTATCCTATTGAGCTGATTAAGGAAGGGAAATAGATGTCTCCAATTAACCCTGCTTGTATACTGAGTTTAAACAACGGTCTGTTAGGTTACAGATGCTATGTGGATGTGGGGCCCAATCTTTGATTATTTCGTTAAGAACACAGTGTCTGGATTATTTGTGAGGTTTTTGGTAATGTGTTTAGATTTGATGCTTTTGGGTTGATTTGGTGGAGATACTGGGTTTTGGGTTTTTGATTGGTATGCTCGCTAAGATTTTTCCAACCTTATGCCTACGTATTCCCGTTTGATGAAATAGGGAAATCAGAGCGATCGTAGCTCCTCCTATTCTATGGGAGGAAAAAAGGTTGTTTTGGTGTCTTGTTCAAAGCCCAAGATGTGAAGCTAAATGTGGTTTGTATCTTGTTCAAAGCCCAAGATGTGAAGCTGAAGGGTCTATTTGTATCTTGTTCGAAGCCCAAGATGTGAAGCTAAAGGGTTTATTGATGAGAGAGAATTTGTCATCTCTAAAAGGGGATATTTGGTTTGTTTGTCACAACTGTTGGGTGACTGATTATAAAGCATAATCACTTTAACTGGGATATATGAACCCAGCAATGCCATAATTTCCTTTATAGGGGATTTTTAACCTGAAGGAGAAGACTTTAACTCAGTTTAGAGCAATGCCATCTTTCCTTAGGAATTTCTCATGCTAAAAGAGGGACAGTGGTGTGGATGTAAATAATCCAGAGGCTTGCCACTTACAGCAATTTAGATGAAGGAAAAGGAGTTGTTGATGTTTGTATACTGTGAGCAAGGCACATATTTTGATGCTAAAAGGTTGATTGACTCAACCGGGGTTTTCTTATACAAAGCCTAAGAGGAGGCTATTGACCCAACAAGAGGGTGTTTTTATGTGTCTCGTACGAAGCCCGAGAGAGAGGCTAAAAGGGTTGACTCAACAAGAGAGTGCTTTTATGTGTCTTGTATGAAGCCCAAGATGGAGGCTAAAAGGTTTTGACTCAACATGAGAGTCTTTTATACTCAACAAGAGAGTGATTTTTATCTCGTACGAAGTCCGAGATGGAGGCTAAAAGAGGTTTGACTCAACAAGAGAGTATTTTATACTCAACAAGAGAGTGTTTCAGTATCTCGTACGAAGCCCGAGATGGAGGCTAAACAGGTTTGACTCAACAAGAGAGTCTTTTATACTCAACAAGAGAGTGTTTTAGTATCTCGTACGAAGCCCGAGATGGAGGCTAAACAGGTTTGACTCAACAAGAGAGTCTTTTATACTCAACAAGAGAGTGTGAAAAGGTTGGCTCCGCTGGGGAGAATCATTGTACGAAACCCAAGAGGAGACTATTTATGCTGGTGACTGTTTCAGTTTAGCGACAAGTCCAGTATTTTGGATAAAGAGAAAATCAGTTCTTAGGAAGGGAAAGATTAAATGTATGGTTGTGCCTTGGCACTGATCATAGGATCAGGGTCATTTCCTGTTCTTTAAGGAAATGGGAAATCCAAACGGGTATTGAGACTGTCCAAGTCTACTGGTGGTTTGAGAAATCGATTCTCAGGTAGTAAATGGTGTTATGGGATGAAGGTCAACCCGTTAACTAGTATGTTAAGGGATGAAGGTCAACCCGCTAACTGGTCTGACACTTGACTCAGAAAGACAGCTCTAGAAAATTGATGACTAGGTTCTGTTCCTATACCTGTAGAGGTCTCTGGGTCCTTGTACTAAGCCCAAGAGAAGGCATGAGAGCTTTTAAGAATCTGAAGGGTCCTTGTACAACGCCCAAGAGAAGGCGGGGATGCTTTTAAGAAGCCCGTGGGTCCCCAAACCCCGAGAAGTTCAAGACATGCCATTCACCGAGAATAGATCAAGCCAGGAAAGTCCGAGAACTTGAAAGAACTCAAGAGATGCCATTCACGGAGAAAAGATCATCTCTGGTGAGTAGAGTCTCTTTGACGATTTCTAAGAGTGACAGTCTGAGAAAGCGTTCACTGAGAATGATGCCTTTCTTGTCTCCATATTGTTTAACCCCAAGAGGATGGAAGACTATGTCTGGTAATCCTATGGGGATCTAGTTTTGTTTGTAATTAAGAGTGACCAACAGGGCTTTACCTAGTGCTAGACGTAGTTGCCGGGGAAAAATTTAAATAACTATACTAGTATTACACAGTGGATATTTGACGAGTATATAAAAGTTTGTGAAAGAAGACTTACAGTGAGCAGCCCCACAATACAGTTATATATATATATATATATATATATATATATATATATGAAAGCGGATAAAGAAAGCGGGTAAACACCTACTCGGTTGTAGAGCTTCCATGCTGTTTTGTTAGTTGTTCAACAAAGAAAGCTTTGATAACAATATTATATTCTAAATCAAAGGAGAATGTGCTTTGAAAAGATTGTTGGGGCTTACAGCTCAAGGAGAGGCCTAAGGTTTTATCAGTGATTGCACTGTTGTTTTGAAATTGTACAGGGACTTATACAAGTGACTGAGGCCCAAAAAGGTTTTCTGTACAAAGGGATAGGTCTTAAACTCTCTCAAGAGGTCCAAAGGTGTTTAAAGAAAAAGAATGGGGATTATAACACGAGGGTAGGCCCAGATGATTTGTTTTTGAACTGGCAATCATGCCGAGATTTCTTTTTTAACGCGGAGGGACTTATACCATGTCTGAGGCCCAAAAAGTTTTGGTTAAAAGGGAGTTGGGTCTTACACTCTTTTAGAGGCCCAAAAATGATTTTAAAAGAAAAGATGGGGCTTACAACTCAAGGAGAGGCCCAAGGGTTTTGTTGTTAAAAAGACGACGATCGCGCCGAACTTTTTGATGGGATCGGGACTTATACAATACAATGAGGCCCAAAAAGGTTTGTATTTACAAAGGGTTGGGTCTTACACTCTACCAAGAGGCCCAAAAAGTTTTGAAAATGATTGATGAGGTTTGAAATCAAAGAAACCCTAATTTTATTTTCCTTTAAAAGTAAATATTTAAAGAAAATCAATAAGATGATAAAAATACCAAATGAGTTTGAATAAACCACTTGTGATTTTTATTTAAGGTTTGAAAAATGAGGTTTTAATCACAAGATGAATTAAAACTCATTTGGTTTTTATTTTCAAGGTAAATATTCACTTTTAAAATGTTTAAAAACAATTAAAAAGGAATTTATTCACAAAAATACTAATTATATTAAATAAATAATATAAACTTGATTTTTTTGTGGAATAAAATATTTCAACATTTCTGTGATTTTTTACAAAAAGAACCAATAAAAAATAATTAAAACTGAGGGAGTTATTAATTTTCCAAACTATTAAAAAATAATATGAAAAATAGTAAAAAAAAGTGTAAAAAATAGCAAAAAGAGGGTCTGGGGCGAGGGGGATTCGAACCCCAGACCTCTTGTGTATAGGGCGTGCGCCTTACCACTAGGGTGGTGATACATCCGTTGATTGAAACACAACCACAAATATACAAGGCTTGCCTTGTTTTTGGCCTGGCCCAAGGCAAGGCAAGGCAAGATTTTGGTTAGAAACGTGAAGGCCATAACTTTCTCATTTCTCAATGGATTGGGACAAAATTTAGGTCTTCCTGCCTAGAATTTCACAAGGAATCCAATGGTGGTGGTATTTTTTCCAGATCATTCTCCTATTAAAAAACCCGATAGGGGTTTTGAAATAGGCCATGATTTTCATTTTCTGTGCTATCTCTTGGTACAGCCATGAATTACATGATGAATTGGTTCAAACACAACACATATAACATGTACAAGATGTGCATGATCAGTGGACCTTAAAACAATGCATATTTCAAAGAGTTCAAGTTGAGATGCTTACCTCTTTTTGGAGCTTTTGTGCAATCTGCCAAGTGATTTGCTCCAGAAATGATTTGATGCTTTGGACACCCTCAAATGATCTCTTAGAAGCTTTTAGGATGGTTGGAATCAGCTGGAAACCTCAGGAACAAGTTTGAGCTCTTTCTTTCAAAAGTGGCAAAAGTGGCCAAAATAACAACTCTCTCAAATGGTGTTCTAGATGTGGGGAACCATTTGGGACAGTTCAAGGATGATATTTGGAGTGTGTTTGAGGTTTTATCTGGTTTGGAAAGTGACTGAATCAAGACATGGCTTGAAAAATGCACAAAGGTCCAATTTTGAGGTTTTGAGAGGTGACTTTGTGATTTTGGTGTTACAGGTCACTTGTGAGTGTTTGGATCACCTCTATATGATGGTTATGAGGTGTGTGTGTGATTGGTTTGATTGGAATTGCTCTCAAACTCAAAAACTCAGAGTTACCTTGCTAAAGAAGATATTTTTGCCTAGAGAAAGAGATTTTGAGGAAAACATCTGTTTGATGGCTTTGGTGTACTCAAACTGATCACAAATGAGCTCTATTTTTAGTAGAGCAAGTTTATTTTGGGAGCAATAGTGATTGGCAACTGCTGCAGAGGTTTGGCCAATGTCGATCAATGAGAATCCAAGTCTCCTCTAGCCATTGACTAGAGGTTAGGGCACAGGATGCTGGTTCCCTTGGTCTTGCATAAGTCTTAACTGAATGCAGTTGGAAATGGCTCAGTCCATGCCACCTTGGTGCATGCATTGAATGCTCCAAAACAAAATTGGAGTCTTGTCCCCTCTTTAGGGATTTCTAGGTTTGGCATGCTATTTTTAGTTCCAAAGACTTGGGAGGCTGATGGATCAGTGTTTGTCCCTCCTTGGTCACCCCTGAGGTGTTCAGATGGATAAGTGTGTTTGTCATTTGCACAAATTTGGAAAATCGAGCAAAATGCACAATTCTGCCTTGCTTTGACAGTTTTCAGCAAGGCATGTTGCCATTGTCATATCTCATGGCTCAAGTGGACTTTGATGGAGTTCTTGGCCATTTTGGAAAGCCCTTATATGATACAACAACTGTTTGATCATAATTGGTTTTGATACTTTTTGGATCCAAGTGAAAAATTCCCCTACATTTGGAAAAAAGTGAAGGCAGATTCTGACTTAGTGAAAATTTCACTAAGTGTTGGAAAAAAGTGACATTTTCACTTTTTGTGATTTTGATCATTCCATAACTTAAAATCCATGAGGAATTGGAATGAGTTGTGTTTGAAGCTTTTGTAGAGTGCCATGAGAGCTACAAATCCAGCTTTTGATGGGGGAAAATGGCCTTGTGATTTAGGAGTTATGATCCTCCAAAGTTGGTACCCTAACCACTTTGTTCCATAACTTAGAAAAATTTATAAGTTTTTATGGTTACCCCTTTTAAAAGTTATCCCACTTTTCCTGATTTTTCTTGATGAATGATGATTCCAATCACACATTAACATCATTTTAGGGTTAAGGAACCATAATTGTGAAAAATCTCAAAAAGTCAAAGTTGACTTTTGTGTACAGTTGACTTTTTGTCAGATGAACTCTAAACTGTGCGATCCTCTATGAAATCAAGTCCTTGACCTAAATCAAACTTGATGGATGGATTTCATAGATGTTATAGGGTGTATTGAATAATGTCCCAAGGTTTGGGAGCATGCCTGGGTCAAAAGTCAAAGGCACAGTTGACTTTTCCAGCGAAACCCTAACTGTGGTTCTGATGCAATTAAAACTTGTTGCTCAAGCTTCTTAGACCAATCCATTATTGCAAATGGATCAAGGTGGTGTATTAGAGACCCTCAAATCCTCCTTTGAGGTCTTGGCTCATGTTTTGTCCCAAAAGTCAACTTAGGGATGAATTAGGTCAAGAAACCCTAATTCCTGATTTTTGGTGAATGCATCCCCTGAGGCTAAATTGACTTGATGATTGGATCCATGAGGTTACATGGGGTATATTAGGTTATGCTTTGAAGCATTGGCTCATGCCCAGAGTAAAATTCCCATATGGAGGCCCTGGTCGACCAAAACCCTAATTTGGTGACACTAACGATCTTGAGGCTTGATCCACTGGACTGTTGCAGCCTTGTGCTTAATCCTTGAGGTGGGAGTCCTCTTGATTGATTGGGGATGTTTAAGAGGTTTAGACAAGTTGAATATCATGTCATTCCTTGATTGATCCTTTATCTAAAGCTCAGAGAGGGCTTAAAATCCTAATTCTGATTGTAGTGAAGGCTCACCCATCTTTGGGGAGACTAATGAGGCTTGATGGTCCATCCATATTGTGATGATGATTTTCACAATGATGGGAAATCTTAGTGGTCAAAATTTGGGGTATGACACACAGCAGATAAACACAAGAAAGCATTTCAAATTAATAGAAATACATGCAAAAGAAGGTTCCTATAGATTACTATAGATACACTGGGTGTTAACAGCTTCCCTTTGTATAACCAGACCCCGATCCCCGATCTCTTTGCATTTGTTAAAGAAAACATTTGCGTGCAGGGTTGGTTTAAGATATCTTCCCCTTCTTTTCTAGCTTCATATGATAAATACAGAAATCATAAAGTAACACCAATTATGCAGTAAGGTGGTCGCGTCACCGAAAAAACCGACGGCTACAAATACGCAATGATTTTGCACGATGTAAACATGAAAGTTGTTTGTTTTTGAACAACGAATTCAATGGTACCAATCAATTGCATTTTTTTAAGCGTGGAGTGATATATATCGTGATGAACAGATGAACCCTAATTTTTGCAAGAACACTATGAAATTCTATACGTGATAGATATAAAGCAATTGATTGAGGGAAAACAATCTACATAGGTGCAGAAACATGTTTGTAACTTGAAAACACATTTATGATGCATGGATCATAAAGTTTGAAGGGTTCAGGCTTACCTGTACAAGAGGATATCGAATCCTTAGTTGTAGGTGTTATAGATGTATTTGAATGATCTGGGAAGCTTCAATGGACCTTAGTGAGTGTGTTGAGAAGCTTGGAATGACTGGAAACCTTCTGGAACTCTTAGTGGTATCCCAACTGCAATTTGGTCTAGGTGTGATAGGGAGGTTATTGATCCTGGTGTTATAGAAGTTTGGAAAGTGTTTGGATCCCTTCTATATGATGTATAGGATGTGTCTACACCATTGGTTTTGAACAGAATTGCTTCCTATTTAAAATTTTGAATCCTACTTGCTAAAGAAACAAATTTTGATGCATGAAAGTGACATTAGAGAAAACATGTATTCTGATGTTTTGGTGTGTTGAAATCAATCACAAATGACCTCTATTTATAGTAGAGGAAGTTTGTTTTACAAGGAATTATGAATGGGGGCTGGTTCATCCTAATATCCAATGGATAAGGCTAGGAGTCCAAAGTCTCCTCTAGCCATTGACTTGGACTGAACTTGCAGGCCTATGGTCTTCTGATTCTTGGATTAAGCTTGAATCATTTGTATAGTTATGGACTGATACATGCCACCTCTATGCATCCTTTTAATGCTTCATGAAAAACTTGAAATTTTTTGATTTGAAACTTTAAAGATCACATGCCTAAAGAATGAGGTTCTTGACTTGCAAGGCTCTATGGTGTTGTAGCTCTGCAGATAACAGGTGCATTGCATCTTATAAACTTGTCTTGCATGGTGACAAGGCTTGCCAAGTCATAAAAATGACAAAACCAAGTTGTGTTGTGAAATCTGCCTTGTAAAACTCAGATGAAAATTGCCATTTTGCAAGATCCATAACTTCTTGCTCAAATTGAATCATGGGAGGCAATTGTACTTTTTAAAAATTCCACATTAGATACTACAACATTGATGTTTAAGGTTTGTATTGAATCTATTTGGATCACTATGAAAAGTGCCTTTGAACATTGGTGTCCAAAGCTGAAAAACTTGGCAGATTTTCACTAAGTGTCAAAAATGTTCATTTTTTAATTTTTTGTGATTTTGCTCAATCCATAACTTAAAATCCATGAAGATTTGGAATGTGGTGTAGTTGACAAACTTGTAGTATGTAACAAGACCTATCATTTGAGCTTTGGATAGAAGAAAATGGCTGCTTGGATCACAAGTTATGACCTTGCAAAGTTGGCTAAAAATCACTTTTTCCATAACTTAGTGAAATTTTAAGTTTCTCAAGGTTGCCCCTTTTGCAAGTAACCTCACTTTTCTTGATTTTTCTTGATTGATTATGATCCAAATCACAAGTTAACATTGTTCTTGATTCAAAGAGGTCATGTTTGTCAAATAATCCCAAAAGTCAAAACTTGGTTTTGGTCACAGTTGACTTTTTGTATCAGATGAATTTTGAACTTTGTGATCCTTGATGAAATCAAGTCCTTGGGCTAAATTGAACCTAATGGATGGATTCCATAGGTGTTTTAAAGTGTCTTGGATCATGTCCCAAGGTTTGAGATCATGTCTTGGTCAAAAGTCAAAGGCATGGTTGACTTTTTCTTAGAAATCCTAGTTTGGGGTCCAGATGAATTTGAATCCTTGCATTGCTTGTGAATCAAGCTCTTTGGATCAATCCAAACTTGTAAATGAATCAGTATGATGTATTTGAGGCCCTCAAGGCATGTCTTGAGGTCTTGGCTCATGTCTTGTTCAAAAGGTCAACTCATGGGTGAATTAGGTCAAGAAAACCCTAATTCCTAATTTTTGGTGAATGCATCCCCTAAGGATATTTTGAACTTATTAATGGATCCATGAGGTCCTTTTGAGCTTCTTGAATCATGTTTTGAAGTATTGGTTCATGCCCAAATGAAAATTTTCCTCTGGAGGCCTTGGTCGACCAAAACCCTAATTTGGTGACACTGATGATTTTGAGGCTTGATCAACTGGAAATGTTGTATTCCTATGCTTCATTCTTGATGTGGGAGACCTCTTGATCCTTCATGGATGTTTTGAGAGGCTTGACAAGTTGAATAACATGTCAATTCTTGATTGACCCTTTGCCTGGATGCTCTGAGAGGACTCAAAACCCTAATCCTTAGCTAGAGTGAACACTTGACAATCTTTGAGAGGATTGATGAGGTATGAAGGTACATCCATATTGTGGTGATGATTTGAACAATGATGGGAGATATTATGGTCAAAATTTAGGGTATGACAGTGGGGATGATTTGTTGCACAATGGGATGCCCCTTGTCATCTTTGGCATCCTAAGAAGAAGAAATCAAGAAAAGATTAGAAGCATGTTAGTCGAAGACAACCATAAAATTCAAGGACAAAGAAGAAATATTTATACCTTAGGATTTTGAGTCCTGGGGATAGAGTTATCACTCTCTACCTGATCTTAGTTTTTCTTGTCAGTTGGCTTTTTGCTACTAGGGGTAACATCAGTTTCTACCACCTTTGGGTAGAAGGTTTCTTTACAGTTGCTCTGGTTGGTTTTGGCTGGGGATGAAAACCTGCATCAATAATTTTAGTTTGCTTCTTCTTCTTCTTGGTGTATTTGGAGTGATCTAGTGAAAGGTCACCATCATCGGATTCAATTACGTGAACCTCTGGTTCTTTCTGCTTTCTCTTTTTAGGTGTCGGAGGTGGTTTTCGACTTCCCTGCAAAAAAATATCAAAAATGTTATATTTTAGATGTTAGATTGAGAAGGCAACATAATAAAATAAAAGAATAAATAATAAGCACAAAGATTTACCTTTGTAGTGGGTTTCTTGGGGCTGTCTTCTTCTTCTTCTTCGACGATTTCTTTTTCGACGGGAGTTGGTTTTTTGGCTGGAACCTTCACATCTGCAAAGAAAAGTAATGAAGTTAGTATAAGCCAAGCACAAAACGTAACTGAAAAAGAAAAGAGAAGTACTGTCAAAGTGTCTCTCATTCCACACCTTCATATATTGGAGACTCCACGTGAATGTGTTCTATGCCAATATGAAGGTGGCCTTTGAAATTGTCCAGAGTATACTTAGTCGGAACCACTCGCTTAGCACGCTTTGGGATTCTTGGCGAAGAATTTTCATAAAATCCCCACAGACGAACCAATCTGGAAATGGAGGGCTAAAAGCCACACCAAAATCAGCAGTTGGCATTCGGGGGACTTTAAGAGGATAAAGATTAAAAGCTAACTTGTAACGTTGATCAGGTCGAACATACAAAGGAAATTTTAAGTCCACTAATTTCTTTTTGAATTTTTCTTTTAAAGTCACTACTGCGTCGCTAATGATTCGACTAAGATCACTTGGCCTGTAGGAAGTTTCAAAGTATTTCTGGAATGCTTGGATCTCTTTGATGTGTGTCAAAGTACCTTTCTTCACTTTGTCCTGCACAAGGGCAAAAGCTCTAGTTAGTTGGAGATTTAAGGCAGCTACATCAAAGAATTTTGCAGTGTAATATTCTCTCAACCACTCGTCGAACTCTCTGGTGTAGAGAAAGCATGGTTTGAAGGCCACATCATTAAATTCTGTGAGGTCAGAGTACTTGGATAGCAACTTGGCACACTTTGTTTCATTGTGCCACATGTTGTAATGAATTATAGAGCCATTTTTAGGAAATAGGGGTTTGGGTTTTATCTGAATCAGACCTAACTGTCGAGAGACGAGATTTGGTTGATAACTGACAAGAGAAATTTGAAGCTTGGAAGGGTTAAGCCTTGAAGCCAGCAGTCTTAGCGTAAGGAAGGATTCCCAGATGTCAAGGGATTCTGCTTCCTGTTCTTTCGAATCAGGAGGAAATCTTCTTGTAAACCATTCAGGGCCCACTTTCCTATTTACAAAGGGAGCCATGTTGGAAGAAAAATTATGACACTTCGCAAACATCATCACATAGCTGGTGAATGTTTGCTGAAGGTTAATTCCTTCGTCATTAGGAGTCAACAGCGTAAGCCTCGTCCCTTCAACACTTCTGTTCTTCACTTCGACGGGTGCTTCGTTGATGGGGTTTTGACTAGGAATAGAGGCTTTAAAAGTGGCATTCAGTCATAGCTGTAGCATCCAGAAAGGTCCAGAAAGAAGCAAACTTCCTTTCGTCTTGATGGTCTTCAATGTTGTGACGCCTTCACCAAGAGATTCATACAAGATAGCCAAAATTATTTCCCTGGGACAGAGGTCATGTCCATCATGTAGTTGGTTGGACATAGTCAGGTACCTCTTCGCCACTTGAAGGGACCTTGAGCAAAAGACACAACGTGAGAGCTAGAGAGCCAAGAAGGCGACGTGTTCTTGGTCAGAAATCTCTTTGGTTTCTTTGTCATGGTAATAAGCTATGTACATGGTGAAACCAGGTTTGTTGGTGTCGAAACCTATTGAGTCATCAGCTAAAAGATTGGGGTCATAATCCACTTTAATAGGTTTCAAGTCAGTAATGGCAGCGATGTCAAACAAAGTTGGGGTAACCATTCCACAAGGGAGATGGAAATTATTGTGAGTGATGTCCCAAAAGTAAAGGGAAGCAATGAGCATAGAAGGACAATAATCTGGTCCTACTTTCGACAGCTGGATAAGGTCATAGATGCCCATGTTTTTCAAAACTTGGGACTTGGCTTTCTCTATCTTTTCTAACCAAGCTAAGTAGTCAGAAGGGTCTTTCGACAGAGGGCATGATCTGAAAACCCTAAAACTAGTGTTCATGAACTCTAAGTTTATGGGGTGCCTAAAAACTATGGTCTAAGGAAAACCTTGACCATCTACCTTCGCTTTCTCATCAATTTTGATTTCCTTATCAGTTATGGGTTTCAAACCGTTCTCTATGGGTTTGTAACGATGATAAGCTGGAAAAAACTCCTTAACCTTAATAGGGTCAGCGGAAAGATCGTGTAAAGGACCTACCAAGGCACGGGTCTTACCAGAAATAAGGAGAGGGATGAGTACCTGAGATTGATATATCTTGCGTTTCTCCTCTTCATTTGGAGGTTCTGGGACATATGGTTGATTTCTAACCACATTTGGACCTAACATCTTATGAACTGGAGCGAGTTCTTTGGATTTCTTGGAGTCTTTTGCATTCTTGCTGGTTTCCTTAGAGATTTTTGAAATGGAAGCCATTGATGTAGTGAGTTTGCAATGAAAAAGATTTGAGGAAGATGCGCTTCAAAAAGTTCAGAAAGTGAAAAGAGTAAAAATGGTTACTTTCACTCTTTTATAGATGGATTAAAGTGCAACTGTTACTGTACACGATCACGGTATCCCATTTATTGTGATAAAAATCATGGGACGCGTGTCATGTGAGGGTGGTATGATGAGACGGTTGTAGTTAAAAGTCTGACCCATGATCTCCTAGGGACTAGACGTGTGATGATTAAAAAGACTCACGCATAGGTTTGAGGAGACGTTTGGGGAAAGTTGTCATGATGACAATGACACCATAGCAGTCCAAAGGTTTTCTGGCATCAAATAAGGAAACTTCAAAAAATGCCATTTTCTTCATTTCAGTCAAAAATGACATTTTTGGGGGGCAATTTGTTGGCTGGGAATTTCGACCCCATGTTCCCATTTTGAGAAACTAAGTGAAAATTAAAGTTTCTTGAATATGGCTGGTTTTGACAGGAGGTGGCTAAAATTATGTCGAAATGATTCTAATGAAGAGATATGCTTGAGCAAATACTTAGAAATATTTCCTAAGTATAAAGAGTCAATTCGACTAAGGGGTGCTATGAGGCCATCCTTCGACAGACGTTTTGAATTTCAAATACGGATAGATAAATTTCTTTTGTCCTTATCCGTTTCTTAGGAGAGACGTGTGGCGAACCATGGTGAAATAAAGGCATGCAAGGCGAAACATGTCAACTTTTGAAGAAATGATCGTTATAGACAATTATTTCGACGCATTATAAATATGGGTCTTAGTATTAGGATTTCCGCGTGTTCAATTATTGTACTATACTCAAAATTACTCAAAGTATCCAAGTTAATGTGAGAATAGAGTTACTGTTGAGAAACGTACATTTGAAACACCATACATTTTATTCAATATAAATTTACTTCCTTTTACCGATTGCCTTTTATTGCATTTCTTTTATTTTGAAGTTATTTTTCTTCATTGCTTTATTTTACCAAACTTTACAAAGTTTAATCTTTTTCTTAATGAAACAATCATGTAATCTTCCGCAATAAATGAATACTGTCGGAGTGTTCTACAAGTTTTTCAAAAATACATAAAACACGATAGCTATGTCCTTAGGATTCACTGGTTGATCCTGCAAGTGAACCAAATTAATTAGTTTTTTGGAAGACCAGCGGTTGTTTACTAATTTTCACAGTAAACACGTACACTAGTGCAAATTCCAAGCCAATGTACATATCTTCAGACCAAAGTACATACGCCAGTGTAACCACCTGGTTGAAGTAGGTATGCATAAGCCAAATTACGTACGCCAGTGCAAATTCGAGGCTGTAGCGGAAAAATTGAGATTAAGCTATTGATTAACTTAACTCGCAAAACAAGAGTCGCCGACGCCCTTTTATTTTTCCAAAGGAAAGGGAAAAGAGTGAACAAAACCCAAGGAAGTTTTAAAACAAAAACTAATAAAAACATATACATGGTAAGGGGGTTGGTTACGCAAAGGGAAGATGTTAGCACCCAAAACATCTATAGTACTCTATAGGAACCTCTTAAAAATCTAGCGTTTGGCTTAAAAAGGTGTTGTTTGCAAAAGATTGGTGAGGTGAGAAGAGAAGTATTTTTTTTATAATTTTGTGTTTGACAAGACTTCCCGAGCCTCGTGCCTACGTACCCACAAAGTGCAATGGAGGATCAAAACCTCGTAGTTCGTGGTAAAAAATAACAAAAATAGTTTGTTATGATTCATTTTACATGAAAAGACAACTTGTCATTTTAAGGAGGAAACTTCAACTAATCACCCACAAGTATGTGAAAATTAACCTTTGCATCACCATGAGAAGGGCTCCAACTTGGATAAAATCAACAAGTATACCACTAACTCTCTAAGGTGGAAAAGAATAAACCCATTTCAAAAAATACTATGGGGATTGGAGAATCATATCTCAACTATGGAAATGACTCATGTCTAAACTATATAAAAAGTTTTACAAGGAAAAAGTGCACAATGAGCATAAAATGGTTTGAATGAGTTTTATCTTTTTTAAGTATTTTGAAAACGGTCTTGATATGCTTAAGATTGATTAACATTTATTAAGAAAATGAGTTAGAAAATGCACTTGACAAAGTCAAGATTTACTATGAAAGAGGTTCGAGTTTGAAAAAAGAAGGTTTTGAAAAGGGAGAAGATTTTGAAAATTTAAGAAGGGAAGGAGATGAAAAGGCTATCCTAAAGCATAAAATAAAAGTTAAGGAAGGAAATATGTAATACCCCGTATTTTATTACTCCGGATAATATTATATTGTGATCGACTGAGCCGAGTGTACTCTGAGAAATTATTTGACAAAATAATTAGAGTAACTGTGGAACTTAGAATAAATCCAATTAATATTATCTGACTCTGAGGTATTTTATTAATTTGGACTTAAGAGACTTTTTGGACATTTAGTAGTATTATTTTCTAATACTAGTTTACTACATAATTCTTTTCCTCCCATTTTTCCAAACAAAAGAAAAAGATAGTAAGAAAGAGAGAGAAAGAAGAAAGAGGGAAAGAAAAGGAAAAGAAGGAAAAAAGAAGGAGAAAGAGGAATTTGAATAAAATCCAAGAGCAAATCATCATCCATTCATCAAATCCTTGCCCAATCATCTCATTCTCTTCATCTTCATCTTGTTTAAGAGGCGGGTTCTAGTTAGTACTATTGTTTAGAGATTTTGGATAATATGAGTTTTAGGTTAGAATGTGGAAATCGATGTTTTAACGGTTGGAATTTGATATAAATTGAAATGAATGATCAATATACTTGTAGAAACATATATTGATGATTGTTTTGAAGTTTTAGTTTGTTTTGATTTGTTGGAAATTTTAGGTTTATGTAGAATTTGTAATTTTGTTCAAAACTTGGTTTGTGAAGTTTGATGATGAAACTATGTTAGAAACATGTTGAATATGCCTCTAATTGGTTGTTGGAACTGGTATTGAGGGTTTAGAGGAGCTGGTTTTGAACTGTTATAGCAGGTATTTTTCTGAGTTTCGCAGAGCGCGCTTAGCGCGCAGAAGCCCGCTCAGCACGGTGTTGAATTCCTGCAACCCCAGATGGCAGAGAGATGCGCGTTTAGGGCGGACAGGGGCGCGCTTAGCGCGACCTGGGACTTAGAGTTTTTCTTCCAAAACGAGAAAATTCATAACTTTTGATTTGATTTCCCTTTTCCCTGGACTTGAGTTAAGATTGTTAGAACCTTGTTAATCCGAGAGAATCCATAAGATAGGGAACTCACTGAGATTTGATGTATCTCACCCCCACGTTGTTGATGTATTTCAGGTGCTTCAGGTTCCGAGAAGGGTAAGGATAAGGTTGTGTGATCTTTTCCTTGTTTGTTGATGGCTAGCTTCCGTAGCGAAGCATATTTTGGGATCATTGTTGATCTAGTTCTTAGTTTTTATCATTTGAACATCTTGTGTATAATATGCCTTAGTTTTTTGTACTTTGTACTTTAGGGCATTTATTTGTATACAATGTGTTAACTAGGAGCTTATGTGTTTCAGTACCAAACACTTGGATCTATATATAATATTTATGCTTTGATGTATGAGTTTTATATATGGGTGTTACAGTTGGTATCAGAGCAGGTCGTATCCTCGACCTAGCCATGAAATAGTATAAGTACTTCTTTCCGTTTCATATACGTCGTGTCGCCATTGGTCTTAAGTGTTATATTTATGGCATTGAGCCTGATCAACTTAATCCTATTTGTATGACCTTTAGGAACATGGCTGAAGGACGTAAAAACACTCGTAGTAGACCCCGTACCACTCCTGAAGGGACGAATCTGCCGGGCGGCGATGGCAATGCTCCTTTGTATCATTTTATGCAACAGATGCAACAGTAATAGAATCTATTCATGCAGCAAATGGTGCAACAAATGAATGGAGGTTTGCATCCTACGGTAGTTGTTCCAGAAGCTGAAGGTGGGAAATTCTGGGATTTTATTCGCATGAATCCCCCAGAATTTCATGGGGGATTAGATCCCGTGAAGGCTCACGAATGGATTGCTGGTATGGAGAGGATTTTCTTGATAGTCCAATGCAGCAAAGAGAACAAGGTGTTGTTCGCTTCTCATTCACTAAAGGGTCCCGCTATGAGATGGTGGGAGAACGCTTCGGCTTTGATGGCTATTCAGGAAGTACCTAAGGTTTGGGAATATTTCAAAGTTATTTTCATGGAGAAGTATTTGCCGAGCTCATTAAGGACTCGGAAAGAATTTGAATTTCAACAATTAAGACAAGGTAGTATGACTGTGGCCAGTTATGCTGAGAAGTTCGAGGACATGGCTGCTTATTCTAGGCAGGCTATGTATGCTCCTGATGAAAGGTGGAAAATAGACCAATTTCTGTTTGGACTAAAAGCTAAAATATCTCATAGTGTATCTCAAAGAGAGTTCACTACATATGCTGAAGTTTTAAGGCAATGCTATGTGGCTGAGCATAGTTTAAAGAAAGTCCAAGCTGAAGGTGTTGCGAGTAGAGTGAATCAAGGGGATCGCGGAAGATCCAACCAACAATTCAGGCCTAGGCAACAATCCTTCAAAGGGAAACAAGATCAAGATTCAAGGGCGAGTACACCTCCTGTGTGTCTCACTTGTGGTAAGAATCATTTTGGAAGGTGTAGTTTAGAAGGGGTAAAGTGTTTCCAATGTCAGAAGGTGGGTCATCTAAAAAGAGATTGTCCTCAGAATAGGACTCAGACACAAGGAAGGGTTTATACCTTAGATGCAAGGAAGAAGAAGAGTGACAATTCCTTAATTGTTGGTACGTGCTTCGTTAACAAATTTCCTTATTTTGTTCTATTTGATTGCGGAGCTACACACTCTTTTGTATCGATGCAATGTATGAAGCGACTTGGGTTGCGGTTCGTTCCTTTGTCTCCTCCTATGGTGGTCACTACCGCCATGGATGAAATAGTTGAGACACTGTTAATGTGTGAAAAATGTGTTTTGTCTGTGGACGGTAGAGTTTTTCAGATTGATCTTATTTGTCTACCGCTTAAGAAAGTTGATGTCGTTTTAGGAATGGATTAGCTTTCTGCTAATTCGGTGTTTATTGGGTGTGAAGAAAAGCTCATCATCATTCCATCTATTGATGCTACCCCGAAAGATGTCTTAACAACTATTCTAGAAGGTACGGTTGGAATGATAAATTTCTTGTTCGAAGAAGAGAAATCTGTTATTTTGGTTCTAACTAAGGAAGGGAGTAGTGACCTTCAAGTTATGGATATTCCAGTAGTTTGCGAGTTTTCGGAAGTTTTCCCCGAAGATGTCACTTCTCTTCCTCCGGAGAGGGAAGTGGAATTTTCTATTGACCTGGTACCGAGAATGGCTCCTATATCCATTTCTCCGTACCGGATGGCACCTTTGGAGTTAAGAGAATTAAAGGGACAATTAGAGGAGCTTATGGCTAAGCATTTTGTTAGACCTAGCGTATCACCATGGGGAGCCCCAGTTTTGTTAGTAAAGAAGAAAGACGGCGGGATGCGATTGTGTATTGACTATCATCAGCTGAATAAAGTCACCATTAAGAACAAGTATCCCTTGCCAAGGATAGACGACCTATTAGATCAATTGAAAGGAGCCTGTGTGTTCTCGAAGATTGATTTGAGGTCGGGTTATCACCAAATCCGAGTGAAGAGTTCCGATGTACCTAAGACTGCATTTAGGACCCGTTATGGTCATTACGAATTCTTAGTGATGCCTTTCGATGTGACTAATGCTCCAGCTGTTTTTATGGATTATATGAATCGGTTATTTCAAGCTTACTTGGATCAATTTGTTGTGATCTTCATTGATGACATTCTTATCTATTCCCGTACTCCACAAGAGCACGAAGGACATTTGAGAATCGTCTTATCGATCTTACAAGAGAAGTAACTTTTTGCCAAGTTAAGCAAGTGCGAGTTCTGGATGTATGAAGTTAGTTTTCTTGGTCACGTTATATCACAGGGTGGTGTAGTGATGGATCCGTCAAAGGTTGAAGTTGTGATCAATTAGGAGAGACCGAAGAATGTATCGGAAATTAGAAGTTTCTTGGGTCTAGCAGGTTACTACAGAAGGTTTATCAAAGGCTTTTCGCAATTAGCGTTGCCAATGACTAAGCTTACTCGGAAGGATTGCCCCTTTGAGTGGGATTTGGCGTGTGAACAAAGTTTTATGAGTTTGAAGGAAAGATTGACTACAGCTCCCGTTCTGATTATTCCCGATCCTAGCAAGTCGTATGAGGTATTTTGTGATGCGTCTAAGATGGGATTATGAGGCGTTTTAATGCAAGAAAGTCACGTGGTGGCTTATGCTTCTCGACAATTGAAAATTCACGAGAATAATTATCCAACCCACGATTTGGAATTAGCGGCGGTGGTGTTTACTTTGAAAGTGTGGCGTCACTATTTATATGGAGTACATTTTGAAATGTTTGGTGACCACAAGAGTCTAAAGTACCTCTTTGACAAAAAAGAGTTGAATATGTGTTAACCCTCACTTTCGACGTTAGAAGGAATCAAAGTTATTTTAAGTTAAAAAATTATTTTTAACATAAAGAAGGCTTCGACCCAGTTTTGGTGAAGCCTGAGTCGAATAGGGTTTTGGAAGCCTCAAAAATGGCTAAGTGTCGGGAGATGCTTCAACCGTGAGAATGTTGAAACGCGCGTTGCAGTTATCACATTAAGGCTGGAGGGAAAATCTCAAATGTTTGAATTTCAAAAGGATCAGTTGCTGAACGTGGGAGCAGTTGAAATGGAGAAAGGCGCTAAGAGGACACGTTTGGAAGCATAACCACCACTTAGTAGTTATTTCTTAGCACTATAAATAGGAGTTATTTCTATAGAATAAGGGGGTTCATATTTTTGTACAAGTTACTCAAAGAAACTCAAAGTACCCGCGTGTAGAGAAACGAGTTCGTGAGAATGTACATAATGTAACACCACTTTCTTTCATCAATGCAATTTATCTTCATCATGTTTATGTTTCAGCACTTTACGTTTTCCTGAACTTTACCTTTCATGTCTTAACTTTTCCTTGAATCTTTATTTTCAGTCAAGGTTATCTTAGACCTTGTTTTTACTTTCATTTAAAAGCTTTCGACATTTATCTTCTTGCATCTTTACATTCAAGCATTTAATCTTCAAGCATTTACTTTCAAAGTCTTTTATCTTCAAGTCATTTATTTTTAAAGTCATTTATCTTTCCGCATTTATTTTCGACTGCACTTTTATCAATTCCAGTCTTTATTTTCAAGAACGTGGAGTTCATTGCATTTTATCTTCAAAAGCTTTTACATCATTGCATTTACTTTTAAAGTCATTTATTTCCTCGTCATTTACTTTCGTCAGTCATTTATTTTTCTGCATCTTTTACATTCAAGAACGTGGAGTTCAAGCACTTTTACATTTTTTGTCATTTACCTTCGACAGTAATTTATCTTCCTGCATTTTTTATCAATTCAATTCTTTATCTTCAAGCCTTATTTTCAAAGCTTTTCACTTCTTGTCTTTTACTTTCGACGCCTTTAAATTATGCATTCTTTATTTACAGCCTTTTAACTTCCAAGCTTTTACTTTACTGCAAGCAGTCGAACGTGGAGTTCACTTAGGTTTCTTTTTTTAGCATTGTCGAACGTGGAGTTCAGTTTACATTTTCTTTATTTCAAGTTATATTCGCTCTCTCTTAAAATTTAGCACATGTCCTAGGATTTGTGTGGTCGATCCTGCAAGTTAGTCAGTTTTTATTTAAAATTGATAGACCAGAGGTTGTTTACCAAAATTCACAGTAAACAAATTGGCACGCCCAGTGGGACCTAGTGCTAAGTTTATACTTTTTGTTAACCTTATCTTTCTTGGTGAAGAAATACTTTCGTTGTATGTTATTAAGAAGTGGGAAGTTAGCCACAACAAACAAAGGAATACCAAAAAGAAGATACACTAAGAGAATGGCAACTAATGCCAACCAACCAGTTGATCCTCAAGGGAGTATTTCAAACACTCAGTCAAGTAGCAGTATGGGGCCTCAAAGCACACCATCACCAGTGTCTTCGACAGGAGGACAAACGTCACCTTCATTAGTAGTGTCTGAACCAGGATCAACATACACAAGATCATATACTCAACCTGTGATAGAATACATAGGACCACAAAGTTCTAATTCACCAACACCCCCAGGAGGAAGTTCAATGTACTAGCATTTCCCTCCTCCAGGTTTTCCACATCCAGGGTCAAGGAGTCAACCCTATGGTATGCCTACATCAATGATGCAAAATTTGCAGAATGCTCCACCTGTATTTTCAGAAAATGTAATGTCTTCGCCATTACAAGGATCAGGATCAGGGGGTCGAAACAATCAGAGTATAGGTGTTGGTTATTCCGTTCAAGCGCCTAGTCTTACAAATACATCCATAAGTTGTTTGAGACAGCAGATGGATGAAAGTAACATGCAAATGGTGCATACGTTGTCTCAGACAATGGGAGAAGTTTTTCAACCCTTGATTCAGAATACAACTCAAACTAACCAACAATTGGCTACACAATTGGCACGCATGGCTGATTTCATGGAAGTACCAGCGGTGGATCGAAGAGCAATTGTTGTCGAAGATATCCCAAGACGTCATCTACCTGAGGTGAACTTGGAAGATCAAGAGATGATTGATCATTTTAGAGTCTAACCACTAAGAAACCAGATGCCAATCCAGATGGAGGAAGAGCCAGTAGTGATGGTGAACAGGAACCAAAATGCTGATTAGTTCCTTAGACAGGTTCGACATCAAAATCAAGCAGAAGAAAATAATCTTGCAGCCATAGTTGAAAGGATAATGACCAGAAATGGAGTGAATATTGGCTTCACAAGGCCAAATTATACTTCGCCCATAGTGGATTATATTCTCCAAGCAGAATTACCCCCTAGGACGAAGGTTCCAAAGTTCAACAAGTTTTCAGGAGATACTACTGAATCTACTGTCGAACATGTGGCTAGGTATTTGATTGAAGCAGGCGAAATTGCAGCTGACGAAAGCCTTGGGATCAAATACTTCCCAAGTTCCCTTACCAAGAATGCCTTCACATGGTTCACTACTTTGCCTCCAAATTCCATATACAATTGGACCCAGTTAGAGCGTTTGTTTCATGAACAGTTCTACATGGGGCAAACTAAGATTAGTTTGAAAGAATTGGGTAGCATCAAACGCAAAGTTACTATTACCTGAATAGGTTTCGACTTCTTAAAGCCAGGTGCTTTACACAAGTACCAGAACATGAGTTGGTTGAAATGGCTGCTGGGGGTCTTGATTATTCCATTAGGAAGAAATTAGATACCCAATATCTTAGAGATATGGCTCAGTTAGCTGATAGAGTCCGACAACTAGAAAGGCTAAAAGAGGAAAAGGGTAAATTCAGCAGGGGTAAAAAAGTAGCCTTTGTCGAATGTAATGAATGTGGAGAATTTGTATGATGAAACATCTTATTTCGACGGAAATGAGGTTGACATTGCTGAGTTAAAGCAAGGTCCACCTTATGCCTGCAAATTATTAGCTCCTTCAAATGGAAAAAATCCTGTCGAATCTAACGACAAATTTCCTAAGAAAACATACACTTTCGACGTCACTAAATGTGACGAAATTTTTGATTTGTTAGTTAAAGATGGGCAAATGATAGTGCCTGCTGGTGCTAAGATGCCACCTTTAGAACAAAGAAAGAAAAGAGGTTTTTGTAAGTACCATAATTTTGTGGGTCATAAAACTTCTAAATGTTTTCTTTTTAGGGATTTGGCGCAAAATGCTATTCAAGAAGGGAGGCTAAAGTTTGGTGACAAAGGCAAAGCTCAGATGAAAATTGACTCTGATCCATTGCAAGTTGCAGAGGCTAACTATACAGAGGCTCACGAGGTTCAGATGGTCGAAGCCACAGAAGGATTTGATCAGTCAGTCAACATGGTGGAAGTCACTGAGGACTTCGCCACTAATCCTGTGGTAACTGAAGGTTTTAATAAGGCTGCGAATGGCTTGAATGCTGATGGTGCCAGTTTAATGTTGGTGACCAAAAAAGCTGCTGACAAGTTTGTTGAGATGGATAATGCTGCTAAGATATTGGATATGGCAGTAAGCGAATTGAAGATAAATACCACTAAGGGAATTAACATGGTCGAATTGGTTGAAGAATCTGATGCTAGCTCAGGCAGTATCAGTACCAACGAGGCTATGGGCAGGAACGTCCCCAAAGTCCAAGTTGTTAACGAGTTGGAAGATGACATGATATTGGTAGGAGAGATGATAGACATGGATGGTTGTTTGGTAGAAAACTGGATATGTATGGCTACTGAACAATTCTTCAAGACATCTCCTTATGTTGAAAGAGTCAATGTTGAGGAAATGGTCGAAGCTGAAAAGACTGCTTGGCAGAAGGCTTCCCCAAAAGCTGCTGGAGCAGCAGCAAGTGGTGGGTGTCTGGCGAAGACCACTGAAAGTCTTGAAGCTCATTTCTCCAAGATGCGCTTAAAGGATAAAATTGATGTCAATATGGTCGAAATTACAGATCAAAAAGCTGAACAAGTGAGTAAGGCAGATGAACAAGAAGAGCGCAACAAAATAGCTTATCCTAAGCAAGAGGAGACAATTGTGGATTTTCTGCACCGTTGCCAGAAGAAAGGTTCTGGAGTAATGCTATGTCCTAGATGCAGCGCCATTTTTTATGAGAAAGCTGCCCACAAGTTAGAAGGTGTCAAAAAAGTTGGTGGAAGTTGGGGGCAGAAGGTAAATAAAGTCCCAGAAGTTTTGACCATAGACGACTTTCGACAGGGTTGAAAAACCAAGTACCAGGAGTTAGGCCAGGTACATTCAAACCAGTTGCGAATGTGCCAACAGGTAGTTGGATCAAGCCTATCGAAGGAAGAGGACAGAAGAAGAAGTGGGAGAAATTTGATGTGGAAAGAGGTTCTTCATTTGAGTATAGAAAAGAGAACCATACCACCAACAAGTCAGCATACATTTCTCAAAATTACAAGGGTAAAAATCCCATGTCTAGATCACAATGGCGAAGAGAGCAACGTAGGCGAAAGGCTATCAGGGAGACTCAGCAAGCACCAATATTGATAATCAAGCTGGGACAATTGAGAAGATGCCCATAAGGCGAAAGCTGTTCAATGTTCAGCCAGAGAAGAAAGTTGAAGATGATGAGAATATGACTAATAATTTCGACAGTGAGTCAGCAGCTTCTCTAGATATTATTGTGAATGTGGTATCAGTAATGCCAAAAGAATTTGGTCAAGTTTCAAAGGTCGAAGACTTGGATCAAACGGCTGAATTAGAAATGTTGGCACACAAGCCTGTGTGTTATTACATCATGAACAATGGGTGCGTAAAAGAACAAAATGCTTTTTTTGAATGCCCCACAGAGGCAATGAAGGGTCATCTGAAGCCTCTCTACATTACTGGCAAAGTAGAAAATGTTCCTGTTAACAAAATCTTGGTGGATTATGGTGCAACTGTTAATTTAATGCCAAGATTTTTGCTGAGCAAGATTGGGAAGTTTGAGACTGATACCAAACCCCACAACATGGTTTTGTCGAACTATAAAGGAAAAGTTGGTTCCACTCTAGGAGTGATTCAAGTGGATCTTACTGTGGGAACCATTACCAGACCAACAGTGTTTATGGTCGTTGAGACGAAAGCTAACTACAATCTACTCTTGGGTAGGGAGTGGATTCATGGAATAGGAGTTGTACCTTCATCTATGCATCAAAGAATCACCATTTGGAGACCAGATGGGATAGTTGAAAATATTGAAGCTGATCAAGGGTACTTTAAGGTGCCTATTAATCATGTGGATAGTAGACAGTTTGAGAAACATTTGGCGAACATTGCTCCATGTCCTCCAGCCGACTTTGAGTTTACGCCTGATGAAGAAACGTTTTATTCATTGTATTTACACCCTGTCGAAGGTTTTAGATGGGACAGGGAAGTACCAGGAGGAAGGTTGCCATGCTTAGGCTCACCTCCAATAGAGCCCACGGGATGGGGAAATGAATTCAGTGATCACGACTGAGTTCAAAACTTTAAAAAGAATTTCGGCCTATGTGACTGAAAAAAAACTACAAGCGGCTTTGGAAGCTGCCAATGACTATATGGTTGGCGAAGCCATTTCTGAATTTTATCAAGAAGGTCCTGGTAAGGACTTCGACCCAAAACCTCCAGATAAGGCTGAAACTGGAGAGCAAAGCCAGAGGCTCGACGCCATCTATGAAGATGAGCCTTTGGGATTTGAGAAGGATCCATTGGCGAATAATATCAAAATGCTAGCACAAGATCCTTTAGAAGAAGTTGACCTCAGTGAGGGGACAACCAAGAGGCCTACCTACATCAGTGCCAACCTTGATCCCCAGTTGAAGGTTGAAGTGGTTCAGTTGTTGAAAGAGTTCAAGGACTGCTTCGCCTGGGATTATAATGAGATGCCTGGTTTGAGCAGGGAGTTGGTCGAACACAGGTTACCTATGACACCTAGAAAAAAACCAGTCAAGCAAAATCCAAGACGGTTTGCACCAGAGATATTGTCAAAGATAAAAAAGGAAGTCGAAAGATTGCTTCGTTGCAAATTCATTCGCACGACAAGGTATGTCGAATGGTTGGCTAATATAGTACCTGTTATTAAAAAGAATGGGTCTTTGAGAGTTTGCATTGATTTTAGATATTTAAACTCTGCAACTCCTAAAGATGAATATTCAATGCCAGTAGCAGAAATGTTAATAGATTCTGCAGCAGGACATGAATATCTTAGTATGCTTGATGGATATTCTGGCTACAACCAAATATTCATTGCTGAGGAAGATGTTCATAAAACTGCTTTTAGATGCCCTGGAGCCTTAGGCACCTATGAATGGGTAGTGATGCCTTTTGGTCTCAAAAATGTTGGTGCCACTTATCAAAGGGCGATGAATTCAATCTTCCATGATTTTATAGACACATTCATGCAAATTTACATTGATGATATTGTGATAAAATCTATTTCTGGGAAGAGTCACATTGACCATCTTCGACAGTCCTTTGAAAGGATGAGAAAATATGGCCTTAAAATGAATCCTCTTAAATGTGTTTTTTGTGTGCAGGCAGGGGATTTCCTAGGCTTTGTGGTCCACAAGAAAGGGATCGAAATAAATCAGAATAAAACCAAAGCCATAATGGAGGCGAAAGCGCCATCAACTAAAAAGGAGTTGCAGTCATTACTGGGCAATATCAACTTCTTAAGAAGGTTTATATCCAACCTGAGTGGCAAAACACAAGCCTTTTCGCCATTGCTTCGTTTCAACAAAGATGGTTTTGAGTGGGGGCAATTACAGCAGGAAGCCTTCGACAAGATCAAGGAGTACCTAAGCCACCCTCCAATTCTTTCACCACCTTGTAGAAACAAGAGTATGAGATTGTATATAACTGCATCAGATAAAACTCTAGGGAGCATGTTAGCTCAGGAGAATGAAAATGGAGTCGAAAGAGCCATTTATTACCTTAGTCGAGTTTTAAATAATGCTGAAACTAGGTATAGCATGATTGAAAAGTTATGTTTATGCTTGTATTTCTCTTGTACTAAATTGAAGCAATATATAAAGCCAGTTGATGTGTATGTTTCTTCTCACTTTGATGTTGTGAAACATATGTTATCTAAGCCTATTTTGCATAGTCGAATTGGCAAATGGGCATTAGCATTAACAGAATTTTCCCTAACATATCAACCTTTAAAAGCTGTGAAAGGGCAAATAGTTGCAGACTTTATAGTTGACCACTCCATAAATGAAAATGATTTGAATTATGTTGAATTACAATCCTGGAAGTTATACTTTGATGGATCAAGTCATAAAAATGGAACAGGAGTGGGAATATACATTATTTCTCCTGAAAAAATTCCAACAAAATTCAAGTACAAGGTCGAAGGACCTTGCTCTAACAATGAGGCTGAATATGAAGCATTAATTGCTGGCCTTGAAATTTTGTTAGAATTGGGGGCAACTAGAGTCGAAATAATGGGAGACTCAGAATTGGTTATAAAACAAATCACAAGGGAATATAAATGTGTTAAAGAAAATCTCATTATGTACTTTGTGATAGCCAATAGGTTATTAAAGAAATTTGAGGTAGTGGCCATCCAACACATACCTAGAATAGAGAATCAAGTTGCTAATGACTTGGCTCAAATTGCCTCTGGATACAAAGTGTCGAAGGAAAATCTTCAAGAAGTAATTGAAGCAAGAGAGAGAGTGGTGGCTGTTGGATTGTGCCCATCAGACTTAGAAACAACTAAGCTTGGATGCATAGATGGCGAAAATTTTGAAATTTTTGCTATAGATAATTTGATAGATGAAGACTGGAGGAAGCCTATAGGTGAATATCTGCAAAATCCAACGGCTTCGACAGAGCAAAAAATCAGGTATCAAGCTTTAAGCTATGTACTTTTGGGTAATGAATTATTTAAAAAGACCCCTGAGGGAGTCTTATTGAAATGCCTTAGTGAAGCAGAGGCATATTTGGCTCTTTCGACAGTACATAGTGGGGCATGTGGAGCATACCAAGTTGGCCAGAAGATGAAATGGCTGTTGTTTTGACAAGGCATGTATTGGCCTACTATGCTGAAAGATTGCATAGAATTTGCTAAGGGTTGCCAAGAATGTCAAATTCATGCTGGCATACAGCATATCCCTGCAAGTGAATTATATTCCATAGTGAAACCATGGCCTTTCAGAGGATGGGCATTGGATATAATGGGAGAGATTCGACCAGCATCTTCAAAGAACCAAAGATATATTTTGGTGGGAATTGATTATTTCACCAAGTGGATTGAAGCAATACCACTGGCGAATATAGGTCAAGAAGATGTTATTGAATTCATTCAAAATCACATTATTTATAGATTTGGTATTCCTGAAACAATCACTACGGATCAAGGATCAGTGTTTACTGGTCGAAAGATGCAGGAGTTTACCAAAGAAATAGGTTTTAAGTTATTGACTTCTACACCTTATTATGCTCAGGCCAATGGGCAAGTCGAAGCTGCCAATAAGGTAGTGATTGGACTAATTAAGAAGCATGTGGGAAAGAGGCCTAGAAATTGGCACAAGACATTAGACCAAGCTCTTTGGGCATGTCGAACATCCCCTAAAGAGGCTACTAATACTACCCCATTTCGACTTACTTTTGGTCATGATGCAGTATTGCCTGTTGAGATTTATTTACAATCTATAAGAGTTCAAAGACATCATGAGATTCCCTCTGAGGATTATTGGGAAATGATGATGAATGAATTAGTGGGTTTGGATGAAGAAAGGCTTAGAGCCTTGAAGTTGTTAAGAAGACAAAAGAAAAGGGTCGAAGAATCCTACAACAAAAAGGTTAAGTCTAAATCTTTTGCATGTGGGGATTTAGTTTGGAAAGTGATTTTGCCTATGGATCGAAAGGATAGAACATTAGGCAAATGGTCTCCTAAGTGGGAAGGTCCATTCCAAGTCATACAAGTTTTCTCTAATGGAGCTTATGAAGTGGAAGAGTTAGACAAAGATAAAAGAATCTTGAAAGTAAATGGCAAGTATTTGAAAAAATATAAGCCTATGTTGCAAGAGATTCATATTAAAACGTAAGTTTTATTTTAAGAAAGGAAAGCCAAAATAGGCCAACTCAGGCTAATATGGCATACAAAGCAAAGGAGAATCAACATAACATCTTTCAAAGATAGGAAAGATTATTCATAATCTCTCCAGTCAATAGATTTGAGGAAGTCCATGTAGTCTGCGTCTGGCTCATTATCATCAAAGTCCTGGGTGTTGGAACGCCCTTTCTTAGAGATCCTCATGTTGGTTTCTCTCTTTTTTGCTCTGGAAGTCGCTCCAGTAGAGGCTTCAGGTTTCTTTGTTGCCTCCGTTTTCTTGGTTTCTTCAGTTTCTTTTGCCTTATCAGCTGTCTTCTTGGCTGATGACTTCTCTGAATTGTTCATAGTTACTTTGATGAATGAACATGGTTCAGATGGAAGAGAATTTATAGAGTCGAAGTATTGATTGGATTGGCCAGTCAAACGGTGAAACCATGTGAATTATTCTTGGAAGTGTGATGAGTGGTAGCAGTTATGTTCAGACTGCAAACATATATTTTCAAGAAAGGAGTTATGATGAGTGCGGCTGAAGAGACGTTTAAGGATTTGTCATGATGGCATGATGTCATAAGCGTGGGTTAGAGAAACTGAACAGTTGAGCCACTGAGTGATTAATGGATTATTCAGTTGAAGCCATGCAAACAAGCGTCGAAGTGGGTGTTGAATCAAAAAAATGACCTTCTCACCAATTCTGGCGAAAGGACATTTCTTGGGGGGCAATTTGTTAACCCTCACTTTCGACGCTAGAAGGAATCAAAGCTATTTTAAGTTAAAAAATTATTTTTAACATAAAGAAGGCTTCGACCCAGTTTTGGTGAAGCCTGAGTCGAATAGGGGTTTTGGAAGCCTCAAAAATGGCTAAGTGTTGGGAGATGCTTCGACCGTGAGAACGTTGAAACGCGCGTTGCAGTTATCATATTAAGGCTGGAGGGAAAATCTCAAATGTTTGAATTTCAAAAGGATCAGTTGCTGAACGGGGAGCAGTTGAAATGGAGAAAGGCGCCAAGAGGACACGTTTGGAAGCATAACCACCACTTAGTAGTTATTTCTTAGCACTATAAATAGGAGTTATTTCTATAGAATAAGGGGGTTCATATGTTTGTACAAGTTACTCAAAGAAACTCAAAGTACCCGCGTGTAGAGAAACGAGTTCGTGAGAATGTACGTAATGTAACACCAATTTCTTTCATCAATGCAATTTATCTTCATCATGTTTATGTTTCAGCACTTTACGTTTTCCTGAACTTTACCTTTCATGTCTTAACTTTTCCTTGAATCTTTATTTTCAGTCAAGGTTATCTTAGACCTTGTTTTTACTTTCATTTAAAAGCTTTCGACATTTATCTTCTTGCATCTTTACATTCAAGCATTTAATCTTCAAGCATTTACTTTCAAAGTCTTTTATCTTCAAGTCATTTATTTTTAAAGTCATTTATCTTTCCGCATTTACTTTCGACTGCACTTTTATCAATTCCAGTCTTTATTTTCAAGAACGTGGAGTTCATTGCATTTTATCTTCAAAAGCTTTTACATCATTGCATTTACTTTTAAAGTCATTTATTTCCTCGTCATTTACTTTCGACAGTCATTTATTTTTCTGCATCTTTTACATTCAAGAACGTGGAGTTCAAGCACTTTTACATTTTTTGTCATTTACCTTCGACAGTAATTTATCTTCCTGCATTTTTTATCAATTCAAGTCTTTATCTTCAAGCCTTATTTTCAAAGCTTTTCACTTCTTGTCTTTTACTTTTGACGCCTTTAAATTCTGCATTCTTTATTTACAGCCTTTTAACTTCCAAGCTTTTACTTTACTGCAAGCAGTCGAACGTGGAGTTCACTTAGGTTTCTTTTTTTAGCATCGTCGAACGTGGAGTTCAGTTTACATTTTCTTTATTTCAAATTATATCCGCCCTCTCTTAAAATTTAGCACATGTCCTAGGATTTGTGTGGTCGATCCTGCAAGTTAGTCAGTTTTTATTTAAAATTGATAGACCAGAGGTTGTTTACCAAAATTCACAGTAAACAATATGCTTCAAAGGAGGTGGATGGAATATTTAAAAGATTATGATCTAGAGCTAAAATACCATCCGGGTAAAGCGAACAAAGTGGCCGATGCCTTGAGTAGGAAAGTTTTGAGAAAGCCCGAATTGATGATGTTAGAATATTCGTTGTTGGAAAAGTTTAGAGATTTAAATCTTCAACTTGTGTGGACTCCTAATGGAGTGACTATGGGGAATTTGAATGTAAATTCTACTTTAAGAGTTGAAATTCAACAAGGACAATTATTGGATGAGAAGTTGCAAGAGATGCTAAGTCAACCGGGTTTTGTGCACGCTAGCGATGGAATGATTATGTTTAACCAAAGAATTTGCGTTCCGAATGATGCGACTTTGAAAAGAAAGATTTTGGAAGAAGCGCATAAAGGTGCTTTTACTATACATCCGGGTTCTTCAAAGATGTATCAAGATTTAAAGAAGGACTATTGGTGGTCCGGTATGAAAAGAGATGTTGTGGTCTTCGTGTAGGAATGTGCAGTATGCCAACAAGTTAAGATTGAACATCAAAGACCGGGTGGATTATTGCAACCATTAGAAATCCCAATTTGGAAATGGAATAGTATTTCTATGGATTTTGCTATAGGTTTACCTCGTACGCAAGGTGGTTATGATTCGATTTGGGTGATTGTGGATCGACTAACGAAATCTGCGCATTTCTTAGCCGTGAAGACTACTTTCAAGGCAAGTCATCTTGTGAGGTTGTTTATTGCAGAAATTGTAAAATTGCACGGTATTCCCTCTAATATTGTGTCGGATAGAGATCTGAAGTTTACTTCAAGGTTTTGGAAAGTTTTTCAACAAGCTATGGGTACGGAGTTGGGTTTGAGCACGTCTAATCATCCTCAGACGGATGGTCAAACGGAACGAACAATACAAACAATGGAGGATATGTTGAGAGCTTGTGTACTAGAAAGTAAGGGTAATTGGAAAGAACTACTACCATTGATTGAGTTCTCCTATAATAATAGTTACCATGCGAGCATCGGAATGGCTCCTTATGAAGCTTTGTATGGAAGAAAGTGTAGGACACCTTTGTGTTGGGCGGAAGTTGGGGAAGATAGAATCTTAGGACCTGAAATTATCCAAGAGACTATGGAAAAGATTCGAATGATCCACGAGAAAATTAAGCAAGCACAAGATCGACAAAAGAGTTATGTGGATAATCGAAGGAGACCTTTAGAATTTGAAGAAGGTAACCATGTGTTTTTGAAAGTTACTTCGAGATTAAGACTGAAGGGACCGTTTAAGTCACGGAAGTTAAGTCCGAGATACGTAGGACCGTATCAAGTTTTAGAAAGGATTGGCGAAGTAGCTTACAGATTGGCCTTACCGCCTTCTCTGTCGGAAATGCACGATGTTTTCCATGTATCTCAACTTCGGAGGTTTGTTCCAGATCCTCTTCAGCCGATTCTACCGGATACTGTTGAATTAGAAGCAGACTTAACGTTTGAACCTCAACCGAGCCGCATTGTGGGAAGAGAAACGAAAGTATTAAGGAACAAGGACATTTCTCTCGTTAAGGTGCAGTGGGATGTAACGCATCCGGGTGATGCAACTTGGGAACTTGAATCGGAAATGCGAGATGCTTACCCTCATCTGCTCAGGTAATCTTTAAATTCGAGGGAGAATTTCTATTTAAGGGGGGGAGGATGTAATACCCCGTATTTTATTACTTTGGATAATATTATATTGTGATCGACTGAGCCCAGTGTACTCTGAGAAATTATTTGACAAAATAATTAGAGTAACTGTGGAACTTAGAATAAATCCAATTAATATTATCTGACTCTGAGGTATTTTATTAATTTGGACTTAAGAGACTTTTTGGACATTTAGTAGTATTATTTACTAATACTAGTTTACTACATAATTCTTTTCCTCCCATTTTTCCAAACAAAAGAAAAAGATAGTAAGAAAGAGAGAGAAAGAAGAAAGAGGGAAAGAAAAGGAAAAGAAGGAGAAAAGAAGGAGAAAGAGGAATTTGAAGAAAATCCAAGAGCAAATCATCATCCATCCTTGCCCAATCATCTCATTCTGTTCATCTTCATCTTGTTTAAGAGGTGGGTTCTAGTTAGTACCATTGTTTAGAGATTTTGGATAATATGAGTTTTAGGTTAGAATGTGGAAATCGATGTTTTAACGGTTGGAATTTGATATAAATCGAAATGAATGATCAATATACTTGTAGAAACATATATTGATGATTGTTTTGAAGTTTTAGTTTGTTTTGATTTGTTGAAAATTTTAGGTTTATGTAGAATTTGTGATTTTGTTCAAAACTTGGTTTGTGAAGTTTGATGATGAAACTATGTTAGAAACATGTTGAATATGCCTCTAATTGGTTGTTGGAACTGGTATTGAGGGTTTAGAGGAGCTGGTTTTGAACTGTTATAGCAGGTATTTTTCTGAGTTTCGCAGAGCGCGCTTAGCGCGCAGAAGCCCGCTCAGTGCGGTGTTGAAATCCTGCAACCCCAGATGGCAGAGAGATGCGCGCTTAGCACGGACAGGGGCGCGCTTAGCGCGACCTGGGACTTAGAGTTTTTCTTCCAAAACGAGAAAATTCATAACTTTTGATTCGGTTATCGAAATCAAACATTCTTTATATCGATGTAAAGCCGAGAAGATATTCTATGCAATGGAGATGGAATATGTCAATTTTACCGACCGATTAAATAATCGAGAAAGTTCCAAAAGTGATATAGTTATGTTTTAATTATTATATATTATTCTACTATGCAATTATGACATGTCTTGCCTATCCTATTATTGTTTAACATGATTGTAAGTGAATATGCATGCCAATATGAAAACGATATAGGAAGAGTGAGGAAACCTCAAACTTGAACTATAGAAGAATCTAGTAAGGAACTAGAAATTGTAGACAACTCTAGATGGCGATGCTTGGGCACGTGTTGTTGGAAGATACATCCTTGCCGAGTATTGGCCTAGTTGAGAGTGAACACTAGTATGGAACATGTGGTTAACCTTTGTAGTTGTGAAAAGGAAAGAGAGGCCTTAAGGCTGTGTAGTCTTGTGATTGTCGAATACAATCGTATTGTTGTATGTGATCATGTAATCGTAACCGGAATATTTTGAGTGTAGTTTCATGGGTCTCGAGCTCCTCTAAAACGGGTATACAATTACTTGGTAGGTTTGCTTCCCTACGTGTAGTACGATTGGAGCTTATGTTATGGGTAGAGACTTGTGATGGATAGCAGGCCATGAGAAGTGACGGTTCACGGTTAACAGGCCGATGATCCCGAATCCAATTCGTATGCCAAGTAACTACAAGGATCTATGACTCGGGTCGTCTTCTAGACATAGAAGCAGACGGGAAGATGAGATGTCTTGGTATGGTTATCGATTAGTGATGTTGTGACTTAATGAACTCATGTCATGTTTCCATATAGTGTGAGAATTATAAAGTGTGAACTCAAGGGTCCTTTTCCCTTTTCCCCGGACTTGAGTTAGGATTGTTAGAACCTTGTTAATCTGAGAGAATCCTTAAGATAGGGAACTCACTGAGATTTGATGTATCTTACCCCACGTTGTTGATGTATTTCAGGTGCTTCAAGTTCCGAGAAGGGTAAGGATAAGGTCGTGTGATCTTTTCCTTGCTTGTTGATGGCTAGCTTCCGTAGCGAAGCGTATTTTGAGATCATTGTTGATCTAGTTCTTAGTTTTTATCATTTGAACATCTTGTGTATAATATGCCTTAGGTTTTTGTACTTTGTACTTTAGGGCATTTATTTGTATACAATGTGTTAACTAGGAGCTTATGTGTTTCAGTACCAAACACTTGGATCTATATATAATATTTATGCTTTGATGTATGAGTTTTATATATGGGTGTTACAAAATATCTAACCAAGATACAAGCTATCCCATCCTTGGGATTCAAGCAACTAGATAAGCAATAATAACCAAGCATCAGATGAAAACCAAGTATCCAAGCCAAGTCTTCAAAGAGGTGAACTCAAGGTCAAGGTACCAGATAAGATCCAAGGTCTCAAGTCATAACTCCAAAGCATAGTGCAAAGAATCTAATTCTAAGTCCATAAGTCCATAAGAAAATGATAGTCGCCAAATAGTCCAAGGAACATTAAGAGTCTTTTAATGGTTTAAGCCTTTATTAATGTCTTAAAAAGAAAAAGAAAGTCCAAGTGGACAAAGAGAAAAAGGCATAAACATAAACAAGATGAAAATATGATATGAAATGATAAGCATAAAATAAAGAGTCAGAAATAAAGAGCATAAAGATAAAAGTGCATAAAAATAAATGGTATAAAGTAAAAGTTAGCACAATTAAAGTTAGTGTTAGTGTTAAAGTTAATGAAAAAGACATTTTGTCATTTAAAGTAGATTACTCAACTAATCAACCCAACAAGTATGAGAACTTTAAATCATCCTTTGAGAAGGGCTCCAACTTGGATAAACTCAACAAGTATGCCACTAGCTCTCTTATGTGGAAAAGAATCTACATACTATGGAGATAGGAGAATTACATCTAAACTAAAAATGACTCATATCTAAAATTAGACCAAATGATCACTTTTCGATTAGGGACAAATTTAGCGCTATGTTAAGCAATCGTAGCACAATCTATAAGGAAGATCATACTATGGAAGGCCAATCAATAACAATTTATGTACCATGCATGTTAGAGATATGATATGAAAATCATAATCCTAAAACATGTTGCACAAGTCAAAACAAGGTGGATCAAGACCTAAGTCAAGGAAAGATGGATCAATTACATCAATCAACCTTTCATGATACTTTGGACAAACTTATGCGTTAATCCAAAGTACCTCAATTGATCAAATGATTAATTAAATGGTAGGTTTGAAATGATGAAAGTTCATCAAGCACCACTTAAGATCTCATGAACAACATGACCTACCCATCCTCCAAATGATCAAAAGAAAAGTAAAAAAGAAAAAGAAAGAGATGAAGAAGAGAGGATCAAACAAGATAGCAAAACCAAATTGGATCCAAGTAGTGATCAAGCTATCATCAAAATCAATCATCCATTTTAGTGGATTAGGGTTTTCACCCCATCAACACCCAAGATCCATTGAGTTTGATGAAACTTATGATCAAATCAACTAAGTTCCAAGGCCAACAGGAGTCAACACAAGTCAAACAAATATAAAATGCAAGAATATGAATTGAAATGCATCAAAATGATTTTTAAAATTAATTTTAAAATGAAAATAAAGATGAAAATGCAAATGATGCTTCAAATCAAATAAGAAATGACCAAGAAAATTCATACAAGTCAGAAATAAGTCAAAAATGATATATAAATTTTTTGAGAATTTTAAAATGTATAAAACTATTTTTAAACTATTTAAAATGCTTCAAAAATGAAAAAACATGAAAAATAAAATATGATGAAAATAAAATATGAAAAATATAAAATCAGAAAGAGAAAAATAAAATAGAATTTTATAAATTATTTTGGGAAATAATTTATTTAAGAGATTACATTGATATTTTCAAAATTGAAGTGATCAAATGGACTTCGACTTTGAAATAACATTGTTCTGGACTGGGCCGAGGCTGGCCAACAGTCGAGCAGGCCCAACCCATATAGCATGGGGAGGCCCAATAAGACCCCTCTGCGGGGCACTTGACTGCTACAAGCATACCAACGTTTCCCCCGAGCACTTCAGTGTCGGGCACTTGGGCCAACAGGGCAGGAGGACCTCGCACCCCGGCGGATAGGTACATCCCCGACATACTGGCTTCTCCCCCGCGAGGATACCGCACATCGCTCCTCGACAGATATGGCTCCTCCCCGCGAAGCCATGTCCGTCGTACGCTTGACAGGTCCTCGACACAGAAGGCTCCTCCCCAGCGAGGAGTGTCTAACGGTCTGTACCACGTAGACACGTTCCAAGTAACCACTCCACTCCCGAAGGATTCGGTCTGCCCTAATCCCGGAAATCTAGGAGCGGTTACCCCAGGGCGAAGACCACGCGCTGGTCTTCACTACGCCACGTAAGCCTTGGCAGTTACTTGGATTGGGCCTGACAATCCAGCCCAGTGCAAGTAACCGTTGGCCCCGCGCTGGGGGCTCTCTATAAATACCCTCTCACTTGAGAGGGTCAGGTTAAGTCATTTTTCTCACTCTTCTTGTATTTGCTGTTACTCTGTGCACTCCCTAACTTGAGCATCGGAGTACCTTGCAGGTACACCCCCCCCGGCCGTCCTTCAACCTCACCGGAGCCGGAGCTCAACGGACGTCGTTGGCCACCAGTAACTTCTGATCCAGGTACGATCAGTGGCGCCGTCTATGGGAAGTCTATAAGCTTCCTCTATTCATCACCATGGCCAATTCGACCATCAACCAGGCTCTGGACACCGTGCTCGCGCAACTGGAGAACGGGAGCCACCGTGAGGACGCCATCATCCTCCACGGCGACGAAGGCGACATAAGGGATGGACAGACCACCTCCCCAGACTCCCAGGATGCGACCATCAATGTTGTCCGCACGGACGACCAGCAAACCCCTCTCCAGCCAGTGGCTCCGCCGCCCAATGCGGACCCAAGCACCGTGGCCCTGTTTGTATTGATCAACCAGACCAATCAGCTGATCGCGCAGCAGAACATCAGAATCGAAGCCCTGGAGCAAGGACGGGCACGACGATCTTCCCCGCGAAGACATCGTCGTCCCCCATCACCTCGCCGCTCTCCTTCCCCGCGGAGGACCCCTTCCGAAGATTCCCGAACCCCGTCTCCCGTACGCCATGGTCGACGACTGGGTCTCGAGCGCCCCCAGCTGGCGATCACCCAGAAGCGCCCTCGTTCCCCGCCTCGGAAGGAACCCAGGGCCTCCACCATCTCCAAGAAGTCCAAGCAGGCTGAAGAGAGACCAAAGAACCGTTCGAGGAACTCCCCTCCACGGCACCATGGATCACCTTCGAGATCCCCGACTGGTAGCGACGACGAGGACCAAAGGACCCCCTTGTCGTGGGAAATCATGGATGCCCCAATCCCTCCGGGCATGGAGAAACCACCACCATTGGGGACCTACGACGGACTGACCGACCCCGACGATCACGTGGAAAGTTTCGAAGCGATGCTCGACTTCCGAAATGTCAGGGGAGCCATCAGGTGCAGGCTATTCCCCACCACCTTGCGGAAGGGAGCCATGACATGGTACAAGGGTCTGGAACCTGGTTCGATCACGTCATGGAAACAACTGAAGCAACGCTTCACCAAACACTTCACCGCGTCACGTCGACACCCGAAGACAGAGGCTGCCCTAGAAAAGATCTTCCAAGGGAGGAATGAATCCCTTCGAAATTACATTGAGAGGTTTAACAAGGAAGCCCTCGAGGTCCATACGACCGACGACATGAAGAAATACTTAATTATTCACGGACTACGCGCCAGGTCGGACTTTGCCAAATCAATTGGCCTCCGAAGACCCCGGCGTCTCGAGGACCTTCTCGCTCAAGCCCAAAAGTACATCGAACTCGAAGAGACGGAAGCAGCCCAGATCGCTCTTGAGACGAGATGTAGGGAAGGCCCCCGCGGCCACAAAGACGATGACGCTTCTCCCTAACGGGGAGGAGAAAAGAAGAAAGAAAACCGCAATCGAGATCTCCTGGAACAGCGCGGGCCAGCTGGCCGATTCACGGAGTACACGCCGCTCAACACTTCCTGGTCTCATATCCTCTCAGACTGCCAGAATTCTAAGTTTGTGAAAGGAGGAGTTCGCTTCCCGAAGCCCGCGGCTCCCAAACCAAACGTTGACAAATCTAAGTACTGCAGGTTCCACCGAAGCCACGGGCATGTGACCGAAGATTGTATCCACCTCAAGGATGCCATTGAGATTCTCATCAAAGAAGGGCACTTGAAGAAGTATGCCCAACAGAATGACCCTCCTCGTCCCAGCTCAAAGGAATCACAGAACGTCGAGGAGGCAACACCTCCTCCCGGCGACAGCCAGCTTCAGGTCGCCCTCAGCGTCACTCGACCCGAGGACTTCTTCGTCCCCCCAATCATCGAGGGCGAAGAGGCAATCCGCAACATGTGGGTGACTTTCCCCGACGAGGGCCCCGTCACGGCCCGTAGTACCTGGGAAGGCTTCCCCAAAGCAATGGTTATCTCCGGAGGCCACCCCGGGAAAATATCGGTTGGGTCGATCAAACGGAAGTTTGACGAGCTAGAATCCGCGACATCGTCGAAGGCGACCACCCTCGAGAAAGTGCGGGGAAACTCCAATCTCATCACCTTCTACCTCGAGGAACTCCCCGGGGGAGCACCAAAAGCCATTATTCCCCTCCTGGTCAGGGCCCAAATGGCAAACTTTGACGTCCGAAGAATCCTAGTCGACCAGGGGAGCTCGGTCGACATCATGTATTCTCATTTGTTCGGGACCCTTCAGCTGGACGAGAGGCATTTGACCCCGTACGTCGGGTCAGACCTACAGGGGTTCAATGGAACCACCACCAGACCATGGGGTTACGTGGAGCTAATGGTTACGTTCGGGGCCGAAGACACGGCCCGACAGGTGAAGATCCGTTTCCTGGTGGTTGAATGTCCATCCCTTTACAACTGCATCCTCGGAAGGACCACCCTTGCTGAACTCACAGCGGTCCCGTCAACGGTCCACCTCAAAATGAAGTACTACACGAGGAGGGGACGAGTAGTGACGATGCACGGGGACATCGACGCGGCTAGGAGATGCTTCGACTCCGCCGTCAAGGGCCTGAGTTCCATTTGTCCCAAACCTAAGGCCGTGGCCAAACCACCCCAAGACGTCGGACAGGTACCTCTCCCGCGCGTCAATGCGGTCGACCTCGACAGCAAGTTCTCTGGCGAGCCCGATGAAGACAGAGTCGAAGACCACGACCACCAGGCAGAAAACAACGGACAACCTCTCCACCCAGCACGCCCCATCCCAGATGGAGATTTCGAGCTCGTGGCCCTCGGAGACGGCCCAGATCGCAACATGAAGATCGGCACCGGGATCCCTGACCTAGCCAAAGAGCAGCTGAAAGCATGTCTGAGGGAGAACGCTGACCTCTTCGCGTGGAGCGCATCCGAGATGCCTGGCCTCGACCCCGAGGTGGCTTGCCACCAGCTCGCAGTAGATCCGGCCGCTAGGGCCATAGCACAACGTAGGCGTAAGCAGTCTCCCGAGAAAGCGGAAGCTGCTGAGAAAGCTGTAAAAGACCTCCTAGAGGCAAATTTTATTTCGGAAGCCAAATACACGACATGGATGTCCAACGTTGTACTTGTTAAGAAAAATAATGGGAAATGGAGAATGTGCGTTGATTATACTGATCTTAACCGGGCTTGCCCGAAAGACTGTTATCCCTTGCCTAACATCGACCAACTGGTCGACAATTCTGCAGGTTACAAACTACTATCTTTCATGGACGCCTATTCAGGATACAACCAAATTCCCATGGACAAGGTCGACAAGCAACACACGGCCTTCATGACCGCGTCGGGCAACTACTATTATAACGTAATGCCCTTCGGTCTGAAGAATGCCGGTGCGACCTACCAACGGATGATGAACAAGGTCTTCCGGACTGAAATCGGCGACATGCTCGAAGTTTACATGGACGACATGATCGTCAAGTAAGCAGAAGAAGTCAACCACGCCGCGCACCTCAAGAAGGTGTTCGACACGGCGAGAAGATGCCGTATGAGGTTTAATCCCGACAAATGCACCTTCGGTGTTTGGGCGGGAAAGTTCCTCGGATTTTACCTCACGGAACGAGGAATCGAGGCAAACCCCGACAAGTGTAGAGCCTTTTCCGAGCTCCCTACTCCGGGCTCGAAGAAGTCAATACAATCATTGAACGGAATGCTCACCGCCCTTTCCCGGTTCGTCGCCAAATCCGCACAGTACGCACTCCCCTTTTTCAAACTCCTCCGACAAAAAGCGGAGTTTGAGTGGAGCGAGGAATGCGAACAAGCACTCGCACATTTGAAACAAGTCCTATCGCAACCCCCGGTCCTCTCGCGACCCGAGAACGGGGAAACACTCTTCTTATATCTTGCGATCACGAGCGAAGCGGTCAGCGCCGTCCTCATTCGGGAAACACCAGACGGACAGAAGCCAGTTTACTTCACGAGCAAAGCTCTCCAAGGCCCCGAGCTCAGGTATCAGCAGATTGAGAAAGTCACACTGGGCCTCGTCACCGCGGCCAGAAGACTACGCCACTACTTCCTCGCCCATACCGTCATCGTGAGGACCGACCAGCCGATCAGGCAACTCCTCAGACGACCGGATATGGCGGGGAGGATGCTCAGGTGGTCACTCGAGCTGGACGAATTCGACATCCGATATGAAGGGAGGAAAGCCTTGAAAGCGCAGGTACTGGCCGACTTTGTAGCAGAGATGACCGTCCCAGAACCCTCAACCAACGGGTCGCAGAAATGGACAATCTATGTCGACGGAGCATCCAGCCCGAAAGGAAGCGGAGCGGGAATCATCCTCGAGAACGAGGAAGGCATCCTCATCGAGGTGTCCCTCGAACTGTCCTTCCCGACTTCGAACAACCAAGCCGAATACGAGGCCTTCCTCGCGGGACTCAGGCTGGCCGAGGACCTTGGCGCCAAGGAGGTCAAGCTTTTCACCGATTCTCAGCTCGTAGCCTCGCAAGTCCGAGGAGAGTACCAAGCCAAGAACGACAGTCTCATAGAATACTTGGCCTTGGTAAAAGAGAAGATGAAATAGTTCACCTTGGCGGAAGTAACTCACATCCCCCGGGAGCATAATGCCCGAGCGGACGTCCTGTCAAAATTGGCGAGCACGAAAAAGAAAGGCGGGAACAAATCCATCATACAAGAGGTCCTTTCCCGCCCGAGCATTGACAAACCAGACATGATTTCGGAAATCAACGCCATCGGGGACAGCGATTGCTGGATGACCCCGGTATACGAATACCTCGCGACGGGCAAACTGCCCGAAGATCCCAAAGAAGCAAGGATGGTCAAGAGACGGGCGTGCTCGTACACTATAGTCAAGGATAAGCTATACCGGCGAGGATTCTCTATTCCCCTCCTCAGATGTGTTGAAGATACCAAGGTCCCCGGCATACTCTAGGAGATCCATGAGGGAATCAATGCGCAGCACCTCGGCGGACGATCGCTAGCTCGTAAAGCACTCCGGGCAGGATATTACTGGCCCACCATGCAACAAGACACGAAGGAGCACGTCAAGAAGTGCGATAAATGCCAACGGCACGGGGACATGCACCTCGCTCCCCCCAGCGAGCTCACGACGCTATCCTCCCCGTGGCCGTTCGCATGGTGGGGGATGGATATCCTCGGACCTTTCGTCCAGGCGTCGTATCAAAACAAATACCTCATCGTCGGGGTAGATTACTTCACGAAGTGGATTGAAGCAGAAGCATTGGCCAAAATCACTGCCTTCAACATACTACGTTTCTACAAAAGAAATATCCTCGCCCGGTTCGGAGTGCCTCAAGCCATCGTCACAGACAATGGAACCTAGTTCACCGACAGGAACTTCCAAGACTTCGTCACAAAACTAGGCACGAAGCAGCACTTCACGTCGGTCAAGCACCCTCAAACGAATGGATAGGCTGAGGCCGCGAACAGAGTGATCCTTCGAGGATTAAGACGGCGACTGGGCGACGCCAAACAACGGTGGGTCGAAGAGCTACACAGCGTTCTCTGGGCCTACCGAACAACCCCACACTCCACGACCGGGGAGACCCCTTTCCATTTGACCTATGGAACGGAGGCAGTGATCCCCGTGGAGATCAGAGAACCCTCGAGGAGGACGGAAGCCCCCCTCGACGGGAACGCGAACGACGAAGCCTTGAGGGAAGAACTCGACTTCGTCGAGGAAACACGCTCGGGCGCTTCTCTCCGAGAGGCGTCACTTAAACAAAAAATAACACTACGTTATAACGACAAAGTCATTAAATGTGATTTTCAGGTGGGCACCCTCGTCCTACGAAGGAACCAGAAAGACTCGCGAGAAGGAAAACTCGCCGCGAGCTGGGAGGGCCTGTACCGCGTCCGCGCGAAAACGGGGACAGGAGCCTATTTCCTCGAAAATCTGCACGGGGAAGAACTTGCTCGACCATGGAACGCTGAAAAGCTAAAACAATATTATAGTTAAACACTGTCGCGGCTCACTAGCACCGCGATTACGGAGACGCGCTAGGGTACAAGCGCGACACCCCTATAAGAACACGATGATCAGAGACCGCGTTGTGTGTGCGCGAGAACATTTGATCCGGCGGGGATACCTCGATCGAGGCCCACCGCCGTCGTGCCAACCGGGCATAACACCCAGCTCGCGATGGGAAGTTCATGCCACGAGACTAGGACCTCGACCGAGCTCTTAGCCTCGTTGAAGGTCGGAGTACTCCTCCGGCCGCCCGACCAGCTCTCTACGCGGTCAAGGACTGTCGAAGTCGAGCAAATCCCAAAGCCTTATTACTTGGGCAAAAATAAAGTATAACAAGTCACACATCACGCACTATCAAAATCAATAAAGAGGTATTACGAAGTGCAGATACGGGGCAAAACCCTTAGTACAAAAAAGTTACAAATATAAGCCCACAAGCCGGGCAAAAATAAACATCGTGCAAATAGTACATCAACTAAGCCCACAAACCGGGCGAAAACAAAACGGCTCGCAGGCCGACCAAAACAAAGCTAAAAAGAAAAGCTTACTCAGCTGCGGCCCCGTCAGGCTCCTCGTGCACTTGAATGTCGTTCTCCCGCAGAGGATGCACGATCTGACCATCCACCACCTCGACGTCGGGGTCAATCCTTCGGTGACGAGATCTGGGTTGAGAACCTGAAGCTGAGCCACGGCACTGCGGAACCCTATACCCGCAGTTTCAATAGCATCATCCTCGGACAACCGGAGATCCTGCTCGAGCTTCCGGAGATGGGCCACTAACGCTGCACAAGTGGTTAGGAGCCTGTCTCCCTCAGTTTCCCCCTCGGCCGGCCGCACAGCATCCTCCAACTCGGCAATCTTTTCCTTAAGCCGCTTCTCCTCCAACTCCAGTTCAGCGATTCGGGCAAGGTGGCCTTTCTCTGTCTCCTCGGCTTCCTTAAGCTTGGCCTCGACCAGCTGCTGCTGCTTGCTTTGCTCTTTGTTCAGATCTCGGCACTCTTTTAGTTCCTTGCGCATACCGAGCATCTCAGCGCCCAAGGTATCCAGCGCCTCCTGCAGGCGGGCCAGTTCAGCAGCAGGGCGGGTCTCGTCATTTAGAATGATGGCAATCGAGCAGATACGCATGACGGCCGACAGGTCCTCAAAAATCATCTTCCTCCTCACTTCAGTAGCGGTCCCCAGCACAGTTTGGATCTCGGAGGGAAGGGTGCGAGGATAAGTGACCTCGGAGAAAAAGTGAGGTTTTTGATGGCAGGGGGGAAGGTCAAAGCTGGAAGGAACCGGGGGACTGTCTTCACCACCCAGGTCGACGACCTCCGCAACGCGTTGCCTCTTGGGAGTCCCTTGGGTAGCCGGGGATTGGCTTCCCGCAGGAGTTGTGCGATCACCCGTGGTCCCCGACACAGTGGCAGCAGGCTGAGACTGAGTGGATCCTTCGGGGGCAGCGGCCGTGGAAACACCCTCGTGCGGGGCCCCAGAAGGGACAACTTCTTGATCTTTGGAGCGCGACGCCTCTTCCCAGGCCTGCGCTTCCCGGGCCCTCTTCGCTTTCAGCTTCTTCAACCTCTCCTCGGCTCCGGCCATTGTTCCTGCAAAAGGAAAGAAAACGTTAGTAAAGCGAGAAACACAGATACGAGGAAGACCTAAAGCGAGGATGTTTTCACCACCTAACAATTCGATGGCCTCCTCGTCGGAGAAGGTCTCGAGCAGAACGCGGGTGTTTATCAGGCGACGTTCTTTCTTCACCTGCCCATCTGCACCTATTATAGGCTGGCCGTCCAGCGTCTCGTGTCGAGCTTCGGTAAAACTGTCAATGAAAGCTACGATTTTATCGTAGGCTTCCCGCTCGTAGGCCTCCATCTGAACAGGCTTCGTTTTATATTTGTCAACTCCCTTCTTAAAATGTTCCTCCGTCCAATACAAAGGAAACTTTGGCTCCAGCACCTCCTCGGAACGGCCGTCGACCTCGCGAGTGACTTTCCGGTACAATGAATATATCGCTTCGAGGGTGACCGGCTTCACGTAGAAATAGCGGAACTTGAAATCCCGGATGGAATCCAAGTAAGTGTGGAACAGCGCCTTGCTCTGCTTGAAGGACACCCAGCCGTGTCGACCTCCGACCGACGACCGTTGGAGGTGGAATATGTGGAAGAAAAGGCGAACGGTCGGCACGATCTCCAAATATTTGCATACGAGCTCGAAGGCCCGGATGAAGGCCAGCGAGTTCGGATGAATCTGCGAAGGGGCCAACTTCAACCAGTCAAAGATCCCCTCCTGAAAATCCGTGAAAGGCAGCCTCCACCCCGCCTTCTCGAACATAAACTCGTATAAGGGGACCCGCATTCCCCGGTAAGGGGAGCATATCCGGTGATGCTCCTCGGGACGAAAAACCTTCCAGGATTGACCACTTCCGATTAGTCGGTGCTCGACGGTACAAAAAGCATCGCCCACATCTGGGTACACGAAGATGGACGACATCTCCAGGGCTTCGCTATAGACCCAATCCTCGAGCGACCTCTCCTGCGCAAAGGCCATGTGAGCCATGGGGGAGTCGGGCTGGTCGTCGTCGTTTTCCTCGAAATATCTTGCGGCCACCTCCGCAGCCAAATCGTCCATTTACCTGAAAAGCAGAAGGAAACGGTGAATTCGATTGGTCATATCAAATTCACCCCTCCACCGCTGTTCAAGCGAACGGGCGAGGAAGGGGCAAGGCTTTCTCAACTCCCCGACGCGATCGGCCGAGGATCAACTTGCCCACCGGGGAACTCATCGTCTCCCCGGAAGGTTCTGCCCCGTGTCCCCGCGGCACTAACAAATATACTGATTATTAAGGACCCCGGGACATTCAACGGGTCCCCGACGTGTTCGTCCCTGATCCCCGAGATATTCATCAAAAGCGAGCAAAGCTCTTCGCACTCTCTCCCTCCACAACTAAAGATTCCCGTCGTATTCGCCAGGAATCCCTTCGTTTCTCATGGGAATATCATCAATTCACCAAGGAAACGTCCTACACTAGTTAAAATTGAAGAAAAACGCAAAATAAAGGTCCGGTTTGAAGCAAATACCTGGTAAGCGGCGGTGTAGGGTTCCGGCACGGAGGTTTCCGGCTATGGTACGGCGGCGAACGGCTGTCGTAGCGGAGGAAATGCTTCTGACAGAGAGTGCCCGGCGATTGACGGCGGCGAGCTACGACGGAAGAGGTTAGAGAGAGAAGGAGAAAGATTCTTGAGAGAGAAGCGGAAAAGTGAAGAATGAGCGAGGGGAGCGGCTTTTATAAGCGGTTCTCGCGAGACTCGAGGGGCGTAGGGTACTTGAGTGCGCTACCCTAGCCAGCCGCCCTAGCCTCCCTAGGTAATGATGGCAGGCGACACGTGGCACGCATGCAGCCACCCGTCTCCCCACGCGTGTCGTTTCGGTTTTCCCCAACGCTTCGAATCCGAAACCCTTCATCTCCCCGACCATACGACCAGACACATCTGTCCGACGCCCGACGCTCATCCGGCCGAAGGAATTTCGCATAGGAGAACGACCTCCTCGGTTCCTCTCTTAGCGTATCCCCGACATGCCAATAACCCTTAAGTCATTGCTCTGCCACCTCAGAGCAACGACTTGGGGGGCTCCTGTTCTGGACTGGGCCGAGGCTGCCCAACAGTCGAGTAGGCCCAACCCATATAGCATGGGGAGGCCCAATAAGACCCCTCTGCGGGGCACTTGACTGCTGCAAGCATACCAACGTTTCCCCCGAGCACTTCAGTGTCGGGCACTTGGGCCAACAGGGCAGGAGGACCTCGCACCCCGACGGATAGGTACATCCCCGACATACTGGCTTCTCCCCCGCGAAGATACCGCACATCGCTCCTCGACAGATATGGCTCCTCCCCGCGAAGCCATGTCCGTCGTACGCTTGACAGGTCCTCGACACAGAAGGCTCCTCCCCAGCGAGGAGTGTCTAACGGTCCGTACCACGTAGACACGTTCCAAGTAACCACTCCACTCCCGAAGGATTCGGTCTGCCCTAATCCCGAAAATCTAGGAGCGGTTACCCCAGGGCGAAGACCACGCGCTGGTCTTCACTACGCCACGTAAGCCCTGGCAGTTACTTGGATTGGGCCTGACAATCCAGCCCAGTGCAAGTAACCGTTGGCACCGCGCTGGGGGCTCTCTATAAATACCCTCTCACTTGAGAGGGTCAGGTTAAGTCATTTTTCTCACTCTTCTTGTATTTGCTGTTACTCTGTGCACTCTCTAACTTGAGCATCGGAGTACCTTGCAGGTACACCCCCCCCCCCCCCGGCGTCCTTCAACCTCACCGGAGCCGGAGCTCAACGGACGTCGTTGGCCACCAGTAACTGTCTGATCCAGGTACGATCAAACATTAATGGAGTAAAATGAATATTTTGACTACTATTTACTTTTTATCACCTAATCCTAGGAATAAAGATGATAATAGGCAGAGTTTGGGCATGATACTATAGTATCCATCTCCATATCTGGGATTTGAAACAATTCTCGTACCCGAGCTCATATCCGCTTGCACACAAAAGCTAACATTCGTACATATGCCTAATGAATTTGTAAGTATCCATATTCGTACCTGTCATTTGCATTACTATTAAAAATAAATAGATAAATTATAAAATATCATATAATTTTAAATTTTTAAAATATTAAAAAAATTTCAAACAATTTATTGTTGAAATAAACATACATTTATATTAAATACATAATGATTTAACATTAATATATTTTTTATAATTGATAAACATACAATTTTATATAATAATATAAATTAAAATATTTAAATTTAAATAAAAATACATAAATATATATTATCCGAATATGAGACGGAAAGGATAACAAAATACCCAAACACGCTATTTTTATGCTTAATTACCCAAGCCTGTGCACTACTTATTTTTGCATATTTTTGTCATACCTTTTAAAAATGGATCAAATTAATCTCAGAGTTAGCTTAGTGGTGGAAGTTTAGGTCGTAGAATGTCTCACGTTCAAATCCTATTTGAAAGTATAAAGTTCCTGTCAATTTTTTTAAAGGCCTTCTCAAACTATAGTATAAAGTTCCTGTCAGTTCATTCTTTGACCTTACTTTGAAGTAGAAGATCCAGTTTGTTCTATGATGGGTACATTATCTTGCTTCTGCATGTTTTTGCCACACGACAAATCCTGGAACACTCCAATCTTGAAAATGAAAACCCTAAATCCAATACTCTTCCCAACCCCAATTTTCAATTCTTCTCTCTCTTTGAGCTATTACTCTTCAAGAACTTCACAACAAAACCAATTCACAATTTCATATCTCATTACCAATTTCGGCTTCTCATTAGAAACCGCTACAAACGCTTCCAAACATGTTCATTTCAAGACTTCGGAAAAGCCTGATTTAGTAATCTTCATCTTCAGAAACTTCGGTTTCTCCGATTCTCAGATAAACTACATCGTTAGTAAAGCGCCCAACATTCTTACATGTAACCCCTACAAAAGAATTTTACCAAAGTTTGAATTTTTACTCTCAAAAGGTGCTTCAATTTCTGATGTAGTGGAGATTGTGGGAAGAAACCCTAGAATTCTATATTCAAGTCTTGACAATTGCATAATCCCTACTTTTCAATTGGTAAGAAGATTATTTTCATCTAATGAGGAAGTTATTCAACTCATACTCAGATGTAGATTTTTCTTTGGTCATAATAACCTTATGGATAGTGTCACGTTGTTGCTTGATGATGGAGTCCCCGACTCAAATATAAGATATTTGTTACTTAAGAGATCCTTTATATTTTCTTCTCATGACATGACGAGTGCTTTGGATATAGTTAAGAAAATGGGATTTTATGATACTTCTAATGTAAAATTTTGTATAGCATTGTTAGTCATAAGGGCCATGTCGAAATCCCTCTGGAATGCCAAAGTTACTGTCTTTAAGAGATGGGGTTGGTCTGATGAAATGGTTCTTGAAGCATTTAGGAGGCGACCCTTGTGTATGCAAACATCCACAGAGAAAATTAATAAGGTCATGAGATTTTGGGTGAATGATATGGGTTGGAACTCTTTGGCTCTTGTCAAAAGGCCGGATATTTTTGCGTATAGTTTGGAGAAAAGGATCATTCCGAGGGCCTGTGTTGTTTCATATCTGATCTCCAAAGGTTTGATAGAAAAGAATGTTGAATTTTCTACCCCTCTCGCTATTAATGAAAAGTTGTTTCTTGAAAAGTATGTGCAATGTTTTAAAGAGGAAAGACATAATTTGTTAAAGCTATACCAGGAGAAAATGGATGGTAAGAAAATCAAGGAAAATGGTGAAGCGTCTGTAAGCTATTGAATGGCTAACTTGTAAGTGCAAGTTTTGTGTAATGCATCGTCCTAAGTTGCAATTGACTTAACTCTATTGTTTAAATATGGAGGGGTTGGAAATTGGAGCCGTTGTTCATGGATGTATTCTTCAATTCCTGTTGTGTTACAGTTGTAATTTTGTGACATATATCAAGTATTCGATGCTTTATAAATGGTTGAAGTACAGGTACAGATTCTTGTCCATGCTGTTGTTGCTACCTTTGCTAGAAATATACATTAACCATCCTCCAGGTGTTGGAGACTGTTCTGGAGGCAGTTCGTTCACCATATTTGATGAAACAAAATATGGGCTGCTGCAATAATTTACATTAGACTTTGGAGATGAAACAAACTCATTTTTTCAGATTATGCTTATAACATTTGATAACTGCTTTTAATTGAAGAGGATTTGGAAAAAGGATAACTGATATGTTTCATTTGTTATATGGAAAATAAATTTAAAATTATTTAAAGTGCCTCTTCTTAACTATTTGATTTGTTGAACATGTATTTTCTGTTTTTTTCTACTATTCTAAGTTCCAACTATAAGTGTATAGTTCATGTTTGATATCATGGTGGATTGAACAAAATCACAGGGGCACTTTGATTTTGTTGAAGCACTTCTTCAACATCATGGTGATTCGATGTGATTTAACCAAACGCAGTACAATATCAAATAAATACATAAATTGCTTGACGCGCTTTTCTGTCAAAGGCTCCTACTTTAGATTGGTAAGTATTTCTTTGAAGTACTTTTCCTTTGGCTCTCTAGACCTTTTTGTTTTTAGGGAACTGATATTCTTCCAAAGATTTCATGTAGCAGGTTCTTGTTGTTTTAGTAACTCCATCTAGAATATAGGGTGTTTTTCCTTGCTGCTAGTGCATCATCATTTTACTATTCCAACTATCTGTATGGTGAATGTTTGGTATGATGGTGAAGAGAACAAAACCACAGTGGCACTCTGGTTTTGTTGAAGTGCTTTTGCAAAATCACGGCAATTCACTGTGATTTATCAAACTGACTGTGATACCAAAGAAGCTTCAGAGGCTAAACAGAGTTGAGCCCTAAGCTAAGAAGTCGTATACATATTCCATTACGATAGAGATATAGAAGGAAAATAGAAGGAACAAAACCAACAATACAAAGAGCAACTACTTATAGAAGAGATTAACCACTAACTGATGGCAACATACTTACGCACCAACAATGGCCTAATAATTTGTTTACTTATATATGGTTTCCACATTTGGGAACTTCTTAACCAGAGTTATAATCTTGGATCACTTGTTTCCTTGAAAATTCTTCAATTCCATGGACAATGAAAATTAAAGGACTCTTCCCAGAAAAAGATCACTCGCTAGAGTCTTGCTTACTCGAAAATCACTTGTAAGAAGAAGTATTATTTCTATATGTATAAGATCTGAGTATTTTTTTCCTGCAAGAATTTCATAAATGGATTTCGTCGGATAATTTTCTTTCCAATTCCAACTGCATCTATAAGAGCTTCAAGTCCAACTAAATTCTTCAAAGCAAATGCATATTCTAGTTTCAAAGCCTCCAAAAACTTAAGACAATCCCATAATATATTTGCCACAATTAAACTCTAGCAAGATGAGGTAACTTACACAAATCCTCCAAAAGCTTAAAACGATCTCATAATATATTTGTCACTTTTAAATTCTACTAAGATGAGTTAGATCTCCAAAAATTTAAGACACCCTCATAATATATTTGTCACAATGTTGCTGGTATTTTTATCAAATTAAATCACTAGGTTTTTGTTCATTTAAGGATTAAACTCAACAAAATTCTCTGGACATTTTGTGCAAAATATTTGAGAAAGTTCGTGCTTGGTTATTGATGTTTTAATGTATAGAAATCAGATAAGCATTCAAATACGAACAATACAGGATTGTTGGATGATATCAAGTAAATAAAAAATACAATAAAAATAATCAAATAAAATGCTTGGATTAAAAACTTAAGAATACTTTTTTTATTTCGCTTTGTGTTTTTCTTATTTCGCTTGATGTATTATCTTTTTTTTTTTTATGGAAACTGATCGGAGGGGACCAGGAGGAGATCGTCGCGGCCTTCGTATAGGACAAGAGTAGCTGCTCGTAGGAGAGGAAAAGGGGTGGAGGTACCTGCAAGGTACTCCGATGCCAAAATAAGTATTTGGTCAAAAGAAAGGGGAAAGCAAGTAAGAGGAGTCAAGTATATGATTTTCGATACCTGCCCCTCTCGAGCGAGGGGTTTTTATAGGGAGATTGTTGGCGAGCAAAGTGCCTGATCGACTAATGAGGTATTGCCAGATGGAGGGCGAAGCGCGTGGTCTTTCTAACTGTTTTCGTGATATCCGGGGAGGCAGTTGGTCACGTGAGCTATTCTGCGCGTGAAGGGGACACGCTCAACGACTATATTGTGCCCAACGGCTATATTGTGCTTATTGGGCCTGTTCGCTAATTATGATGGATTGGGCCTGGCCCTTAAGGGCAGGAAGCCTTGCCCGGTCCAGAACAGGAGCCCCCCAAGTCGTTGCTCTGTTGGAGAGTAATGACTTTAGATAGCTGTGACTTCGACCGTACTGTCGGGGAAGTGGTTGCTCGCGTAGAATGTTCCATTCGTGCCCCGACCAGATGTGGTCGTTAGCTACCAGCGCGAAATGTCGATCAGGGTTTGCAGCATCCTCGGAGGAATGTGAGTTTTTGGCGAGCGTCTCTGCACGGATGCGTTCACTCTGACGAAGAGACTTGCTCGTGGGGGCCAAGGGCTAGTGTATTTTCTGCCCTGATCCAGGCGAAGAGTTTTTGTGACACGTGGTGAGCATTTATGGCCTTTGTCAGTCCTAGGGGCGTATAGGCTATGATGACCTTCACGATTCCCCACGATCAAATGATTATAAAAAGGTGGGGGAAGGTTTCATTTTCATAATTTCACAAGTTTTTTCACTCTTTGCTCTCGTTTGCTCTGCAATTAGTCTTCGCCGGAGCTTCTCTTCGCCACCGTCAACTTCTTCTTTTACTTGTAAGTTCGTTCTTCCCTTTCTGCATATTTTTATAGGTTTTCCTGTTGAAGTTCATATTTTCCGGTTGAACTTCATGTGTTCTTTGATGAACACATGAATTCCAGGAAATTTTGTGAAGAACATGATGAATTTTAGGAATTTCTAGAATTTTGTAGAAATTGTTAGCGTAGATCCTTGTAGAATCTGGTTAGGTGTAGAATTTAGTTTGTAGTCGGGTACTAGGCCTGTTCGGAGTTTTAGCGTGATTTTGGGACGAACATGCGTCCTCGTATGTGCATCTGCGTGTTCTGGTCGCGGAGACCTCTTCTAGCTATTGGTAGGTAATTTATGCGAGCACGTGGTTGTCCCCGGATTCGTTAACGCCCTTTCACTTGATTAGTGGTGGAAGGGTGGATTTGATCGCGGATGTCGAATTCACTTCTCTTTCTCTGTTTTTCAGGTGAAAATGGCTGAACCCCGCGATGAAGTTATGCCCGACGCACAGGAAGTACAAGGGGGCCCAGTGTGTCCGCCGATTACTCGAATATCAAGGTCGCAGGAGGGGACCTTGACTGGCTTGGACATGAGCCTTTGTCTTTTCGATCAACCTTCTCCGCCGAGGAGATACGGGACTTCGACTTGTTGGAGAGTCGCGACGAGGGCGCTCCACGGGCATGGAAAGCCTTTCGTCCCGGGGAGTACGATAGAATCTGTTCCTCGTACCCGGGACTTCGCTTTCCTATGTACGAATTTGCGTTTACGGAGGCCAAGATGCGTCTCCCTTTCACTGACTTCCAATCTTCTCTGTTCACCCATTTGGCCTTGTGCCCGTCCCAGCTTCACCCAAACGCCTTGGCTTTTATAAGGGGTTTTGAGTTAGTGTGTCGTTATCTCAATATCGGGGTGACCACGAATCTCTTCTTCTGCCTCTTCCAAATTCAGCGGAGCACGGCGGGGTCGAAACAGAGTTGGGTATCGTTTAAGCAACAGAGTAGGTTGTTCTGGCCGTAGTCTGATTCGATACGAAATTTCAAGGACAGGTTTCTGATCGTGAAGCCTATAACCGAAGAGGCGAAGAGGAGCATCTCGACCATTGAGAGGGTGATGGTGGATGGTCGGGAAAGGGATGGTGTGGTCTCCATCTTTCCTTTGGAATGGGTCTAAACCCATTTTAAACGCCGAACAGATCAGTTCCTGGTGAAGCATGAACAGCTTGGCCCGGCGGATAAGGAGTCGTACAGGATCCTCCATGCTTACGTGGAGAGCTTGACTCTGGCCTTCGTCGTTGATCGGGACGGGAATCAGTTGGTCAGGGAGGATGGACCTGTCCGAGCAGCTAGATATATTAATGTCAAAGCTCTCCTTGAGTGTGATAACGACGACAACGCTATGACTTTGCTTGGTATGCTCCACTGTTTGGTTTTGTTTCTTTAAATTCTTTTGATTTTGACTTGATGTGTGTGTTCGCAGGTATGATGGCTGACATGCGAGAGCGTCTGATGAGGTCGCAGGCTGCGAAGGTTCACAAGAAGGCGACCACCGGTACCAAGGCCGGGGCGCCTAAGCAGACAGTGATGGAGAGTTTTGCTGCTGGATCTATCCCCGTCCTGGAGAGAGCCTCGACGCCGCTGACCCCGGAGGGTTCTCTTAAGAGGAAGAGAGATGCTGCGGGGACTCCTGTGGCCGCTGGTCCCGGGGGATCCGGTGCCGGTCATTTCGTCCTGCCCGCCTGCTACACGCGCCGAGACTTGTTCGTTGAAGGGGATTCGATATAGGTCCATGATTCTGAAGCCACGACTATTTTGAACGCAAACTCCAAGGTGAGGAGAAAACAGTTGTGCCAGGATGCGGCGGGCATGTTCAGGGTCCTTGAAGTTGCCCTTGTCCTCGCCGACGATGAAGCCGCTACTCGGGCGAGCCTCGTGACTTCCCAGAATAGAATAGCCGAGCTGGAGGCAGAAAACAACAAACTGTTCAACGATTTAAAACAGTTTGAAGGTCACGAGGAGGCCAAGGTGCTGCTCCAGACGGAGGTGACCCAGCTGAAGTTAGCTGCGCTTGAGGCTGACGAGGAGAAAGCGCATCTGCAGGCGAGGATCACTGAACTGGAAGGCTTGACTTCAGCCGTCCAGGATGAAAATGATGACGAGAAGACCCTGAAGTCGCAGGCTGACTTGATCGGCAGGATTAGAGTCCTAGGTGAGGACAATCTGAAAGCTGCTGAGTTCGGCTTCAATGCTACAAAGGAGCAGATGGTGGACCTTAATTCTGACGTGCAGCTTAGGACGGATGGGATGGGTTTGTTCAACAGAGTGGTGGACGGTCAAGTTATCCCAGCCGAAGAGGAGAGTGAAGTCGCAGAGTAGGACTTGGTTGTTTTTAGCATGTTTTGTGGGCCTGCGTGCCCTTATCAATTTGTATTTATCATTTTGTATGGGCATTGCCCCTCTTTGTATTTATGACATTGTCCGGTCGTGGCCGGTACTTTAATATACTGGGTTTTGTGGACGTTTTATTATAGACTTTGCTCTTTTTGTTTGTGTGCGTGTGTCCCCGGCTAGGCGTAAAACCTACCGAGGAGGGCGAAGTGGTTCCGCCCATGATGAGGCTAGGACTTCGTTTGAGGTACTAATCTCATAGGCTTGGACTGTTCCCATCGCGAGCTGGGTGTCCTGCCTGAATGGTGCGGCAACGGCGGAGCTCGGTTGAGGTATCCCCATTGTACGCAGGATCTGCTCGTGTAATGAGCAGAAGCTGGCCGACGTTGTAATGCGTGTCGCGCTTCACCAGGGCACGATACGATGGTCGCGCAGCTCTCCCCGTTTTGGGGTGACTATGTCGACGACTTGTCTATCCTTGTGGTTAAGGACTTAGCTATAGTACTGCTTGAGTTTTTCAGCATTCCATGGTCGAGCAAGTTGTTTTTCGTCCAATGTTTCCAAGTAATATGCTCCCGTGCCCGTTTTGGACTTGACCCTATAGGGTCCTTCCCAGTTCGCCGTCAGTTTCCCTTCGCGAGAATCCTTCTGGTTTCTGCGCAGGACCAGACTGCCTACGGGGAAGTCGCGCTTTATGACTCTGGCATCATGTCGCATTGTTATTTGTTGCTTCAATGCTGCCTCGCGGAGGGCAACCCCTGATCTTATTTCTTCGACCAGATCGAGTTCCTCGCGTAGAGCCTCGTCGTTCATCTCTTCGTCGAGGGGAGCTTCTGTCCTTCTGGAGGGCTCCCTTATCTCCACCGGTATTACCGCCTCTGTTCCATACGCTAGTCGGAAAGGGGTTTCCCCGGTGGTGGAGTGAGGTGTTGTCATGTACGCCCAGAGGACGCTGTGGAGCTCCTCGACCCATCTTTTCTTGGCCTCGCCTAGCCTTCATTTTAATCCGCGTAGGATCACTCTGTTCGCGGCCTCCGCTTGCCCGTTGGTTTGGGGATGCTCGACCAAGGTAAAGTGTTGTTTCGTTCCCAATTTGGCGACGAAGTCTTGGAATTTTCTGTCCGTGAATTGGGTTCCGTTGTCGGTTACGAGGGCCTGGGGCACCCCGAATCTGGCGAGGACTTTTCTTTTGTAGAAACGTAGTATGTTGAAGGCTGTGATCTTGGCGAGCGCTTCGGCTTCGATCCATTTTGTGAAATAGTCGACGACCACGATTAGGAATTTATTTTGATAAGATCCCATTGTAAAAGGGCCTAGGATGTCCATCCTCCACCAGGCGAAGGGCCAAGGCGAGGAGAGGGTCTTCAACTCGTTGGGTGGTGCCAAATGCATGTCCCCGTGGCGCTGGCAATGGTCACATTTTTGCACATGTTCTTTGGCGTCGTGCTGCATGGTCGGCCAGTAATATCCTGCGCGTAGAGCTTTTTGAGCCAGGGATCTTCCTCCTAAGTGTTGTGCGTTGATGCCCTCATGGATTTCTTGTAAGATTTCAGGGACCTGGGCCTCATCGACACATTTTAACAGGGGAATGGAAAACCCTCGTCGATATAACTTGTCCTCGACCAGTACGTACGAGCAGGCTCGTCGTTTAGTTATACTGGACTCCTTACTGTCTTCGGGAAGTTCCCCTTTGGTGAGGTAATTGTATATCGGGGTCATCCAACAATGGGGGTCTCCGACGACGTTAACATCTACCAGGTCGGGCTTTGTAATGCTCGGGCTGGTCAGTGTTTCTTGTATGACGGATTTGTTTCCACCTTTTTTCCTGGTGCTGGCTAATTTGGAGAGGATGTCTGCTCGGGTATTCTGTTCGCGCGGGACGTGCTGAACTTCCCATGCTTCAAACTCCGTCATTTTGTCTTTCACCACGGCCAAGTAGGCATGGCAAGAAAACCGAGACCCGCCCGGACCCGCCCCGAAATTAGCGGGGAAAACCCGGTTTAACTGGGTGCGGGTGTGGGTGCGGGTAAAACCCGATTTTTTATTACGGGTGCGGGGGCGGGGGATGTACTACCCGCCCCGCACCCGGCCCCGCCCCGCACCCGGTCTACCTTAATTTACTTTTATATCTTATTTTAATTATTTTATTATATATTTATTAAAGTTATTTTAATTTTTAAAAATAGTTTTACTAGAAAAACATGTTTATTAATTATTTTACTCTTTAAAAACATGTTTATTATTAAAATAATTAATTATTTAATTAAATTATTAATTTTTATTATTATGAAAAATATTTATTTAAAAAAAATAGTTTTGCGGGTGGGGGCGGGGAACCCGTTCCCCATTGGGGGCGAGTCTGGGTGGTAGTTTTTTACCCCCGACTGGGTGCGGGTGCGGGGGCGGGTCTGTTTCAGGGTGGCGGGTGCGGGTGCGGGGCTGCTCAAACCCGCCCCCGACCCGCCCCGTTGCCATGTCTACAGCCAAGTATTCGGCGAGTTGGTCGTTCTTTGCTTGGAATTCTCCTCGTACTTGAGACGCCATGAGTTGGGAATCAGTGCAGATTTTTATTTTCTTCGCGCCGACGTCTTTGGCTAGTCGTAATCCTGCGGGAAGGCCTCATACTCGGCTTGATTGTTGGATGTTTTGAAGGAAAGGATCAGGGATACTTCGATCAGGGTCCCTTCCTCGTTTTCGAGGATAATCCCTGCTCCGCTGCCCGCGGGGCTTGACGCGCCATCCACGTAAATGATCCATTCTTGTGTCCCTGCCGGAGGGAACGATTCTGGAGTCATTTCTGCCACGAAGTCGGCCAGGACCTGCGCCTTGAGGGCTTTCCTTCCTTCGTAGTGAATGTCGAACTCGGCCAGTTCAAGGGACCATTTTAGCATTCTGCCCGCCATATCTGGTCGGCTTAGCAGCTGCCTAATTGGCTGGTCGGTCCTGACGACGATAGTGTGCGCCAGGAAGTAATATCTGAGTCTCCTCGCGGCGATTATGAGAGCAAGGGCCACCCGTTCTATTTGCGTATATCTGAATTCGGGTCCCTGTAGGGCTTTACTGGTGAAATAGATGGGTTTCTGCCCGTCAGTAGTCTCGCGAATAAGTGCTGCGCTTACTGCTTTGTTGGCCACGGAGAGATACAGGTATATGGTTTCCCCGCGGTCTGGTCGGGACAACACTGGTGGTTCGGATAGAGCTTGTTTGAAATGGGCAAGAGCCTGCTCGCACTCGTCCGTCCACTCGAAATTCGCCTCTTTCCTGAGTAATTTGAAAAAAGGCAGGGCGTGCTGGGCGGACTTGCTTACGAAGCGAGCAAGGGACGCGAGCATCCCGTTGAGAGATTGTATCGCCTTCTTCGACCGCGGCGTGGGGAATTCCACGAGTGCTCGGCATTTGTCTGGGTTTGCTTCTATTCCTCTTTCGGTGAGGTACAATCCGAGGAATTTTCCTGCCCGCACGCCGAAGGTGCATTTTTCCGGATTAAAACGCATTTTACATTTTCGAGCTTGGTCGAACACCTTGCGCAAGTGGGTGGTATGGTCGGATTCCTCTTGGGATTTCACGATCATATCATTCATGTATACTTCGAGTATGTCACCGATTTCTGATCGAAAGACTTTGTTCATCATGCGTTGGTATGTGGCCCCGACATTCTTTAGTCCAAAGGGCATTACGTTATAGAATAATTCCCCGAGGAGGTCATGAATGCCGTGTATCTCTTGTCCTCGTCGGCCATTGGGATTTGGTTGTATCCCGAATAAGCGTCCATGAAGGACAAGAGCTTGAAACCTGCGGAATTATCTACGAGTTTATCTATGCTCGGCAGTGGATAAGCGTCTTTCGGGCAAGCCCGATTGAGATCGGTGTAGTCAATACACATGCGCCACTTTCCATTATTTTTCTTTACAAGTACAATATTTGAGAGCTAGGTCGTATACCTGGCCTCGAAAATAAATTTTGCCTCTAAGAGGTCTTGTACAAGCTTTTCGGCAGCCTGTGCCTTTTCTTCGGATTGTTTCCTTCTTCGTTGGGCAATGGCGCAGGCAGCTGGATTAATTGTGAGGTGGTGACATGCAGTTTCTGGATCGAGGCCGGGCATATCCGCTGCACTCCATGCGAACAGGTCGGCGTTGTCGTCGAGGCATTTCTTCAAAGCCTTCTTTACCTTTTTGGGAAGACCAGCGCCTATCCTCACTCCCCTGCTGGGGTTGTTGCTGAAAGTGATGATCTCGAATTCCCCATCTGGAACTGGTTGCAGCAGTGTAGGAGACGGGGAGCTTGTCACTCCTAACTTTCCATCTTCGTTTCCATCTTTAGCAAGCCTGCAGTCGAGGTCAATGGTGTGCATGGGAAGCGTGGGCTTTTTCTCTGGCTGGCCCTCTTCGGCTGGAACCTCGTCCTCTCTGGTGCGCTTTGCCGACTTTGCTGTTGTCGCGATCTGGTTCTGCCCTTTTGTTGCGGCCTCGAAGCATCTGCGAGCAGCCTCAATGTCACTGTGCAGAGTTGCGACGTGTCCTTTCTCAGTATAGTACTTGAGCTTGAGGTGGACCGTCGATGGGACAGCAACGAGTTCGACAAGAGCTGGTCTGCCGAGGATGCACTGATAGAGCGACGGGCAATCAATGACTAGGAACTGCGTTTTGATTGTCCGAGATGCCTCTTCTTCGCCAAACGTGACTGGTATCTCCACGTAACCCCAAGGTCGGGCCGTTGCTCCATTGAATCCTTGGAGATAAGATCCTACGTACGGGGAGAGATTAGATTTATTCAGCTTCAGTGCACGGAATAGGCTGGAATACATGATGTCCACGGAGCTGCCCTGGTCGACCAGGATTCTCCGCACATCAGTAAATGATAATTTGGCCCTGATCAGCAGAGGAATGTGGGAATTCGGCGACCCTCTGGGGAGTTCTTATTTGTAGAACGTGATCGACTGTGAACGCCCTTTACCCTTACCGATCGTGTACAACTGGTCGGGGCTGCTGTCTATTAGCTGTTCAAACTTTCGTTTGATGGATCCTATCGTGAGCTCATGGTACCCCCCCACATGAGATAACCATGGCCGTAGGAAAGGCTTCCCAGGTGCTGTGTATGAATGTCTGGGAAGTCGGGTCGAAGTGGTCAGGAACGAAGAAGTCCTCTGGTCGGCTGATGGACATTGCTACCTGCGGGGGAGGACTGAAGGGGGTTGATTCTGCTTCTTTCTTCGGATCAGACGTGTCTCGTCGGGAGGACTCTCCCTTCCTCACGTATTGTTTCAGGTGACCCTCTTTGATGAGGATCTTTATGGCGTCCTTGAGGTGCACACAATCTTCCGTCACGTGCCCGTGACTACGGTGGAAACGACAGTATTTGCTTTTGTCGACGTTTCCTTTGGACTGGGTTGGTTTGGGGAACCTGACACCTCCTTGTTTGAATTCGGTGTTGATATAGTCGGAGAGGATACGCTCGCGTGAGGTAGTGAGCACAGTGTATTCATTGAATTGGCCAGCTGGCCCTTTGCCTTCACGGGGACGCTCCTCTCGTCGCTTCTCCTTCCCCTTACGGGATGGCTCTGGCTCCCATTCTTGGGTGCTCGGGGTGCTTCCCGATCTCTTGCATCCCGGGCACGTTATGCGGCTTCTTTCTCCTCGTAGCGGATGTAATCTTTGGCCACGTGAAGAAGCTCTGTCAGGGTTCGAGGAGCTTCGATCCCGACAGCTTTGCGGAAGTCGCTCTTCGGTCGGAGTCCTTTCTCAAGGAGGTACTTCTTCATGTGATCGGAAGTTCTGACTTCCACTGCCTCCTTATTAAATCTCTCGATGTACTCCCGCAGGGGTTCTTCCCTGCCTTGTATGATGGCTTCTAACGTTGCCTCCGTCTTTGGATGTCGTCGGGAGGCGGTGAAATGGCGGGTGAATTGGCCCTTGAGGTCTCGCCAGGAGGAGATGGATCCTCGAGGGAGTCTTTTGAACCATGTCATCGCATCTTTCCTCAAGGTGATGGGGAATATTTTGCACCGGATGGCTCCGGAGACACCATGGTACTGGAGCATAGCTTCGATGTTCTCCAGGTGCTCGTGAGGATCTGACGTGCCATCGTACGTCGCTAGTGTGGGAGGTTTTTCTAACCTGCGGGGGATCCGGGTGTCCACAATGTTTCTCGTGAATGGGCCTTGAGCTTCGTCGTCACTGCTAGAGCTGTGAGAGAATGATGGAGAAAGACTGTGGTCGCGGCTTTGACTGCGGCGAGGAGAGTGTCCGCGGGTACGCCTATGCTCGTATTTGTCCGAATGTCGATGTCTTTTGGAAATAGGGGAGTGCCTAGTTTTCCTAGGAGAACAACGACGTCGGCGAGCAAGGTCGGGTGTTGGGCTCCCTGATCTTGAACGTTCCTTGACCGGGGAAGGAGTATCACGTCTCCGCTTTGAGTGAACTCGCGGAGGCGGGGAGAGGTTCAGCGTCTCCGAAGTGTGATGCTCTTGAAGGGCGTGCTCGAGGGCGCTGATCTTTTCTCCCTGCTGGATGATGAAACGATTGGAATTGTTCAAAGAGGCGATGAGCGCTGCGTTAGTCGGATCAGCGCCTTGAGGAACCAGAATGGGTTCGAAGGAAAGTTCCACGACTTGTGCTCGTGGTCTTTGTTCGCCGGGCTTTGGGGAAGCCGGTCCACCGTTGCGCTGGACGTTTTCGGATGGGATGTTCCCGACGAGAGCATCCTTATCGACATTGGCAGCGGCGACCACAGGTTCTTGGTGGGTATCACTCTTAACGAAAGCCATGATGATCTGGGATTTTGGAGAGAGATGAAAGCTTTGGTCTTTTGGGTGAAAAGATGAGGGATCTTGATTAAAAACAAAACGGGGAAGCGAAGTTTTCCACAGACGGCGCCACTGATCGGAGGGGACCAGGAGGAGATCGTCGCGGCCTTCGTGTAGGACAAGAGGAGCTGCTCGTAGGAGAGGAAAAGGGGTGGAGGTACCTGCAAGGTACTCCGATGCCAAAGTAAGTATTTGGTCAAAAGAAAGGGGAAAGCAAGTAAGAGGAGTCAAGTATATGATTTTCGATACCTGCCCCTCTCGAGCGAGGGGTTTTTATAGGGAGATTGTTGGCGAGCAAAGTGCCTGATCGACCAATGAGGTATTGCCAGATGGAGGGCGGAGCGCGTGGTCTTTCTAACTGTTTCCGTGATATCCGGGGAGGCAGATGGTCGCGTGAGCTATTCTGCGCGTGAAGGGGACACGCTCAACGGCTATATTGTGCCCAACGGCTATATTGTGCTTATTGGGCCTGTTCGCTAATTATGATGGATTGGGCCTGACCCTTAAGGGCAGGAAGCCTTGCCCGATCTAGAACAGAAACATACATATTCATTAATTAAAACAAGATACAGAATTACAAGAGGAAGAAATTAAGGTAGGTATATGTCCAAACCAAGTTCTAGAACCTCTGGTTTTTCCAAGACCAACCATGTGGTGAGCTTCCTCATTACACTCTCTAGGAATAAACATAACAACAGCATTATCAAACTTGTTCAACAAAGAAATACAATCAGCAACAATAATAGAAATATTCGCAATATCGAGACAGTCATTGATGCAATCCACCGCTTGTTTTGTATCCGACTGTAACACAATGCGCATAAACTTCAACTCAGCAGCAATGCTTAAAGCTCTTCGAATACCCATGATTTTCGTCGTAAGAGGGTTAGCCACACTTGAGAAACTTTGGCAAGCAGCCATGAAAATGTTCTCGGTAGGGTCCCTGAAAATGCAACCAAGCGAGACCGTACCATCATCAAAACAGTCCGCGTTCGATTGAATAAACCAGAAGTCTTTTGGCATACTCAAAACCGAAGCCACAATAGTGCCAACTTGCTCATCAGTAATCCTCGTGGAATTTTCCTCAAATGCTTCCAAAATTTCCTTCGCAACAAGAGCCGGAACTGGCTTGGAATTGTTAAAAACTACAGAATTTCGGATTTGCCAAATTTTCCAAAAAGAGAAATAGAGCAATTGACAGAACTTTAAATCATTTTGCTTAAAAACACAACAAAACCAGTCCATTATAGAGCCAGCTGCAGGAGTGCGAATTCCTAGCGGAGACGAGAAGAGAATTCGCTTCACAAAATCACAGTGAAGGAAGAGATGGTGGGAAGTTTCAGGATGTTCAAAGCAAAAAGGGCTAGAATCATCAATGTCCATACCTTTGCGCCTCAAATTGGCTTTTAATGGAAGAATGTTTTTTGAGAGGCGCCAAAGGAAGTTCTGGACTCGGGGATTAACATCGACCTTCCACAAGAGCCTCCAAAAGTCCACATTACCATTCGAAGAAGGGTCGGGTTGTTTAGCACGATGACTCGCGGCAATGCAGTGGTAAGCTGACTTCACAGAAAACTCACCATCCTTGGAAAAATGCTAAATCAGTTTGTCAGTGGGCTGCTAGAAAGATAAGGGAATGCTGCAAATACAAAGAGCATCCGTAGCATCAAAGTTAGCCTCCAGAGCTGTCATGTTCCAGCATGAACAGTCAAGGTCAATAAGTTGGCTAACAGTAGCCTCAGGACCAAGAAGACGAGGAGGAAATAACACCTTAAAACCAGGGGCCGAAGGAACCCACCTATCATTTACAACAGAAATGTTCCTTCCGTTACCGACCCCCCACCGGGCACCACTCATAACCACCTCCCTAGAACTCATAATATTGCGCCAAGCATAGCTTGGTTGGAATCCCAACCGAGCATCTTCAATGTTACATCTAGGAAAATACCGGCCCTTAAAGAATCTAGCCAAAAGAGAATCATACCTACTCATGAGGCGCCAGAATTGCTTTCCAAGAAGGCTGGAGTTGAAGTCGTGAATACCGCAAAAACCCAGACCACTCACACCTTTTCCCTGAGAGAGTTTTTCCCAACTTAACCAATGAATTTTCCTGATGCCATCCTTTGATCCCCACCAGAATTTGGACAACATAGATTCAATATCCTTGCAAACATTCACCGGGATGCAATAACAACTCATAATATACGTGGGAATCGCCTGAGCCACAACCTTTATCAAAACTTCTTTACCCGCACGAGACAAGAAGGACTCTTTCCAACCTTTAACTTTTTTCCAAACTCTTTCAGTTATAACTTGAAAACCTCTTTCTTTGAGCGCCCAAAAACCACAGGTAATCCAAGATACCGAGAATGACTAAAAACCCCTCTACACCCGAGAATAGCCTTGATTTTACCTTGAGTATCCAACACACATTGCCACTAAAAGCGACCTCAGATTTTCCAGCATTCACAAGTTGACCAGAAGCTTGTTGATAGGAGTCAAGGATGCCCCTAATTCTAAGGGCCTCTTCCTCATTCGATCTCGCAAATAACAGGCTGTCGTCAGCAAAAAAGAGATGAGAAATAGTTGGAGAATTTCTAGCCACTTTAACTCCATGAAGTCTCTTATTATTCACCTTCGTCTTGAGCATACCGGACAAGATATCTGCACAAATAACAAACAAATAAGGTGAGAGGGTGTCTCCTTGCCGTAGGCCCCGTTCAGGAGAAAACCGGGAACTAGGCTGACCGTTGATGAGAATTTGGTAAGAAACCGAAGAAATACACTTTACAATCACTTGAATCATGGACTCGGGGAATTCCATCTTTCTTAAAACTTCAACAACAAACTCCCATTCAAGTCTATCGTAAGCTTTCGACATATCCAATTTAAGGGCCATTGTTCCTTTCTTCCCTCGCTTCTTATGCTTCATCCAGTGAAAACATTCTGTGGCGATAAGTGTGTTGTCTGTGATTAGCCTACCACGAATGAAGGCGCTTTACTCTTCGCTCACTACATCCGGAAGCAAAACCTTCATACGATTAGCAATAACTTTGGTTACCGCCTTCATACAGACGTTGCAGAGGCTTATCGGGAAAAAATCAACAGGAGAAGACGAATTCTTCTTCTTAGGGATAAGAGAAATGAAGGTGTTGTTTATAGCAGATGGATCCCCTCCCCTGTTAAGAATCTCCAAGGTGAAATCCACAACGTCTCCACCCACAATGGACCAATACTTCTGATAGAAGAGAGCAGGAAGACCATCTGGCCCTGGGACCTTAGTCGGGAACATTTGGAAAATTTCCGTACGAACTTCCTCTGGAGTATACGGCCTATCACAGAAAGCTTTATACTCAGCAGAGAGTTTGCCAGGAGTGTGCAAACAAACCTGCCCAATATTAACAGAATGGTTGGAAGAAAACAGATCCGTGAAAAAGTTAACCAGAATGGCCTCACAGTTATGGTGCCCACGTTTCCACAAACTGTTATCATCTTTAAGTCGCTTGATAGCATTGGTACGCCTTCGTTGATCAGCTTTTGAACGAAAAAACTTAGCATTTCTGTCACCATCCCTCAGCCACACCGCACGACTTCTTTGTCTCCACAAATTCTCTTCAGTTTTGAGAAGCTTATCGCGTTGAATTTCAAGAGCTTTGAACTGCTGCAGTTCAAGAGGATCAGTAGCCCATCTTCTATCTTCTTTCAACAAACCATCAATCCGCTGAATTTCCTTTGAGACTCTATTTGTTCTGAGATCACGAAAAGCATGCTGGATAGAATGAATTGAAATCAATTTCTGACAGAAGGAAATACCATTTGTGCTCCACAGATTACGCACCAAATACCTACATTTATCTTCTTTTGAACAAGCCTCTTCAAACCTGAAAATGTACTTCCTTCGTTCGATCTCAACCTCCCTTTGAATGAGAATACGGAGAGGAGCATGGTCAGAACAGTGACGCTCCAGATGGACAACTTTGGTGAGTGGGAAATTCCTTTGGAAGGCCATGGAATACAAAACTCTACCTAGTCTACACTGCACGTTATTTTCTCCCTTCCTCCCATTTGTCCAAGTAAAGGGATAACCTTCGAAATCCACTTCTTTGAGTCCACAGCTGTCAAGGACATTTCTGCTCCAAGAGTATTGAACATCAGATCTACTAATACCTCCCTTCTTGTCCAAATCCTGAGTAATGTCGTTAAAATCACCAAACAGCAGCATCAGATTCCCACCCCATCCTTCAAATTTTGAACCAAACTCCAAGTCTCTCTTTTTCTAGGCTCATCCGGAAAGCCATAGACACCCGCAAAAAAAGACCACACCTCCTCGTCATCTTCCTGACTGCACAAACCAGCTATATGATTTGGAGAGAAGAAAGATATTTGGAGCTCCAGATCATCATTCCACCATAAACTGATACCCCTTGACACGTCTTTACCCGACCCTCTACAATCCACCGTTTTTGCTAAATTGAATCTGAACTTGCTTTTTACCTTAAACACCTCATCTTCCTTCAGTCTAGTTTCCATTAAGAAAATCACTTGGGGATTTTCAACACGAATGAGCCTTGCCAAGGCTCGAACCGCACGAGGACTCCATAATCCCCGGCAGTTCCAAGATAGGATTTTGATTGTGATAGGCGGTGTTGGTTAACCAACACCACCTCTGGTTGAGTTGAAAGCTTGATACCCTCCTCAGTTGATTGTTTTCTTTTCTTCTCCTAAAAACCTTGAACATCCAAGGCCCCTCAGTAATCATAACATCGATAAGATTCCTTTTAACCAACATAGGTTTCGGATTACCCGTTTTGCTCGTCATTGATGGTTTACTATTCTTCCTTCTAATCCATTTTTTCTTTGACACACATTCTGAAGGAGCTTGGATTTGAGAATACTCCTTACCAGTAGATAGAGCAACCGCCCCTGTCGCGGCCGGCAAAAATATTCGAGTCGCCACCATATTTTTTAAAGGAAAATAATGATAAACCTAAATATCCTATCCTAAGGTAGAGATTCCTACGGTTCGGGAGTCGGTTAAGTAAAGGGAAGGTGTTAGGCACCCCTTACTTCCATTGTACTCAATGGGATCCACCTTTGAGTTTAGGGCATGTTTGTTTGTCTAAATGAAAAGAAAACCTAAGTTTTTTCCTAATTATACTCGCTAGGGTTGGTTTGCAACCCTATGCCTACGTACCCTCAAAATGAAGGATCAGAGTAATCGTAGTTCACCTCCCCTATTCCTACCCCCTAATCCTATTCTCATTCATAATCCTAAAACCTAACCCTAAAACCCAATCCATTATTTATACTCTTGGATAAAGAGTTCTATCCCTTAAATCTAGTGTTTATACTCCTAGATGAGGAGTTCTATCCCTTAAATCCCTTAAATCCCTTAAATCCCTATCCATTATTTAGACTCTCGGAGGAAGAGTTTTATCCCTTAAATCCAAAATCCCATCCCTTATTTAGGCTCTCGGACCAAGAGCTTTATCCCTTAATCCTTTTATTTATACTCTCGGATATCAAGAGTTTAATTCCTCAATCCCAAATCCCATCCTTTATTTAGGCTCTCGGACCAAGAGCTTTATCCCCATGTGTAAATCCCTTAAAACTTAAAAAATCCTTTTTCCATCTAAAACCATTTTTCTAATTTAAAAAAAAGAAATTGAACCCCAAACGTCAAATAATTTAATATATCAAAAATACAAATTAATCCAAAATAAATCCATATTAATAATCTCCTAAAATATTTGTTCCAATTAATCTATTATTATTTTTTTTAATCCCTTTAAAATAATTTTTCTAAGAAAATAACTCCTTTTATTAAATCTACATAAAAACTTAATTTCCATATAATTAAATAATTTTTACTAAATGATAAAAAAAAGCAATAGAAACCAAATGAAAAACTTATTACAACTTGAATCAAGGAATTGATTCAATGGTAATAGTTTTTAAATGAAATAAATGGAAATAAAAAACCACAAAAATCCCAAAATAAAAAAAACAACCCCAAATTCTATTTTTATGTTAAAATCTTCTAATTAAAAAAACCTAAATAAAATAATTAATTTATAATTTAATCAAATAATTTAATTAAATAAAAAACAGGGGTGTAAAAACCTTTAAGAAAAGTAATTGGGCCATAGATGGGGTGCCTAAAGCATTGGGCGTAAAGCCCAATGGCCAACACCACCTCAGAAAAAAAAAAACAAAAAAAGAAAATGATTTGATTCCAATTATTATAATAATAATTTCTAAATAAACAAACCAATTTAAAAAACCCAAAATTATTAAAAATAAATTTATTAAAACCCCAAGGGTTCAATATGAACCCGAACCCTAACTTTTCCAGAAAAAAAACCCAATCAATTAATAGTAACAGCAAAAAAAAAAACCTAAGTTACCTCCCCTTGCCGTGACCAAATTAAGCTGCTTCCTTCATCCCTTCTTTTCTTTCCTGTTCCTTTGGCTTTTTCCCTTCTTGTGCCTTTTTCCCCTTCTTGGTGGTGGTTTTTTGTATCTCTTCCTTTTTTCTTTTCCCTGTGCCTTTTCCCTTGTGCCTTTTCCCCTTCTTTTGCCTTTTCCTCTTGGTGGTGGTTTCCTTGTATCCTTGTGTGAGATCTCTTTTCCTTTCCTTTTCCCTGAGATCTCTTTTCCTTTCCTTTTCCCTTTGAGAGGGTTTAGGGTTGTTGAAGGTTTAGGGTTTAGGGTTTTGTTGTTGAGAGTTTAGGGTTTTATTGTTGTTGTTCTTCGATTTGTGAAGAACAACAACTTTTATCGTATGGTTTTGTAAATTGCCCCCCAAAGTGTATAAAATGTGTCCTATTTATAGATGACAATTATGGTTTTAAAAAAAGAGAAAAAAAATATATAATCAAAAGCCCAAAAAAGATTTTTATTTTGTGATTTTTTATTAAAAATAAAAATAGAAAAAGTTAGTAGTAAAGAAAAAATAAATAAAACATTAAAAAGTGGGGAAGATGATTGGTCAACAACTTTGATCAAAATAAATAAATAATAAAATAAATAATAAAATAAAATATAAAAAAACCAACAACTAGCCACTAATAAAAAATGGACAAAAATCACCTTAAGAAAATTTTAAACGAACAGAAAATAACTAAACAAATAATAATTATTTTAATAATAAAAATCCAATATCAATCAGCCTTAATTAACAAAAATAATCCTAGTTAATAACTAATAATAAAAAAATCTTAATTATTAATAAAATAAAATTCCTAATTAATAGAAATAAATAAGAAGCCAAATAATAATGAAAATATTAAAAATCTAATTAATAAAATTATCTCTAATTGGATCCTAATGATATATATATTTAATTCTAAAACAAAATTTTTAATAAAAACTTAAAAATAACCTAATTATCCAATTTTAAATAAAAATAAATAAAATGATTAACAATTTTACAAGCAAATAACGGTAGTTCTAACATTCCCTAATTACTAATGATAAAAATAATAAAAAAACCAATATAAAAGCCATAAAATTATATTAGTAAATAAGTAGTGAAAAAAAATTAATTCTACAATAAAACTTGATTGTCAACTAATTAATCTAAAAAAACAATTCTTTCTAATAAATAATTCTAAAATAAAAATAAAAAAACCAAATAACTCTAAAAACTTTACTTCCTAATCTTTTAAAAAAATAATTAACCAAATTCCTAAAAAGTCTTTTTTTTTTATTTCTAACTAATTAAAAAAAACCACTTAACTATAAAAACCTAAAAATGAGAAAATCCCCAAAAACATTTTATTATAATTAAATCCAAAAATCTAAGACTATAAAAAAAATGAATAAATAAAACCTTAATTAAATTAAAACAAACTTGCTAAAAAAAACCCTTATACCAAACCAATTCCAAAATGGACCTAAAAGTACTAACAAACCCCTCAAAGCCCCAAATGACCCTCCATAGTAGTACCAAAAATTCTAAAAAACACCGGTCAAAATTTAGGGTACTACAGCTGCCCCTATTTAGTCGTCTTCGAATCAGAAAGAGGATGTTGATGAGTCTTCCTCTTTTGTTGAGGAGACGATTAAATATAAGAAGGACCCTAATTTTGACCGCAGAGTCCGGTAGGTACTATGCTGATTATCCTAAGATCCCTAGTAATAAACCCTTAACGAAATACCCGATAGAACCCCTTGATGAATACCCCTTGTGATAAAACCTATTGACACATCAGTGACACCCCTAGGTAGAATCCTTTGATGACAAACCCAATAAATCCTCCCCTTTTTTAATTCTAAACAAAAACCCTTTTTGGATGAAAATCCCTAGATGGAACCCCTTGAACAAAATCCAGTAGAACTCCTGATACAACTCCTCCACGAAATCCCTTGGACGAAAATCCTTTAATAGAAATTTTTGTAGAACCCCATGATGAAACTCTAATATAACCCCTTTTGGATGAAAATCCCTTAATATAACTCATAGGATAAAAATCCCTTGATAAAACCCCTTTGATATAAATCAGGTAGAACCCCCTTGACAAAATTCCGATAGAACTCCTTTTGATGAAAATCCTTTGGTATAACCCCTTGATAAAATTCCAGTAGAACCCCTTTTGGATAAAAATCCATTGATAAAACCCCTTTGATAATTCCTTGGTAAAACATTTTTTGATAAATTCCTTAATAAAACCCCTTTAATAAGAGCCCTTGATGAATTCCTCTCGATAAGATCCTTCGATGAAACCCCTTAAAATTCTTTGACAACCCTTCATAAACCCTTGATAAAAAAACCCTTAGATACTTGATGAAACTTATCCTTTGTGTGGGATAAGTTCATAATCTGGGGATGTGAGAGGTGAAGACCTGCTCACTGATGGATGATAATCCTGTAAAATCCTTTATCGAAGCAATGATTCAATGATATTGCTGGGGGTTAAACCCCTAAGAGTGATTATGAACCCTATGCATGTATGCATGTTCATGTATGTATGTGATGCTATGTTATGATAGAGCGTAGCGAAATGATTAATGCATGATAATGATTTAGTTGTCTCTATGAATGCCCTTGTGGTGAGTAATGGAATGGTTAAGACCTTGAAAGGTTGCTTGTGTAACAAGGATACTTGTCCCAAAAAAGGGTAGTGGGTATTAAGCTAACATGGTCTCCCGATACTTGTTTTGAACTTGAAGATTGTAGATGTAGGATAGAGCTCGTATGTGCAACCTCTGAAGTATCGATAGGGCTTGCCCCTGCAGTATCATGCCTTTTGCCTCAATCTGTTGTGTCTTCGAAGAGATTCTCCTTAATATGATTTTTGAAGAAGCTTGACTATACCATGCACTTAAGACAACTTGCGATTATATTAGTCTTGGAGAGATTTGTCCTCCACTAACCAACCCTTGGAATGATATGCCCCAAATGAACAGTTTTCTTGAAGTGGTTTCTTTTGATCATGCTTTAAGTGGTCTGCCCCCCGATTGAGCTTCTGAAAGGTATGCCTAAAAAGGAACTTGGATCCCACCATGTTGAGGTATGACTTTGATATGAACTGCCCCAGTATTTGAGTCTTGAAAAGTATGCCCCAGTTTTTGACTCTAAAAGGTATGCCCCTTAATTAATTAGGTATGGAGGAGTGGCTTGCAAAGGAGCTTGGATCTTACCATGCTATGATATGACCTTAATATGAGCTGCCCTAATATCATGTCTTTGCCTCTGATTAGATGTCTCGTAGAGTGATTGACCTCAATGCACCCTTGAGTTGGTATGCCCCAGCGTGAACGTCTTGAAAGGTCCACCGCTTATCATTAGAGTCATGGAGGTGATTCAGCATCAGTGTGTCAAATCTTGGGATGCTTTGCCCCTAGTTAGTAGGATTTCCAGATAATATGCTCCTATGATCATTAGGATTTGCCCCTTGATTGCGAGGATCCTTAGGTGACTTGCCCCTTGTCCGAAAATCCTTGAAATGATATACCCCTGATTAGACCATTATTGATATTTCCTTGGTGCTAAGTATTGATTTGTGAGTAAAATTATTCCCTTTGAAAAGTAATTCTAACTCAATGCTCATGCAAGTTTTGAAATCAAGAAAGAAAAAAAATTTACGGCGTATACAAATGATATTTGTTCATAAGGTTGGCACAAATGAAGATGTGAGAATATGGTTAGCGATGTTCCAACAAACATTCGGATTCGGAGTCAGTTTAACAATGAATTTACCGAGTATGCTTTTATAGTGCCCCTAGCTTCAATTAGGACTTTTACATGTTGTAACGTGGCCTGGTTCGCGGTTTAAGAAAACAAAGATACAAGGCTCAAAATTTGAAATTTAACCCACCCCATTCTCCTTGATATTCTCCATTCCTAAATCCAATTAACCCAACAGACGCGTTCATCCTGTAAAAGAACCTTTTCAGTCACGGTGATTAAAAGGTATACTGGTTTAAGCACTTGATGAGCTCTTTTTTGAGGTGCAGTCACCCACTCCTGTTTATAAGATGGTTCCCTATTTTCCTTTTTCCTTTATTTTAATCCCTTATTTTTGCATGGACCAATTCTTCTGAATTTAGTGGTCCATCGGGATACCCTTATTTTGCCTAAGTCAAAGTCCACTATTTTTCAGCTTTTTCCTTTTCTTCTTGACTTAGCGGGCTTTTTTTTTTGGAACAATTCTTGAGTGATTTGCTTTTGACTTAGAAAGGGTGTGACTGACATATTAGATATTATGAGCTATTATCCCTTTTGCTTCCTCAATGTTGAATGGTGTGAGGAAGAAGATGTGCTTTAAACCTTTTTCCTTGTGATTAGGTGTACTGACTCCCTTGCATTAGGACTCATTGTTGAGTTAATTGAAATCTACCCTGCCCCTGGTTAAGATTAAGGTTTTTTGAAAATATAAAGAACACCGACTTCTGGCTCGAGGGGTTGACTACGGATTATCTCCTTATTTCTCCAGTGTTTAGGGAGTGAAACAATGCCTTACATCGTCAACCAAGTCATACCATTAAAGCATACATCAGCAAATTCGATTTTTTTAATTTACCTCATTCTCCTCCTAAGTTTGTCAATAGGTGAGAAGTGAAATGGAAAAGCTTTGATTTTTTTTTGCAAATGATGGCATAGAAGAGAGTATAAACGAATGGATTGATTCCAAAAATATGCATGCTCGTTTTATTAAAATAACTTCTCAAAGAGTACAACTTTTAGATACAAGCAACACTTAGCAAAAAAGGAAATTACAACTGGAAATGTTAAAGGCTATGATTCTAAGGATGAGCTTCCTTGTTGATCCACCGAATTTAGGAGACACTTATTGAAGTCCTTGCACTTTGTCAACATAAGGGTCACCTCTCACCAATGGGGAAAAGTCAATTGTAGGTCAAATAACTACAGTTTCACTAAGGCACCTCTGAGTAAATCATGAGACATTGGTATAGGATCTACTTCTTTTCCAAGCTTCCTTTGTTTTGATTGATAAGGAACATGAGGTTGTTGCTGAATTAGATATTGTTACAGACTTATTACGGAGGCATCATCCAGGGTTGTTGTATTTGAGACTCTATGTAGGCCTCAGGCTGGCATGGTGAAGGGTTACCTTCTCTCTTTAATGGTACTTGCCTCTCTTGAATTCCACCATAGCTTCTTGAGGTATCCTTTAAGTTCATTTGTAAGTATCGGGAAACCTTTTAGCTCTTGGTAGTTGGATAAGGGCGATAGCATAAAGGATATGCAAATGTATGTGTATGTATGCAAATGCATGGGGTATGCAAAAAAAAAAAAAATTTATTTTAAAAATATATTTTCATGAAAATGATGAATGAATATTGTAATTAAATGTTTTTGTTTTTTAGGGATCTTAAACTTTCAACTTATTAAGAGTCAAGCCAAAGGTAATGGAAATTCAAATACTCTTATTAATAAAAGAAGGTACTAGGGTCGAAGCCCCATTTATTACATGAGAAAAACCAAATTAGGGATAACCCTCTTCCTTTTTCCAAATTCCATTGCCTTTGATTTTAATCTCTTTTTTTTTAACAAGTTTAAGATTCCTGTGACATGATAATGCAAAAAATTTATGAGGATGATGAATGCAATGATATCTTGATTAGGGTAAAGGTAAAGTGCAAGCATGCCCTAGTAAGGTGGGCTCCCTAGAACGGGCTGGATCTAAGTTAAGACTACCCAATCCCCTCACATGTAGGTTATAAAAATTTGGACAGCATAACGACCCCAAAATGTTCAGACTATACCCTTGTTTTACCATGAGAAGGAGCAAGCCTTCCTATGGTAATCCTTCGGGATAAGTCTCATTTGGGGTAGGAGCCTAGTAACAGCCCTTGAGGGTTGAATACATAGGGTCTCCATAGATTGGTGTGGGGTAGGTTAAAGGTTCTTAGAGTCACAGACCACATCCAAATCATTCCACTACGTCAGGGGCTAGCCCTTTCGTGAGGACAACTTTGGAAGGATCAACTCTGAGTGTGGCATCAATGCATTTTAGGGGGCGTTGCGTCCCCCGCAAAAACATTTCCGTTCCACTTTAGGTTCTATGGTTATCCTCCAAGCTTTGGGTTTTAGCTTCACTCCTTTTTTTTTGACCCAATCCCTTGCATGATAATACAAAAAACAAAATGTTAAATAAATAAATATATGAAATAAAAATAAATAAATAACAATAAAAAAATAAAAAAAAAACCAAAATAACATCCAAGACAAACAAATCCCTAAATCCTAAGGCTAGGATTGACTCTCGCTAGGAAGGAGTCCCTAGCAGAGTCGCCAGCTGTCGCGGCCGGCAAAAATATTCGAGTCGCCACCATATTTTTTAAAGGAAAATAATGATAAACCTAAATATCCTATCCTAAGGTAGAGATTCCTACGGTTCGGGAGTCGGTTAAGTAAAGGGAAGGTGTTAGGCACCCCTTACTTCCATTGTACTCAATGGGATTCACCATTGAGTTTAGGGCATGTTTGTTTGTCTAAATGAAAAGAAAACCTAAGTTTTTTCCTAATTATACTCGCTAGGGTTGGTTTGCAACCCTATGCATACGTACCCTCAAAATGAAGGATCAGAGTAACAGTAGTTCACCTCCCCTATTCCTACCCCCTAATCCTATTCTCAGTCCTAATCCTAAAACCTAACCCTAAAACCCAATCCACTATTTATACTCTTGGATAAAGAGTTCTATCCCTTAAATCTAGTGTTTATACTCCTAGATGAGGAGTTCTATCCCTTAAATCCCTATCCATTATTTAGACTCTCGGAGGAAGAGTTTTATCCCTTAAATCCAAAATCCCATCCCTTATTTAGGCTCTCGGACCAAGAGCTTTATCCCTTAATCCTTTTATTTATACTCTCGGATATCAAGAGTTTAATTCCTCAATCCCAAATCTCATCCTTTATTTAAGATCTCGGACCAAGAGCTTTATCCCCATGTGTAAATCCCTTAAAACTTTAAAAATCCTTTTTCCTTCTAAAACCATTTTTCTAATTTAAAAAAAAGAAATTGAACCCCAAACGTCAAATAATTTAATATATCAAAAATACAAATTAATCCAAAATAAATCCATATTAATAATCTCCTAAAATATTTGTTCCAATTAATTTATTATTATTTTTTTTAATCCCTTTAAAATAATTTTCCTAAGAAAATAACTCCTTTTATTAAATCTAGATAAAAACTTAATTTCCATATAATTAAATAAGTTTTACTAAATGATAAAAAAAAGCAATAGAAACCAAATGAAAAACTTATTACAACTTGAATCAAGGAATTGATTCAATGGTAATAATTTTTAAATGAAATAAATGGAAATAAAAAACCACAAAAATCCCAAAATAAAAAAAACCAACCCCAAATTCTATTTTTATGTTAAAATCTCCTAATTAAAAAAACCTAAATAAAATAATTAATTTATAATTTAATCAAATAATTTAATTAAATAAAAAACAGGGGTGTAAAAACCTTTAGGAAAAGTAATTGGGCCATAGATGGGGGTGCCAAAAGCATTGGGCGTAAAGCCCAATGGCCAACACCACCTCAAAAAAAAAAACAAAAAAAAAATGATTTGATTCCAATTATTATAATAATAATTTCTAAATAAACAAACCAATTTTAAAAACCCAAAATTATTAAAAATAAATTTATTAAAACCCCAAGGGTTCAATATGAACCCTAACCCTAACTTTTCCAGAAATAAAACCCAATCAATTAATAGTAACAGCAAAAAAAGACCTAAGTTACCTCCCCTTGCCGTGACCAAATTAAGCTGTTTCCTTCATCCCTTTTCTTTCCTGTTCCTTTGGCTTTTTCCCTTCTTGTGCCTTTTCCCCCTTCTTGGTGGTGGTTTTTTGTATCTCTTCCTTTTTTCTTTTCCCTGTGCCTTTTCCCTTGTGCCTTTTCCCCTTCTTTTGCCTTTTCCTCTTGGTGGTGGTTTCCTTGTATCCTTGTGTGAGATCTCTTTTCCTTTCCTTTTCCCTGAGATCTCTTTTCCTTTCCTTTTCCCTTTGAGAGGGTTTAGGGTTGTTGAAGGTTTAGGGTTTAGGGTTTTGTTGTTGAGGGTTTAGGGTTTTATTATTGTTGTTCTTCGATTTGTGAAGAACAACAACTTTTATCGTATGATTTTGTAAACTGCCCCCCAAAGTGTGTAAAATGTGTTTTATTTTGTGATTTTTTATTAAAAATAAAAATAGAAAAAGTTAGTAGTAAAGAAAAAATAAATAAAACATTAAAAAGTGGGGAAGATGATTGGTCAATAACTTTGATCAAAATAAATAAATAATAAAATAAATAATAAAATAAAATATAAAAAAACCAACAACTAGCCACTAATAAAAAACGGACAAAAATCACCTTAAGAAAATTTTAAATGAACAGAAAATAACTAAACAAATAATAATTATTTTAATAATAAAAATCCAATATCAATCAGCCTTAATTAACAAAAATAATCCTAGTTAATAACTAATAATAAAAAAAATCTTAATTATTAATAAAACAAAATTCCTAATTAATAGAAATAAATAAGAAGCCAAATAATAATGAAAATATTAAAAATCTAATTAATAAAATTATCTCTAATTGTATCCTAATGATATATATATTTAATTCTAAAACAAAATTTTTAATAAAAACTTAAAAATAACCTAATTATCCAATTTTAAATAAAAATAAATAAAATGATTAACAATTTTACAAGCAAATAACGGTAGTTCTAACATTCCCTAATTACTAATGATAAAAATAATAAAAAAACCAATATAAAAGCCATAAAATTATATTAATAAATAAGTAGTGAAAAAAAATAATTCTACAATAAAACTTGATTGTCAACTAATTAATCTAAAAAAAACAATTATTTCTAATAAATAATTCTAAAATAAAAAAAAAACAAATAACTTTAAAAACTTTACTTCCTAATCTTTTAAAAAAATAATTAACCAAAATCCTAAAAAGTCTTTTTTTTTTAATTTCTAACTAATTAAAAAAAACCACTTAACTATAAAAACCAAAAAATGAGAAAATCCCCAAAAACATTTTATTATAATTAAATCCAAAAATCTAAGACTATAAAAAAAATGAATAAATAAAACCTTAATTAAATTAAAACAAACTTGCTAAAAAAAAAACCCTTATACCAAACCAATTCCAAAATGGACCTAAAAGTACTAACAAACCCCTCAAAGCCCCAAATGGCCCTCCCTAGTAGTACTAAAAATTCTAAAAAACACCGGTCAAAATTTAGGGTACTACAGCCCCTAACGATTCCGCGACATTCTCCACATCCCCAATGGGGGTTCGACCAACTGAGCCCTCTACAAGACTTTTCTCTTTCATAACCATCGTTGCCTCAACATTTTGAACTTCAGGCTCTTCCTCCTTTTCCTTTCCTTTCGAACCACATCTGCTATGGCTGGAGGACACCTCAAATAATTCTCTGCTGCACTTGCTGGAACTAGAATCCTTTGATTTGCCTTCATCAAGAACTTTGGGGAGAGGGGATGCCCGAAGCCAATGCCCAAAGGAAAGATCCCGCTCTTCGATATCATCATATCCGTCTTCATTCAGTTCTTCCATCACCTCACAATCCTTGATTTGATGTCCCATACGACCACATACGAAACAAAACATAGGTCACCGCTCATACTTGAAGTGGTTTCTAAGGGATTTCTCTTTGTATTTCACAACAGTGCCGCGTTTCAGCGGGTCCTTCAAGTTAACCATCACCTTGATTCGTAAAAATCTGTCGTTCCTATGTGCCTCCTTGATATCCATTTCCTCGAAAACCCCAACAATATTACCAATCTTCTTCACCATTATTTCGGATCTAAGGATGAGAGGAAGCTCATAAATTCTTACCCAGAAAGAGGCATAGTGCAAGTCCATGTCAGCTGGTTGTTCCTCGCCAGAAATCCATTTCAGAACTAACAAGGATCTGTTAAAACACCAAGGACCTGTTTTTAGAATAAATTCCAAGTCTCTCTTGGAACTAAACTTAAAGAGAAATAGATTCTTCCCCAGATCTTGAATCTCCACCGGGTGTTTAAGCCTCCACGTGTTGATCATGGTACTCTTAAAGGCTCGCGTTTTGAAACTACTATCAGTCCAGAGCTTTCCAGCAAGGGTCCGGTGAAAAGATTCATCTTCGCATATTTCATCTTCGGCAACAATCACTCATTCTTCTTCCTCCTTGGACAGCTCAATCGATTTCCATTTCTCCATAGGACCAAAAAAGCGAAGATACCAAGCAGAAACCTAATCTCACTGGGCTAACAGAGAAGACGAGGGAGCCAGACACGAACCAGTAACAGAAAGGTTGCACAAGTAAAAAACGATCTGAAAAATCAGAGGAACGGTAGAAGACACTCACACCAGACGAGGAGAAAAAGAAAACCAGTGAATGGTTGAGAGACGGATTATGTAATCAGGAAAGGAATCTCAAACCCTAGAGGGAAGAGGATCATGACACGTTAAGTTCTAGAGAGAGGGAGGAGCATCTCTCTCTAGACACGTGAGTGGTAACATTAAGGGACAGAAAAGTAGATATGCCGCTTGATGTATTATCTTCATATGCTAATGTTTATGTTATTTTCAGGTAAATCGAAAACCTCCTCCGACTCTAAATAAAAGAAAAGCCAAAGAACCCCAGGTCCAAGTTGTCGAATCAGATGACAATGACTTGTCACCAGATACCTCAAAAATGGCCAAGAAGAAAAAGAAGGCGAAGACTTTCGACGCCACCTCTCAACCAAAAACCAACATTATCAAGATCAAACCCAAGAAACCTCTTACTCTAAAGGTAATCGAGGTTGACCCTGAACCTGCTACTAAAGGTACTCTTGAACGGCTCGAGAGTGATAACTCCAGCCCTGGTGCAGAAGGTCTAAAGGTAAAAGAATCTTACCTTACTTTCTTTAGCCATTTTTTATCTTCGATTTCTCACAATTCGAATCCTTTTGTAGGGTGGCGCAGTCGTGACTGCACATTCTAGCATTAAGCACACCATCCTTAGGAGCACCAGCACTTTTTCATATCATCCCACATCTAATAAAGAGTCGAACAAAGATTCTATGGGCGAAGTAAATAAACCCACTGTGGAACAACAAGAAGTTTCACCCCCAAAAGACACAACCCAACAATCTCAAACTACTGACTTCCAAGATGCCTTAGTGACTTTAGAAACTGAAACACTAACAACTATCTCACTTCCGGACCTCATATCACACACTCCACAAATCATTCTTCCTTCCTCACTAAATGGGATTACTTGAAAGTCTTGTTCACACCAATGGTTAATCCAGTTCCACTAGTCAATCTACATATTCCTCAAACTCCAACGATCTACCTGGTAGGAATCCTCAACTTCCTGATTCCATCGGTACTACATGATTGCTTGAACCATACACCACCCTTGAATTCCATGCTACTGGGAGCACAACTTCTACTAAGACTTCAATTGAGCTGACCCGTTCTCCTTACTTTTAACTCTTGACTTAAGTCTACCCTCAAAGAACCAGTTCCAACAACAATTTAGAGTCCTCGTGGTTGCTCAACCATGATTCTACCCACCATGCACATAGCATTAGGTTGATCAGGCCCAATACTACATAACGTGATATTAAGAATCATGTCGGCAAGACACACTTGTGAGGCAGGAATAGGTTTACTTATGATGTTTCAATGCTAGCCCGAGGATACGACCTGCTATGATACCAACTGTAACGCTCTATATAAAATGTATCTAGAATGATACCATACAAGTGTTATCGTTTGGTACTGACACCAATCATAAGTGCCTATTGGCAACATTTACATACTTTACCATTTCAAAAACAATGAAACAACTTATGGTACAAAACATGGAAAGTGTCAAAATCATAAAATCTAAGATATTAGTACAATATCTATCATTGTACAATACACACTGAACACAACAGAATAAACATAATCTAAGCTTCTCTTGAAACCTCCATGCAAAGTTCCACTTGTAAACTAAACCTGCAAACAAAAACCTGAAAAAGCAACAACAATATTGGGGTGAGAAATAATCTTAGTGAGTTCCCCTATCATATTGGTCCTCTCGGCTCTACAGGGTACATGCATCAGTTACAGATCCACCATTGATCTGGGGTTTCTTCACTGTCAAGTACAGGAATACACATATCATCGCAATTGAGAGTCCCTTGACCACTCAATTGAGAATCAACAAACACACAGTCACACAAACAGATCAAAGTCATCAAGTATGCAGACTCGTACCCGCGTACGAGGAATCCAGAAGTAGTATCTGCCTGTCTACCTAGGCCACACATCACACCCTCGGTGAGTAACCAAGTTCCTAGTGTCAAGAGACTTGCACAAGCACACAACACAATGAGTCAGATGAGTCCAAGTGGTTTAGGCCTAAGTTACCGCGAAATGCCATCTGTCAATCATCAATACGCATGTGTGTAACGCCGAGTGAAAATAGGCCTACATGACTGCACAAGCCCACCGAGTGAAAGCAGTAACGAGTAACAGAGTGATTTATAACATATGGCTACACAACCCCGCTAGAGGCGAGTAACAAAGTGGTATTGCCTCTATGACATTACAACCTCACCATACCGATCACACAGATGTGTAACGCCGAGTGGGTATACGCCCAATGAGACCTCTACAAGCACATCGTAACAGTAGCTCAGGTGCATATAATATACTGATAATGCTGATGTGTAACGCCGATTGGGTATACACCCTATTAGACCCCCACAAGCACAACACAACGGTAATCCATCGGAAACTAAGTCTGACAACTCAAGTGATTTACCACCGAGTAGCTTAGGCCTACTTCGATTCAAGCATACATCACAACCACATCACATTCGAACGTTCAATTGGAACGAACGAGAACAAGCAAGGAAATGATCACATCATAGCATTTATCAACATAGGGCGTTCTATTAAGCATTCATATAAGGGAGACATGACATGTCTAACATAATCATTTCACAATTACTCCAATTCAGTACTATTCTATCAATCAATCACCTATATTTATATTTTCCCTTTTATCACATAGAGCATTGGAATACGTTTCCAACGCTTTCGGCCGTGCCTCAATCCGAGTTACGGTTTATAAGTTATGAAGGAAATAAGAAACGGAAAAACAGAATTCTGTCATGGTCGTTGTGCGACGGGAAAGCGAGGTTGGTCGCTTTGAGTTCGCTGTGCGACCCCTGAGCGAGGCCTGGACATAACCAAAACGCTACCATGGTCGTTGTGTAAGCTCTGGGCGAGGAGCTCGCTGCGAGCTCGCTGTGCGACCGTGCAGAACAGCATGTTGCCTTTAGCTCGCCTCCAGCTCGCTGTTCGACCAATGCGATATTCAGAATCTGCAGAATATGAAAATGAGGGTATCCATGGCTTAAACCTCATACCCACTTGTCCAAAAAGCATCCAAACACTTAATTAACATAATATAACATCATATAGACATGTAATTCATCAAGTTAACATATTTCACTGAACCTAATCCCAATATCATACAAGTTTTTTCCCAAATTTCTACCCCAAGTTTCTAACTAATGGAACTCACTTTGAAGATGAAGAAAATGAGATGAAGTTGATGATGATGATGAATCCATAGCTTCCTCTTTCATGAGTTTCTTATCTTCTTCCCCATTCTCCTCTTTTTTTCCTCTTTCTTTCTTCTTTCTCTTCTTTTCTTCTTACTAACTCTCTTCTTTCTCTTTCTCATTCACCAATTATATATATATATATATATATATATATATATATATATATATATATATATATATATATATATATATATATATATATATATATATATATATATATATATATATATATAATGGTATAAAATATCTCCATTTGATATTTTATCATTTAACACCAATTGACCAAATATTAGAGTTACCAAAATGTCCTCTCTTATACTTATTAATATCGGTCCATCCCTTTTCTCAAAAATTAATCTCTTCAGAGTTCACTAGTTACTCTATTAATCCTAATTGACAACACTCAGAGTACTTAAAAGCTCTAATCATTCCCCCTAACAACCGATATAGTACATAGGAACCCAGTTGATCTCAATTGATATCCAAATGAACATTTAAGGGAATATGAGGTATTACATTATGAATGTGCCTAAAACAAATTAAGGATGAAATCACTTGTATGTTGTTAATCTGTGATTGTTAAGTATAGTATGTGTTCTAATGTTTTCTGCAGTTTTTTCAGTCACTTTTTGAATGTTTTGGAGTCATGAAAGACTTATTTTTTTGAAGCCATGAATAACACAACCAAACACTTTTTGAAAGACTATCAAAACAGTCATGCACATCAAATTTTGGTAAGATTACCAAAATAGACACTAGTTGCTTTTATCATACATTCACTCTCTAAAGTTTAGACGAATTTGTATTTGCATGTAATTTTGCTTTGAAACTAATTTCTCTGTGAGTTTGCTTTGAATTTGATTGATTTTGATTATGAAATAGTTTTGAAATTTCCCTGGCTGTACATAAATGCTTTCTTGTATGCTTTAGTAATGAAATTTCCTTGGTTGTACATAAATGCTTTCTTCTAGTTGATTATGAATTTGAATAGTTATGAAATAGTTTTGAAATTTCTCTGCCTGTACATAAATGCTTTCTTGTATGCTTTAGTAATTAAATTTCCCTGACTGTACATAAATGCTTTCTTCTGGTTAATTATGAATTTGAGGAGTTATGAAATAGTTTTGAAATTTCTCTGAAGTAGGTATGAATGTGGGTTTGCAGCTGATTTTGGTTCATGTGGAAATGGACAATGAAGAAGTTGGAAACCATGTAGCTGATTATTTTGGTATCTCTGAGAATACTCCGAAAGTAATAATTTCTCCTTTTCTATATTTTGTGTGGGAGTCTTGAGACATGTTATATAATATAAATTCAATTCCAACTAAATCAAGTGACAAATGATATTTTGAATATAGGTACTTGCATTCACATGAAATGATAGCGGTAGAAAGTTTTTGCTTGATGGAGAGGTGATTGTTGACAATATTAAGGTATTTTTTTTCTCCCTTTCCTCCAAGGGATTTGTTCATTTTGTTATCTTGTTATGAAAAATACACAAATGCTTTCTTGTATGCTTTAGTAAAACTTAAAAGCGATTGCTAAAAAATTCAACTCTTCATGGCAGAATGATGGTGATATGAAAATAGTTATTGGCAATAACTTCGACGAAATTGTCTTGGGTGAATCAAAGGATGTTCTACTTGAGGTATAATTTTATCTCACCAGTTTCAAGTCATATTTTAGTGTAGCTTGTTTAGTGGTTTGTGTTAATTTAATGGCTTCTTTAACATCATATTTATGCTCCCTAGTGTGGCCATTGTCATGTCTTAGAACCAACATACAACAAGCTCGCAAAACATCTTCATAGCATTGATTCTATTATAATGGCCAAGATAGATGGAACAACAAATGACCCTCCTAGAGCAAAGGTAAGCCTCCAATTGATATTGATATAATAGTTATAATTAAAGTGACATTTGGTTCTAACTAATGTTAAGTTTTGGATTTTTCATTTAAGCATACATTAGAAGCCATTTCAAGTATGTGTACTCACCTTCTGGTTATGTTCACATTGTAGTCTGATGGATTCCCCACTCCATTTCAAGCATGCCAAAAAACATAGGACACTCATAATGGAAGGTTCTTCAAGGTTGTTTGATGTTACTTACTGGTTTCACAATATTGCTTTGGTTGTGTTGGTTGATGTTATTAGATTTATTAGACTTTGTTAATGTTACTACATGTAATTATTTATGTTGTAAAGATTAATTTAAACTTAGATTTTATATGGTCCTTGGAAGGATTAATTTTAATTTTAGTTAAACAATTTGGTTGTATTTGTTGAGTTATAATAGTGTGTCGAAGTGTCGAATCAGGTTGTTTCACACAGAATTTCGACTAAGGTCTATTTTAGTAATGTTAGTTATTTTGGGCTTTTATTGTTTTGGGCTTTGGCTTGGTGTGCAAGCTAACTTAAATATATAAATAGGGAGAAACCTTTATTTTTTTTAACTAACTAAGAACCCATAACAAAATTCACAGTTTGCAGTTGCAAG